>JAWWEE010000010.1:10416121-10675792 GCA_035221455.1 Xenops minutus | reverse complement strand
AGGATTCTGGGCAAGCCCAAACCAAAGATCTAAAATAACTAAAGCAGAGGGAAAAAAAAAAAAACAAACCAACAAAATAAGAAACAATTTCTCTGGTTATCTTCAAGAACACCTGGTGAGACAGGCAGGTCTGGGCTCTGCTGTCTTCAGTTCAATCATTTGCCACAGCGGATGACTGAGTTTAGTTATTTGCTTGTTACTTCAGACCTTGCATATCCAGCACCTCACTCACCCCAGCAGGTACAGCAGTTATCATTTTGAAACAGTGGTATCTTACCCTTTCTCTGTGCAGGTCTAAATAGCACTGGGATGGGCTTCCAAAAGTCAAGTTCAGCCTATTAGCCAGGGATCACATCGCACCAGAGGGTGTGGAGAGGCCCTTGACACCAAAATGTTTTGACAATCAAACATTCCCAATTGACTCTAGGCATTGAGCACAGCTGATGTATGGGTAGCCAAAGCAGCTTTGAACTGTCTAGCCACACAGTCACATAACAGAGAGCTCAGCAAATCCTTCCTGAGAAGCTGAGTGAACTCAAGTTACTGCTACACATGAAGCCAGCTGTCCTGTCTGCACACCCAGTGCTACCTATGCTGGCCAGTCTGATGGGAGCTCCAATCTGTGTGACCTGAAAGACTGGTGCATGTGGACACTGCCAAATGCTTGGTTTTAAGGAACTACATAGACCCTACAGAGAAGAGTAAAGCCATTGCCCTCTGCATGCCCCTCCCCATGACCAGCACTGCACCTATCAGCCCTTCCCACGGCAAAGAGAAATAGAGATTGCAGATACCTGCTGCTGAACAGTATCTGCAAGCATGAGGCTTCATAGGCTCACCACTGTAACCAGTAAGAGATGGAGAGTTCAGGCTCTCTGGCTAACAGGGTTGCAACTCCTGCCTAAGAGCAGAGACGGTGACTGTCCCTGCTTTACAATTGGGGTCTCTCCCCCGCGGATGCAAACTAAGCCCAAACACATCATTCACCTCTTCCTGGGGCTTCCCCCTTCCCTTTGCTCCAGATGGAGGTGGTGACTTGATGTGATGAGATGTTACTTGACCTGAAAAATCTTTAGATGTTGCAATTTGGTGCTCAGAGGCTGCAGCTGGACTTGATTAGGTTACACTGGGCTAACCAGAGATATTTTTGCTGGGTTTCTCCAGCACCATGCTAACCACAAATCATGAAGAAGCAAGAAGACCTAAGACAATGTTCACATCTGAAATGCTTTCTCATAGAGCAGGTTCAAAAAATAAAAAGTCCCCTGAGGTCAAAAGAGAAATGAAAAGTAATCATTGGGGTCTGAGGTTGTATAGTGCACTGAGTATTGAAATGACTCACCCTGCTACAGTTGAGCTACAAGATTTCCTGTTTGCTTTGCCTCAATTTTTGGGTGTTTTACAGTGATTGGAACTATGAATTAAACTCCTACACCAGAAAACAGCTGCTAGTAATGGAGGTGGGGTAATTTGATGAGATACCTATGATGGACCAATGTGAGAAGGTTTATGATCCAGTTTTGGTTTAAATTTGGAGACAAAAGTTCACCTCGGTCCTTAATTTGTCTAACTGGCTTATTCAGCTCAAGAACATATTTTGCATCTCTATTTCCCCTGCTGCATGATGGAATATGATGCCATGCACTCTGCTTGTCATAGCTCAGATCCTGTCTGACATTTCTGTAATGCCTTGCATGCTGGAGAGTTTTGACATGTTTCACAAACAGCTTTATACGTAGCCAGAATGAGACATGCGGCCACTTTTGGGGTGGAAGACAGCAATAACTGCATGTGCTGCACTAGCAGGCATAAGATTCTGTCCCAGAAGAGATACTTTTGCATGACATGTCATTAATGTCAATCTCTGAACACCCAGCAAACTGCTAACTGCAAGTTTAACTGCATCTGAAGGATTAGAAATATTACTGCTGGGATGTGAACCTGTGGTTCCAGGCAGCCTATTTCTGCCTAACCTGCTAGGCTGTCAATAACTGTTTTCATCACTTAGATACACTATAGACCAATAGCAAAAAAAAATCAACAGATCTTAACCTTTTGTGGCTTTTGGAAGGGGTTATGTCTTCTAAAAGGATGCCTTTGAGAAAGGAACCAACACCTTGTAGGAAAGAAGTCAAATTGCTGGAAAAGAGTCATCTTCTCTCTTCCACCTCTCATCACTGGCAGGTTTCTTTTCTCCTCACTGCCCCACAATGTGGGGCTGAATCTGGAGGAAGGGGCAGCAATGCAAGGAAGAGTCAAGTCCTGAAGGTCGGGAGGGCAAAGGCAGAGGAGGGAGGACATGGTTTGGGTTGTGATTCTCAGTAAACTGAATTAGCTACAGAGACTGAGGAGTGCATGGCAGTAATGGTGTGACACAGGTTCTGTCCTCCCAGTGCCTTCTGCAGCCCTCAATGTCCTGCACATCTCTCCCCTGGTTGAAGAGATAGAAGTGTGACTACTCAATTGACTATCACAATGCAAGTTTGGAGCTGGCACGTGCCCACTGAGCACACTCTTTAATTCAGGCTCCCAATCCTACTCCCACATCAAATGTCAGACTCCAAGCTGTTTCCGTAACACTTACCTGGAGTCATTTGCCAGAGTCTACCTGCTTATCTCCTCCCCTTCCTAAAAGCCTGGGTGCCAAAAGCACGTCCTGGATGTCTGAGGAGAGGTTCCAGCAAGGTTCTTGTTGAGGTATCTGCTAGTTGCCTTGTAGATTTTGGGAAGGTACCAGTGAAAAGGCTGGTGATGCTTAGCAGATAAAAAGTTGGCCAAAGGCACCTGTGACCTGGTCATATTGCAGCTACCAGCTCCTTCCATGATTGGGTTTTAGTTTACTTGTTGTTCTGATTTGTAATAGGTCTATAAACTGTGTATTCTTAGAGAAGGAGAAAGAAGGGAAAAGAAATCCCTTTTTCCATGCCAGCCTTTCTTAACATCATCCTGGAGCTAGAAAGGGGACAGAGATGCCCCTTTTCTTCCCACACATGAGGAGTTACAGAGGAAAGCTCAGTTCCCCTAGCCCTGAGCACTGCCTGGGGCACTGACTGGTAACCAAAGAAGACCTGGTTTCCAGCCACATGCCCAGGTGCTGTGGTGTGCATCCTACCCCAGCCTGAATCACAGCTGCCAGTCGGAGTGAACACCCAGGTGTGCAGGGGAACACTGCCTTCAGCTGCACCCAGCATCCTTGTGCTCAGGAAACCACAGCCCTGGTTAGTGGTGTGGCTGTAACATGGGTGAGTGTCTTCAAGCAGCGGGCAGATTACAGCTAGTTTTTAGAAGGCATTCACATTTTGGTGGGGTAGAGGATGTGATCACCTGCAAAACAGGGTCTAACATACTGAGAAACTTCATTGCTGCTGATGCACAGTAGCGCTGAGCCAATCAATCCATCCCTGGTTCCCAATGGCCATCTGCATACAACAGCCTTCCAGAGCAATCAACTGAATATTCTGCATGCTGTGCAGCAGGGTGTCAGGTATCCCAGATATCCCATATCTGCAGTATGCTGGAATGTTAACTTAGCTTCTGAAGCACTGATGTAGGAGCAAGAGCTCCACTGGTAAGCCCATGTACCAGCCTGTCTTTATAAGATGCTGTGACTGAACAGGACTGACGCTTTGCCTCCACCAAAATTGGATACTGAGCTTGGAATCAGCAAAGAGAAGAAAATCAAACTCATTCCAGGCTCTGCCTTTCTTTGCCACCATGCACTATCCCAGATTCTTCCTATCCCTCAACAGCATTTTTCACCTTAAGAGATTTACAGTGTTTCCCTTCATCTTAAAAAGCAGCATGTGGGGCAGAGAGACAGCAAAGCTCTGATATCTCAAAGCCACATCTCTCTGCCTTGCACATTTCTGTGCAGTGCCAAAAAACTTCGGGGTGGGCAGCCCTGGGATAGCTCTCTCTTCAGCCCTGCCTCTTCCTCCTGACCACGGGCAAACACAATTCTGGTCTGGGACAGGATCTCTGTACCAGCCTCCAGCAACGTCATTTGTTCCATCACCTGGACCTGTTGTTTTCAGATGTGCAGAGGGCCAAGGGATATATTTGTTGATGGTGTGTATGTTGGTTACTACCAGGACTGGCAGTTTTAAGGATTTTCCATGTATCGCCTGTCCCATGTCCATCCATGTTGCAGTGCAGTGACCCAGACACAACACTGACAGCTGCAGGGTAAATAAATAAAAACAGAGTATTTTGATCTTGGAAGGGGAGGTGGCTTGGAGGAGAAGGGGGGGCTGGGGTGTCAGCCAGCCAGAACAGGGTGGCCACAGCTGTGATGGGAACAGATGCGGCACAGGGAGCGGGAGCAGGGAATAAAGTTCTGCAAATGCAAGCAATGCTGGAAAGTCTTGGAGAATGGCATGCATATTTGGGACAGGTGGGAAGTGTTTACATTGAAATAAGAAGGATGATGGCCTGACAGAATGCTGGTCATGTTACCTGTGACCCAAACTGACCGACCACAGCTTTCATAGGCCTAGAATGTCCGAGACCACCATTTCTTTGTCACAGTGGAGCCCACTGAATGCATGTGGGGTCCTGCACATTGCTAGAGGTGTCAGTGCTCATAGATGTTTTGTCCCTCTCACAAGCAAGCTGATGTTGGCTTTAAGCCAGCCTTCATCCCTGTCTAGTTTGTAGTGGGTGTCTGTAGTACCCCTCTGCAAGCCTTGAACCAGGCAGGTACAAGGTAGTATTGAGAGTAGGCTCACCTGACAGTGTGGTCTCCAGCACAGCTGGAACACAGCTGCTAGCACAAAACAGCAGCTCTGCCATGGCTGGGTCCCAGGCTGGTTCATTGGCTTTGGTGTTTGGTTTTGTTTTAGTTGTTTTGTTTGTACTGTTTGTATTTTGTTTGTATTGTTTGTTGTTGTTTGGTTGGTGGGTCTTTTATAGGTCTAGCAGAAGCTATTTCTCAACTGATGTTTACTGATGTTTAAATGATGAAACTAGAGTTGCATACCTTTTAAATTTAAAAAGCAAATCAGCTACCAGGTGGAGCTCCTTGAAGCTCTTGCAAGGCAGAGGACCTGCTCTTGGCCACTGCCTGACTGAACTGGCATTTTGGTAAAAAACAATTGAGCTGTGTGTTCTCTCTGCTGATGGTCATTAAAGATAAGAGGTTGTGGGGCTTGTTGCAGGGGATCTTTACAATGCTTCACAGAATTGCCTCCATCCTAAGCACTCATCACAACAAATGATGTGAACAAAATCTTTCTTTTCGCCTGGTTCTTTATACCCTTTCCATAAAAGGTTAAGGGCTGGATTTTTCAAGAACCTTGGAGGCAAATGTGTCCCCATTTAAAATTAATGGAGGGCTGTGAACCCATCTCCCTAAGGTGCTATTGAAACCCCAGCTAAATGAGTTGAGCTGAGCCCAGCAAAGGCAGACAGCATTGCTCTGGCACAGCTGCAGGAAGGATGCCTACATCACACCTATGTTATCCAAGAGTGGCAAGGAGACTTGTCCAAGGCTGTTTTATGTGGCAGCGGTGCACTGAAGGATAGAGACCAGGGGAATCCATCTCCTAAGCCTCTGTTCTGCCACCAAGCTTTCCTTTTGCTCCTGGCTTGTTGCTGACTTGTGTGACCCATGGGAGAAGAAATCCTTCTAACTGAAGTAATTTCACTGGAGGATGCTCAAAGGCAGCTTGCAAGAAAGTTTGAGCATTTATAATCGAGTTGAAGAAAGGCTCACAAACACAAAGTCATACTGAGAGACATTCCATGCATTTATTCACACCCTAACCCCTAGATAAAAATAGCTTTATATGTTAAGTTTAGGACCACAGAAAGCTCAGTGGATAGCAAGGGATTATCACAAAAGGGCAGCAAGGCAGTCAAAAAGAGCCTGAGGGACATTTTGTACAATTTCCATGAAGAGAATAATTAATTCAAACTGTATACAGACAGCTCTGGGAGTGTCCACTCTGGAGATGTTCAAAGAGTCCTTTGCTGCTTTGGGCTCACTTTAAATTGAGTGTCCTAAAAAAACACTTCAGCTATGCATTTCATTTCAGTTATACAGTGTTTGAATGCCAAGGGATCAGGGAAAAACTTTGTTATTAAAGAGCTGCAAGACTTTAACAAGGTACGCAGTCATTAGAAAGTTGTTGAGTCATGAAAATACTCTCAATAATTTGAAATTAATGTTTAGTGTACACTGTACCATAAAATGCTTAGATGTTGTGGCCATGGATACTAAAGAAAAGCCTTAAGGCCATGACTACACGAGCAAGTTACCGCAAGGTGAGCTAGGGTGTAATTTTAGAGCACACCACTTACAACAAGGTAACTTCCCTTTTGCCAACTCCTGTCCTGGGACCAGAGGAGGTAGCTAAGTCCTTGCTGCACATGGCACAGGCTGCCTTCTGAAGGCTGCTGGCTGAGGGCATGCATGTTGCTGGGTAAAGCAGAAGAGATAAGGTGCAGTAAATCTGTGCAACAGCCGATCTTTTTGTAACTTTGCTATCCAGCACAGATGCAAAGATGGATGGACTATATGTAGAACCAATGCCATGGAAATGGCCACAATTAGATAATCAAGAAAGTAAATAGAAAGGGCTGGAACCTGATGTGGAGATTCTGCTTCATGATAAGAACAAAAAAATTATTAATAAATGCTTACAAATAAAAAGTGTTCTAATTTCCATATACCAATGGATCTATTGACAAAGTAGAAAAAATGATGAATTAACAAATGTTTTCCTCTCTCCTTTCCTTTCTATAGAAACACATCTATCTGAATTCAGACTGCTTCTGGTGATCTGCCTTTTCTTTTTCATTTTTGGATCCTGCCAAGCAACGTTCACCAAGTTTCACTTGTGACTTGTGAAACTTGTTTTTGTGGAGAGTGTTCCTGATAAATTATTTAAAACCAGAACAACAAGGCTCCTATCCCAAATCAAGGATTCATCCCAGAGCCTCGCCTGAGCCTGTCCAATGCTAGGTGGGAAATTACTTTCTTTCTAACCCAAGTCCAGGCTATCCTGGAGATTTTTCTTTTCTAGTCAATAATGACTATTGTGGGACTCTCTCAATTCTTTCTTTTTTTCTTTTCTGTTTTTTTTTTTTTTTTTTTTTTGTTGCTTATTTTCTTTTTTTCTTTCTTTTCTTTCATCTTTCCTCACACTAGTTATTTTTAATAAAGGGAGAGCAGTAAGTGTATTTCCTCTCCACATTTTGGAAACTGCTGTTGTAAAAATGGGAATGGATCTTCACTAAGAGAGCCCTGCTACTGCTCAGGTGAGCAGAAGGAAGCTCTTGAGTCCTCCAGACCAGTCCTTCAGGGCACGTGAGCAACCCTGATATTCAGACCATCTCTGCAGTCTTCCTTCCATCCAAATAGATGCTATAAACATTTGGGGAGTGAAAGAAAGACAACAAAGAAAGCCATGAGCCTGGTGAGTACAGCAATCAGCTTTCACTGCCTCCTCATGAGGTTAAGACTTCATCAGACAAGAGTACCCTTCCTTTGGAAGGGTACATTATACTCATCAATAACACCTCTTCATCCCAAACCCTCTTCTTTCAGGTTAAGGACTAACAATCCCATAATCCAGGCTGGCCTCCTTCCCTTGTGGGCTGGCCTGTAGATCAGGTTTGTAGGACTCTCACTGGTTCATGAGCACCTTACCCAAAGCAAAACTGTAAACTGTTTATAACCCTCAAACCAAGAGGAGAACTAAAGTACCTTTGCAAGGCCTGGCCTATGCTATCTAAGTTCTACAGGCACTGTACAACAACTTTTCTAGGTGCAGAAGGTGGGAGATTGTGAGTAGAAAGAGTGGGAAGACTATGAATGCCCTTTCTGACCAACAGCAGAGGAATGTATTTTGGAGCTGTCACACCTTAGGTTGCACAGCAGCATACTGTGGTCGGTGGTGCTCAGCATTCCTCATACTCCTTGTGGAAGCAGGGGCAGGATGCACATCCCAGCCAGCACAGTGCCTGAAATTACATAGAAATTTAAAAGAAATTTTGATTCTCTTGCTAGTAAACAGTGACTCACATTTCTGTATTTCCCAGCCCTACAATTAAAAAATATTGTTCTGATGGAGCACAAAATACTCTGACTGTCCACCACTCCTGTGGTTGTCTGTAAGCATCTGGGGTTTTTTAGGTACTCACTGTATCAGTATCTCAAGAGTTAAACTACCTGGAAGAAGGGGATTTTAGTAGAAAATCTGGAGTGGTGAACATTATCAGCAGTGTTAATCTGTCACATCTTTCCTGGACTGTACATACCACACTCCATCACTCTGGCATGTCATGGCCTGCATTATTACAAGATGTACTGAAGCTGTAGCCAGCCATAGTTTGGCATCTCAGTGAACCTTCTGATCCAAGAAAATACGGGAAGGAGAAATAATAATGCCATTTTCAAAAAGAAAAAAACCTTATTCAAACCAACCCACCTCTATAAAAATCAACCAAAACCAACTCCAAAATTTCTAAGCAAGCACTAAAATAGAATTTTTCAAATACAACTATAGAACAAATCTGTTTGAATTAAAGGTGAGCTAGAACCTTGATTGCACACCACTAAGGGATGCCAGATGGCTCAAAACTGAGAGTTTTTCATTGTCATTCTTCTCTCATATTTAGACACATACAAAAAAAGAATTGTTTTCCTTTTTCCCATTTCCCAGTTCTGTTAAGAACCCAGCCAGCAGCCAGGCTGGCCTGAAAAATTCCCAGTTATCTGAGCTTGGAAACGCAGCAGACTCAAGCTGGACTAGTCCTTGGAGTTGACACCACTTGAGTGCCCAGAACCCACACCCCAGAGCAGACACTGGACTGCAGACAACAGATGAGAGGGAAAGCTCTTGGCCCTATTGTTGTTGTTGAGCTCCTGGAAAGGAGCTAGTGAGAGGAAAAATGTTCTGGATAGGATAAAAAAAGTCTCACAGGAATGGATGATCTCACTTGTCCACACACACACACCCAGATGTACAAATATATATAATTAACTGGAAAATACTGTGTGGTACAAAGGTTTCTTCAGCTTGGGATCATCACAGTTGAGCTAGTTAAGGTTGATATAGCCATAACAAAGAGTACTTCCCACACATCTCCTGCTAAGAGCCCTTCTACCACATCATAGCATTTTAGTAGGCATTTATATCTGTTGATAGGTACCTCTATGCTTTTCACACAGAGAAAACTAGACATGTGATACAATTAATAATTGTATATGTAATATCCTATACAGTCATCAGTTGAATAGATGGGCTCTATGCACACATATGCCCTTATATAGACAGATTGTGGACCCCTTTAAACAGTTGCAAGGGTATGTAAGGGACGGGAGACAAAAAGACTATTCCATTTGAATACTATAAAGAAGAAAACCCAAAAGAATTAATAAACCCAAAAGGTACTGAAGGCAGTCTTCATCTAGTTTTGTCCCTGTGTAGGATGTCTGTGGCAGAACGGGAGAGCCATTGTAGTAGGTGGTACTAGAAGATTTGGGGGTTTCTTAAGCAGCCTCATCACAACATGGACAAAGTTGCAAAAAGCAGCTCAACTTGTAGCCACAAATTACCAGTTTCAAAGGTGTCACAAAACGTCTTCTGTATCACTTTCTCCATTTCTTAGACAGTGCTTCCGAAGGGACACAGCAAAGTACTCCTTGGAGCACAGCTGAGACCTTACCAGCTCATCAAAGCAGCAAAGTCACTGTCATGCATTGCTGGGATGCCATATTTCCTGACAAACCAGTCCTTGCTCTATTCTGTTCCAAAGAGATATAATTTGTTTTGGTTTTTTGTTTGTTTGTTTGTTTTGTTTTGTTTTTTAAATCTGAGCTTGTTTATTTTAAATGAAGCACATGTGCCTCTATTTGTTTTGTTGTTTGGTTGCTTTTTTCCAGTTTGGTTGGGTTTTTTTGAGGCAGGGGCAAAGGGGATAATTTGTTTAGGGTTTTGTTTTAAGAAATTCGAATAAACATTCCCACATACTTTCCACTCACTCTGAAGATGAAGTTGTGTCCTTGAATACAGCTAGTGGTACCCATTGTTTCCACCTTGGACATGTATATAGGCATTCTCAGCTCTGATCAGGACATTCTTAAACCTCAGGAGCTACAGTGTGAGAGCAAAAATCAAGCTTTTTTCTTGCAAGAAGCCCCCACATCATGTCTTAGAATCAAAAACCATAACTGTCTTAATAAAACAAAGAAATGAGAGGGAGAGAGCAAGAAAGGAGCTGTGCTATCTCTGCTTAGATAACTCCAGAAACCACTACATGCCTGTAGCATTAAACGGAACCAGTTCACTACTTTCACTGTCCTGCTAGTGCAGGAGCTGGTCTGTTGTTTATCTTGCACTGGAGAAGTAGGCCAGTGTTTCTCAACAGGAAGGCTTGTCTGGATCCCAGACAAAGAGGGCTCAGGAACACCAGCCCTCAAATAACCTAACCACTCACTCATCCCGACCCTTTACACATTCAAGAAAACTCACCACCACAGCTGCAGATTTCCATCCAGCTTCCCCACAAAACAGTTAACGTAATCCCTAAGTAGAAATACTAATGTGAGAAGCCAAGAATGGTTATTTTTTAGGTAGCAAGAATGACCCAAACTTTACTGGTGTTACATAACTTTTTAGTTTCTTGTTCCAAATTCCAAGCTACTGAAAAGCTTGTCTGTTTTTAAGACTCTAGGTCATTTCTTTCCCTGTATCCAAGCTGCTCTTCCAATATCTTTTTAAGTCATATTCTTGTTTCCAGTGAGTGGACTCCAAGTGACAGGAAAAACTCTGTAAGAGAGATTGTCTTCTTGCATATAAATCTTACTTTGAAAGGAGACAGTATTTTTGAAATTCAAGGACTGGGTTTTTTTCTCTACAATATTTTTGTTTTGTTGCTTACAGAAACAGTTTGTCTCTAGAAGGAAGATGCTGTTCAACTCTAACCTGAAACAAGAAGCACAAGGTAAAAATCTCCTTTGCTACACACATTTTCTGGATGAATGAGGAATTTTCTTTTAGTCAGTTTAGGACTTCATAATTTGTCTGCATCCATGTGCACAGGATTTCTGGTAGGGAATGCTACATCCCCCTCAATACAATACAGCACAAATTTTTGGGGTTTTGGTCTCACCCTAAGATGCCTTCACCATGCTTCATGTAATCCTAAATCAGCAGCATTGGTACGCATGGTACAGACAACCCTTTGAGGTTCAGCTACACATTTCAAGAGTCTTGACCAAAACATTATTTATTACTGGTTACTCAACAACAACAACAAATATAAGCTTGCAAGAATGAGTTGGGAGTGTCAAAGGCAGAAAAATTCTACCCCAAAGGCTTATGCTTTATACAGACATGATGGAAAGAAAGACCACAACACAATAAAGAGAAACTCAGAAAATGGCTTAGTATCTCAGACAGTGGACAGGTTTCAGATGAGAGCAAACATACTCACTAAAGCCAGCTCCTCATCCTTGATGACTTCTTGCATCCACCCCCTGCTCTGGTGGATGCTGGTAGAGCTTCTTCTGAATGCCATGTCTGTCACCAGGATCTGGAAACAAAATAGAGCTGGAGAACAGCTAGCAGGCCTCTGGCCACACACTTAAAAGTCACTTAAAAATTTCCCTCTATGAAGACCGGTGCTGTGGGCTTTTTTTCATTAAGGGACCCAACTTACCCCCAGCACAATAGGTCTCATGCTTGGGCAAAGGAGACGTCAAGATATTTGGGGACTTTGTGTGTAACTGATGGTATCTCTCAGTAGGGTCTGACATCCTAGAAGGAGGAGATACAATCTTTGCTCAGCACTGTGCCCAGCATGTAGCACTGACCATTGAGGCACACCCCCATGTGTATAGTTCATTATAAGATGAAGAAGGAGATATAAAAATTCAAAATAGGGCTCTGACTTGATATCTGGACATTCCTTTCTCAACCCCAGAAACAGCAGAAGACCTGTAGGACACAGAGACAAAGAACAAATCCACTTTCTTATCTCTTTATGCTTACATGGCCACAGCCAACACAAAAACAGGGAGAGGGGTTCAGTTTGCTTTACAGTGCAGGTATCTCCATCTAGCCTGAGCACTCTGGGCTCATGTCATAGCTGCTGGAGAAAAACAGGCTTATTTTTAGAGGAGATTATTCAGGCTTGTTTGGGCTGTCAGGTTAAAGTGACTCAGCCCTAGACACACCTCTTGCTCTTTGCTTGTTAGAAGGGGTGTCTAGACAGCTCAGGTGTAGGCGTTACCATGTCCACTTTTGGTGGGATAAATCCCCATTGGAGAACCACATTCTGTACCAAGGCAGCCTTCTGACACCACTTTGGTAAGCAGGGCAGAGGGCTACAAACACTCAAAAGAGGTCTAGATCCACATCAGGATTTAGTGGCTTCACTCCTGGATGACTTGCATAGCCACATGTGGCTGCTTGCAAAAACCAGTGCCCAAAATCCAGCTCTCCTCTGATCCTGGTGTGTTTTGGTAATTGTGCTATTCCTCTCTTGGAGTTCTGCAGAGACAGCAAGGAGCCATGCAGCAAGGAGGGCCAGTGCTGATGAAGCTCCCAATTAACCAGTCTGATGGATGGGCTTCTCCAAGCAATTCTCAGCATCTGGATGAACACAGGCAAACCACCCTTGCTGCTTCATGGTCTCCAGGGTAACATCCACAGTGTGTACACAACAGGACCATCAGGTAGCTGCTTGTGTGACACCAAACATCATCACAACCTTTTATTCCTGGCACAGGGCACAAGAGAGATGAACGAGGCTGATGGGTGAAATGGCACCACCCTGCTGTAATGGATGTAATTCTAAAGTGTCATTCTCCAAAGCTGACTATGTGTCTACATACACATATATGCAAACACACCTCACTGCCCTTTGTCTCAGTATCACACACTTGTACCAACACTGCTTACCTTAAAAGGAGTTTAGAAAGCCCCAAATCTGTATCTAACATGTTCCAACATTCCAAGACACCATAATCTTTTTTTTTTTTTTTTAATTTTCACTACTCATGGTCCAATCCTAGTGCTGTCCACCTGTACCAAAAGACATCAATCATCATGTTTATATTTGGGAGTGGACTCAAACATTTTGGGACTAAACAGTGGTAAGTGAATAGTTTTCATAAAAAATGTCTAAATGCAAATAGAAATTTTGAAGTCCAGGCCATGCAAACAGAAATTTGGAGTCCAGTCCTGCTTCCATTTGCAGTCAATTCCTTGAACAGCCAGGTCACAATAGTAACTGCAGAGATTTTCAGAGAGAGAACAAGTGAGGCCTGAAAGATCCTGCAGAAAAGTTGCCTGTCCTAAATGCAAAAAGGACTCAAAAGAGAGGATTTAACAAATGATATTTAGTGCCTTGCACAGCCAACATTCATGTGAAGAACTCTACATGCTATGAAACAGGTACAGTGATTTCACCAAGTGTCTTCATGCTCTTGTCTGAAGTCCAGTGGGTTTCCAGTTGTCCAAATCTTGGGAAGCACTATTAAACAGCTGATTTTAGTCCTGCTACATATATCAGAGTTCAAATAAGTGGACCTCTTTGGTACCTGAGCCTATTATGACGACCACAAACTTAATCAAAGGAGTTTTCAACCACTGGGAGCCTTCCCAGAGACACAAAGAAAGAACAGTCCTGAAGTCAAGGGGCAAGGAATGCACTGACAAGTCACTATAAAGGGACTTGCACAGAAATATCTGCATGTGCATGTGAGGGGAAAAGACAAGATGAACTAATCTCTTCCCTCGAGGCTATGTCTTTACTCTTTCAGACTAGCACGTGTCTCCTTTGTTTTAGATAATAGAGGTAATTATATCTGAAATATTAAACTGTAAAGCCATCATGCAATTAAGGGAATTGAAACTGCACAGAGCTATGGGAACATTTAAGGATGGATTATGGACAGAGATTCTCAAAATCACACTGTTTTTCCACCACTTGACTCATACTCAGGCAGTTTACTGCTTTCCACAGGGACTGCCTATCTTCCCACCACAAGATAAGAGAACCCCACATGCTGATTCCAGTGAGAATCACTAGTGAACTGTGGTGGAACAAAACAGCCTTCAGAGAGGGGTTTACGGTTTGGGTTTCCTTTAATTTTTTTTGACCCTTCTTATCACTAAACAAAAGTTTGTGGTCTTTCCTAGATAATCACATTTAAGCTCTTATAAAACCACATGTCTGGATAAAGCATGCCACTTGAATAAAGCTTTTTTCCCCACTGTAATTATTATTGAAGAAATCTATCATATTTTACAGGGAAGTCTAAAATGCAAAGCACTTAGTTAAAAATACAGACAAAGCAGTGTATTTCCAAGTCCTCCCACCCTCTACGACTTTTAATTGCAAGCGAAAGATGGAAGAAAAAAAGGAAGACTAGAAAAGGAGATTCATTCTTTCCTCATAGGATCACCAGTGACACTGACCTTCCGTGGGCAGTGAGGGAGGGCCTGGGCTTACCCTACAGTATTCCATACAGTCTGCATGGAAGCCTCTCCAGTTCAGTGCTGGAGCAATGCTGCTGGTGAAAGCAGGGATCCAAGCCAGAGAGGCCTTAAGTACAGGGTCTGATGTCCTTCCATACTGGTGGCTGCTGGCCAGGCTCAGGCCCAAGGCATCAGTGCTTGCATAGAAAGTGTGAACTTGGACTTGCTGCTGCTGGGATGGTGTGTATCTCTGCACAGCTGGCCTGGGCTGCTGTATCAAAAAGGGAAAGGCACTGTGTCCTTCCATACAGGAAAGGGAGGAGAGGGTGGTTTGAGCACAGCCTCAGACGTGAGCTTCACCAGAAAAACAGAATCGGACATCAGGAACTAGAGATCGCTTGGATCCTGCTGGGTCTATCTGGTTTTTGATGTCCAGGTAAACTATATCTGGCATTAAGAGCAGAGGCAAGAGTCATTTGCACCCTTCTTCCCACCAGCTCTTACCAAATGTGAACAGTCATTTTTGGGGGGTGATCTTTGAGCAAAGAATGCCATCACTTACATCACAGTCACTTGGGATAATATTTATTACCAATAGGCTTTTGTGGGACAAGCTCAGGCAAGGAAGATCAAATCATTGCTTAAGGGTATCCCTTGACTTATAACTGCAGAAATGCCAAGAACAAAAAAAGTCAAATGCAGAATGGAATATGAGTGTACAGGAGTTGACTAAGGAACCATAAGGTTTGGTGAAGCACTTTTGTTTTACTTTAGGGTGTTCTTGGGTCATATTCTGCATTAGTGTAAGGGCTGAAAACATATTTTGGAGGGTTTCGTTTTGTTGTTTTTTATGAGAACTGAATTTCTTAGATAACATTTTTTTTTTAAATAGCATCACAGTGCAAAATTCAGGACAAAATTATGAGAACTGGCTACAAAATAACTGCTACTCCCATTTCTGCATGGCAAAAATGTTGATTAAAAACTATACAACTTTCTTCCACTCACCACATTTGGATGGTTAAACAAACCAAATATCTTCATATTTCGACTATCATCCAATCTTAGTTGAAACCTTTTGACTGGCCTGGGTTTTTTTCTTTGCTGGAATAAGTGGAACAAGTACTCCACCCCTCCTTTTAAATAGACTTAGGCTGTATCATTTAAGTTACTTGGAACAGGGTGCAGGGACCATCAGGAAAGGATTAACTGTAACAGAATCTTTGTGAGGTTAAAAACTGGGCAAGCTGGCCATTTAAACTCTGTGATGGGCCATTTGCCTGTAGGAAACCAACCTTCCAGAAAAACAGCCTAATTACATGTGTCTACCTTAAAGGTGATGCATGAGCATTTCTGTTGTTACTGGAAAATGCCCCCAATGGAAATGCCTCCATAAAGCTTTTAAGAAGCCACCAACTCGGACAGAGGGGACGGGTGGACTGCAGACTAGGATTTATTTAGTGAGAGGCGTGAAAAGCCAGCAATCCGGCCCAGCATTCCCTGGATTTCATCTCTGGCACAAGAAGGGTTTGCATGTTTCCTGCTTGTGGCTTCTATTTTAGCCTGTATTCATTGCTGAGATGCTTCCACACAGCTGTGCTGGTTCATTAACTGCCCAGCATGTCACTCAGCCCAAGCAAATGGCTTTGGGGTAGTGTTTTCCAGCGACTCAAGGGAAGGACAGACCCCTCTGTGAGAAACAGAAGGTGTTGTTCTAAGGGATATTTGAGAATCTCATGGGACACATTTAAAACAAAGAACATAGAAGAAGTCTTAAGTAGGAGCAACACAGCTTCCCACACCAAAATGGCTGGGACTCAAATGAACATTTCAGGAATAACCCTCAGCCACTGAGAAACCCTCCTGAGACAAAAAGCAAGTTCATGAAGTGATCAATGAACCAAGATGTCCCTTTGTGTAACAGTCAATATCTCTAGTTGAGAGCTTGCTGCTCCTGTGGCTTTCCCTATAGGCTCAGAACCAAACAGTTTGAGGACGCCAAGACTGAGGGAAATAGATCCAGTATCACCACCCTTTTCTGGGTGACAAGAGCCATTCACAAAATTAGAGCATGCTCAAGCCTTGCCCTTGGATGCTTTGGTTCAGAAGGTGCCCTGCCCTATTCCAGAAGCTGCGTCAGAGCTGTGCAGCTGCTAGCTGGGTGCTGTTTCCAATGAAACAGGGTCCACGTTCTGCTGCAAGTGACTCATGCTGAGATCATCCCAACTCAGGAAGAGACAGAAGGTACAGAAGGCTGTCCCACCTCTTCCTGCAGGGAGGGCTTGTGGCATGGAGGAGCAAAGCAGGTGCTGCAAGTGGGAAGGTTTGGGGCTTCCCACTGCCTTGCTCTCTGCACTCCTGTTTTGCGTAGAGAAAAAGGGAGACAGCCCATGAGGAAGATGCTGTCTGCTAGCCCACGCTACGGCATCCATCACAGTGACAGCTCTTGGCCATGGGCAGTCTGGGAGAAGCATCCCCGGCACGCAGCCCCAGCATGCTGGCACATCTCCGCTCCTCAACCCAAGCTTTGCTGTAACCCCTGCACTGCCCTGCCGCAGCACAGTCTCCTTGCTCTTGCCTCCCTATGTGCATTAATACAACCCCCAGTAACTGCTCGCTTCACCCTTCCCATTGGTAGTCTCTGGAAGACCACTATGGGCCCAGGTAGAATTAAGGACTGTGGATACTTGGCTTTAAAGGCAGGAGATCAGGAAATCCACACGACTCCATGACAAGCACAAAGTCTCCATGACTATTGCCATGCTGGTACTAACCCTGTCTCAATAACCAGCTGTGGGGCTCACTCATACAAAACATTTCCCAAGGCATATAAAACTAGTTTTAATTTAAAAATCAGAATCAGGCTCAGACAGCTCAGCAAGAAATGACCCCAGCAGCCCTAGAGCTGTCAGTCCAGTCCCCTATTGTGGCACAGCATTGCTCAGCATGAATCACTGAAAGGTCTGTCCTCGCACCTATATCTCTATAAACACAGCTGCTTAAGACAATAGGGACTTGGTATTACTTCCCAATCCATTCTGGTCTGCTTGTCACTGGGTTGTTCTAGCCTTTGACCTGTGCCATTATAGTTCTTCCCAAATGGGATCCCCAGTAGTCTACGCCCATGCACATACTCTCACACATGCCTGCACCATGCAGGCTGCTTATGCCTGCTGTTCCAGGCAGTCATTGCTGTACCAATTGCCCATTAGAAACCCAGCTTGGCCCAAAAACTAAAGAGATTGACAAAAACACATTTTGCTGCTCTTCCTGCAAAACTCTTGAACTCCTGAAAGTTGAACACATGAAAGCAATCTGAGGTTAGCGCGTAATACACAAACCACATGAAAGGCATAATTTAGCATTAGACATGTTACCAGAAGCAGGTTGAAACTAATACAGGTTTTGCATTCAGGTCATAAAAAACAGCCCTTACATCAATTTGTGAGGCGTCCCTACTTAGTGTGCCTTGATGGGGGAATAACTAGAAGTGCTTCAATGCTGATACAAGTCAAATAAAAAAACCACCCTTCTCCTTCACTCTTTCCCCCCACTCTAGGAAAGAGCTCCTCATATCTGCAGGACAGCCTCTGAATAGTGACAGACAATCCAGGAGAAATATGGGTAAAAACCATTTTCTGTTCCCATCCAAACCTACTGAAAGGCCACACCAACAAGCTGAATCCAAGTACTTTGGTAATCCTACAACACTATTTTTCAGCACTGCCATAACATACCTTAGAAACCTGGTGCTAAAGATCCAGTTGGAGCACTAGAAGGGAGAGTGTATGGTCCCTAGTGCTGCCTGCTGACTGTGGCTCTGGCATGAAGGGATGAGGGTAGAGATCAACCTCCAAGCAGCATTGAGCAAGTTCTCTCTTCTGATCCTGGAGGAAGCCACACACAAGCTGGTGTTAGAAACTTCTGTCCATGGTTGACTCCTCTAGGACTCCTACAGGAGTCAACCATATTAGCACTATTTTTACAGATCCAAGCCTTTCACTTTAAGCCAGAAAAAAACAACAAATTCAACATGTTTCAAACAAGATGAAGTTCTGAAAATAGAGTTGTGTTGCACCTTTAAAAAGTGTGTTGGCAGAGGAACTGGATTTACTTTGAAATTTAGTTTGGTATGAAAGAGCTACACAGCAAAATGCTAAATCCCTTCAGAGAACAGAATGAAATAAAAGCAGATATTTCTTCTCTTAGCACCTTGTCAGCAAAATTCTCCTTCCTGGGCAAGATTTTTTTTCTTTTGCAAAATTATTGCGCTAGTTTGCCAATGAAGCTTTTCTAAGAACCACTACCTAAGCAACATAGCTGCTTTCTCACCCTGCCTCTCCCAACACTTCAACACACTCCCTCTTGTAGCCCAAGTAGAAAAAGCCTTCCCTTGGGGCTTGCAATGAAACTCATACTAGTTATTGGGAGAAAATACTGCAGTAATGTAGAACCCAGTTCCCTCTTTCCTTTCAAGTTTCCGACCCTGACTTTCAACTGCTGTTCTAGTTGGAGTCTGAGAAATGTATTTGATTTCTTTCTACTGATGTGCTTTAAACACAAACCTATTAAAAATATGAAGATTGATCAACTCAGAATTAGGCTGAAAAAAATTCTAGTGTGACCAATGGTCTAACCTCCTAATGATGTACTGGGCAAACACAATTCAACTGATCTTGTGGTCTGCATTCAACTCATCCTTTAAAAGAAAAATCTGGAGAGAAATGTGAATATTAATCAAAACATACTGTGACTGAGAATGTTTACAGATCCTTTCTGTAAACTGGGCTATCAGTGCAAGACTACAGAAGAGGACAGTCTATATTCTATTTTTAACTCTTTATTCACCAGCTGAGAATAGCTGGAAGAATAACAAAGGTATCACACACTGACCTTAATTAAGACAGTGATTCACCCTTTTCTCTCTAAACACAAACAGAACAGCTTACAGCTGGAAGGCTTACATGCAGAAAGAGTCTGGGTGAAGAGGTAAAATTTACCATGGACGGCCTCTTTTGAAGGAGTATATAGGGTTCCTGACACATTATCCCAGAGAACACATGCAGTCTCATTCAGCTATTTCTCCTGGAAGCCTAGAGAAATTATGAAAGGTATTGGGTTTTGAAACTCTGGAAATCCCAAATTAACACATCACTTTATTCTGACCCTTATAAAATCAGGTCCTTCATTAATCTAGTTATATATTTATTTTACAAAAACCCCTAAACTTGTAACATCCAGAAAACAAACAAAAAAAATTGTTATTCTTCATCACCTAACCTCGTTCCAGGTGAAATGCTGTTCCAGAATAGCTCCAGAAAGAATGCTTGTCTTGTAAGAATTAACATGATGCATTTCAGTATTTCTTTTGCTTTGACTGAATCCTCACAAAGTTGATTTCAACAGCAATCTTTTGCTTGACTGAGGTGACCCAATAGTGACACTATATTGAAGAAAGGAAAATTTCTTTTTGGTTTTATCATGTTTCAGAGGTCTCCGACTGATCCAAACCAAAGTCACTTCTTTAAAAAGCAGGATATATCTTAAAAGGTATTATTAATGCTATTTCTACATGGTTCCACAAAGATATCAAATATAATCATCACACAACCTATCTTTAATGCCTGTAAATTGCTGACAACTAAACTATTCATATAATTTTACAGTCATGATAGCAAATGCCTCCAGATGAACTAGGAAACTACATCTCTATCTACCACATTCATACACACCTTAGGTTGGTAAAAAGAATTTCTTTTCTGCACTGCAAAGCTACTGGATTTTTGACTTTAAAATACAAAAAGGATGTAGACAACCCAGTTTTTTGCAATTCAAGAGAAAAATGTTACAGCAATGACATAGCCGGCTCACAGTGGGCCAGAGCATTTAGCACAAGTGCAGAGACTGTGAACCCCAAATTCACAGCTGAACCCCTTCAGAGCTTTGGTGCAGCACATGCCCTGTATGGCTTCCCCATCAGTCCGGGGTACTGGTTTGGACTAATTCCTATGAGAAGAGGACGCAGTGCTTAGAGCTGACCAATACTTACATGCATTAGGGGTGGCAATCCTATTAAAAATTATATTCATAAGGTGGAAATCAACCCTGACTAGAGAGCCAGCAAAGAGCACTCACCACTGCTGTTGGACAGAGGTTTTTCAACACAGTGGTCTCTGTGATAAAAAGGCTGTGTGCTGCCTTGAAAAAGGGTGTGCTTGCTCCTTAAGTGTTCACAGAAATTGTACTATATTTGGGATTTAAAGAGAAAAAATGAACAAGAAGTATCCCTTAGAGTTCCTGGGGGATGGGATTTCAAAAGCCCAGCTTTCACAAGCAATTGAACAACCACACCTGTTCTGGTTTACAGAGAAGGCCAAGAGCCCTATGCTGGTGTCAGCATGGAGAGCTTGGTGCAGGACCACAATCAGGACAAACAAGGGCTGGTCCTTGGTCTGGGCTCTCTCCACAGTCTGGGTAGGGATAAAAAAAAAAGAAGTTTGTCCAATAAAAGTGGGGAAAACTAAGAGTACAGAGTCAACTTCAATCATAGCAGAGTCTGAGTCTTACAAAGGTGCTTCTGGAGAAAGCATACAGACATGAAAGTAAGCAAAGAAACCCTTGAAAGAAAAAAAATTCAGATCAAGGCTTCAGTAAAATTTCCTTTCTTCAGATCATCCTGGTGACAACACTTTTCTGTAGAAGGAAGCAAAGTGGCCTCTATTTGGTAAACTCAAGGCTCAGAAATGAAAGCAGCCCTGTAGGAAAGGTGGGAAAGACACAGATCTGGTTTGATTTGAAGAGTTTTGAGTGCTCCTTGAGAAACAGGCCAGAAAGTAATATTTCTAAGATGACAAGAACCAAAATCCGATGCTAAGATATCCTCCAAACCTGAGGTTTGATCACCTTCAAAGAACATTTGGATTCAATTCCAATTCAGTGAACACCAAAATATGCCATGCCCATTTCTGTTTTTAAGGGCCGAGGAAGACTTCAGGCAGACTTCTTTCTCACAGGGCACTGTGTGGAGAGCAGAAAGGTAGAATTTCTTGCTGTGCCATTGTTAATGCGCTTATTTGCTGCCCAGAGCAAAAAAATCTCTCCTTAGAGAGGGAGGCAGAATAGTGGCCAAGGCCACAGGGCACCACACAGAGTGACTGGTAGTCAAAACCGCAAGGTCAAGCTTTGTTAGAGGGAACATCAAGAGTAGGACCTGGTACCTACCAGAGAGATGGTTCTTCTCTTCCCTCCTCTCCCTCGTCCATTACACAAATGTTGGTGGATCCTTCTGCCAGACTATGACTTCAAGCCTTTGAGAAAAGGAGCTTGATTCTAACTGTTCATTCAAAACCTCCTGCCCTGTCCCCTGCCAAGGTTGTATGCTGATATGGGACCTGTAAAGATGAAGAAATGGTTTTAAAAATTAACACCTAGCTCCTAAGTTTTTCATAGGATCATTCAAAATCTCACATACAAATTTTTCCACAAATTCTTGATTTTCTATTCAATCTTTCAGTGAAACTGAAGAAAGAAGTTTGGGATCAGACAGCAGAATTTGTCTGTGAAGGATTTTGTGTCTCTAGGTCATGAACAATTTGGAGTGAGAACCCTGCTTCATAAATTAACAGAGCCAGAGGACAGCCATTGTCAGATAGGTTGATTTCTGAATAGATGCCAGCAACAAGGCTGCTCTGAATGAATACCCTGTATGAACCAGAGTGTAACTGATGGGAAAAGCATCCAGTCTACTGCAAATGATGGAATAATTCATAGCCCTGACTTTTGCTCCAAGAATGGTTTCCACTGCTAAATGTTGAAGCCTAATATGCAGTATGAACTCATCCAACTTCTAACTACCAGTTCTTATTGTACTATTGCCCAAAGGAGCTTCTGTTTCTGAATTTCTCTTCCTTATATAGCATACTTGAAAACCAGACTTTTCTTGACTTGTTGTTTGGTAAGCTAGAGATGGACTGCACTGTAAGGCGTGTTTGCCAATCCTTCAGTCATTCTTGTGGCTGCTCTCTGAAGGACGGCCAGTTTTTCAACATCCTTCTTTAATTGTGGGTACCACAGCTGGATGGAGTGTTCCCAAAGCAGTTGCACCAAGGCCAAACACAGCAGTAAAGTGATCCATGGGTATATAGACAGGGAATATCAAGTAGGCGTTAGAAAGGATCCAAGGACTGTTTTAGACCCTTTGGCCACAGAACTGGAGTGAGAGATGACACTCAGCCAGTTACGCACTCAAACCTTCAATCCTTTCCCAGGTTGCTGTTTCTTAGCCCAGTCTATTCCATCTGGTGCACAGATCTCAGCTATTTCATATCCTTTACCTGTAGCATCCTGAAAAGGAAAAATATTTGCTATTTCCATTCTATCAAGAGATCCAAACTATGCTAAACTAATCTTTCTGTCATCTGCTAACATCAGCAGTGTGGAGTTCATCCCTTCTTACAGTCACTGACACACCATTTAGAAACTCAATGCAACAAATGGATCCCACTGGAAACACAGCTATTTGATGTGTTTACACTTTAAATCTATTTACAAATCCCACTTTGAAATCTGCAACTGAAACAATTGGAATACACCTGCCATTTCTTATTTGATATTGTACCACTTAAGTTTATGAAAGAACATGTATGGGAGCCAGTTAAATGCTTACAGGAAGTTCTTGCATCAATATTTGTGTAACAATCAACCAGATGGATTTTTTTTTTTTTAAATCCAACTGAAGTTGACCAAGGTTAATTTCGAAAAACCAATACTAGATGCCTCTTCCTGTGATACATTCCTTTAGTTTATCATTCCTTATGTATTCCAAATATATACTTGAATTTCCTTGAATTAATACTAATGTTAATTATTAATTATAATTATCTATTTAATATATTGATCTAAATTTAGATTACTTTAGCCTCTAGAACTTATTCAATGTTTCTTATCAGACGTCAAAATAAAGACCTAGGGAGTTCTTCAGCTTTGTACTTCCAGGATTTGGAGTTAGCAAAATCCAGAGATTTGCATATGTAACTTTAGAATCTGATTGTTAACATACCCCCAAGTTCCGACAAAGTGAAAATTAGTCCATTATCTAGAGAAAACACTCATCTTCTGTTCATTCACAAGACACAAAGAAGGCTCTTTTCATGCCACTATTGTCAATTCGATCACAACCAGTTAACCAATTGAACTCCTATGGATTATCTAGTTTAAACTCTATTATTTTCTTTATCTGATTTTCCAAGTGACAATGTCCTAATGAGAACTTCCAAGGGGCACCAGCATTAAACTCTAATTGAACATTCGTGGGCGAAGTAACAGAAGCAGTTTTCATGCTTATGAAAACAAGGAATCCAAGCATCCTGAAAAGATCTGGTGCACAGCATTTTTTCAGGCCACAATTCTACTGTGAGTATTCCCATATTTGCTTGCTCTCTAAAAACCTGTAGGTTGCCTTCTGCCTCACTGATGGCAGACCTGCTTTGCACTGGTTTGAGAGCTGCCACCCCAAAAACCTGGAGGTCAGATTACCAGCTGCCAGCTGCCAAGGGAGATGCTGTTCCAGATTTAAGTTTGCGATTCTACTGAAGGTCATTTTCTCCCCATCTGCATGGCCCGACTGGCTGGTACATTAGAATAAACAGATGCTATCAGCACCAGCAACAAATTATCTTCTGAGGCTTTGTGATTTCTGGGGAGTAGCAGGTTGTGGCAAGTCAATTTACAGTGAGGATGGAGAGGGAGTGAAACGGAGGTTATATCAGCATTAGCAGGTAATTCAGTACGAGGGGAAAGGAACAGTAAATTGAAGCTGGACAACTACAGCGTGAAAGAAGCCATTACCTATGCACACATATTGCCCCTAGTGAGGTACGGCAAACCAGACATGGGCATATGGAGGTTTCGCACTTGAAAAGGATTCATGTTTTATGGTCAAGTGGTAAAAACCCAGACAGAGCGTGTGCATATGCATGTAAGTGTTCTGGGAGATGCAACTGTTCACATGAAACAGTTCCTTATACCAGGACTTGGGGCTGTGCTGCGGCAGGAGGGGCCAACCCACTGTTTGTTTGCTGTTTCCAGGAGAGCACTTTCCTGTGGCTGAGGTCCCAGTCCCAAAACCAGAGTGGTGGCATAACTGAATTCAGGAATCCTTCCACTGCTTCTCTGCAAGAGTGGGAGAGCACATCTCCTTACGTATTTTCAGATGCACAAATATTTTAAACTACAGTACTGTGCATAGGTACCTGCACATAAACCAGCAGAACTTGCAGAAAGACATGAAAGAACTTTATTACAAAATGGGGAATTAAGCTCCATATTCCTAAAACCCACCTTGGGGGCCCAGTGAACAAGGCTTGCACTACTTCTGTGAGTCAGGCGGGTCTCTGCTACATTTAGACACAGTGCACACTCCTATTGGTGCATAGAAATGCAAGATAAGCTGTGAAGATTATGTACTATGCTCAGGCAAGGTACCCATTAAAAGCAAGTCCTATACCTCTGCCTTCAGCCATTGTACTTCTACACACATTTCACATTGGCATGCAGAGTCTGCACTGCTTTTTTCATAACATTTCCCTCTGTTTTAAGAAGAATTCATATTTCTTATTGGGACTGGGGAGCAGTGAAACCATCTACTGCAATCTTATTTACAGAAGATAGCAGACACCAATTTCAAAACTAGTCTGGCTTTATTATCACAGTAAAATACACTATTTCAGCATTCTTCTATCAGAATGGAAAGACAAAGCTTCCATGCATATCTGCGCAGGTGACTCTTCCTCCCTCTGGACTCAACACATCCTGAGATATACCTCCCTTCCCATATGGGCTGGCAAAAATATTTCTCCCAGCACCCTGGGGTTTTAGCCATGTTGTTTTCTACTGCTGTCAAGAAAATATCTGCAGATATTGATGGGTTTCAATATTTTCCTTACTTCAATTCAGAGCTGCCTACACAGCCTGGCATTAGTTTTCATTTGCCCAACCCAAAAAGGAAAGTAATCTTACCAGTCCTGAAAGACTTCAGTACAAATGCAAGTGGGTAAGCCACTCATGCAACTCAAAGATATAGAAATTTCTTTAATTTTTCTATAAGATCACATTTCTATTTTTAATCTAGAGGAATACACAAGATTAATCATCACTGACCTTTGAGTGCTACATTAGAGCTAGAGACAAAAAATTAAAAAAAAAAAACAGCCACTTGCATAGCATTACAAATATTACTCCATGTTAAATTCTTCTTTCTTTTTTTTCTGACGTGACTTTTGATCATTGTCATATGACTGTGAGGTTTAAAATGAAGCTGTCTCAGTCTTTCTAAACACTTGGAATTTCAGAAATTTCAGACATGAGGCAGTGCAGCAATTCAGATTCAAATAAGACATCATGCCTTAGGTACCTATGTGTTTCCACCTTCTATCCAAATCCATCAGGATCATCCTAACCTTAAACTGCCAGAGTGCAATAAAACTTCTACTGCAATTCTTTGCCTAAGGTCTCATAGGGGACATAGACCAAGGGTTTCAGTGGAGCAGGACCAATCCTTCCTTCAAATGATTTGAGGGATTTCTCATGCCTTCTCCTTTCCCCTATTAAATAATCGATTCAGAAAAAAAAAAAATACATTCAATAACATGACTCCAAGAGTTCTCAACAATTTCAAGTCAGTAGCCTTTCAAATTTTAGGGCAGTTATTCACACAGAGTTGAAAGCAATCAGTACAAATCCAAATTCTCATTTCAAGAGTCTGATATCTCTTTCAAACTGCTGGGTGAACCATAATACAAACAAAATCAGGCTGCTGATTCTCTGATTTAAGAACATTCAACACTAGAAATTAAAGAATTCAGACTCCTGACTCATTCATATGCATTTCGACTGCTATCAAACCTGGGGTGGGTACAGCATCTCATCTTTCTACCATAATATTTACAATATTCTGCTCTTCCTCTCTCAAACACTGCTGAGGTTCCTTGATTCCCAGTTCAATTCAGTTTAAAACAGGAGCAATACTTTCTCTTTCCTAATATCTGTTTGTATTTTAGGGAAATCCAGGTGAAACAGCCCATGATTAGCTTTTCAGGGGCAGATCTATAGATTACACTATAGGCAAATCACTACATTGCTCAACATTTTAAATCATGCTGAAAAAAAATCTCAGCAGAGGAAGAAGTCCAAATATTCTCCCAAAAAAATTGGGCTAGCACATTTAAAGCACAAAAGTTTCCATAGCCAAGGCATTCACATCTGGTTACTTTTAACTTTGTCAGCATGGCCAGACACCCACTTGTATCTGGGTGCAATTCCAGCTTGAAACTCAAACTCATACCATGAATCCAGAAGAAGCAGCCTAACGCTCTGCCATCACACCCTTTCTTGTAAATCTTTGGTCCTAGAGAACTTCTTCCAGCTCTATGGTTTAGAATAACTCGTTTTCAGACCAAAACTGTCTTCTCCAAACCAAGTCCTGTATCCTGGATGAATTAGCTGGAGTTAAATCAGCATAAAACTAAAATAGCACAATGGAAAGTCAGGCTTACTGTTAAATCATGCTTCTATTTTTATCTGGAAAAGCACTTAAGCATGTGGTTGAGGTCCACAGAACTTAAGCATATGCTTATAGTCCTCTGTTTACATGCATTGTTAACTCAGGGCTTATAAATCAACTGATTTTGTTACTCTGGCTGAAATATTGTGATTTTTAAAAGAAAACACACAATGCTGATGTCCATATATGAAAAGGGATCCATAGGCTCAGGATGCAGAAAAACTTGCACATCAAGCAGGACAAGCTGAGTATACTAGCAGTTGGGCCAAAAGCTCACACAAACCTACAGAAAGGAAAAGGAATATTTCCAAGTGAACTGCCAGACAGCAAAAAGCAGGAAACAAATTTTGTAGTTAAGCAGGCTAAACCCTAGTAGAAAGGGGACACAAACATGGTGGCACAGGTAAAGGTGAGTTTTACCTAGCCCAGGAGTTGACCTGCAACATCGTCCAAAAGCAGGTACTTAACAGACATATGATACAGTCCATGCACATAATGGTCAGAGTTTTCCAGTTTCTGGCCATTAGCAATTTAGGGAATTGAAGCAACTTCCAAGTCCACACAGGCCCTTGTGTTTAGTAGCCTCTGATGAATCAATTCTACAGGATTTTGGCTGATCCTATCTTAAATTTATTTCATATTGCTATTTCCAGTATCCATCATCACTACCACAATAAAATAATTAAAAAGTACTCCTTTTATTCAAAGCTACTATCCGCTTAGTTTCTTTAGGACCCACAGTTCTTGTGTTACAGAGAAGAGGGAATGATCAGTTCCCATTCACCTCTTCCATTTCACTCATTTTATGAGCCTTTGACAAATACTTCTTCAGTTTTCAAGGCTGAGGAGCAATACTTTATTTAAATTTCTCTGTTAAAAAAAAGAGATATTTCACACTTCTAGCTACTCTTACTGTTCTTTTCTATGCATTTTCTACTTCTAATACATCTTTTTTGAAACTGAGTGAGCAGTCCTGCATGTAGCAGACAAGATGAAGGAACACTACAGAAGATCAATATCTCTGTCTCTCTCCTGTATATACTGCAGTGGCATAAGCTTTTTGTTTTGTTGTCAGTTATTCAAAAAAACTCCAAAAGTGTATCTTTTTCATTTATAGGACTTCTAGTACTTGTCTGATATTTCTGGAAAATAAGTAACAATTACTTTATCAATCATTTTCCTGAATATAAAAAAAAAACACAGAAAACATAGCTACCTAGAGGCACGAATAGTCAAGATTATTTGTGTGTATTAACATTGACTTTTGCCTGCGACTGTACTGCACAGTCTCTCAAGATCCTTCTGCAAAGGACAAAAAGCTTTAGTTATCACTGTGACAGTGATTTTTTTTTTTTTTTTTTTTTTTTTTTTTTATGATTGAATTCAATGCCCTCACTACTAATTTTTTTTTCTAGGGAGGACTATTGAAGAACACAGTTTCCCCTGTCTCAGAAACTCTACAAGGACTGCCCTCCCCTTCCCATCCCCAAAGGATTACTATAAGGAACATGAACATTTTCTAGTGTGAAAACTGGCTACTTATAGCTTTTTGTTCATATCTTGCTGAGACCTTTATGAAATCCATTCAAAACCCCAAGCACAATATATTAAGTGTCACATGCTTTTCCAGATGCTTATTCATTCCTTTGAAGATCTCCAGGGTTTGCAATGCATGCCTTTAATTTACAAAGTTTGTGTTAACACACCCACAGTATATCTTATTTTTGTATGCCATCACTTAATCTGTTGTAACTTCCTTTCAATTTTTCCTGGTAAAGAAGCCAGACTTGAGTCACCTGCAGTTTTCTCAATCCCTGCTGGAACTCTTTTTGAGATTGGTGTCAAATTAGTTACCTCCTCTGGGATCGAGGCTGAGTGAACCCGAAAGTTTCATATCAGAGTAACTTAGAACACATGAGTGAATACCATTTGTCCTTGTGATTTGCTATTGTTAATTTAATTAATATCTGCTTTAAAAGCTCTTCTGTTAACAATTCAATTAGAGGCTGTTCCCTCAGCTCAGACCTTGGAGGACTTTCCATTTGCTGTGCAGGCAGTGCCTCTGCCGTACAGTGGCTCACTGACCTCGGCTGCTCCTTTCACACCTTGGTCATTTCCTGAACCCACCATTTGCAGGCAAACTGCCAGCTCCTGTTGCATTTGGAGGAACTTCAGTTATTGGTTTCCATGTCTTTTGTGAGTCACTAGTCAAATTATTTTAGCTTGTATTGTTATAGGTTTACATTTAACTTGTAAGAAATTATACTCCTCTCTACTTTGTTTAGGCATGATTTCCACTTCTTAAAGGACACTTTTTTATTTCTAATAGACCCCCTTCCTCCACTGTTTAACTGTAGTAACTTCTTTGGGGGGTTGGGTGAATTTTAGGAACTGATGAGATATGTTTTCTCCACTTTGCAGGCATGGTACTTACATTCTTATTTAATTTACCTGCTCATTAATGCTATTAAAATAAATTAAATTTCTTAAATATTAAAATGCTTTTGGAAGAAAAATACTGTAATGCTCTTTGGGGTTTTCCTAATGTTATTATTCCTACTGAACTATTGAAACTGATTGTGCAATGGTCACTACTGCCAAGAAATTCTTCAGTGCAACAGCCATAGTTTAAACAAGGTCTTAGTCAAGAGCGTCTTTTCCCTTTTATTGGTTTGTTTAAAAATATAAATTAGAATTTGCCCTTTATATCCTAACTAGGATAAATCCTCTCCAGTCTATTTTCTTGCATACTCTCTTTCCACTGCCTCTGATCTTTCTTAAGTATTTCATGGATATTTTCACTGCCATGGTCAGCTGTTTAAAAGGGTAAATTTATGATAAAGTTTTCTTGATTTGGCACAGCAATGTTCAATCCATAGAGAGTGGGTGGTAAACGATGATACAGATAACTGATTTATCTTATTGGACTCTGATTTCCAACTGACTGAGTCACTCCTCCAACGGCAAAATCTATTCTTGTTATTTCCACATAATAATTATCCTAGTCGTACAGCTTTGTACTGATTAGTTTCATTCAGTAAGATTTCTGTGAGGTCAGTACATTGAAATTCACCCATCCTGACTTTATATACATTTAATATCTATAGAAAAGCACATATACTCTTGCTCTTGATTCAGCTGCCTGTCTGCATGTGCCTGGTTAAACTGTGGATTTGCTTAAACTGTTGTATTACCTGAGCATTACTGGTGGCTGTTCTATCCTGCCATGAGGGCACAGAGGGAAACTTGTCATCAGAACAAGTGTATTCTTCTCCAGAACCTCATCTCAAAGAATCTGAAAGACTCTCCCAGCATTTGTTTTCATTCCCAGTGCCACCAGCCTGGCTGCCCCCATTTCAGAAGAGACTATCCCTCCCATTTATTCTTGAGCACTCTCCTGTCTTCTTCCCACATCACTTCCTTAGACACACACTGTGTCTCTCATTGTCTGGGACAACTATCCTATCAAAATGTTGTTTTGCCTCCTGGACCTCTCCCCTGTACTTTCTTGATGCTCATACAACAGTGACCAGACATGACACATGAGGAAGGTCACCAGCTCCCCCCAAGTACCCTCTCAAAGGCTGTCCAGACACCACAAGATACAAAGCTCCCGGAGCACAGGCAAACCACTACATGCTCCCTCCCAGCCTTGTATTCCCAGTTATCAATTCCATGCAGCACCACAGCCTGGCTCTTCCTACCCAGCGGGACTGCGGTTCTTCCAGCATGTGTCTTGCTTAAGCAGATACACAGAGGCGCCTTTTGGCCAAGAGAGGGGGGTCACATGGACCGTATCTTTTGCACACATGTTTACTCATTCAGTCTGAAAGATAATTTTATGATTTGCCTTATTGTCTCCTAATTCAAGCACCAACAGCAAGTCCAGCCAATTCTCCCAACCAAATATCTTCTAAAAGTCCACTGTACATTCAGCATCCAGAAAAGAGAAAGCTTCTTCTGCTGCACCTGAAACCAGCACAAAAACAGGTGAGCATGTGTTTTCCAGAGAGAAGCTTTGGTGTTTATACTTTCTAGCACCACAGTCCTCACTTTCCTGTGCTTACGGAAGTTTTCTTCTACTTAGAAGCCAACCTTCTGGGGGAACACAATTGTGGTTTTAACATTTATTTTCTAAAGACTGACCCTGTGTTTAATTTGCAGAGAGCACATGGTACAGAACAGATCAGGGATTCTGGCACAGAGACAGGAGGTACCTTCAACCCTCAGTCAATTAAACATGAAATGTAAAACCTGGCAAGTCTTGCATTTAATCCTCTTTGCACCCCTTAACCCCCTGCCAAAGATCAGAAATACTTCTCTACTTAAAAAGAATAAAAGATTTCAGAGCACATAATCAACTCCTCCCTTCAGCCCTCAATACTGACAGTGTTATCTCTATACACAAAGCTTCTCTCCTTTTCTCCATCTTGGCAACAAAACCCAAGCTCAATGAATATTTTATATGTGTGTGGTTAATGGAGCATTCTGGCTCCAGTCCACTAGGAACCTTACACAACGGTGTATTAACTGCTTCTCAATGTAACATTTTGAGCCTGTCCAAAAGGGATGTGTGTTTGCCAGTTGAGCCAGCTCACTATTATTGTCCTGTCAGCCTAGTTCCTGTCTTCAGTTGAAAAGCATGGTCCCCTGCCACAGCAATTTGCCACCATTGTGCTCCCAGCAGCAACATGAGAAGATTAGCCCAGGTCCAAGCTCTGTTTTCCCCTCTGTATTTTGAGGTCCCTATCTCATGCAAAGTGGGGAATGCCTGCAGTCTTTCCCTCTGCAGATATACAGAGGGATAAGCAATTACATCACAAATTAACATAAGGGCAAATATAAAGGAGCTAAGATGAGATCTTTAGTTTTGATGAAAACCAGGCCACCATATTCTTTCATTAAATTGGTAGCCTTAAAATCCACCTGAATGATTGACTGAAAAATTGATAGCAGAATGACAACACTTGACAAAGTATTTATCACTTTAAAAACCTCCTCTGTTCCTCTGGGCCATCATAGGCAGAACATCTCCATCAAAATCAGCACAAAGACATCTCAGCAGTCAGATGGGCACAGATCGCTCCCCTTAAAACAAGGGACAGTATAATTCTACCCTGCACTTAAACAATATCCACGGTAAATGGAAAAATGAAGGCCCCTGTGAGAGTTAGGGGTCCAAATCTGAACGCTCACCTACGCCTCCCTGACAGTTTGTGGAGTGCACAGGAGCTTCCAAAGTGTGAATCATCCCAACCTAAGGCAGATGTCTAGGATGGGTAAGGTGAATGGCATGGGCTGTTTATCACTCCTCACTGAGCAAAGAGAGAGTCTAGATGACAATCTTAAACTTTATGTCTAAGCTTTAGATAACCAAAATCAGGTGAGATGATTTCCAGCCCCAAGGTTTGCAGACTCATTACCAGGTGAGCTGCAGACCCTGACAGACTTGGGGCAGAAAATAACAAGATAAAGAAAAGTGCTGATGTGGAAGGACTGATCTCATTCCTTTCCCTGCCTGAAAACAGAAAGAGCTGATGTTTCACAAGGCAAGGCTCATTCTTTGCTCTCATAGCATTGTTGAAATACAGTGAAAGAAAGGGAACACCGTTATTGAACTCCACAGGCCCTTGTGGTGCTGTCTACAACATCGATGTGAGGTAGTCACCACCCACGAGGGTCTTGGGTATGACAGGCCAGTAAGCAAGGCCCAGAGGAGGCAGGAAGAGACTGCTGGCCAAAAATTAGACGAGGTGAAGGCTTTTGATAGGTAGGGATTGCCTCTAGAAAAATGGCTATTCCTCATCCAGTAGTGCCTGAACACCCATGACTTAACCCTAAATGGGCAGCAATGGAAAGGTCTGAAGCTGAAGGATGTGGGAAGGGGTCTCAAAGACACATAATTAAGGGAAGATACATGCAAACTTTGAAGGCATTTCTTATTGCAAGGATTTGGAAGAAAAAGCAAGTTTCCCCAAGCGCACTGACAGGATCATCGTGTCTCATGTCACACCTGAGAAAGGACAGGTACTGCACAAATAAAATCAAAAGCCATAAATCTGACTGACCAGAAGCTGAGCCGCTCTGAAGACAGCTCTGAAGTCAGGTTGTTTCTCTCTCCCAGAGGCATAGGCAGCAAATCAGTCATTTTACCAGTAGACAATCCAGTTTCCAGCCCTTCCTCAGCTCCCCCCAGCATTTCCCCCCACGCCCTTTAGCGCTATCATCAATGGAAAGTTTTGAGAATTAGCTGAAAGCAACTAAAGCGCCTAATTGACTGAAGAAGGGAAATGGCAACTTCCATCATCTCAAAAAGCTGCACCTTTCTCCTACTCATTTCAAAGCTGAATAAAGGAATTAAAAACACAGCCTGGGGCAGCCAGCAGAGATTTACAAGAAGCAGACATTAGTTCTACCTCTAAAGGCTGGGCGTGTGCGTGAGCCAGGAGAAGCAAACAGGGAAAGGGAGCAGAAACATACAGTCTTTGGATTTAAAGAGGAGGAAGGAGAAGGAAAAAAAGTTGAAAAAAAAATAATCAACAACCTCTAAACCCTTCCTAATAAAACAAAGATCATCCTGGCAACATGAAATGCTAGCCTACTTTGTTTATTTATCGACACAAAGAAAGAAGCAAGTTGGCACCTCAGAGGGTATTAAATGCTGGTTTTTTGCTGACTGAATGACCTCAGCTGAAATATTTTCCATGACAAGAACCCAGAAGATGCTGGCACAGTGTCAGACAATAAGATTTGCAGAGTGTATTTACATTCTATCCATGGCCTCAGGCTGTTCCAAACCCATAGGCAGGTGCTGTCTTTATCTGTTCTTTGCTCACCTGGCTCCCTAGCAAAATGTGGCTCAGCTGCCTTAACTGTTTGATGCCTGGTGCTTAGAAAGCTTCACAGGCATCTGGAATTCTGGCAAATAGACACAGAGATTCTGTTTGCCCCTCAAAGCTGATCAGTGCGTGGTGCGTAAGGAGTTTTTGCCAATGATCAGAAGGAAGACAGCGGTGATGAAATGGTAAAAGCCAGCTAAAGCCCAGACAAACTCAGGCTGAGAAAAGAGATACTTTTTAATAGAGGAAGGGAGAAGGTTCTTTTAAGGATGCATTGCATTTTCCATCACTTGGGATCTCTAAGCTAGGTCTGGGGAGCTGTCTAGTAAGCAACACTCAAGATCCTGCGGAAGAACAAAGGAGAGGATCACAATTACAGCTGTCAGCCTTGAAACCTGTGAAGGACAATATTCCACTGTCAAGCAAAGGATGTTCACCAACCCATATCCCTACAGGAGGATAAAAAGGAGGGAGCCAGGATAAGCCACAAAGAACCACAGGGTTCTGTCTTCCAGCTCCATGGCACAAATTCACTCCATCACAGGCTTCGAGCTACATATTCTCCCATAGACCAGCTCCTGATCTGGTCTTCAGCAATACGATCTGTTCCACCCCTGTGGTGGAAACAGCTTCTTCTTTGCTTAGTTTAATTTGGCTTCTAGTGCATAACTGCTCTCTCTTGAGTAATAAGCCTTCAGGAGATGCTGGGAGAGGATACGCCCTTCATACCGCCCAACCAGGAAGAATGATAATTGCACTTTTAACAGCATTATGTACAAGGCAGCCACCAAAGCAAAGGAAACATGAATTAAAGCAGGATAAAAAGGAGGGGCTTTACCATCTACCTAATAAGGTATTATTCATGCTTTTGGAAAGCTTCCTTTCGGAGTGATAAAAACAGACATAATAGGCAGCCATAAGCAACTGCCTCTGGAAAGGGAAAGGCCTGCTTGCCATCTCACAGCTCCATTGTCATACTGGACTCATCATCTACCTTCCCAACCTTCAGCTCCCCCTTCCTTTCCTATCTCCTTGCCATGTGTCTTTGTTTAACCTGTTTTGTACCCAAGTCAGCTTCCCCTCGCCCACGTGCATGTCTCAGGTCTGGCCAACTCACACACACACACCTTCACACCAGTTCCCTCCAGTCCCATCATCTTCACCTAACCAAGAAAATTTACTTTTTCCCTTTCTTCTTCCATTTCCCTCATTCCTGTATTCTGTGCAAAGTTTTTCAACTCAAATTCATTCCAGGCCTACTATGAGCAAAGCACTTCCCCTTTCATATCCCTTCCCTAGCCCACACCCATCAGCTCACTCATGCCACCCCACATCAGATAGGATGCAGACATCTGCTAACTGTGCTTGCGTATTTGTCTGGCCTCACTTTTCACCCAGGAAACAAAAATGTGACCTTACCCTCCAACAAATTTGTCATAATAAACTTCCACTCATGAGGACAAAACAATGCTGAACTTTAAACATCTTCACAAAGTAAATTAACCACTGCTCACTTGCATAATCTGTCACTGTCCTTTTCAATCCCGTTCAACTGGTTGTCATAATGTATAAGTACCTTGCAGTCTTTGCCATTTCTGAAGCTTTTCTATGTGATTTGTGCAGGACTTGCCATGCTGGGAAGTGCATCTCCAGAAAGCCTTTCCTACTAGGCAGAAAAACAAACAAAAAATACAATCAGATTATACTTTGTAAGGATTTTAGGTGCATGGCAATGTTCTCCTAGTGGAAATGTCAAAGGATTCTAATAAAGTTACACAATTCAGTCCCATCAAAGTCACAGCGATTTGGATATCCAACAAACTAAGGCCCTGTGAAATCTCTGTAGGCATTTTCAGGTTCTAAAATGCCTTTGGAGGAATAAGGCATGGAAACTGGAAAGAGGCATTAAATGTTTAACCAGGTCCATGGGCAGCTCTTTGGTGCCAATTCCTGGATAAGGTCAGATGCACACATGCACTGAGACCACTACGTAAGTAGACGTACAGAGAACAAGTTTTAAAGCTGTCCCTTCCCTGGCTCTGCACTCCCAAACATCATTACAGCCTGGTTAAGAAAACAAACTACAACAAATCAAACAAAGAAAATATCCCCCAGCAACCAACCAATCAACCTGTAGTCCTCCTGGGATGAAATAAATAAGCTCCTCAGCTGGAACAGTGAGGATAGAAATGGAGGAAAACACAAGACTAACCAGGTACTGCACATGGTATCTGCCACTTTCCATTCCCAACTGGAGCTCCAAGTAATGTCTGCACTCAATATTGCTGCTACTGTCCAACTCAAGGACATCTTTTAAACAATACCTCACTGATAATCCTGTAAGGATTTTCAGCTCTGTTCTGTACAGCATTTTAATTACTCAGTCTTTCAGGAGCTCAATCATTTAAAGAAAGTATTTTCATCCCACTAATTGTAGGTTTCCCAGAGGACTCAGTACTGTATTTCATGTCCTCAGTACGATTAAATGCTCCAGGAAAACATTCAGACTTTCAGAAGTCAATTTTGTGTGCGTGTGCATATGATTCAGGAGAGGAAGAGGGCAAATCAGGGAAAGTAAAATCTTCAGGCATTAAACAAAAAAGAAATTTTGGCTGTCAACTTTCAGGAAAAAATAACAAACAAAAAAATAAGCATTTCAGATAATGTTACAACAGCCTCACTGAAGTCAGCAGCAGGCTGAAATCCACAATTTCTAATGTTAATTACATGCAGGTATACCCCTGCACTGGTAAAAGTAATTTCTTACTAGTTAGTAGCTAAAGGTTCTATCTGTATCTCTAGCAGCATCCACCCTAGGCAATGACTTCCAGCCTCCCAGGACAGGTAGTACAGAACATCTCATGCCGACACTGCCCAGGGCTATCTTGGCTCTAGATCAGAACAGCCATGCCCACAATGTGTGGCACTGGGCCTTGTGGCCATAAGACATAACAGTTGCTTGTGTGTGTGTGCTTGAGGTCAACATGTCTAAAATAATTTGAGTTCTGTGGCAGCCCAGGAAGGCAATGATTTTGCTGCCTGACGCTCAGGGCTGGGCTGCATGTCCTGCAGAAGGAGGGGGTGGCAGCAGGTACAGCCAAGAGCACAAGTTATGGGATGGCATGGAAGGACTGCAGAGGGAAGACAGAAGCTAAATGTCAAAGTGCTGTGCTGCCTTCTGGGAGCAGTCCTGCAGGTCTTCTTTTGGTGAGCTTCACCCCAACTCCAGACAGACAAGCGGGCTGGGAGGCTGAGATGTCTGGTAGTGTAGGTACATTTACTGCAGGCTGTCACACCTCTGAGCAGGCAAACCATTAGAGTCAGAGACTCACAGCTTCCGAATACAACAACTCAAGCCATGTATTTTGAAGGAAGGAAAGAATAGAGGTTTCCAGGTGTATCTGTATAGCATATCTAAAAAGTAATAACTGTGTGGTACTGCATTCCCTGGAGTGGTGGTAACGTCATACCTTCCCTCCATGCCAAGGAAATTTAGACACAGCCCAAGGAGAAAACTGCAATTCTAGTGGAAAAAGGGCTGAGATCTGCCAATTCCCTGAAGCTCACAACACTGGGAGGGGTATGGAAACACAGCAGGTGGGGGATCTATAGCCCAAAGGAGAGCCCCTTCCCATTGGGTACAAAGTGCTCTTAAGAGAAGATGAGGTTCAGCCTTGTTTTCCATGATCCTGTAATGGTGGAAAAGACTCACAAGTGCTGTCCCACAGATGAAGGAACTTGTACATAAGCTGGGTAGTGGCAACCCTCAGTATACATGCTCTTAGATTTATGAAAGGCAGGTTTGGCACCTTGGCCCATAAAACGAGCTGTGAGCTGATCAGCAACAAATTATTAGATTGCTCTACCTCAACTGCGACCTTGAGTCTTCAGGGAAAATAGTCTTAATAATTGTGATCTCTGGACTGTTGTGGTATGCAGATTCCAGGAGGCAAGTCTGGTTTACTCTGGCTCTTAGCAAGTGAGAATCTGCGTCACAAAACCCATTATCACAGTTGGCAATAACCAGCAATCATCTTACTCTTTATCTCTGCAAAAATACCCAGCTAAAATGGTTCAGGAAAGCCAGTAGACCCCTTTGCCTTAAAGAGTGACCTTTGTGGGTCCTATCCTGACAGCAAGTTTATCCTGAGAGAATTCACTTTCACTAGCAACAATCCTGCATCCTGGTACTCTCACCTGGCATATCTGACTAGGGTGGACTAAGGAATATTCCAAAAATGGAACTTTTACATCCCCCACAGGGGTACAAAGCACAGTGCAAACGGCATGACTCAGATATTGCCTGGAACATGTAATGAGGATATTTAACTATATCATCATTTTATAGGCTACTTTGTTTTTAATTAAAAAAAAAAAAAAGAAAAAAGAAAACACACATGCCAACCAACCTACATATTTGGCCTTCACATGAATTTTTTGTTTTATGTGACAGCTTTTTCCTCTACTTAAAAATTTGCATAAATACTGTCAAGACAGGACATGCATGGTAAAGAATATGCAAAAGCCTGTGCTAAGCCCAGCTGCCAGCCTCTCCCACTGTGCTCTGCCAGGACAGCAGAGATCAGCAAGACTAGTATTGGGAGCAATTCCCCCTTCTGCATGTCGTTAGGTCAGGGAGCCTTTCTTGGCAGACCCCAAATGGAGAGCCTCATTGCAGTTCACTCAGCCATTTTCCTGCATAGTCACTGTGATGGTGAAGGAGGGAGTTGCTTGTTTTTCTGTGGAAACAGAGAAAAAGAAGCTTCAATGTCACCTCCCCTGTCAAGAGGGGAGAGCAGGAGCTGCGCGGCAGGGAAGGACAAGGATGCTGGAAGGAAGGTGTCAACATGAGGTTGTGTTTACCCACAAAAGGGCACCCTGTGTGATTTCACACAGATTTAATTCAGCTCGTGCAAACTCCCGTGCAGACACTTACTTGTGGTTCAGGAAGGTTTATTTCTGCTAACAGGATTAGGAAAGTTTTAAGCCAAACTGAAAGAGAAGAATGCACACAAGCATGTTCACAGCTTCAAAAACAAATAAATACTGAACAAATCTGCCTTCAGACATGGCCAAAGCAACAAGAGATCCATTCCCAGCAGCCCTTCACAGAGAGAGCATGTTATCTAATGCCATCCTCTTTGCTGCTTTTCCTGCTGCACCCCTACCTTACCACCCACTCAGTGGTAAATTGCTGCACTTTACACCTACATGCTGCTAAATAACTTACATCACTCCAGAATTTGGCCCAAGTAGCCACACTGGCATGTGAAGAGGTGTGCAAAACAGCTAAGAAATTTTTTTTTTTTTTTGTCCCTCTAAGAGAGCAGTGGGCAGCACAGCATGCCTATGCTATGAGAGCCTGGCACTGTGCTGTAGTAGGAAGAGCCAAAGGCAAAACAGAGGGAGGCTGCAGCTGCTACTCTGCATTCAGCACAAGGAGGCCATTGCTCAAACCAGGTACCACCAAAACTTCCAAAAATCCCTACTGGTGGGAAAACACCCATTCAAACAGTCCCTTTACACTGAGGACACTTGTAGAGTTTAACTGAAAGGGCATTTGCTGCCTGCTGGAATAATACTGCTGCCATCTGTACTGAGCTCTGCAGTGATTCAGCTGCACAGTGTACAGTGTAACCCATCAGGGAAAGCAAAGTTTACTGCATCCTCCTGAAAGGGCAGGGTGGATCTCCATCTGCAGGGTGTGGTTGCTTTGAGATGGAATTTGGTTGGGACTTTGGGGTAATAGCAGGAGTCCCGTGATGTTCGTTCTGGAAAGGTAAGGATGTTGGGTTTACATTTTTTCCAAAAGGTTAGGAGTTGTGGTGAGCCTAATCATTCTGGCATGTCAGCCTGTGTTACCTAGGGGGAAGAGCACCACCTTCTGAATTACCAAGTCAAATTGACTGTAGCAATCAACTTCTCCTTCTAAGTCTCCTTCCAAAAACAAACAGGCCCAACCCTGCTTAACTTATGAGATCATAGCCCACGGCAGTGTAGCTCTCTGGGACATCAGTGCCTCACCCATCATCTACAAACATCAGTTGTGCAGGGATGGTATGGATCTCTCCCAGATTTTACACACACAGAGATCTCTTACCAATAACATAAGCTCAATAGAAAGTGCCTGCAGCACCTCTCCAAGGTGGTAGGTAACGAGCAGAGCCACGGAAATAAGGACAAAGCGGTGGAGTCATCAGGAACATGTACTGCGGAGATGCCTCCTGGAGGGCTCAGGGTGAAAACCTCTTGCCCAAACTGGTGCTTGTCATTCAAAGCTGCCTTTTGTGAACTTTGCCACACCAATGCTTTGCCTCTCAGCTCTACTCCGAGTAGCATATTCATCTTCTCATCATCACTTCAGAACCCATTTGCATTGTTAAATTGCTAAAAGTAATTGTTTTTCCCTTGATATCTTTAAATCAAAGCTGCCTGAGCTAGAGATCTTTCTTTTGTTAAGGCATGTTACTATCCTTAATGGGTTTCTCAAATGCATAATCCATACCTTACACTTCATAAGTCACAAAGTCTTACTATCCTAAAATTTAGGCCTGGCCCAACACTGAAGCAAAAAGTTCTTACTGACTTTTTCTTGACTCTGGCCTTTCATAGAATTGGTTCTCTGACATTGATGCAGAAACCTTTACCACTGCATACAGAATTGACTTTATTGACACCTTACAATGTGACAAAACAGAGGTACAACAAGCTGTGGAGGTTCATGGAAAGCCAGGTTGTGACTCTACCCCTGAGCTGATATTAGAAGGTCTGAACTCTGGACTCAAGACAGCTCTTTAACCACTATCTACGAATTTCCATGAGATGCTTTGCAACACAAAGAACCATAAACTACAAAAAATAGGAGAAAAATAACTATTAATTCTCTCCTAGACAGGGCAAAAGCGTTGTAGCCAATACATCTGATAACCATTTCATAAATCACATAATTTTGGGTGTTCTGCTTACAGCCTTGTTCCTGGAAATTAGTTCCATTCCATTGTTTCACAAAGAAAATCAAATTAACTGCTTGAGAATATTTATACTACTTCTGCAGGCAAAAAAATAAAAAAGAGCTGACATATAGAACAGAAGATCAGAATTCAAAATGATCTTGATAATCTGCAAAAAATGGGGAGGGTGGAAGTTTAATTTAGTAAAAATTAGCACAAGATACTGTGATTGTAGAGGCATCCTTTGTCCCTCCTCAGCACAGGTAAGGTATTGACTGGTGGATTGCCTCTAGCCTCGGACTCATCCTTCAGGAAAGATGTGGACTAATTGCAGAGTCCATGGAAAAGTAGAAGGTTGAGATACATGATATCCAGCAGCCGTTTGAGCTGGGATGTGTAGGTAGGGGGAGAGCTGGTTAAAATGGAGCAAGAGCGACCTCTTCAACTGTGTAAAAGGCCATGCAAGAAATGGGTTAATATTAGGGCTTCCAATAAGCCCTCCTTCAGTATGATAATTTCACTTTTGATTCCTGGAGTCTTCTCTGTAACAATCATATAATTCATGGTTAAGAAAGAAGCTTGAAATATGGTTTAAGGGTAATCTAAAGGTTAAAAAACTTGAAGTTAAAAAAAAATGAAAAAAGTTTGTCTTATGTCATGATTTGGCTCATGCTGGATGAGAAGATCCACAATTTTTGATCACAATTTGGCAATGCTTACTTGTTTCCCTAAAGGGTTTTTGAATGGCACCAGCATTGTATCAACCATGTTACCACCTCTCATTGTCTGTGTTTTCACTGGGTTTCTTGAGCCTGATGCAATTTCCAAAGTACCCAGACTGCATAGGGGCATGGAGTCCCACTCTCTATTATATTGCAACTTAGCTCCAAACTCTTACTTATCATCTTATCTTTCTTCAGAACTTTCTAAAACTCAGTCTGATTTGCTCTGCACTGACCTATGTAGGTTTTGCAGTGCTCCTCATCGCCCATATTTCACTCTCTGTGCCCTGCAAGCATCAACATTCAGACTAAGTTTTCCCTCCAGGTAGGATCTTGGCTTTCGCTCAGAGCAGTCTCATTTTCCTACCTTCACACACACTTACATTTCCTTAATCAAGAGCATGAACTTCTATTAAACAGGAGAGTCTAAATGACAAGTGTTAAAATAATTTTTTCAACCTATTCTCTTTCAGTAGGCGCCCACTTCCTTGCAGACTGGGCATCACCTCCAGCCTACTCAAAAAGCTGTGCCCTTACTGACACTAGCATCTCATTTTTATCCTGATTTTCAACTCCCTGTAGACAACAGAAAGAATAGCAAGTTGCATGGATCACATCTAAAACCACGTGCATAAGTTCAAAGATAATTATCCTTTTAGTTGCTAAATGCTGTGCAAAGCACACATTTAACAGCTAAAACTGATTATAATCTTTGCTTAATTCTTTTGCCAAAGAGTCCCATTCATAGTGAGGCAGCTGTCTAAATATCCTGGCCCCTTGGGGTGAGGAGACAGTGAAGCCTCTTGCAGTGCTTGTGGGTGACCCCAGTTGGCTTCTTGCAACGAGAGCTGCTTCCAGCTCAGTTGGGTCAGATGCCAGTGGGGCTTGACCCCCAAAAAGATGATTTATTTGTGAAGTGCAAAAATTCTCTTTCTTCAGTTTGGGTAACTGGTCTGAAAGTTGCAACAGAAATTTGGGTAGTGAGAGTGACCAGATAAATGCAAAGCAACGGCCATATTACTGAGGAGGTACATGGATTTACACACCATTGCCTTCACACTGGCCAGGCACAAAACCATCAGTCACTGCATCCTTTGCTCCATATGACAGTGTCCCCCTTGAGTCAAAAAGGCCCTGAACAGCCAGAGAGCAACTGCAAACAGTGGGACAGTCACATAACTGTTGCACCCAAAACTGTAAGATTGATGTTTTTTCTTTCATAACACCTTCCATAAGCTTTGCCATTCTATGAGCACCTGCTTGTAATTATACTCCTTAAAAAAAGTAAATAGAATATTTATTTTTAATCATCTCAAATTTTCTTCTGCAGAATGTTATTAGACATTAGTGCTTTCTACAGCCAGGAAGAGGACACACATCCACACACAGGGATGACCTGAGGACCCAACAACAAAAACAAAGAATCTGATTTCTGCAAAAGTCAGTATGCAACACCAAGGTTTATTTACTTCAGTGTCTTAATATTCTCCAGTATTTAGGGAATCAAGACACTACTGTGTAATCAGGTAACCCTGCATATGGGATATGTAACATACTGAGATGGGAAGGAGCTGAACAAAGGAATGTGCCTCTGTCTGTGGTGTGATGAGAAAATACGATTTGCTCTTTCTCTAAAAAAAAGTGCACTCAGTTACAGACCAAGGCTGATTATCATTTTAGTATTAAATTGGTATTTGTGGTGTTTGGTTTTGGTGTTTTTTTTGGGTTTTTTTGGTGTTTTTTTTTTTTTTTTTTTGTTTTGTTTTTTTTTTTTTAATTTTTGCTTGACAACTTTTGCTCTTACTAGCCCTCAGGTTCTAAAGTATAGGGAGTGGCATAAATATACATTCCTGGCATCTAATCAGGCAAGGCTCTCCATTACAACCACTGGCTAGTTCTTTCCTACCTCAGACCCTTGGAAACCAAGGTTTTGTGTGAGGCATGGAAACGAGAACCATGAAGCAGAGCTGGGAGAGAACACAGATTGAAGAGACATTTGGAAAGCAGTCACCACAAGACATGATTTTCCTTTCAGGCACACGTTCAAACAGTCTAAACTGCCACTCAGTCCCTCTGCCAAATATTTCCCAATGGGTGGCTCTCAATGGCCCGCTGCTCAAAACCATACTTTGGTCCCAGGTCTCCTCAGAGAGAGGGTGCTGACTGGGAGTACTCAGGGCTTAGGAGAAGTTAAAATGCCTTACAAATAGCAGGGAGTTTTATTTACCTGTAATTTACCTAGGCTGTATAGTTAGTTGATAGGCTGCACAGCACAATGAAGTGGGAAAGCCCTAGGCAGAGGAATGTTAGAATTAGTAATGAAAATTATCATGAAGAAATACAGAAATATTTTCTATGAGGTTCCCTATAAACCCAGTATGTCTAGGTCTAAAAGAGTGTTAACTCACAAAAGAATGATAAAAGACTGATCTTGAATAATGAGACAACACGACTCAGAAATCACACCTAAGAAATTATAGAAAGACTTGTCTAGAAACTGAGACAGAAAAAATAATAGCACATGCATTTGGGATCCTTCAGGCTTGACTGCAAGCCTTACAGGCACCTTCGTAAGAGTTCACACCCACACTACAATTATACAAGCCCTCTTCTCTTGAAAAATCAAAACCCCCACTCTATTACACGACAGGTAATAAAAACATGAGAGCAACAGCTCTGTCCTCAAAATTGTGATTATTCCCAATTGGATATACCTTTTCCTAGCCTGATCATCCAGGAAATTCTACCCTTTCCTTCTGGAGTGAGGTTGATGGTTGCTGAAGGCCTCCTACAGCTCACCAATAGGCTCAGCATTTGCAGGATACAGCTTCAGATCAATGTTCTCAGCTGGATAGATAAAAATACAAATATATCACACCCCAACCAAAAAAAGCCTCTGGCAACCCCGAAGAAAGCTTACAGTCATTATACTCATCTGCAGGATGTGAACTTTCCATGTCCTTACAGATTTCTCTTATTAAGCAATCATCAAGCACTGATAGGAACTTTTTGCAGGAAATGGGAGTACAATGTGTTCATAAGAAAAACACCAATAGAGCAGGCAGCCAATATAAGCCACTTGACATTTCAGGAAATTAAGTTATACTGTGATCCCAGCTTATAAGTTCAGCAAGACCCATGAGAGAACTCTTTTGAGACCTGCTGTGCTTTCATTTCAATAGTGGTGGCCACACGGGCTCATTGAGGGCAGTAGCTGTGTGTGCTCTGTCACAGCCATTCTGCTGCCCTTCTTCTCTCCCAGCAGCTCCTACACTGCTGAGAGCATGTATGCCCCAGCCAGCTTTGCCCTTTAGATGCTGAGCATACTGTTCTACAAGTAAGGGAAAAATAAAAATAAAAAGAGGATTTGGAAGGTCAAAAAACCCCCAGTGCAAACTATAATACAGTTTCAGAGAGTCTCAGACCTCTGTCAAACAGAGCTGAATATATTTTTGGGATGCCAAGTTCAAAGCCCAAAGCATCTCACCCCTGGATGACAGATCACTTGGGGGTTGCAGGTATTACAAGTATAAACTGGAGATCCAGGGTCAGGCACTGAAGCTCACAGGGAATAGATTTATAGGTTGTTTTTGTCCACATCATTGCCAAGAGGGCAGAAAGGGGAAGATTGAGCAACAGCAGTACATGGGCCAGCTGTGTGGGATGTGGACAGACACCCATCCTGGAACAGAGGGAGCAGCGACCAAGCTGGTGTTGTTCATCCGTATTAATGGTAGAGTTCCTGCTGATAGACACAGGAACAGAAGACAGTGAGCCACCTTGTAAAGAAACATCTTCACCTGAGATAAGGCTGAAGCTGGCTGGGGAAGCTGTGAGCTGCCACTCATGGACCTGTGCCCCCAACAGCCTCTCACCTGCTAAGGTAGCAAGAGAAAGACAGCTATAGTAGAGACAACATACCATTTCTTTGTGAGAAGGACAGAAAAGAGGGACATCTGGAAGCTCCTGGGGACTGTGTTCAGGCAGTCCCTTTCTCAGGGGAGTGACACATATTCTCTGCTCATTGAAATTTGCTTTAAGAGACCAAGGACTGTACAGGTGCCAACACAATTCAGGTTCCCAAGACTCTTGGGGACTCTTCACATTTTCACTTTCAAAAAGCCTGGAAGACCTTGGAACGCTTGCAAGATTGCAGTCAGCACTGCTACAATTCCCAGTTAAAGGTACATCTAAGGTGTCACATAGGAAACTACTTTCTCCTCCTGTTAATTTGGTGTGTGCTGAGGGTCTCTCAGTTTACTGAAGTGATCAGTGCTTTGCAGTATGTGGCTTTGGACTGATTTGGGAAGGGCAGTTGCCCCACTTCTGCCTTTGCTACCCTGTGTATATAGCCAGGCTAAGGGCAGCTTCCACACCCAGCTCAGCCTTCAGCTCTGCTGTGTGACATCAGGCATACAGACAAAACGGAGTCCTGAGGAGCTGAAAGACCTGTTTGAGATCACCCAGATGAGCAAGAGAAGATCAGGAAGCAATTAGTGCTTCCCAGTCCCCATTCTCACAGCATAGCCCTGCTCCTGAAAGAGGAACAGTCAGAAACAAATCAAGCCCAGCCCACACTGCCCAGTGAAGACTATAAAACAACACAGTTACAGAGCAGCCTAACCAAGAAGCAGCCAAAACTTTTCTGGAAGAGCCATTGAAAATCCCATCATATTTTGACCCCAGTAGCATTTGCTCCATGATTTGCAATGGAATCATACAGAAAACTGAAGTTAGTTCAGTTGGTTAGAGCATGGTGCTTATAACACCAAGGTTGTGTGTTCAATCCTTATATAAGCCATTTACTTATGAGCTGAACTTGATGACCACTGTGGGTCCCTTCCAAATCAGAATGTTTTGTGATTCTGTGAAAGTCATGTGAAGGTAAAACACTTAATTAAAACACTAATGCTGCAAGCATTCACCTCCATGTAGGTGTGGAAACCTTCAAGTTTCCTTTTCATTATATGGATAGGATCCTGCTTTTCATTGGCACAATAGAAAATAGCCACAAAAATTCCACACACACAGCATCAGACCCCACGACCAGCCTCGACACGCAGAGTGTCAGTAATAAAACACACCCCTCCAGGGATTTAGCACTTTGGCTTGTGCTCAGCTGGGGGACTTGGGCAGGACTTTCACTCTTCAGACTTAAAAAATATTCATTATAATCAGCTCTGTCATTATTTCAACCCCCGCATTCCCCCCTTCCCTGTTAGCAAATGGAAAAGGAGCCATGTGCTGATGGGATTGTGGGTTGCATGAACAAGATGGGGCTCTATGTGTGTGTACTGCACTTGCTCTGGAAATCAAACAGCAGCTTTAGCAAGAGCATCCTGGGAAGGGCCCTCAGGTGCCAAAAGAGAAATTCAGGGAAACATTCTTTTATTAAAAGAATTAGAACAGCTGCTGCATGTACTTCCTCATGCACACATACCGGCACCCCTCCTTTCTGTCCATCACACACATTCCCTCTGCCACAGACACTGTTGCACAACCAGATGACAATGTAGTTTTCACCTTAAATCTATGCAGGACACACGGCCCTTCTCTCACCAGCCTGCCTGAGTCCTCCTCACTCCTGTCCTTCCCAGTGAACATCCTGTCCTCTCCTCTCTGAAGTGCACACACAAGTGAGGTTTTGCACTGGCACCACGAGAGGCACTGCAGCCAAGAGGAAAGGCTAGAGAATGCATAGGGTCTGAAATGGCCAGAAAAGACAAGGACTTCTCAGGAACTCCTGAAATTACCTCCTTTCCTATAGACTACCTATAGACTAATTTTCCTCCCTTTCTAATTGTCTCTTTCCATGAAATGCAGTGGTGATGCCCAGCAGCACTCATTGATCAGTGATTAAGTAAGGGGTAATGCACCAAAGTTTGAGAACTGGCTTTTTGCCTAACACCTCTGTGCTCATTCATATGCACGAAAAAATAAAACATCCACCTTCCCATAAAAATTTGCGAGGCTGCTTCCACAACACCTGGAAAATTTCTCCCCCAGGGTCCTGGTTAGACTAGTTGAAAGGTGCCATTCCTGATTTTCCACTATACCTTTCCATTGCACTGTTGCTTTCTCCTTCCAGCTCTACTCCACCCATGTGTCTGAGCTCTCCTGCTTTGGACTTTCATATGGTATCTTGTCTTGAAGCTTGAATGGTCTCCTTGTTAGCTGTCTGTCTAGTGTCTTCAACACAGGGCTGTGATCCACATCTAACAGCTTCAAGAGGGAAACTGCAAACCAATAATACCAAGAGCCACACAACTATTCTAACTTTAATTGGAAAGTCTGCAAAGAGGCAGGAGAATGCAGGCACACTGGTGTGTTTCCCTCCTCTTATGCATGCTCATCTCCTTTACAGCTTACCTGCATTGCAAGTGGAGCTCAGGAAGACCATGTAACTACAGGCAGGACCACTGAGCAGGCCAACCCATTCCTGGACATGCTGCATGGTGTCATACCTCTTTGCTTCTGAGAGCTGGCTGCCGGGCTTAATCTGGAAACTGATCCAGATGGACAATTATGAGAAAGATTGGGTTCCAACACATGATGAAGGGAAGACTATAGATACACAGCGCTGTAGCCTGGTAGAAACCCCACAGTCTAAGACTGCTGGCTTCATTTTCACCTCCAGTGCTGCTGCTGTTCACATGGTGACCTGGCCATGCACCCTGCCACGGTCAAACAAGTACCAGATGCTGCTCTTCAGGTCGTTAGCATAATATCTTTGCTTTGTGCAGGTGTTGGAAACCACATTTACATACAAAGCAGGGCAAAATCCAGCCTAGCCTGGAGAGCACTGTTCTGAGGTGATCACTGGAGGCTACATTTCTCCTGGCTGGCACCTCCCTGCAATGGGGCCCTGTGCTACAGCATATATGGCAAACACCACCTTGCTCAAGGAAGGCACTTACTTTCATTATCCTCCATTGCTGGTCCATCCATGACAGTGGTTTGCTCCTGATCCAACCAACTCTGTTCATTTTGGGCACACTAGGAGAAGCAAGACATGATGCTCCAGGCAATTTCCATTTGCCTTTGGGCAGGATGCCTTCTCTCTTCACATAGACACCAGTAGGCTTTTTTACCAGAAACAGAAGGACAGTCTGATCAAGACCCAGGCTAATTAGTACAAAATTTGGATTTCAAGCACTTTTCTAGTTAGACTTGCTTGGGACAAACCACTGCCACTCACTATGCCTCAGCTTCTTCCTGTGGGAATCAGAGGGATATAAGACTTCTGAAGCTCCAAAAAATTTAAAAGCGACAAGGGTTAAATGGTTGTTAAAAAACTCCCCACTTGCCTCAGCAGCATCGTCCCAAATACAACTGATATCCAGCTAGCCTTGGTAAAAAAAAAATAAAAAAAGGTCAATAAGCAGACAGAAACATTTTGACCTCCAAGACAGGCATTGTTCCATCAGTGGAGGCTTGTAAAATGCTTGAGCACTTAACAACAGTGCTTCATCTCTGAGATTTGAAGAAGGGTAAAAGCATATGCAGTGGGCTCATAGCAGGATGCACCAAGGTCTCCCAGAAACATGACACCTACATGGGAAAAGCATTAATGTCTGAGAAATGCCTCCGTAAGGGGCAGAAGTCAGATGAAGCTGTGAAAGATGTAGCTCAGCAGCTCAGCCTATTGCCCAAAATAACCAGGTGGTGGCATGTGGGATCCTCCCCCACCAAGCCCACCAGCAAGTGTACCAGCAATCCCAGTGTGTGTTCACCCTGTCATCAGCTTTGCCAGGCATTAGTGGTGGACAGCGCCCCACCCTGAGAAAACATGGGGCGTTCTTGGCACTTCACACTGCAGGCAAGGTCATCAGACACGATGATGAATTCTTTGCCTGCCATATCCACAGAGGTATGCAGGGGAATACGATCCTGCCCTAAGCAAGTGCCAAGTTTGATTAGGGCTAATCAGTCCAAGATCCTTCCTGTGAAGATCTTGCAAAGAGGGAATTACTGGCCACCCAAAACACACCCAGCGACAAGAACGTGAAGGCATGTGGGGAGTTTGGCCAAATCTCCCAAACATATAAAGCAGAGTCCATGAAAACAGGTAATCTTTCTGTTAGGAAGTACAGTGGAAAGTGGCACTTCTCCCAGTGCCCTACAACCCAGCACGCATAAGCCACCACAAATGGACATGGCAGAGCCCTCCAGGCATCCCTAGCAACTTGGCACTGACTTGGCCCTTGGAACACAGAAACTGTAGCCTTTTTCAAAATGATCCGCCTGACACAAGGCTCAAATAGTTGGCTGAGCAGAGCAGGGATCCACCCTCATTCTCCTTTGGGCACCCTCTGTTGAACCTTGATTGCGTCCTGCCTTCTCTAGTCTCTGCTTCAGTTTGCCATTGAGGATAATGGCCCTTTCTCCCTTCAACAGAGACCTAAATACATTGACACCGAAAGAACATCCCAATACCATGGTGATGGTCTCACCCCATCCCAGCCAGCTCTGGGGAACATGGTTCATGAATATTTCTCTCCTTTTGCTCTGCAAGAGAATGGCAATGCCATCACAAATGTCTTGCAGATCTGCTGAGGCCCACAGGGCTCCAGCCAAGTCAGAAGGGCAGAGACAAGTCAGTGTACAAGGCCTCCATAGTTCTTCTGTACCTCCATCAGCCTTAAGGAGTTCCACCTCAGCAAAGATATCCACAAAATGACAGCTCAAGTCCAAATTATATTTATTTTTCCCTACATACAAAATGCATATCAGTTCTTACGTGTTGTCTTTCTTCTCCCTGTGATGGAAACTCATCCCGCCTCAGCCAACAAACAACAAAGCAAACTACAGAGGCAGCAAACATTAAGAAAATCCTGTTCTAAAGCCTCCCCTGACACACATCTTCCCCACTACCATCTGTTTTGCAAATGGAATAAACTAAACTAAACAAGCTCCCGGTAGCAAAATTCCTTGTATCTGAGAAAGCACATGGATCCCTGTGCCAAAGTAAACAATCTCATGGATACTTTACATCAAACAAGTGAACTAATTTCATCGTAAATAAAGGAACAACAAATTGGTTCAAGCCTGCCATAGTACACTCTGTGGAAACATCCCCCAGCAAAGACAGGAGTAAAATAATCATATGGCACCTTCAGTGCACATCCAGCCTGGCTCCCTCACCTTTAAAGTAGTGTAGGAAGTACAAACCTACTCTTCCTACAGCTCTCCTACAGAATACATGGCAACCAGCTTCCTGCTATTGCTGCGGGTTTAGTGGCAGTGCAATACAAAAGGTAGCAAAGATAATCCATTTTAAAGATCATCCAACCAAAGATCAACATAGGGAGAAGGAATGATGTGGCCCTGTTGGCTGGGCACATGGGAGAACTGGTTATGGGCTGGTTGAGAGCTGCAGGAGGTGCAGGAAGCCATTGCAACACAATGCCCATGCACCCATTCACAACAATGGGATGATGCAGTGATGTGAAATAAAGGAAGGGGGAGAACTGTGCTTTCTTCACATGGAGCTTCCTTTTTACTTGGGTTCAAGTGCATGTATTGAATTCTGAGATGTGAGTAAGCGTCCAACAACCCAACCCAAAACTGATCCTTGTCCAAAGCAAATCACCAGCCTGAGAGTAGAAAGGACTGGGGAAGGAAAGGTGGTTCCTGCTTTCATACAAGACTGGAGCCAGCCAGGCTTTGTTTGCTGAATCTCCTTTGGGAAGAGTTCTAGACTCACAACTCCAGCTGGAGTCTCAGATTTGGCTAGATGCAGGCTGAGGACATCCCCACTTAGGCTACAAGTCCCACATGGAGTTTGACTTCAGGCGCTTGGGACTGGAGGTCCACTTTTTCAGTACATAAGGCACCAAACTCAGCTCTTTATAAATATATAATTCAATGTGTCCTAGGTGAATTCAGATGAAATCCCAAGCTTACACTGAAGGCTGAGTACTCAGACAGACTTTTGCATCAGTTGAGAAACAGATTCTAATCAAACCTGTGCAATTTTCCCAAAAAGGTGGCACTGTGTAGCTTGAACTCAACAGCCCCTTCCAGAGGCTAGCGTTAGGAGATTCATCCAAGTCACCCATTAAATGGTTCTAGTATTGCCTTCTTTAAAGTCAATCATGCTCATGACATGTTTCAATTACCAGAACCCATAAAAAGATGCTTTTTGACTCAGACTATAAAGAGGTACAACCTAAATGCATGTCCCAGAACATTCATTCACCCATGTCACTGCCAGGAGAGGAAAAGGTGCCTCCCTTGGAGCAGAAGCAGCTGCTTGGTGGCACTTTCCCCATGGATTGGTACTGTGCTTTTTAAAAGCTGCTACCAAGAAAAAAAAAAAAACAAACCAGAAAAACCCAAACCAACCAAAAAAAAATCCCTCCCTCCATATAATAATTTCAAAGCACATTGATTTAGAATCAAAATGCAACAAACAGATTATCCTCAAATGACCCAACTCCTGCAGAGACCCACAGAAACCCATACGGCACTCCCAAGGCGAGTGCAGAGACTTGGGAAACAGTCTGAATCCCAGGAGCCTTGCTAAATATTACAGACAATTCTCTTTGGTACTGGTTACATCAAGGAATCAGGAAAGATGACACATTAAAGAAGGGCAACAGAAAAAAAAAAATTTCCCTCTCATTACACACTCTTGGACGTGGCATAGTGCAGAAAGCAACTGAATCAAGCAAATGCAGTCCAGTGTTTTAGATATATTGATTATGTGACGCTCTCCTATTAAATCAGTAGCTTTAAAAACTCTTATGTAAAGGACAGCTGAAATAGAGTTTGGATACAGACTGTGCTGGCGTAAATAAAAAACAAGTCCATGGACAAGAACAGAATTAGAGTGGATATAAAGAGTACACAAAAAATACTGAAATCAGCTTACAGATTTAATGTGTTCTGCTGACAGTGGTGGTGGGGGGGAGGTTGTTTATTTAATCCAGAGAGTTTTTGGGCATGGAGAAAAACAGAAGCAGGGAGAGATAAATGCACTGTTGCTAGATCCCACTGCAATTTGAGGTTTGCCTCTCCATTTCTATGGCTTGGAACACTTGCTTCTGAAGGCAAAGTTCAAATGAATATTGCCCAGGTGGCACTGTACAGTCCCCACTTTGCTAATGTTCATGCTGCAACAGACAACAAATAGGCAAAACTAGTTGGGAGGGCAGTCAGAGGAGAGATGGAAGCAGCACATGGTTGCCTTAGAGTTATCCAGGTTTATCTACACATCATGCTGTATGCTCCCTGGTTCTCATAATTAAAGTGTCTAGACAGGAGATGATGCTGGTGAAGTAGCAAGTAAAAAAGGTTTTACAGAGTTTTTCAGAGAAGGACCACTAAAACAGTGACTACAGCAGAACAACAGACACAAGAGTTGCAGAATCCAGTTGAGATTAGAGCAAATTTTAAACTGAATAAGGGTCCTTTCATAACCCTTCACATTCCAAAAGAACTGCTAAATCAGAGCACTGATGGCTCAAGCACTCAGGAGGGCTCAGATCTTTTGAATCAGCATCAGACTAGAGGTTTCTGCAAAAGTAATTCCAGCTGTGCCTCTGCTTCATCCAGATGCTGGCATTTAGCAGCCTCAACTTGTGTAAACCAGCTTCACTCCACTGAAGTCAACAACAATTGACACCAGCTGAGAATCTGGCTCTTCGTGTGGTTTAAATATAGTCTAAAGAAAGAGAACTTACAGAAGGATTGCCCAGTTCCTCATGTCCATTTCCCCCTTGGGCTAGGACTGAATAAGATGATTTTTCATCTTTATAGTTTAGGTCCAGTTATTTTTAACAGTAACATTATGAGCTCACATTTATTAAAGCACCTTCCACCTTCCAGAAGCAAGGCTGCCATTCAGGCTTTACAAAGAGAGATGCACACAGCATCAGGATGGAGCCACCTCTGGATTCAAGACAGCAGACACTCAGCATGCACAGAAGCCTGGCCACAAACACAATAAATCATTGAGGGTACTAAGACAATTCAGCTTCAGCACTGCAAGAATGAGCCCCAGCCATTTGCACAAGGAAGCAATCCAAGGAATAGCTTCAAATCCTCCCTTCAGCTGGCCGTGATATGGACATGATGTTTATATAGCCATGCAGGGTGTCACGATCACACACTGTGACCCTACATGCACAGCACAAGGCCAGATTATGACACGTACTGTTAGAGAAAGACAAGCACGAGTGACCTTTGAGAAAGCAAGAGTAGCCATAATGCTCCTACTGTGACAAACCAGGGCTCTTTGGCATTCCACCATCTCTTTGGCTCAAATGTCCCTGCAAAACCAAAGGATAAGGCTCTGAAGACAGTTACATGGCAATCTCTCTGTGCAGAATTACGAGCCCATGATTCTCCAAACCTCCAGACACCTAGCAATGACATGTATACTGAGTGCTGACCAAGGTAGGGAGGTCATTAGTTTCAGAAAGCTCAAAGGTCTGACATACCTGACCAACTCTTTTTAGTTAGGAGAGAGAAACCCAGAAAGTAGAACTGCAAAAAGAAGTTGTCTCATGGACTTAAATGTGTGCTGTTATGCTAGAGGTAGTAACACCAAGTTTTGTCAACAGTGGTATGGTCCATTTTATCTGGGATCAGACTAGGAAGCAAGGGCCCACTCAGATGCTACCATATGGGAGTGGTTCGGAAACAACATCTTCCAGACTGTTCCCCTCAAGCCACCACAGAGCAATGGAAATGCACCAAATAAAAGCTGTGGCCACCACCCAAATGCCCCAAATGGTCCATCAAAGACATGAACTCTGGCCTCTTCAAAAAAAAAAAACACAAACCTAAAAAAAAAAAAAAAGAGAAAGAGAAAACCAACACAAACAAACACCCCCCTCCCCCCCCTAAATCCATTAATGAAAAATAAAGCACAAGGCAAGGGGCGATGAAAACAAATAAAACTAAGGCTGTAAAATGCCTGGTATGCAAGATGTGTTGAAACTTGCTGCTGACAGCAGCTTGAGCAGACATTCACATGCAGCCGTTCATAAGATGCACAGTAATTACCTTCTCCAGGAGGCTGTATTATGATGATTTCTTTAAGCAGAGCACAATATCTCTAGCAACAGGATATAATTACAGCAAAGGATATGCCTCTTAACCTCTTTTCACCCCCCACAGCCAGCTCAGGCAGAAGAACTGGGAGTTGGGGACTCTGTGGGGAGGGTGAAAGTAGTTTAGCTGATGCTACTGGCCTTGTTACCTAGAGCCAAGAATTCCTTTGATGGGAGCTTGCAGTGGTCTTGCTCTCACAGGAACCCAATCTCTCTCCCCCTCAGCTTAGGGTGAGATGCTCCCAACACTGCAGGAGTTTGACATAACTGGCAGCATCCACAAGGCCAGTGAAGGAGTTCGGCACAATCAGCCTACTCTGGGCTGACACCTCATTGATTAATAAATACCAAAACCAAACAGGCAAGGGAATGACTCAGAACTGGAACATGCTGTGAACACTGTAAGGTAGCAGGACTTCCCACCTACAAACTGGGATTTTGCTGGCCCCAAATACCCCCTTGCAGAGTCCCTCTGGAGAGCTAGCATGCCCTGGAGAAAAACCCAAGGCTCCCAGATAAGGACTGGCACCATACCCAGCATAGGTAATGTTATCTTCAGAGGATAGATATCACGTCCTGGTGATTACTTGGCCCACCTGCAGCAGCCAAAATGCCAGGGTTGGTCTTGCCAGCTCAGTTCTCTGGGTCTGGCTGTTGTGCTTGATTTCCACAGCCCTTCTGCAAAGAGGCACAGGAAATCCTATTGCTGCAGCTGTTGGATTAATACATATAGGGTCCAGAAGCAGAAAAGGATGCAGGCCTCAACAGAGCCCCAAGATCTTTGCGCTCAGCTGAGGGACTCAATCTCTCACACTGCCTTCATCCCTCCCAGTTACTCACTTCCCCAGATTCCTCTGGAATGGTGAAGTGGCCAACATAGTCAATGGTGGTCAGTGAGATTTGCTGCACCGGTAAGCAGCTCAGTGTGGTGAAGTCCCATTTGCAAACCAGCTGTGAGCACCACAACATGCTTCTTTTAATTATTTTAGTCATCATTCCTAGGGGGTAAAAGCAAAAGGTTAACCCCTGGTCCCCATGCCTCTTCCCCCAAAACCAAAACTGCAGTGCTGCATCTGACCCTAGGCTCTCTTGTGGCTAGCCCACACACTGGTTATCTGAAAATCAACATAGGAGCTCAACCTTCATTTTCCAAAAGCAGCCAGAATCACAGTTCTCAGCAGCTTGGGCTCTCCATGTCAGATATTAGGAGCAGAGAGTCTGGGAAGCTTTCAGAGGCCTTTTTCAAGATCCAGACAGGTTTCTGTTCCAAGGTAGAGAATGTGTTTTGTAGATGAGAGACAAGAAATCTTTTTCTAATATGAAACCACTAAAATTAAAGAATAGCCAACATTTTCCTCACTGGTCTGGAAATTGCGTTACAAGTGAGAGTCAGCTTGGTGCAAGTTTGCATGCTGTGATATCAGTAGCAGAATTTCCCTTCCCATTTACAAAAGGAAATTAATTTTGCATCCACCGGATGGCAGTGTGGGGAGAGCAATCATATTAGTCATAGTATTATTGTTTTCCTTTTAAGCCTCTCAAAAGTCATTGCAGACACAGCAATTCATTGCTTATCAAGATCTCCCTGCATTACAACCAAGGGAAAAAAAAAATCTAGGTCTCATTAATAAACCATCTTCTAGGATCTCTATAAGACGACAGACTTTGATTAGCCAAGATCGTTCTATAAATGATCTGGCTTGTCTGACAAAGAGAAATGATTGATTGGAAAGAATGTGCTTTAAACAGTTCACTCTTTATAATAAAAGCAGAGATTCAGACAGAAACACAAATAGCAAAAAAGCGGTATTTCTGCTTCAAGAGAAGATAACTCCATGTACCAGGCTGTTGGGTGTTGGCAGCACACACAGAGTTCACTTCAGAGTTCTGACTCTGCAGAACTGAATTATTCTAAGCCTAAAATGGCAATGTCTTCTGCAGTTTTTCTTGCCAAAACATTTAGTTGAACAGGAAAGTCTGTTTTACTCCCAGACATGGCAGGACACTAGTTATCAATTGCAAAGAGCAAATCTTTGTTTCTTGCACAGCATAAAACTCCGAGTAAATAGCACTATTGAAATCCATCGTATCACCAAGACGATTGTCACAGACTAATAAACAGTGGAAAACTAAGAGAAAACAGAGCTTGGGAAGCCAAGCCACCGGCCATCGTATTTCCACTAGAGGGCAATAGCAAACAAGCGACAGAAAACTGGAGGCAATAAGTCGATCGCGAGGAACCGATAAAAAATGATCACGCCGTGTTTCCCGAGGCAGGAGCCGCAGCTGTTCGGTGCTCCCCGGTCCCGGCGGCGCCGCACCTTCCCCGCAGCCCCAGCGCCGCGCAGCAGCAGGTACCGCCTGCCCTCGGCTCCAGGCTTTGGTTTGTCGGGTTAGTCAGTGGAAAATATTCACAGATGGTTTTGGTCTAGAAAACAGCCACAAGTAAAAGAAGTACTTTCAGCGGGATGTATTTAAGCACCATCAAATAGGTGGTTAGATGCCGCTCTGAGCAGATGATAGATCCAACCTAACACATCATTCAATTCCAGATGTTGCAGAGAGCGAGAAAGGGAGATGGAAAGCCCTCAGCAGCCTGATCTATTTGGCTTACTGAAGGGAAGGTTTGGAGGTGATTTGATCTAAATCTATTAACATTTCTCAGTGGGGGACTGTCAGAGATGCTAAAGGACTTCAAGAATCATCTAACAAAGAAAATTATAACTAGATCCAGAAACTCCAAGTAGAAGCTGGATAAAATCAAAGTGGAAATAATACAAGCATTTAAAAATTAAAACTTGCAATAATGCCATTAATCATTTGAACAAATCACATAGGGGATAGTTTTATTCTCCACCTTTGGAGCTCTTAAAACAAGATTTTCTGTCTTCCTAAAATATGTGCTGTAGCTTAGCAGTGAATTATTAGCCTCGATGCAGACATTACAGGTACAGGTCTCATCTGAATGAGGCAAAAGGTGAGACTAGATTAACAGCATGGTCTTTTGATGTAATTACAGTCTACAAATATCAAGGTTCTTGTTGCAGGGAATTGTCTTTCAGCTGTAGGGGCTGATTCCCACCTTTGCAAACTCTCTTCACAGGCTGCCTTGACACAAAAATGACAGCAGATTCAAGGACTCTCACACAAGGAGCAAAGGTGGCCTTCAGCTAATGGGGCAGCTTCTCTTGCCTAATCATTACTTGTCTCTACAAAGAAAAATAACACGAGCTTAAATAAACCGTTCTCTATATCAAATTGTCCAGGGCCAGCACAGGCCATTCTGTATCCCAGATGGAGCCCTGGTTCTTGGGCTGTGGGTACCAGTTGAGAAGAGACTTGGGCAAGAACTAATATGTGAGAGGGATGGAGAAGAGGTGTGGGCCAGTTTCAGTCTTTTGAGCCTCCAGAGATGTTAGCCATACAAAGGTCATGTAGCACAGAAAGTAATGTCTGCAATGCCTACCCTTTCTCTTCTCAGTTCCAAGCCACAGAGAGATCTTTGGTGAAAGGAAAGGAATTCATAGTGGATACAGCTCCTTGGGAGTTGCATGTTGCTCAGACAGCCAAAGACCTGTGATTCAAACATTCTACCACTGAAACACCCCCAGCTTCAGCCCAGCCCTTGTGAGCTGCAAGACAGAAAACACCAACATAAAAACTCAGCCTTTCCCACCAGAGACCTGGAACAGCACTATTGAAGCTGTAATCTGCTTCCAACCTACGCCAAATGTCACCAAGTGCTTTACAGGACTGGACAGTTATAAACCAAACAATGATGACAGTGCATTAGCCTTTGCAATAACTCTAGGGCATTTCTCTCTGGAAGCACCATGGGGAGGGTACAGGACTGAAGCAGGTAGAAAACAGAAGATCACAGCCCTCAGTGCTCACATTCCTCTCCTCTGTGGAGGAAAGGCTTATAGACACTTCAGAGTGTTTCTTCAAGGCTGAAAGGTGTTGCCAGTGAGCAGAGGGGACACACTGGGAGACAGCATAGACATGTCACATCGCACCAGGCTGGGGACAATGGCTGGCTGTGCTGAAATGGGAGTGCTGGCCCAGGGTACTACACCTGCCAGGCCCCCAAAGGTCTGCCTGCCTGCCATAGCCCCATATGCTGGGCTGACCACTCAGTTTTCTAAACTGGGGGGAAAAAAATCCCACCAAATTGAAGAAAGAGGATTTGAGGTGTAAAGGAGGGTAATGTGTTTGGACATGCCACTGTTTTGTAGGACAGGCTATGCTCTGTTCCAGCTTCCTCCAAGCAACACTTTTCTGGGCAAGTCATCTCCAGAGCGGGAGGTCTGCAGTGACCATGGCTCTTCACCTTCCCATGGCCAAAGGCATATGAGATGCACCTTTATCCACAATCACACATGTGAAGCAAACACTGATCTTAACAGTAAATGCTGGCACCAAGACCATTCTCCTACACTCTCCTATTCAATTTGCAGAACAGGAGAGAGTAGGTTATGGGGCAGAAAGTCTGATACAGGCAGGTGTCAGACTAACACAGGTGGATGCAGGAAAGTGAAAGCATCTAGGTGGGAGTGGACAGCCAAATTAGGGGTCGAAGGGTTAAGAGAAGACAGCCCATTATTCATCACTGCCACTGTGTTCCAGGCATAAGAAACATTTGGAGCTAATTAGAGGGAGAGCAGAACAATGCACTAGAGAAAGCAACAATGCCCTGGTTCAACCCAGCAGATGAGCTCCGTGCTCAGAGAAAATTGGTCTAAAACGAGTATTGCTCCATCTCAAAACCAGAAAGGTGTGACCTACTTCTCTGACCCTGGCATCAGCTGGCAGGAAGAGAATTGATAGAATGATTCTTTGTTCCCATCATTGGAGATCGACCATATTCAGTTCCATTTCTGAAATAAAAGCCAATGGCTTTTCCAGCTGATTTTGGGTAACTAATAACACAAAACTGCACTCATTAACTAAGCTGACTTGTATTACAAAGAGCTCCAAGGCAACAACTAAATGGACTTGATATTAACAGCAGTGATTGTGTCAATGTGACTTAGAAGCCTTAAGTAATAGCCTTAACATTTTCAAATGTAAAGTATATTCAGTTTTGAAACTCTTAATGGACTTTCTTGAGAATTTTGCTCCAAAACAGTAACTGAGACTACAGCACCTGAATGCTAGGCTCTATGCAAAATCTGGGAAGCACCTGGGTCCCTCTCAGACATACATTCCCAGAGATTCATAGTTACTCAGTTGTAGTTCTGGAAGTTATTTTCCAAAGACACTTAGCAGTTGCAGTGCCAAACTAGCTTGATTTTATTGTGAGTTGATTATTTGGTATAATCTTTTTGTGAAGATACTCTCAGACACTCAGCTTGCTGATCACAGGGTTCATGCTCTGAAGAAGAAATGAATACTTCAAATTTTGATATCAGGGGAAGGAGAGAATATTTTGAAGTCTCAAAACAAACTAATTTGTCAGTGGACTTGTGGGCTACATATTTCTAGGTATCCTGATTCCCCAGTGTTTGCCAACAAAGAAATCTCAAAAGCTCCTGGGTCCCAGAGCATCTCAGTGAAATTTGCTTGGGCACTACCCATATCTGGTGTCACTGGACAGGCAGCTGTAAAATTTCTCTCTATAGGCAGAAATAAAAGTATTGATATCTAACAAACAGCAGCTACTCTTTATAAGGAATGCCCCCCAAACATTTTCAAACCTTACCCAAATGACCACTTTCAACTGAACTGGCTTGAAAGCCTCTCTGTTGCATGTTATGAAGATGCATCAAAGTGCAGGACCTGGAGGATGGCAGCAGCCTGTCCCAAAGCGAAAATAGTCACCTAAGCCAGCCTGACATCCTTAGCAGCTCAGCTACATTTCACATTAGGAAGAGCAGGGCATATTGCATCTGCCCTGAGCCACCCACTTTTGCTAGGTGGGCTATTTAAAAAGTAAAGCAAATATGCACAATTGCCAGGACAGAAAAGTACTAACCTGCGTATCACTTTTAAAAGGAGGTATTACCTCCAGTGGTCCAGGAAGAATGCAGATGGTCTGACAGCAAGGAAGGGCAAGAAATGAAAGCAAGACACAAAACTCAATGAGAGGGACAAAATGCTAAGCAAGAGAGGAGAAAGCTAGTCTGTGTGTTTCGAGGACTCCTCAGATCTGGATTCTCATCTTCTGCCAGAAACTCTCTGTATCTCAGGGCCTACCTGGTACAGTGATATAGATCCTGGGGAGCAGACATTTGAAGAGATGAATGAACTGAGGATACTGCGTTCTCAAATGAAGTGGAAGAAGCCTACTGACAGTGTACCTTTTTGTTGCCAAGTGATCAAATCAGTTGTTGCAGGAACCTGGATATATTCCCAGTGCTGTCCACATCAACTGAAAAACAGTAATGTTTCTGAGAACAGCTTCCTCCATGCCCACACCAACTAAAAACTAACTTTGGACCTTCTTCATCCCCACTTTTGTCTAGTGGTTCCAATCATAATTCTTTGGAGAAGGGATAGGTTAACTCAGAGCATGTGTGAACATCACCCAGCACTTGGAAATGCAACATGAGTTTCGGCCTCTTGCAGCCAAGACCACATAAAAGGCAGACTGCAATTTAACAACAAGGTATTTCAGTGACATCTGGGAAGAAAACTCTGGCCATGCAGCAAGACCGTCTGCTGGGTTGAAAGATATTAGTACTGTCTTAGCAAGATCAACCTCTTTAAGTGGGAAAGCCATTTGTTCAATCTTTTCTGCTCTTTTCTGCCTTCACCTGCTCCAAGAAGATCAATGGATGCTTCTTCTGTGAAGTATCCCTTCCTGCAAATGAGAAAGTGGTTTTTGGTTATGGACTTGGCCTCAGCAGGAAATCAGCTGCAAAATGGGTTGGTCCTGAGGTCACATCCAGCCCTACAGAACAGTGGAAAGCATTCACTGCCACAATTTTGTCATAGAAATGGATATCTTGCAGTAATTCTGACCTAAGGTATGTTCTCCTTTCAACAGTCTTTTCAGCCACCTTCCTTCCAGCCACATTAGCCTTCACTAACTCAAGATGAGGTAGGGACCTTTCTTCTCTTCTTTAGGATGACAAATAGGAACATGACAAGTTTTTCAGAAAGTATCAAGGGAAGCAGTATGCAAAACTTTTTTTTTTCTTTTTAAAAAAAGAAGGCCTTCTCTCAATGGACAACATTTTGAGGATCATGTCTTAGGCTGATATTCAGCTGTTTTGTATATAATGGCTTTCCAAAGCACCTAAGCCTGATCCTCCAGTATCTACTTCTATACTTTTCAAATGGCTTTGTGAGACCTCAGAATTATCAGGAGTGGAAATAGATGTTATTCTTCTCTCCACTTAATCGAGGGTGCCACCTGCAAAGACTCTCAAGTACAGAACATTTACACTCCCAGACAAGAATGATGTGCCATCTATTAAACTGAAGAGTTATCATATACCAAATGCTAGGACTCTCTTAACTAGAAATAGGCACTGCAGAGGAGCACCTGGTTGCAGCAAAAAGAAGAGCTGTGGTATAGACCATTATTGTTTCCTTTAAAGAAATTGCTAGCAGAGACGTTTAAAGTGAAACCAATAAGGATTCAAGGTCCCAACTCCCCTTGTCTGCTCTGAACAAATCACAGATTCACTGATGTTGATGTGTGTTATCATTATCTTGTCTAAACAAAGAAAATAGTAATAGCTCAAAAAAATGCATCTAGAACTTGTAATCAGTAGGTCTCTGAGCACTTTTCAAAAAGGACAGTATAATTATCTCAATTTTATGAGTGATTATCTGCATTTTAATAGTGGGATAACTAAGGCAGAAGAAGAGGAATTAACTTGCTCAGCTGGCCAATGAAATACCAAGAAACAGAGTGAGATATGCTGAATCCCCATCAAATGCCCTCCAGATAACACTCTTGCTAATATCATCAATTACAAACATTACATATCACCCATCTTCAAAGAATTTCATAACAGTGAACAGACATCATCAGTTTTAAACCACACTGTAGATCTCAGTATCCCATTGCATCATCTGCTTTGATCATCTTTGCTCTGTGCCTATAACTCATGTAATTAATAGTTCCCATTCTAAGAGGAGTGAGATAATTGACTTATCTAGCAATCACTTCAGAAAGATTATTATTAGAAACAGGTCTGCATTCTAAATATACATGTATCTCTGGATGAGCTAGGTCAAATAGGGGCTCCACATGAAGTGACACTAGCACCAAGGCTGGCATAATCCACCTGCTTGGGCATTTTTCCTGTGTGCACACACCATACTTGCACCACTGTGCTCCACCTCTCCCAGCCTTGCCATGTCTTCTTTCCAACAACTTATCACCCACACTATCACCACAGCCTGGCCCCACATGTACCTTCATGATCTCTCAAATTTCATAAGCTGAAGTAGGTTCTATGACTTGGTCAAACACTGTTGGCTAAAATAAGGGAATGTTTCAAAAGAATAGTAAAGTAAACCTGACAATAAAAGACCACAGCCAAAATATAACTACTTCAGCTTCATTTCCAGATCATCAGTTCAATGTCAAACGTGTAGGTGATGCCTTCATAGAAACCCACTAGCAGTAGTTGGCTTTACATGCTGTACTCCATACTAGCCAATTAAAAATTACTAAGCTAGCCTATCTACTTTCTATCTGGCTAAAATACATAAAGATAGAAATAAAGAATAAAAGTAAAACTAAAAAAAAAAAAATTAGTGTCCCAACAGGTCTCATACAGATGGCAACAAGGTAGCCATGACACCCTCACTCACAACCTGTCATAGAATTTACCACAAGCAAAGACCTACTAACTCTGAGCAAGCAATACTTAAGTCATCAAAACCAAAGCATTGAAACTACTGAAGCGATCTCAAAGACCTTGAGCTGTTACAACAGAACCTGAGGTGGAAGCAGAGGTAGCCTCAGGGTTACTACAGTCATCTGTTGGTTTATGTAAGTTTCTAACACATTTAAATGTTGTTGTACAGGTGTTATTTCAGCAGGTTTCCTAAAACTGCATCAAATTTAAAGCAATGTTAAATGAAATAAGAAAGAAAATCTGGATGATTCTGCATGAAGCATAACTGGACAACTGGCACAAAAGGTAGAGCTGGAAGGGGAAAAAAAGTGTGGAGCTGCTGGTCATCTCTCCCGAGACATGAGAGGGTGTCAGAGGTGTGCAAAGGCCCCATATCACATATTCCTCTGCCTAGAAAGTCCACAAGCTTCGACACAAGTGTCTCTTCATGTCAGTAGCAAAACACAGAATGAGGAACATCTTAGATAGTTTCAGCCTCCCTAACATTCCTCCTGCACAGCTCTGATTTGACTGTATTGATTGTGTTCCTCAGAGGAGATAAAGCTGCCTTCCACAAAGAAATGCAAAGCAAAGGAATTAGACAGAAAGGACTGTAATTAAAAAAAGGTCAGCTCTTTTTTCTACTAGCAAGTAGAACTCAGTTCTGCAAGTTACTCTCTATACCTCTGATCTACCTCCTACAATTGGACTCAAAGACAATAAATAATGTCTTTCTGACATAATCATTATGCTTGGGGTTTTAACCATCTGACTACTAAACCCTAAAATGAAGGCTCAGTTATGAGCATATTATATGTTTGATTTCATACATTCCTGTTATTTGACTCATATAGTCAGAGTATTATGTAGCTGAAATCTCCAGACTAGTTTTTGGGAGTATGTAGCAAGTCTGAATTGACAAGATCCAAACCTAAGCAGAGGAAACTTGCCTATTAGAGCATGCTGCTCACAGCACAGTACAGACTATGACACTGCAACAAAGAGCCATTAATTAGACAGTACTGAACCCATGGGTTTAGTTCCATTCCTCTATACATCACATGTTCTGAAGTGTCAAATTCAGGGATAATTATTTCCGCTCCCACTTTGTCTTTTGGGTACAGCAGCTCATGGACAGCCACTGATGGCAGCTTATGAATACCTCTGCTGATGAGCATGGCTCTCCTGAAGTGGTGTTTTGGAAGGGCAGTTTCAAGACAGAACTAAAGATCCCCTTCAAACTGTGTCACAGATTAGTGGGTTTCAATGCACCTTTTTTCCTTCCTGAAAGCCTCTCTGCCCATCCCTTAGACTGGCACAAAAACTAAGGACATAGCCTTGCAAGGTGCTTAGCAACTTCTGTCTCATTGAAGGTAGTAGGAGTTTAAAGCACCTGGAATTAAGCCCTTAAAATAACTGATTGACACAATAAATGGCACAGATTGACCAAGCACAACCTATACAGCCTCTGTACATTCCCATATTACAATTATCACCATCAAAAAAGGAGTTTCAGTCAGTCTCTGCAAGGTAATTTCAGTCTTCTTTACTGTACTCTATTTCCAAAACATTAGGGAATAAGCCACCACCAATATAACAAATTAGATGGCAACATACATTAGGAATTTGCTGCAGCTCCAGCCCTCAGTGACTACCACAGTTTCAAGTGTAAACAAACAAAAATCTGCAATTTGCGCCAACTGTTTACTCTGATTTTAAATCAGGGTTAACCTTGCCAGTACAAATTATGCCTCCCTTTGTCTTCAAGAAAACTGGCCATATACTAGAGGAAGTGAGACTATTTTTTTTTTGTTAAATGAGCTGTCTGATTAGATAGATCCCTTTCCATTAGTTTTTACTTCTTCATCAATGACCAAGAATTTTACAACATTTATTATAAGTCTTGCCTTCCACCGTTACTCAAATACAGATTTAGTCTGTATCCCCACTAAACGTTAGGGAGACAGATTGATCTGCTGGTGCAAATGACTGCATGAATGCCACTGAATGGGATCAAACTACTGGGCACTTATTCGCGCTCCTAACATAAGTCAAGAAACTCCAATTCAAATTTGGGGTCATTAAAGCAGAGTGCTTAAGATTTTCTTGGCTGAGTATTCCAGATGAGGTTCCAGCTCCCAGACAATTCCCAGCATGGATGGACTAACCAACAGTGAAAATAAACTGTTACTGACTTTGCTTACCATGGTAATGAAGAACTTCCTCATGGGATGCTGCTTTGCACAAGAGCTTGCACAGAGAGTGGGTTTGGAAGCCACAGGTAGGGACTCCTAGTCCCAAGCATGGGACTCCCAATCAAGTGTGAATATGAAGTTTTCTCATTACCATCTTTGTTGTGTTTCTCTTCCAGTTGCTCCATCTGGAACTCTTGCTTGTTTTCGCCATCTGACATTTCAACAGCCTAAAAACAAGCAAAACAACCCCTCTAAACAAGCAAAATGTTTGATCAGATCCTTTATATAAATGAAATGCTAGTGTATGCCAGGCATCTGAACTTGGTAAAAATAAATGAGTGCTTCAAACCCACTATTGTTCTCAAGGTCCCTGACCTTCAAAACATCATTCTATTCTATTTGTAAACAACAGACATGAGAGAACATGTGAATACCACTTCAACCCTTTGGTAGCAGTATCCATCCCAAGACCTCAATGTGTTCTGCAAATATTAGCTAAGAGTCTCATGCCTCTAAAGAACTCCTACTCTTCCACAAATATTAACTGAATCTCACCCCACACCCCCCTCAGCTCATAGGAGATTAGTGTTGTTCTCCAAGTTCAGAAAGGTTGAAAGCTATGGCTAAAGTTAAAGTTTATAAGATTTTATGTATGCCCGAATCTCTGGAAGCTTGTCCAGAGTATTATTCAAACCTATATGCCACTTTTGGCAACTCTAATAACACCAGACCCAAATCTAAACCAATCCAGATTTCATTTATACAAGAAAAATCAACCAGTAAAACTAGAACAATAGTTTATCCACTCACCTTCTCTCTCCCACCTTTTTAAATCTCACAGTCATTTATCCCTTTGTGCATATCCAGATAAACTAAGGAATAAGAGGCCTCAACTTGCATCTAGCAGGGAATACAAAGTGGCCAGGAGCAGCACACCACACAGTTAAACACTGTGGTGATGAACCTAAGTTGAATTCACTCAGGTTTCAGGCAAATACCAGCTTAGCACAGCTGCACTGGAACAGCTGGACTGGTTGCTAACCATAGATGTATGAACACAAAGATAAGGCCATGGTAATTTCCATATGGTAAACAGCATGAACTTCCTCGGAGGGCTCATTGGAGGCAGTTCATTTCCAAGGCACAGAAAACGTGCTTGGCTTTGACTTGTGTCTCTCTCTTGCATCTTTTGCAAAACTGGTCAGGGACATTTATTTAATGGAAGTTTTCAACACATCTTGTTAAACAGCATCACTCCAAGCTCTGGCCAAAACTGCGGCTTACATTGATTTTGATTCCCTCTTGGCTATGCTTCCACCAGAGGGTAGGAACACCTTCCCTCTCTGTTGTTTTGGGTCACTCAGGCTTACTAAATGGTTCATCTACTTCCGTATTACCACAAGAAATAGGTGTCAACAAAGCTAGAAGCTCAGATTCTTCATGTTGCAGAGTTGAAATACAAAGCAAAATTTCTTTTACTGCCTGTTCATGACAATTTATTTCCATTAGAGAATCAGTTAGGAATATCTTCGTAGAGAAGGGATACTACTCTGTAGTAACAAAAAATTGCATACAATCTAAACTGATAAATACAATGTGCAGTCTATAATTATAGATAATATTTAAGATTGAGGTTTTTCCCCTCAGAATTTTCTTTTATATATTTTATGCAGTCTTGAATCTGAATCGAACTTAAGCTGGAAAAGCTGAGTAATACTGACAGGAGGAAGGAAGTATAATAGCAGTCAGTATGAGGTTAAAGTTCTCCAGAGGTGACTCTTCTGTTGGATAGAAGGGGCCAGCCCGCATGGGTGTTGGCTTTTGGTCTTTTTACAACATATTTTTGACTCTTGGACTGCACTATGACCATTACACAACACCAATAATGAGTATTCCCAGAGCCTTCTAAGCACTGCAGGAGCAAAAAGAGAAGGTCAATGGACAACTTCATGTCAGCCTGAAAGTACTATCTGGTTCCATCAGTATGGAAAAATATTTGTTCCTACAGTGCACTTAAAACCACCATTAAAATGCAGAGTAAAAAGTGAGAGCTAGGAGCCTGAACTAACCAGATAAATTCAGAAGTAAAACAAAACCTTCATCATTAACTTGCAGTTGGTGGGAAGGTCCAACACAAGTGAAGTGATGGATTGTTTCCTTGAATGTCTGCAGCCCAAGACCAAGTACCTTTCCAGAGGTAGAACAGAGGTCCCCACTTTTGCTGGAAGAATAACCATGCAGATTTTGGTGCCATGACCAACAGAGTTGACTAAATGAGAATAGCCCATTTCAGCCTTCAATACAGTGATTCAAAGTGGGAAAGAAAAGAAAAAATCCAAGAGAGCTCTGAAACCCATTTTCCTTATTCTGTGATTCAAACTGCTAGAAGGAAGAGAGAGTTCTTCAATCAATAGAAGTGATTTTTCAATCAGCAGAACTGCCACACAGGCCAAAAGGGTTGAGAAACACTTAAGAAGTCTGCAGGATTCTCTTTTCCAAGAGGTCTGCTGGAGGTTATGCTCTCAAGCTGGTAGTGTGCTCACTTCCCAGGCACTCTTGGCTATTCTCTGCCCTGCTCCCATCACTGCACCACCACTGCCTTCAATCTGGGTACGTGGTTAAACACTGCACTCATGAACATGGTTACCAGTCATCAAGCTCCCCAAAGGCCTGAAATGCTTCTGAGGCAATATAGTGGGGGATAACCTCACAGTCCTGGAGAGTTTCCTTTTGTTCAAAAGTAGGTTAGGAAAGTGAATCTGCCTCCCATCTGAATAGGCTCCTCCAACTCAAAATTTCCTTGCTAAAGAGCTGCTCTCAAACCTTCCCTTAGCTGATATGATGGACAATCTTCACCTACTTGTGCTGTCCTGCTGCAGATGGTGTAGCAGGGTACTTAGCTGGAATTAGCCCTGCATAAGGCACAGGGAGAAGGACAGACAAGCTGGTTGCCATGTTTCTCTCCGCTCACTGCACAGAGCCCCAGCCTCTCTGTATCTCCTTGAAATGAACTGGCTCTGCAGACTCCAGATTTGCCAGGTGAGTCCCTCCACCCTCCCATGCACACAGGTTACATTCAGCATTTCCAAGAGTCCTCAGTACCACGGGCAGGTTCCTGTTCTGAAAAATACTGTATATATGTAAGCTAAGATGCTCCCTGTGAAACACTATGTTTAGGCAGAAAATAAAACCAAAACCACTCACAAGAAAAGGGGTGGCCTTAACAAGTAATAGCCAAAAACCTGGCCTTTTACTGCAGATCAATGCAATGTTTACCACCGATGCTGCCAGTGGCATTTCTAACAGACCAATGGAGTCACAACACACCTGGTGTGTCTGGTGCTCCCCACAGGCCGTGTGTGCATCCAGGGAGAGCCTGGAGCTAGGCAACCTCATCTTTGATGTTAGCTGTCAGGATGAACAGAGGATGAATCTGCTTTCAAAATGGTGTCTTCATACTTATCGCCTTATGTCACACCACAGACTTCTTTTGAAGCAGGAGCAATTGCAGTGCATTCTCATCTTTACTTTCCTGCTGTTCATCCATCCAGCCACGAGGAGATCATATCCCCTCTAACAACTTCTTTGCTTTGCAGCTCATTCTTACTCATTTCAAAGGAGCTGCAGTGTTGCATTCTTTTCATAGAACCCCAGGGAAGTTCTAACCTCAAAATTAAGCAAAACAAAGTCCTTTGAATATTTTCTAATTAACCTAAGATTGACACTAGTGTTTTTCTCTTCACGTTCCCACTATTTTAACAACTGGGTTTCTCCTGTATGGTTCAGTTGCCTGGCCTTTTGCAGAATCTCAAGGAGGTGGCAATCCCACACCTGAAGGCTGGAGGTGGTTTCCCCTGTGCACCCCCTCGGCACCATGCAGGCAGCACTGGGTGCCTGCCTCTTACAGCATCAAAGGTCTGAGTAATTCCTTTCCCAAAGATCACTCTGGTTTTAAAACTCAAAGCTAAGTTCACTTCTATGTTGTGTCATTTAGTGGAAGAGATCAGAGAAGCCTTGCAGCAGCACAAATCCAGGGAAGATATCAAAGAAGAGACAGCATGGCAGGTTTCTCATATACTAGCAATGAGGACAAGTTAATGCTGCTGAATGCCTTCAGGGTTGCACTTTGCTCCCAGTCTCACAGAATAAATATCCAGAGAAATCCCTTGCTGTCATGACAGAGGGTTAGTTCTGAGTGTCTAGAGCCAGCAGAGAGCATAATTGCAATGCCATAAAAAATGTCAGTATTTGTAATTCACGCAAGAGGCTGGAGGTAACAGACAGTGTCCCATTCCGGGGCTTGCAGAAGCATGCTGGCCTTCAGGGGCTTGAAGGCACCATCACCTGTTAGTCAAACTTTCTTTGAGTGATGCTGGAACAAAGCAAAACTCTTCCTTGGCTAAAAAAGCAGTTCTGCCAGCAAAGGTGCAGGCAGGCTCCTGTGCAACCCAGAACAGAGGTAGGAGAAGGCTCCCAACACGTGGCAAAGGAGCAGCACTGCCTGCAGATGCACAGATTACACAGCGCTCAGGGAGCAGCCAGCACATGAGAAGACAGCATGTTTGTCACCACTGTTGCTTAGGTAAGGCACATCTAAAAGCTACTGGGCAGACTGCCAATGTGCCCCCACTGCTGAGGTGGGGGGTTTCTGAGCACATTCTGTCCATTAGCTTGCAAATGTCCCTCTGAGGAAGGTAAAATACTGTCGCCCACACTTTATAGATAGGAAAAGTGAGACACAGAGGGCCAAGCATCTCAGTTCTCCCTCCCTACTTTCTGAGCCATAAATAATAGTCCTTCCCCCAGTTACTGGAAACAACAGGCATTTTCAGAAAAAGGGGAACTGCCCCTTGTCTGGAACCAACTAGCCAAAAGCAGTTGGAGGTAACAGCCTGCAGCCTATACAGTGCTTGACATGGATTTAACACTGAAGTCTTTTCCTCCAGCACATCTCTAGGGTCCTTGTCTGTACTCACAAAAACATTCTGTGCTCTGTATACTCAAGGAGTTCACCTTCAATAAATAATACAAACAAAGGGAGTTAGTGCTGGCACAGTCGCACGGGTTGATTCAGGGAGAGTTTGCAGCAATGTCAAACTCACCTTTGCTGGTGGCTGCTGCCACTTGCTGGGAAGGAATCCAGCCCCCAAAGGGGAACACTTAGGGATATCAAGAGCCAAGAGCACTTTTGTCCCCATTAGTTAATATCAAATATAAAGGACACACTCCAGTACATAGCAAGCAGTCATTGCCTCCTTCTAAGACAGTTAGGAAAGATCTGGGGTTTAGGATCCTTAAATGACAAAACAGAAATACAGAAAAACTTTGCAGAATAATTGCAGAATAATATTAGACAGCATCAGTACCATTCAGATCACTCTTTGGAAAAATTCTGGGTCAGAGGCATATTGTTGACCCAATCCGGAGAGCAAGCAGTGACCCCCATGGCCAGTACTGATGAGAATGTTGGGCAAAATGGCCAACAGCATCCTTTATGATTTTAATAAAATCAAGTGTCATTCACTCTCCCTATTGTGGAAAAACAGAGAAAAAACAGGTCATTCTGAAGAAAGAGCAGACTTAGTGTTCAGTCCAGGTACCAGTCTGAAGCTGTCCAGAGAATGCTGTTTAAATCTACAGCCTATTATAATAGGCTTGAGCAGCAAATGTGGTCTTTCTCAGCAAAAAATTTAAGAGGATGAAAGAAAAGATGCATTCACCTCATGGCCCTTGAGAAATTACTGCAGACCTATGGAAATGTGGCAAAAGGAATATGAAATTTAGTAAGGGTCACAAACATTTAGAACGACCGTAGTCAGCTTGAATGCAAATTTCCAGCCTGACCAACCCAAAGCTGATGGCAAAGACCAGGCTCGCCCATTCATTCCTCAGGCCCTCCATGGTCAGCAGATGTGCTGCAACCTTTGCTTGGACCAGATCAGAAGAGAAAAGCCAGAGAGGAGTATATGTAAGGATGGCAGATGTTCACAGAACAGAGATAAGGGACCCAGAAAATTCCTGCCCCACTTTGGCTCTTCCATAGATGCTGTGCATGGCCTTTTGATAAACACACATCTCACATTCTTTCTTCATCCTCTTCTCTGCAAAGTCCTTTGTCTTTCCATGTAGAAGAAAAGTCCGGAATAAAAGAACTTTCACCTCTTCCCTGAGTCAAATATACTAAAGCATATAATGAAAGTTTCATAGCTTATAAGAGGCAATGGTTCTCCTTTAAGTTCCCTACGACCATCATGTTTCTGCTACAGTTTCTAGTTGCTGGCAAAACCTTGATCAGCAAACAACTTCATTGCTAAATTTGCTAAATAAGTGCTAGTAGAAATAAGTAAACAGCCTTGCACTCCATCATACTCCCTGAAAGACTGAGCATGCCAGCAAAGGCAGCACAGACTCTCAGAGCAGTAAATAACCAAGTAGACAGAGCAAACAAACATTTGAAACACTGCATGTCAGAAAACCTCTCCTTGGAATGAGGGGGTGAAAACAGTTTTGTCAGAAAGGAGGAAGTTTTCTCCCTTTCCCTTCTCCTCACTTCCCCAGCCCTTCCTTCCCTTGTTTACTTTGTTTCCCTATTTCAAACCCAGTAAGAGAAAATTTAGTATTTGTGGAACTGGGCTCTTTCTGTTTAACTCCAGCTGTGCCCACAGCCCGCATACTGGCATGGTAAAATTTTCCCAGTCTGACAAAGTGGTTTCTCAAGCTTGAAATAAAACCATAGTGATTTTTACACTAGTAAAATGACTGGCCCTTGACAGGACTAGCAATTATCTATGAACTCCAAAGAAAAAGCATGTTGCATGGCACAGCAACGTGCACACCACTGTGGCAGGGGATACAGGGGCTTTCTGTGCTTTTTTGCTCTGTCTTTTTAGCCTTCTTTGAAATATGGCAGCAAAGGAAAAAAATACCCACAGGAAAGCAGTTCGGAGGATTTTTACCTGTCACAGGCATGGGGTTGGAAGGATCTCTTTGCTAGTCTCAGGTCAAGGAAGAAGTAACATCCAAATTCAGAGAAAAACTCTTTCCAGGAACATCAACCATGAGGCTCCTCGGGAGTGAAGGGCTCCTGCTGCAGTCCCCCCCAAAAGGGTAGCTGCTACACTTTCTTTGTGGGGAATACCTGCATGCATAGACCTAGACATGAAGACCAAGGCAATTGTCTTTCTTATGTTTGATTTAGGAGGAGTGGCTGCTTTGGGATCTAACACCCAGCTGTTATCAGAGAGGGGCTGGGGCCTGCAACTGTTATCAGCTATTGGAGAGCCCCCTTGGGCAGGGGCTGTGGGAACAGATGCTGACCTCAACCAGGCACCGTGAAAGCAAACCTCAGCACAAAAGAGCAAGATGCCGTGAAATAAGACTCCTTGAGAAAGGAAACCAGGAGAAACCAACGCTGAAATCTTGATGCTTCTAGGAGACACGGAGAGGGATAGCTGAACAGCATGAGACATGGCCAGCACAGGGTTGCACAAGGACAGGCTGAGGGTCTGAGCAGTGCCAGCAGTCTGGGCCAGCTGGGGAAGGAGCAGCAACACCTCTGCTGCAACCAAGGGCTGTTTCCAGGGCGGCAAGCAAAACCTGTCAGTGCCAGCCACGCTGCTGCTTTCTGTTTGTCTGCTCACTGAGGTCTGGCAGACAGACTCATCCTTCCATGTCTGCCTGGTCAGTGCCCAGCAGAGCACCAAGGGCCTCTCAGTCCTGCTTGAAGGGAGAGAGCAAACCTTTGCCTGGGATGAGACCGACTTGGGAAGGTAGGTGGCAAGACCTTCCTGCTTTCACATCTTTTCAGATTGAACATTTTGGAAGGAAAATCTGCCTCAGATTGAGCCTCTGTCTGGGATTAATTCAGCTCAAATTTGTAGTCACCGCAGGCAGCAGGGAGGCTGCAATAGCTATTAGAGGACAAGCCAAAGAAGTAAAAGCAAGCAGGAACAAAGAATAGCCCTTGCCCTCCCCCAAAACCAAAAAGAAGGCACAGGGATCCAAATTAAAAAGCAACCAGTGACTAGTCACCACTACTAGCGAGTCACTGTGGGCTGGCCAGCAGGACAGTTGCCTGGTCAGAGCCTGGTGGCCAGCAAGCAGCTCTGGCACAGGAGTGGGGCACACCCTGCTCTGGTGTCCGGGCCCCAGCCAAGCAGCACAGAACCGACTGGGAAGGCCAGTGGAGATGGGAGCTGCTGCAGACTGCAGTGAGGGGAAAAAGGGAGAGGAGTTCTGCCCCTGCTCTGTGACCGAGTGAAGCAGCCAGCTCACTTCTTCGAGCTATTGCTACTGGCTGGGTGCCTCCAAGATTTTGGGGTTGGCCGTTCTTTGGCTGGGGGATCCGAGCAGGCAAGATACCCAGAAAGAACAAAAAGGAAAAGGAAACGAGGCCATTGCGTGGAGGAGACAGTAAAAATGAAACGAGAGGGCTCAGCAGCCAGCAGCAGCACCCATGACGGCTGACATCCTCGCTGCCCTTGCAGACAAAGGCACCACTGTCAGAATCTCAAGGAGGCGGCAATCCCACACCTGAAGGCGGGTTCCCGTGTGCCCGCCCGTCCCTCCCCTCCTGCCACCGCCGCTCGGACGGGAGGTGGCAGCAGATGGCCACGGGACGACGAGCATCTCCCGGGGACACCCCAGCACCCGGGGGAGAAACCCTTCCCGGCTCTCGGGGACTGGGAAGGGATGGCAGAAGGTGCTCCCCGGGAGCATCCCGTCCTCCCGGATTGCGCCGTCTCCCGATCCTGCCCCGCTGGCTCTGAGCCCCTATCCAGTTCCACACACGCCACACCCTGGAAGTGTTTTGCCACAAATTGAGCTGCTTTAAAAACAGCCCGTATCGAGAAAACAGATGGCGGCAGCTAGGAAGCTCTGATTATTATTGATTAATGCAGGATTACAGTTGGCAATAGGAGATATTGGAAGCAGCAGAGATGAATGCAGATATTACCTGTAGAAGAGGGAACGACTATAGAGCAAAAGCACAAGGAATCATAGAATCATTCAGGTTGGAAAGGACATCTAAGATCACCAGGTCCAACCTTTAACCAAGGACTGGCATATCCATCACTAAACCATGTCCCTAGGCACCACATCAACATGTTTTCAGAACAGTGCCAGTGAAGAAGGAAGACGTGCTGACCAGGTCTCAACATGCTCTCAACAGTCAAGAATCATGCTCACTTAACATCAGGATCCACAAACATTTGTCCCCTGCATCATCTGTCTGTCTTGACAAGACTAAAACTTTTTCTTAAGTTTAAAAAGAAAAAGAATAGTAACTGAGCATTTTTTTCCAAGAATTTGTAATTTCCATTTCCATCTGCCAGGTTAGGAAATACTGATGGGCAATCAGACCAGCCCAGCTGAAACAGGGAGTCCCAGAAACCTGTCCCATCTGTAACCCTCGGGCTACCTTTCCCCAGACCAATAAAACCTAAAAAACAGCTGGATTTTAGAGCCCCTAAAAGTCATCTCTCCAGAGCTACAAGGGAAATTGGAGAGTTTGGTAATAGCATACTGAAAATAAGGCACGAAACAGTCTAGACATCAGTACAAGGAATGGGCTGAAACACTCTCAGCCAAGCTCTACCTTTCACCCCATCTCCACAGTCTGATGCCTGGGTCACTCCAGTCTCTGTCCCTATTCAGATGCCCGTGTCACACATCCATCCTCCAGGCAGCACGCTATTGGGTTCATTTGCTTCTATACCCCTCAGAGAAACTTGAACTTGCAAGCAGTGTTGTTTGAAGGCACTCCTTCAATCATCCCTTTTTTATTTTCATATGTTGGACCTTGCTTCTGTCATGTACTATCTGTCCTTCCAACAGGAGAGGTTCACATACAGCTGTCTGACAGAAGGGGCATCAGACAGAAACCAGCAGGCAGCTTTCATATCCTCCTCCCAGAAAAAAACATACCTGCTTCTTAGGAGAACTCCCTAGGAAACAATTGATCACAGAGTTCAGTACTGAATTGACACTCAAAAAGTCATCCAAACCACCCCCAGTGTCTCAAGATTTGATTATTTCTACTTAAAGAATTTCTGGTGTGTTTTTTGGGGAGTTGGATTTAGGGGTTTTTTTGGAGGGGGGAAGGGGGTGAAGTGTGTCTATTTGTTTTGTTTATTTTCTTTAGTTCTCAAGCAAGGAAAATTGTATAACTTTCTCAGAAATCCATTAAATATTAACTCCTCTTACCCTCAAAAAATGCTATCACATGTCTAGGCTTGATCACATTTTCTCCCTCAAGGTAAGCTCAAGACTTTTGGCAATAGGAATGTTTTCTCTTCATAGCATTTGTTTGCATGTTTAAAAACTATTCACAGTGCCCTGTCTCTTCACCTGCAGAAGAACCTTTCACGTAGAGACCCCTTGATCTAACAGCAACTCATATCTGTTATGATTTATTGGCTTTCATAGCTCATTTCAAATGTAACAAGTATAGAGAAGCAGAGGGACAGATCTTGAACCCAGCAGCTCTTCAGTAGTAATGGAAGTCACATAATCCAAAAATGTGGTTTATTCTCTTTGCCTTTCTTTTTTTTTAAAGCAGATGTTTACTGAAGACTGTATCGAAGTGGAAGAAGTAGACTTGCCTGCTTTGCAGGTTACTATGGAGACATCTTTTCTTTCACTACACTGCAAACAGACCATGCTACACAGAAGTGAGTCCTGATTTTTGGCCATTCAAATACTGTCTGTGATTAAAGCATTCCACGTGCTATGAACTAGTAAATATCTCTGGGTTAATTCGTTGGCTCTATCCCTAGTTCGGCCAAGGGGAACTGAACTGACCAAGAGATAAAGGTCAAAGATACACATTTTCCAGCCTTACAATTCTTCTTTTGAAGTCCCATCAGAGAACTGATTACTTCACTTGCTACTAAGTTCCCAAAACATTTGAAATTTGTACCCAGAATAACACAGGAAAACCCCATCAAGCATGGATAAGTCACAGGCCCTTCTCAAACATGTTTCTAAGAAATTATTGTAACTTACTCTGCACAGCATCAGAGTACCAAATGGAAGGCTATCCAACACTTTATCTACAATGCTGGCCCAATGGCCTTCAGGTCATGACTACTATATTTTTTTTAAATTTATTTTAGATCACTAAAAGTAAACTAACAGCTCTTTTCTGTAATCAATACCATGGCAATGCCACAACTACAGTCCATGGGTCTCCAAAAATATGCCTTCAGCTTCCCCCTTTTTATTTCACCAGCACTCTCCAAATGCCTAAGGTGCAGCACCTGTCCATCTCTGCCCTTCATACTGCTTCCTTTGTACCACCTTCTTGAGAGTTCATGGCAGTTTGCAGAAACTACAGGAATTTTATCTATTTCTATTGCTGAATCTGCAGTTTTCTTTCTGCAAAGCTTTCTCAGAAATCAGAACCAGAATTAGGACAGTCAAAAATGCAGCAGTGGCTCAGGATAGAAACCAAATGAGAAAAGGCAGCAAAAGATCAGCAAGGTAGAAGCAGAAATATCAAAGGAACACAAAACCCAAGCACCTTTTATCTTTAGAAGTGTTAAGATCACCAAGCTGACCAGCAGCAACAGGACAGAGGAGCTCTCTGTCAGACACCATGTGGACATTGGCAAAATAGACCTCTTGCTTTTCAAGACAAGGATAGCATTTGGGCAGGCATCTAAGTCATCTGAAATAAACTTTGCCACACTGAATCCACAAGAATTTGAGGTCTGAGTGCTGCAGGTAATTACCCCCCAGCACACACTGGCATCAATGCCAAAAGAGCCCTGTGCAGAATCTCACAGGTCTTGTCATGGGGCACCAAACCACAGGAGCCCAGCTTAAGGTCTCTGGGAATGGAATTTGAGGATATAGGTTAATCCCAAAGAAAATGCCTCCCCCCAAAAGAATCTTTCCTTCTTCATTTTCCAGATGCATAGAGTTTCTGCTCAGTTATTTACTTTGCAAAACCACAGTTATTCCAAGGCTATTTTTTTTCTTACATGGAAATATGGATGATTACCAGAAAAACAAATAATTGGGATGAAGCCCAGTTGGATATCACTGACACAACTAAGTGACTATGTCATGTGGAGCAGCAGAAGAGAGAGTTACACAGGAATTATCTGTTGACACATTTAGGGTAAACATGACAAGCAAGAGCTGCTTGTCCTCTTGCTACTGAGGACAAACTAACCACTCACAGTCAGGAAAAAATCGACATCCAGGTTTTCTCAGAAAGAGGTTTAACAATCTGAAATAGGAAGTCACTTGGAAATACTCCCTTTTCTAGACATATTCACATAACATAAATACACAAGTTTATTCTTAAATTCCATCATGTTTTTCAGATTTGAAAACCTGTGCTAAAATACTTTCTTAAACTGCATTTTTATCTTCCTGGATTAAATTTGTATTAGTCACCTCCCAAGGGAGATGAGATGTCTCTTGGTCTACTCAGCTCTCATAATGAAGATTGCCCTCATTTTCACTAGCCACAATAAGCAAACACTGCAATAGCCCAAAACTCAAAAATGAGGCCCTGCCAGGTCAATTTTCACATTTTTAATTGAAACGACAAAGATGAGGTTGGGTTAAGGCTGGGGTAAGCACACCTATTTTCTGCCCCCATGCAGAGTACAGAATTTCTGCACATGAGCACACATGAAATATTCTGGCCATCTGGAACTGAGGAAGGTCCAAAGTCTACCTCATCTGTTCTCGGGTCCAGGTCTTTCTCCCATCTAAAAGCATTCTCTGAGGAAAAAAACCCCTTCACTAGCCAACAGTCTGTTTCTGATTTCCTCACAAATCTGCCTATAGCTGTCCCTATCTCACACTATCACAGCATTATGGGTCAGGACACTAAAGTATTCACAAACCAATATTGCACATATGAGAACCAATGAAGCCCAGAGTTTCCTATGTCTTAGCTCTACCAAGAACTATGGAGAAGTGTAATAAAGAAGCTTCTATATCCAACAGGCACATTAGCCTTTTTTAGACATAAGAATGCCAGGAATCACAGTCACTTCTAGCTTCAGCCATACAGAGATGAAGCTTCCAGGATGGAAAAGTAACCTCTGATCTACAGCCACCTTTGCCTTGTACATCTCAGGATTTGAGGTTTTTGTAATTACTCTACTGACCTACTGACACTACTTCAGTCCCCTGTTCTTCTCAACAGCCAGATAGAGGCCTATATTGAAAGAACTTCCATTCACAAGAAATTTTCAGAGAAGTGTTTAAGAAAACGCAGGTGCTAAGATCAAATAGCTTTTACTTCCAGCCATAGCCCACAACTCTGTGATTCTTCACACATCAAAGGCTCAGAACACCAAACAAATTGGTGGTTTTGCAAGTAACAAATAACATGGATGCACATGAGCAAAGTAGATGCTTGTGGTCCTCAGGGTGGGACAACCAAAGAAAGCAATGAATAAGCAGAACTGTGAGCTCATGACTCAGATGCCCAATGACCCAGCTGGGCCACAGCAATAGATTTCTTGCCTCAAACCCAATTCTCTTCAGATCCAGCTTGTATCTTTTTCACCAAGTCAAATTCTCTGAGTGCCTCAGGGAAGAAGAGCCGAGGACATCCATCAGAGCCTACAGTGAGAAAACACTCTGAATTATTCATAACACTCAAATAGCAAAATTAAAATTAAACTACCTTACATGACAATGGAAGATATGCTAACACTGAAAAAATTCCAGGGCTACTTTTATGTGTTGCATGAACTAAAGCTGGAATGAAATACTTAATGGTTAAAAGGTTTTCCTGTTTGTTATCTCTGTGGATGGATCTATTTCTTGTTTTGCCTACATTTATATCAAATCTTTATATAACTGGTGGCTTCACACTCAAGGCTATCTTCCTGAATCAAAATCTCTCCCATACTGGTAGCAGAAGAACAGACTACTTCTAGCTTTTTAACTTGTTAATAATGAAGCTGCTCTTGTCTGATTCTCCTTGTCCCCTTCTCCCTGTGCGATACCTGTCTTGGGAAGTACATGGCTTTTACATCAGTGTTCAAGTCAGTTTTCTGTGCTTGCCTAGATGGCTGTCAGGGCTAGTTTTTGAGGTATGGTCTCCTTTTGATAGGTTCTGACAAGCTTTGCTAGAGGAGAGCCAGTTCCCAAAATACATTTCTCTCACACTTGTTTTTCAGGGTTCTCCACTCTGCAAAGACTAACAGTGTGGTAACAAGAGGCACTCCAGACTGGATTTAATGCTACCATATGCTAGACAGAATGAGAATCCATACTGCAGGAGAGCAGCCGGTACGTTTTCACATTAACAGAAGCCTGATTGCAAATTGCATTTAGTCTCAACAGCTCAGTTCACTGCACACAGATGCCATGGGGGACTGTAAAGTTAGCGAGATGTGGGGGAGTATGGCTGAATTTTTTAAAAAGAACCTTAGCTGATCTGATGCCACAGACATTTGAAGCTGATGCCATGGAAGAAAGTTGCTGCTGCAATTCTTCTGCCAGAAAGAAATAAGAATAATAATGTCATGAGCTGTTAGTTGAATTACAAACTCTTGTTAGGCTGGTGATTGCTGATAAAAACGACGGCATCACCACAGTCAAATGATTCTCTTATAACTTGACAGACAGCACATAAATTAAGTCAGAGGAGAGGAATTTACTCTTTCAAAATAGGTCAGCGTGAGATGAGATGTGTTTCCAGCTGGAGTATGCCGTGTCTCCCTGGGCTGGCTGCAAAGTGCACCTCTTACTTCTTATAGCAGACTTCACAAAACTGAAGGTACAATGAGACTAAATAAATTAACTGAGAGGAAAACTTGCTCCATGGATCCTCTCATCACTGGTAGAGAATGAGAGTTTTTCTCTGCTTACTTGTACATGACCAACCAAATCAACTCAGTAACCTCTGTCTGGTGCCTTTGCCACAAAAATACTCAACTCAGCTCCTTCTAATGGACCTTTTGATGTGCAGGCAGGCCAAGGACTTCTCAATCCCACGCCTGAGCCACTGGGGCACAGATCCAGGACAATGTAAAGATGCTGGCAATTTTGATGGGGTAGTACAGAGGGTTTTACTATCCAAAGCTCCCAGGCCAACACAAATGCACAGATAACTTGATTACTTTTAAATAGGAAGTGGAACCATGGGTGCACAGTCACTGCATGTAAATACAGCTCTTATGCCACAGGATAAATGCTTTGTTCCATGTGAATCAGGTATCTTTCATTACCTTCTCTTTCCCTCACCAGAAAGCATCACACTGTTAAGCTGCTTAGATCAGTGTTGGTAAACAAAGGTCTCTCAAGGTCTCTCTTCCAGTCTGACATCTCTATGAAGCATCCCCACATTCTTCAAGAATAAATAAAAGCTTTTCCCACCCCCTCTGTACAGTCAGTCCACAAAATTCACTGTAAGTTAAGGTCACCAAGTCAAATACTGCAGCTGGGTCATTTTATAGACATTAATAATCCATGTAGTACTGAGAATAAAGATAAAAGTGATCTAAATCCTGCTCTTTAGGACATGAGCCAACCTTCTCCATCATCAGGAGTGAATTATTCCCACACACACATCACATAAGGGATTGCACTGCCCGTCAGGTGCATAGGGGAGTTAATTTCTCCCCACTCTCTCCCACCACCTGTTACCACAGGTAGGAGAGTGTTGCGTACCACATGTCTGTACTTTCACAGAGTAGTGAGCACCAGCCAGAAGATCCAGGGCTTCAAGTTGCTCAGGCATGAAAGCAATTGCATAATTCCCTAAAGCCCTATATCAGCGAGGTGGCAATAGCTCCCATGCCCTGCAAGCTGCCTCATGCAGTTCCAGGAATAAAGTGCTATAGCTCAGCAGTCCCCTGCAGCATTGGCTTTACGTTTCTGGGCAGCAGCTTCCCTGCCAGGAAAAAGGCATTTTTCAGACCCTTCCTCTAAACACGTTCCCAGGAATCAAACATCCAAATGAAGACAAAGAGAAAAGTCACTTTCCCAGGAGGTCTCCTAGTAAAGCCCAAACAACAACAACAAAATATCATAGAGGAGCTCAGGATTTCAGACACTAAGAAAAATAGAAGCACTCTACAGTTCTTGCTACAACACAGGCAGAATGGGCACTACAGACCTGTTGGCAGGGAGCTATCAGGTTTTCATGAGGAGCGAGGATGATCTATATAGGCCTACCAAACAACAGGCTTCCCCAAAGAAGGCTTCTTCCTACCCACAAAGCACTTCAAGTACATTAGTTATTTGTCTAAGGATGCTAAAGAGACCAGGATAAAGTTCTCAGTGGGAGCTCAGCTATCAATCCCAAACAAAATACAGCAACAGGAATTGCTGGGAGAAGACGCCCAAGCGTCCTAAGTTGTTTGAGCCATCAGCAAGAAGCTTTATGTAGGAAGCAAACCCACTTGAGAAGGCAGCTGCTGAGCTGGCTGGTAGTGAGCTATGGAGCTGGCTGCCTCTTGGGTGCCCCTACAGCATAACAAATCAATTTAGACCTGCAAAGTAAACATGAAAGTGGGGGCCAGTTCCTAGCTGGAGCTGACTTCTCCCACAAAACTTGTTCTATGTTTCCAGACACCCACAAAGGCAGAAAATACCCATCTTTTTATGCAGTTCTTGGCTTTCATTTTTCACTTCTTTTGTTAAATAAATTGTGGTTTAGGGGTTTCCTTCCACTGCTTGAAATACTTTGTGAGGCAACTAACTCCTTTTTGCACTCCAACACCAATGGCTGTATTGTGCTTCTGCAGCATCCCATGTTGTATGTTGAGCATGCCAAGGACTAGAAAGATCCAAATGCTATGGGTGTGCAGTACTGAACTTAGTGGTCAACTCTCAATGTCAGCTCTTTCAGTCACACCTCATTACTCAACCTTAACCACAGTTATCACAGCTCTAAACAAGGCACTCAGAAATATCATACAATCACAGACTGATTAGGTTAAAGAATGGTTAATGACCATCTTGTTCCAACCCTCCAGCCATGGGAAGGGAACTTTCCACTAGATCAGGCTACTCAGACCCCCATCCAGCCTAGTCTTGAATGCCATTAGGGATGGGAAGTCTACAGCATTCCTGGCTAACCTGTGCCAGTGCCTCACCACTCTTATAGTGAATAATTTCTTCCTAATATCTAATCTATACTTACCCTCCTTCAGCTTACATCAATTCCTCCTTGCCCTATCATTACATGCTCTTGTGAAAAGTCCCTCTTCAGGGACCTTTCACCCTGAGGAATACCCACATTTCCAAGAATGGCCCCTATCCTGAGTTCCAGGTCAGAGTAAGTGGATTCCTAAAGCTCATCAAAGAACTGTCGCTCCAAGAAAAGTTGTAAAGCTGCAATGAACTCTCAAAATGCACAAGACTGGCTGTCTTCTTATGAGCAGAGATGACCAGGGCTATAGTAATGCTGTCTGTAGTACAGAGACCTACTTTAGTTTATAAAATAAAAAAGCTAAATAGTAAAAAGTAAATAAAAAAGCTAAGGAAGTCCAGTTCTAACGTCCATTGTGAAGATTCTCCTAGTAAGGGGATCCATGATTATTTCCTGCACTGAGCCATGCTTCCTCTTCCCTGCCCATTCATCAGTCTCACTTGTGTTTCTATCAGTCTTCCTCAGTCTTCTTTTGCACAGGATTTTCCTAAAGACCTTAATTGCTGCTGTAGGTTTTACAGGTTTGGTCTGAGCAGCAAAATCAGGGAGAGGAGCCCATGACCAGGGATACTTCCCTATTCATATAAATACCAGCAGCATAAGTATTGTTTCTGTCAGACCAGGAGCCTAGTGAAGGGCTTTCCTTAGACCTAGGGAATATGTGTCTAGCATGATCAAAAAGGGTGGCCTTTTGGTAATGCATCTGATAGAAAGATGAGAACTGTGTAGACAATATTATTGTTTTTTTGAAGCAAGATGTTAAGATAAATATTTTCCACTCTTTGAAACACGGCTCTGAAATCTAACTCAAGGACTGTGGTTGATAATATTTGCCAGGCCCTAGCCATGTCCATCTGGTTGACACTTCCCATTTCTTAGAGAGATGCCCTCCAATAACCCCCTTCAGCTGAAACACCAAAGACAGAGCTGCTAAGCCTCATGCACATTCCCATCGCAGCAGAGGAAATATAAAAGGATTTGTTGATAGACACTGAACACAATGAGACTGCTTCCCCCCACACACACTCTTTTCCATGTTTTATGAAAGAAGAGATGTATAATTTGGCAATACACAACTTCCCATAGATATATTATGCAAGACATCTCCTTAATGCCATGGGGACCTCTTGAACCCTTTGTCCTCTGAAGCCCAAGATCCTGCTCTAAAATGTGGAACTTCAGGAGGATAATTAAGCTTATTTTTGTTATTAAACAATTTCCAGCCTCCTTCTCCAAAACAGCTGAACTTTCCAAAACACAAGAAAGAAAACAAGACCAAAATCAGAGAGAATGACTTTTTGCACAGGAGGCATCAACTGAGCCAGTTAAACTCTTCACCCTTTGAGCTCCTGCAAACACTGGCTTGTGATGGAAAAGCCTTCACCTCATTGGTGATCCTAACATCTGTACCTGTGATGTATACTCTGCAAAGACTGACACTGCTCTGCTGACTAGCCTACAAAACAGGGGAGAATCACATACTCCTGCTTCATAAAGTAAAAGCCCTGGGCCCAGCAGCATTCAACTCTTGGCTTAATTGCAGACGCAGGGTTTGACTCAAATGAGAGCAATTCTGCCCTGGACAAGGTATTGCAGCTTGTCTACTGCACCATCAGATCACCTCATTTCATACTGCCCAGAGAAAAGTCACCCTAAAGACAAAAGTAGGACTGGTCTGGTTGCCAGCCAAGCTTCCTCAGCAGGACACAACTCTTCTTCAGAATTAAACAAACAAGACAAAACAAAGAAAAGCAAACCCACCCACAAGACACACAAATACACCCTCCCCCCCCCAAAAAAAAATAAATCACAGAAACAAGTGCTGAGGTGGCTGCCACTGTAGAATCCATCTCTGCACAGCCCTGTTGCTGACCAGGCATCATACAAAGAGCTATACCTCAACTAGGTCTTCTGAGCTTTTGCTTGGCTTCTTCATCTGATCTTTAAAACTTCCTTGAATTTCTTGCATATCAAAACTTTTCCTCTGAGTTGTACTCAAGCTTTAAAGGAAAAAAAAATCAAAAATTAAATAAATAACAAACACTGTGCACCACCTATGAAGCTCTTATATTGTCCCACAAACAGACCGTCTGCTTTGAGTTCTTGCTGTTTAATACCTACAGACAGCAGCTGTTTCTCTCTTCGTCTCCTTCAGTCCACATGCAGACAGCTACAAAAGAGAGTACACGTAATGAATGACAAACTGTACCTGCATATCTAGCAGAGATCAACTCAAAATGGATTCTTTTCTGTGACTTAAGGGTGATGTATTTGCCATGCTGCAACAGGACAACTCTTTAGATCCATTCTGGGATCTTTTTCAACATCAAAGAGGTTGGAGGGGGAAAAACACAAAACTCACAATGCAGAAGTAATTTCATATTGGCCTTATTTAGTACTGAACAGCTCTACCCCTGAGACATTTTAGTTCAGGTCTCATCTGCACCACTATTTCAACTCTCCTTGATGAGTTTTGTGACTTGGGACATCACTCTGTTTACCGCTGTCTGAGCAGGCTTCCAGATACCACCTTGGTGTTACTTATTTCTTTATTTATTTCAACTCTCCTTTGTCTTTTAAAATTGTTATTATTACTATTGTTACCATTATTATTACTACTATTCTGTTTTATTTTCATTATTAAACTGTTCTTATCTCAACCCATGAGGTTTATTCCCCCCTCCCCACCCCATTCTCCTCTCCACCAGGGTTGGGGGAATGAATGAGTGGCTGCATGTTACTTCATTTCTAAGTGGGGTTAAATCATGACACCACCCCTCCCCCCCCTCCCCCCAAACCCATGCTTTCCAAGGGGCAAGCTGTCTGGTCATACTTCATCTCCAGAGCATCCTGTACTTCTGTACAGAAAGCCATGTGCCATCCAGACCAAAAGCATGGAGCTCATATCTCCTAAGTGACTAAGCATACCTGGAGTGTTGGAGGACATTCCTCCTGAGATAGCCTCTGGCCATACACCAAGACAAGAGATGTATGTTGGCCTTCACTGCACTGTGGACTCATCACAAGCTCTAGACATAAAAGCACCTAGCTAGAAATTCAATGGACATCCAAGGGTTAATCTGCACTTGTTTCATTGTCAAACACCTGAGATATGACGACAACACATTGGCACACTGTAATTGCAACATATTATTAAGTACCTTCAGTCCCCAAAGGCTAAGACACTTTTTAAAAAATAATAAAGCTAATGCACATAATAGCCCGTGTCTTGTTATTTAAGAAACCTCTTCCCGGCATCGGATGTCGACAGTATGTGCAAATGCACTTTCTCCAATAACTGTGCAAAAGGAGCAGCTTGATGGAGTGCCAGAAAGCACAATGACTGTTCTACCTTAGCAATGTACTGAAGATGACATGTTCCCTTTAGAACTAATTGCTTTGTACAAAAAAATAAAAAAACAACATTTACTAAATCCTAGCCTGGTCTCTTGCCTTGATGCACAATTTTAGACTGCACATCAGAGCTTTTGTTTGTTGTTAAAAGACAGGGACAGAAAAGTGTTTTGTTAAGTAATTTCAATTTTCATATTTAATGGAAAATAGTTCAGAAGGGTATTTTTCATTATATTATGTGAACATTTGCATTATATATTCTGCTGGGCCTTCCCTTATGTGACTCAAGGCTGACAAGTTCAGGCTGTCAAACACAACCCTTTGCATCAAATAAATTACCCTACACCAAAATCCAGTTAGAACTAGTGACACAGACCAAGCTGTGCACCTGAAAGTCAGAAAATATTCCTTATTATCCTTGTTCTGCATTCTCATGTGCATAACATGAAAGCACTTTAAGAGCTGCATCCAAAATTCACTGCATTCTTAGTGTCAGACTGCTCCTCATCTCCCCACATTAATAAATAAATAAATCAGGAATTCCTCTTCTTGTGCCTTCAAGAGAGAAACAGCTGTAATAACTTCACAGACAAATCAATGCCATTTCCAACAGAAAGATTTCATTTTTCTCCCTACTTCGCAAAATTAGAATAATTTCACACCAAGCCCTAGGGAACAAGCTCATGAAAATGCACAGAGCAGACAGCATGAGGAAAAGTGTTTGGTTATATATTTCACGAGGCAGCAAATGGGCCTATCTGCTGCTCTGTGAGCAGTGAGAATAATTATGCATGCATTTGCTGCATCCCATCATCATCATCACAGATGACATTTCATAGCTGAGTTGGGAATCTGTCTTTCCCAAAATTATTTTTTGTTTGGAAGGAGAAATTATTCTAAATAATGTCTAGGGAGGATAGATATAGGAAAGCATAGATTTGAGAGTCAGACACACTAGAGTCATAATCCTATCACCAGGTCTCTAAATAATTCTATTATATCATTAACTCCACATTTGCAAAATAGTAACGCATCTGTCTGTGGCAGAGTCTCAGGCTACTGGGAATTTCTGTTAGATATCATAAACTGGTACATTAACGTGAACTAGTCAGAGTGTGTCTGCATAGGAAAAGTTCTGTGGGCTTTATAAAACCTTGTCCAGATTTGGAGCAGGATGACAACTCTCTATTCATTGTTTAATCCTGATGAAAGTGTCCAGGACCCCAGTCATTGCCTCACTATAGAATTACAGGTACTAAGAACAGAAAGCATCACAAAGAACTGTGTTTAATAAGGGCACCTCTCCTTCCCTCAGACAACCCAGAAAGAAAGAGCTCCTCTCTTCAGCTCAGTGGTGAAGAACAGGAAAGGAGGAAGGACCAGCTTGACGCACAGTGGGCTTAGCGAACATCTCTCCCCGAGGAGTATTCCCACCCACTGGGTCATGGCTAGTGCCAAAGATGCACCACAGACCTGATATCAAGAGAATGAACTTACTTGCTCTGGCTGAACATGCTGGTGGATTTGTACAGCAGAGAGAAGCCACCCCAGAGCCAACAAGGCTCACATACCTACCCTATGCCTCCTCTCCAGTAATCCTGCTCTGCTTCCTAAAGAAAACCAGACTGTCTTGCTGGTTCCACATTAGACCATGATAACCAATCACAGAACCACATCTCATAATTTTTTCTTATGTGATGATGCTAAACCCAGCCTGGTTCCTCACCGCTTCTCCTGCTTTGGCAGAGTAAGGATCAGGACATAGCTGAACCTGTAGCAGTTCCTCCATGAGATAAACTACATTGCCAGGTAGAAAGTCATAACCACTTCTAACTATAAGGCCTTGAGGGAATCATTCCACTTGTCTCCCTTCTGGTAGCCCTGAAATCTGGATGTTGTCTTCAAGCAAATAAAACTCAAAAAATTCTTTTAAAAAACTAATTACCATTTTCATTGGAGTAGCAAGACAGTGATGTCCTATTTATGACACAGGTGCTAGAAGAGCTTAAAGAGTGCAAATGAGACCCTCACCTCTGGAAGAGCTGTAGTTTCATATTAGGCATGAGAACATCATCAGCGAGCACACTGGGTTAAATATCACAGCACTCCTTTCCCCAGTATTCCAACGGGACTTCAGCTTTCTGATCCACACCAGCTTTTCAAAGCAAAGATGTTTATACAAGCTGATTGGACTGGCATAAGACAGCTCAGAACAAATCTTAGTTTGTAAATGGTTCTGTATGATATGTAGTGCCTAAATCTTAATGCTGGGAACAAGTATCTGCAGAAATTTAGTTTTAAATGCAATGAAGGCTCAAGATCTAAATTACCCACAAGCCTGCCTTGTCTGCCTAACACACAGATCAGCAATCCTTGCTTCTCTGCTACCTAAATATGTACCAACTAGTTGCAAATGCAAAGCATATTCTCCAGGTGTCCTGTGCAGTACAGAATACACTGTGCAGAAAACTACTGCCAAACCTCAAGCTGGGACAAATTGCGTGCTGGACAAGAAAGCAACATTTACCCAACAACATGATGTCACTTATGCATATGTTGGAGGAAGAGAAAAATCTTGATTTGTTCTGGCCATAGACGAGGGCACAGCTTGAAATTAATTGATCATAGGTGCATTCAAAGTAAAAGCTTGATCCAGTTCCAACAAAATCCAATAGCAAAACTCTAGTGCACAATATTGAACATGCCAGACTTTCTTCTCAAAGACTTCAGCTCAGACTTCACTGTTTAGAAGCAGTCAGACCCTCTTTGCCACATTGCTAGAGGAAGTTCTGATTAGCCTTTTGGACATAAGCTACCTCAGCAGTGGGGACTGGAAGGGGGAAACAAGCTGATAAGTAAAAAGTTTGGTCTTTCCTTCCACTTGTATGGTCTCCAGTATCATAGCACCTCAGCATTTTAGAACCTCACATTACACCTATTCTTTGAGGCAGGATGATGTTTGCTATCCCCTTTAAACAGGCACATCTCTGCAGAATCAGGCTAAGTGTCCTAACAGTGGCATTCTGTTGGATAACCCTTTTATCTTGTGTCCAGTCTTCATTTACTGCAACACACTTTTTCCTACTGTTTGCTTTTTGCCCCTGATACCTTACACTTAGCTCTGAAAGCAAAGCTCAGCCAATCTGCTTTACTGCCATCTACAATCAATTTAACTTCCTGGCTCTGGGGCACCTTTTGCTGTGCTTGTGACCACTGCCACACAGTTCTGTTTAAATCCAGAATAATTTGCTGACATGGAAATTAAACTATTGTTCTTTTGATGCCAATAAACCAAAGTGCTGACAATTGAAACAATCATTCCAGCAAAATGGTCAGGAGTATCCACTTTTGTCATCCAGATCAAGAGTGTTCAATTCATAAAAAGCCAAAAGATGAGTTCCCTAAGTACCAATGGCACAAAATTGGAATCTGATTGTGTTTTCTTAGAGCTACTTAATAGAGACAAGTGTCTTTATTTAGCACCTGTCATCTTAAGTTCCCAAAATGCTCTCTCAAAAATTAAGTTTCCTAATAAGCTTCCTTGCCAGACATCAGGCTCTAATTTGCAAGGGGTAAACTTGTTTAAGGTCACCCAGCATGGGAAAGAAGAGCTGGGAAGCAGCTCCAGGAATCCAGAGGACCACACCCCTCAGTAGCCACTAGACCACACAACTGTCCCCATTTCACTTGAGTCATTATTAAGCAGGATAGAAGAACACTGTGGTTTTATTTTATGCTAGCTGAACTCTTGCATTAACATTTTACTGTCCCACTGATGTTTTGCCTAGAACATTCTGTAATCCACAAATTAATATGTGAAGAACATCCAGTATAGTTTGGAAGAAAAAAAATTACCCAAATGGCAAAGAAGTTTTGATTTCCAGCAGTTTCATAAATCAGAAGAGTTGGAGAAAGAACCTTATTTTATCACACATAGCCTTGTGTAATGCCAGCAAAACTGGTGCCCTTCCCAAAACCAAGCAGAAACCCTATTGTTGCGGCAAACCCTGTCTGGTCACATGAAGAACTTCAAACCTCATGGCATTCTGTTTCACATAGACAGAAAGGGAGTTCTGTTCCAAATACATAACAAGAGCCAAAAATAAATGTGCTCTACCTATGCACAATATCTGAAGTTTTCATTGCCTGCTGTTATTCATCAATTCATGTTTTCTATCATCTTGCCTTTAGCTTCTGGGATAAGGGTTTCTCTATCCTGCAAATTCTGCCCTATTCGCATTTTTCTGAAATCATTTTTTTAAAGGATTCTTCCGAGTGGAAGCAGATCCTCCCCTTTTAAGGGCAGATCCTGCTGCATTCAATGCAGTGAAGTGCAAATCTAAGGCTAAACCCAATCCCTATTCAGAAAAGCCTACTAAAGTAACAAAGAACTTGCCTATGTTAGTGAGGCTTGGATGGGTAACAGGCCCGGATTGCTCAGAGTGCAGCTGGAGAGGAGGCATCCAGTCACAGAGGTCGAGATAAACCACCACTGTCACCAAAAACTGATGCTCCAAAGCCTGAACTGGACACTCAGCACGGAGCTGGGCAGAGTACAAACCCTAATTCGAACGGAATGGTTTAAAAATCTATCGAACACAGACTCATCAGTAAGCATCCCCCACCTGCGGGATAACACCGGCTGTTTCCCAGCAGCCCCGCCCGAAGTCGCGAACCCAGCGGAGCCCGGCGATGTCCCGCTGGAGCTCTCCCAGTGCTGAAGGTCGCTCCGCACAGCTTCGGGCAGGAGCAGAGCACGAAGGGTAATGCTGCAACGAAGCTGCGGGGAAAACGCCAACTACAGGGCTGAAGCAAGACTCAGTAAGACCAACTGATGGAAGGGGAAATGCCAGCAGGAAACATCTGTACTGCTGGCATGAGACATCTGAAGGAGAGTAAAAGTGTGCCGTATGTCAAGGTTTTGAGAAAAGTGCCTCCTTTCTACTCCCCCAGAGACTAATAAAATGGTGTTCTCCCTCTGTCTCAACTTGCAAACACAAGAACAGCATAAAAATCCCCATGATGATAACAGTTTCAGGGAAACAAAGCCTAGTTACTCTGGTCCTTAGAGGTATTACACCACTTCACCCAAAAGCAGGACTGTTAACCTTAGTGTTGGCCAGCTTCCAGCTTGGGTCATCAGAAACTGCACCCCTAAATTCACTCTCAGCAGTAACCAGAAAGGCTGTCCTGATTTATCCCGCACAAGTAAACATCATTCCAGCAGACATGGACAAATGCTGCTGGACACCCAGCACTCTGAACATGGTTCAGGCACATCTAGAATGGAAGAAGCTGAAATACAAATCAGAAGGTCAAGGACAGGTAGTTTTAATATGCCTCTGATAGGCATGAGTATAACACAGCTGTCATGGCCTTACCCAAGGTACAGAGAGGAGGTGCAAGTCTCCTCTTTAATTCACCTGGAATGACAAAACTGAATTTTGATGTCCTAGGCTGAGGCAGCAACATCCTTAGCACACACAAGATGAATTTTCTTTTCTTTTCAGCATAACTTCTTGATCCTTTATGACCACCCACTGACTGATGTAGAAGTGATTCCTCTTGAGACCAGCTCTCATTCTCTAACCTGGTTGGTATTTCCCCCAGTATTATCACCTATTCAAGACCACTTCAGGGATCCAGAAGCAGTTTCATAGTCAGTGTTGGGCTGCTGCAAGTTTGGATTTTGCCAGACTGCCTGTCCCTCCAGAAACAGCATTGGTAAATACACTAGCCAGTAGGTTAATGCTGGGTTTGTACTGTACAGAGTAAAACATCAGAATACCAGGTATTTATGTTGCTCTTTTGCTGAGGAAAGTAAAAATGTGTGGAAACAAGTTTTAGCACTCTTGGGCCCATAGCAGGATATCTACTATAGGATCAGGAGAGTGCACACTAGTGTCATATAGGATTGCATCCATAATCACCTCTCCAAATAAATCTCAGAAGAAGCTTTGATAGGACAAACACACTGCAGACATTCCCATTGCATCTATCAAAATATACACTCAGGGAAAGCCAAAATGTGGCCTGCTTCACCTCCAATTATTATGAGGTCTCAGAACATATGCAGCTACAACTGTTATGTATATTACTATTACGCTTAGAGGCGGCACCAGAGATCCTTTCTGCCCTATAATTAGACCCGCCTAACACAGTCAAACCTCTTTTGTGAGTGAAAGATCAGGGGCTATTCCCCACCAAGTGACAAGCTATGAGTGAATAGGAGTGACACAGCTAACCCCTTTCTCCAAGGGCTTATAGCCTGGATAGACAAGGGAGACAGAGACAAATTGGCAGAACAAGGTAGATGGGAGGAACAATTTAAAGCAAAGTAAAGTGATGGTGACACTGCAAACTTCTGTGGACAAGTGATTAAAAACCTGTAAGGACATACCCCAGAGGAATCCACATTAGGAGAGAATCAGCACTGTGGAGAGCATTACTGCTGGGTGTTACTGCAACCCACAGAGGTGACAGAGGGAATCTGGCACTGAGGTAAAACCCAGTGCCAGGGAAACCTGTGCCAATGACTTTGTAAGGACACAACACATTACCTAGATGAGCAACGACTGCTTTGATTATGACAGTGACAAAAGGCAGTCAGCACTGGCCACGCACATTAAAAGAAAGTGCACAAGAACTTAAACAGTAATGGGATGCAGCCTCTCAGCTACTCTGCTAATGTCTAGGTGCACAGCCCTTCCAAACATGCAGCTGGTGAAACCAGAGCAAAGGAAGCTTCAGCAGAAGTTATGGATTTCTGCAGGCTAATGACACAGTTGAAACAGATGAGCATGAGCTACTGCTTGTATAACAGCAGCATCCAAAGGTTTGGCCCAGAAAACAGATTCATTGCACTACACTCTGCAAGCATTCAGCAGTGACAGACTCTCTTCAAAAGAGCTTGAGATTCAAGTAAATAAGATAAAGACAAGGTCACAGACATGTTTAATGGCTTGCCTGTGGTCATGTGTCATTGGCAGCCTATCAAAAAATACAGCTAATATCTCCTAAGCTCCAGGTTAACATCTTTTCCAAACATCCCACCTGCTCTTCAGCCATTACTTCTTTCTCTTGAACAAATCAGGCCACAGAGAAGACACTACAAACTACAGTACAGCCTTTGCACTGAAAACAAGCACATTTAAAGATGTCAGCAACTATGTTTCTCCATCTACTGTCAACTGACTAATTTGCTATTTTTTTCCAAGTATCTATTTGCTACTCAAACCTCCAAAAGTGCTGAAAACAGCACCTCCTTCTGCACATTAACATATTCCTTACCCATGGGACAAGATCTGTTTGCAACATGGTGATGAAAACCTGTGTCTGTAAAAGCTCAAAATTACAATTCTTCCTGCTCTGGGCAGTGGCAATCAGTAGGTCACTGCAGCATGAGCCTCCATTGACTGTCTAAAAGCATTCAATTAATCTTTGTTTGCTGAGAACTCAGGGAATTCAAGTAAGGTCAAAGAGTTAAAAGAGATCAGGAGACTCTACACTCCCACTGGCACAATACTTCCTGAAGAGCTAACACAGACACGTAAGTTACTCCACTGACAAGAAAACGGAGCTTTCTGCAATTGACACCCTAAGCATATATACATTTACTTGGAAAGACAGTAAAACGTCTGAACAAGCCATCTCTGCTTGCTGACCCTCCTCCACACACTCCCCCACCATCATAGCGGCAAGTTGTCCTTCACAGGAAAAGGCTCCTGTTATTTTTTTGGTTTACAGACCATTTGTCCTGTAGTTATCATAGGGTTATCCAGACATGCTTATCTCCTTCCTCAGGGGAAAACTGAATAGCCATGCCTTGACTGCTATAGTTCTGGGGACATCATGAGCCCCAAATGCATCCTTTTTATTTGCTAGGCATGGGGTAGAGCTCTCGAAGAGCTAGGCACTGTTCTCACACATTAGAAAGCAACAGATGAAACAAAAATGATAGGAAGAGCGCAGAAAATAATGCTGAAAAAAGAGGGAGTAATGTAAAGAGCTCTAAGCAACAGAAACAGCCATGTGAACCCAGACATCCCACAAATGCCACACAATTGAACTCAGTCCAGGCACATTAAAAGACAAGATGCCTGAAAAATATTCCCCTTCATCCAGGCTCTGCTCCTCAAGGAAGCTCATCATTGTAACATTTTTGCCTCTGTACAAAGGAGAGATCACAGAGCTAAGAAACTGAAAAGAACAGGATTGAAACCAGATAATCAGTGGCAGGACAAGGAGAGAAACAGTAGGTGCCACTTTGAGAAAGATCTATAGAAGTCATGGATTGTGATAGAAGTCATGGATTGTGCCTGGACACAGGTAGGTAACAGCAAAGTGGTCTCAGTCAGAAATACACCAAACCCAGGTGCCCCCAGGGAATTGATCTCAACTGGCTCCTTGAGACAAGCTGTTCTCATGCTCAACTCCACTGCAGGCACATCCTTCCACATGTCCCTGAGCACACACACACTCAAACTAAGTTCAAAGCTAGTGCTTCTCACCTCAGTACTAGGAACAACATTTGAGACTAATGATGAAGATACCACCTCTTATGGTCTTCATCACACTGAAGGAGACAGCACTGAAATAGCCCAGCCAAGAATGCCTGTCAACTAGCCCAGGCAGGGCTAGTAATGGTACATGCAGGGATCTGCAATCACCAGCCAGGTCACACCTCATTGCCTAAGAGCTAAGCAGGACAACACTCAGCCCAATCTAAAACCATCAAGATGTAGCTAAAAGGTTCTTGACAGCCTTCCATCAGACAAGCTTTTATTATTACTGCTTGGACTGCTTTCATCATTAGCTGATGCAGAACAGATCAGAAGGTCTATCTATACACTATGAGATTCTTCATGCTGGTGCAGGAATCCATTTCAGTAGTTAGAATAAGTGACAGCCTCAGGAACCCAAATTTTCTGATCATCTTACAATTGCATCCTTGTAAACGAGAAGATAGATGTTGCTCTGATCATCTGCAATGGGAAAACAGCTTCTAAGTTGCATGTTGAACTCAAAGCTGTGCTTGTGTCACCCCCACAGTTGCATGCATAGCAGGGTATTCCTGGCAGTTACCCAACAGGGAGGGCAAACCAGGGCAAGGAAGAGTGGCAGGAGTGTAATTTTGCCAACAGTGTTAAGACAGAGCAGCCTCCGGGCAGCTCTAGGTTGAGCTAGGGTGGGGAAGCAAGGAGTCATGATTCATAGTGAAGCCTTGTCCAACTTCTGTTTTCTCTCTTCTCAACTGAGCAGAGAAGCTGGATGAAAGACAAGACTGTCCTATTCCTAGGGACAAACTAGGAAGACTTCTGAGGAGCTAGTCACTCTACAGAGTGATGAGAACTGTTAATCTTCCAAAATAACCATACTGGGTATATTTATAATACTGATTGCTACAAACAACATCCTCTTCCCTTCTCTTAGTCTAAAAAACGACTATGTAGGCAGGGAGGATAGAGGTGATGGTAAGCAAAATGGTCCTGGGAAAACAGCCCACTGAAAATATTTACAAGCAAAAACATGCATAACTTTGGAGGCAGTCAGTGCTGCTGGCAGACCAACCAAAATTCTTGCCTTCAAGATGAGTTCTAGGGTTTGTAAGACCTTTGTCAGGAGATGCTGGCATCCAAAATGTATGGATTGACAAAAGTTTCCTCTTACAAATACAGAGTACTATGATCACAATCCCTGTATGCCAGCCTGCTTTTCTGGGATAGCTGCATTTCATTACTCTCTGCCAACATTAGCCAGGCACTGTTCCTTCACATGCCCATATAGAGCCAGGTAAGAAACAGAGACATCTTTATTTGGGAAGAAAAGTGCAAAAATGAAACACCATTTTAGGAAGACATAGCAACAATTTATCTGCTTAAGCAATAAATAAAATGCTTTCCCATGTAACCTTGGCAATTGCCTGACAGCAGCATTCCATGACCAATAGTGGTGCAATGGGCAAACATCCCTCTTCCACATTACCTCCCTCTCCCATCCACTAAACCCCACTCATGGTTTGGCATCAGTGGGTAGCAGTGACCTAGCTTAGCAAGGTCACTCAGGGAACAGCTCTATATGGCATCTTGCAAATTGTTTCTTGATTTGTTGTAAGATTTTACCACTGAGCCCAAGTACATGCCACAGTTTTGGGAAGGGAGTTACTAGAATTAACTCTGCTCAGTCCTCTAGAATCTCATCCAGAATTTCTGTTTTGAAAGCTCCTTCTGCTTCAGTGTTTGTTGAAGACTGCCATTAAGTGCAAAGTCTTAAAAGGGAAAGAGTCAATATTATGTAAGAGTGGAGCACACCTGCTACAGAGACTTCATATCCTGCAAGAAAGCAAAAGCCCCTTCCCCACTCTGTAATTCAGCTCCCACCACCAAAATGTTTTTGTCTGTGTTGTGCTACTGTGACTCCCCAGGCATCACTGAAAGATTTGTGAGCAGCTTACCTGTATTTCCTTATCAACCAGAGCTTCTCTTTACAGCAGTGTGTATTAAAATCTTCTCTGGAATAAGTCACTCTGTGCTCATCCTTCTTGCCATTCAAAAACACATGAGCAGAAACCCCACTGTCTTCTTCTGTATCATTAGACTGAAGATTACTACATGGCTATGTCATCTTATGAAGGGTCAAGGACTGAATGAGTTTACCTATTGACCTTCATACAATCATTTTTAACACCCTAGATTTTGCAAAGCATGTCCAAAATGGAAAAATCTCATTCATTATCTGGAAAGCAAACATTTGTCATCTGCATCCTACAGCCAGAGAAACTGAGTCATCAGCTGCTTAAGCAACTTCCACTTCCCCAAAAGAGGAACTGGCATTTAGATAAACCTCCTCTCAAATCCACTCAAACAGAAAGTTTACAGACTCATCCCTGCTATCCCTAAAGCCTCCTAGAAGGAAAAACACTTCTCTTAAGCCAATCTGTGCAATTGTGTCCATGGATGCTCCTTGAAATACTGGAGGGAAGCAATACCTTGCACATGCAAAGGCTACAGTTTAAGTGTGAGATGGATTCAAAAGTGACTTTAAAGCCCATTTCATAAGAAAGCTCCAGTCTGTCAGCCTGCTCAGAGAGAAGGGGCTGGTCTGGGATGGCTCCCACATTTGTTCTGCTCTAGGCAGATTAAATCCTTAAAGACAAGGAAAAAGGCAGTCTCTCCCACCCCAGAAAGAGCCAGAGGGCTCCTACAGGAGAGACCCTCCTCTCCTGCTACTTGCTGCAGCATTGTCAAGAGACACACAGGGCCTCAGCAATATCCTTGGTAGCTGAAACACAGGTCCAGGTTCTCATTGCCTTCAACACCACCCAAGTTCTGCAGCAAACCTCCTTCCCCTCCCTCATTCACAAACCCACGCCATGTGTTTTGGATTTTGGGGTGTGTTTCTTTTTACAGTTCACCTCACTTCACACCTGTCTTTTCAGCCTGAGGGCTGAGACTAAGTTGGCAAAAGCTGAAGAAGTTCAGAAGAGAACATACCTGACAAACAGGCCTTCCTTCTCTCACCAAACAAACCAAGCTTGAGGCAATTCCCACCTTGCAGGCATCACACCCAAAGGACAACACAAATAGAAACAGCCTTGCAAGCAACAGCAAACAGCCAGGACTGAAAGGAGTGTGACTTGGCTTTCCTCAGCAGGAGAAGCATTAACCTGCCCTGAGGTCAGATCCCACACAAACATGGGCTTTATTATCAAGGAACAGAAAGAGGCATTGAAGAGGCACCAACACCTGACAAAAAGGTCTCATAGTCCAAACCACACTTCATCTTGGTTCTGTGTATCCACTTGTCCCTAGCTCTCTACCCAGTCCCAGCATTCCTATGTTCTTAAAAGCACTACCAGCCTCCTGCCAGGCAGCTACCCCTTCAACGTTACAGGTGCTCTTTGTTTCAGGAAATAAGCAGCGGGTTATTTACTCTGTTGACTCATTAATTTCTGCCTGATGGTTTTGGAAATAGCATACCTAGCTTGCCCACTAGCAAGTCCCACAAGAAACAAACTATGACACTAAGAAGGATCCTTGTACTTACTACAAATACAGGATTTTGCTTATGAGCTGTTGATACAATGGTTATGGGGTGTCATACAAAACTAGTGCCAAGTCACAGGATCATTTGCTACCAGAATTTTATTCTAAGCAATGGCTCAAGTTCTTCCCAAATCCTATGATGTATAAGTTAACAACGAATTAAGGCTTCCATCTTGGAGAAATTTAATGGTACTCTTTTATACAACACATTATTAATAAGCAATGCATTGGACAGAAGAAAAATATCTACCTTGCATATACCAAACAAGCAAGGTCAAACATTCAGATGTTAACATTGGTATTGCATCATGCTGAGCTAGAAAACTTCCTGGAGCAGTTTCTATCTCTACATTACACAGACTTGTAAGGAAGACAGCCAAAAGTTGAAGGACTGTACACATTGATTAGACATAAACAAGAGTCCAATGAAGCTGTGAGAAGCTAGGATAAAAACAAGATAGCCAAAGCCAGGCAAAGAAATTACATAGCCAGCAGTATGAAATTGAGATCTATAAACCTGAGGAACAACAAAAAAAAGTGCTCTGGTGGGTTACATGGCTTTGCTTTTCCCAAATAGGAACACCAGAATAAATCAGTTTAGATAATTTTTCTATATTTTATAGTTCCTTCAGTTCCATTTACATTTTATTCCCAGCCCTAACAAAAAGAAATCCCATCATCAGCCTGAATTCTGACCTCTGATTGTGAGAGACTCATTCTGGAGTATTTGGAATGTTACAACAACCTTTTTCAATACATGTATCAAGACCCTTGTTTAAACAGCTTCAGAGTTTGTGTATGTTTAGGTGCACACTCAGAAGTCAAGGCAAGCCTGCAGCCCTGCTCCTTAGCTGCAATCTGGAAAGGACACACTAACAGCATAGTAAGTAGCATTGCTTTGTTAGTCATGACAATAATCAATCCAGTGTGCGCCAGAGTGTAGTATTCTACATGAGAATAATAAGGAACAACAACCAACACAAAAAACCTACAACCAATTTCAAGCTAATCTCTGAAGAGCATTAAAAATGAAGCCAGATCATACCAGACTGCACACCTACTGTGCCTCCTGGAAAAATACTCTTGGAGCAGGACTCTGGAGTAGTATCTCTATCAGAAGCAGTACCTCTATAGCTAATGCAAAAGAACAGGCATTAACACCTTCTGAGCAAAGGGTAGTTTGAAACCTACTATAGGGCAACATGCAAAAGATACCATTCTCATTTCATTGCTGTCTCTTCTGTGGGTGAGAGATGAAAATAACCCCCACAGAGCTGTCACAAATGTCATGCTGCCTTCTGAAAAAACAAAACAGCAGGGAATTAGCTGAGATATTAGCACTTTGTCAGAATACCTGAGACTCATTGCTGGCCTACCATTTTATCATAAGCTTTAACTACTGACTTCCAAATACAGGAATTTATGTGTACAAGTCTATTGCTGTAGCATCACTGTTGCTGAACTACACACACAGTATATCTGAAAGGAGAAGTACAACTAGATCCTACAGTACTTCAGACCCTGCAGTCAGAGTATTCCAGCACTTCTTACTCTTCCCAACTGTAGATCTCAAAATAAAAGCAGTGCAAGTACACAATAAAACAGTGACAAAATAGGAAATTGAACCCAGGTCAGATGCCCCAGCTGAATGGAACTTCTTGTCTCCAAAGTGCACAGGACCCTAGATTTTCCAACACTTCATCCAATTCACTTTTAAGTATCTCCCAGAGGGAAGAAATATTTTATGGTCTAATAAGCACCAGTGTTGGGAAAACCAGCTAACATTTCCCTCAGAGGTTAATGTAGACTGAGCACCATGAGAATTATATTTTGACTAAATAATTCTGTTTCCTCTTACGTGATTTCAAGGCACCCATGTCAGCTGATGTCTCAGGCATCAACTCCTTCGATATCTTTGCCCAGTTTACTTTCTGTGATACCTGCAAACAAAATCCAAGATTCACTGAAGTCAGTAGAGGAGGTAGTTTAGCTTAAAATAAAACTTTTTCTCTAAGTGTTAAGGTTCACAAAGATAAGAGTGGCTAAGTTTCCCATGACTCAGAAAGTTTGAATTATGCATTAGACAGTTATTAGAAAGTGTCCTAGGCAAAGATTGGTCACTTCTGATAACTAAGCATGAGGTATGTAATTCTTAACATGTTTGGCTAACCTCACCTTAAAAACCTCTGCTGACAGGAACCCCATGACATTCCCAAATACTTCAAACTACTGCATCAATATCTTTATCACTAGGAAGGTTTTTTAAGTGTCCAGCCTGACTCTTGTTACAATTTAAGTGCATTATTTCCCATCCTATCTTCATTGCTGTAGAGAACAGTGTGTTGCTCCCCCTCTCTGCATGAGTCTTTCTACATATTTTGAAAACTCTCTTGTTATTTAATTACAGTTAAGTCAGCTTTCCCCCCCTCCTTGTTTTGAGGTTAAGTTTTAAGACCTACAGTTGTTCTCCCCATTCTCCTTTGTCATTTCCCATTGTCCACATCTTCCCTGAAATGTGCTCAGCAAATTTTATACAATGCTCCAGCTGTTTCCCCAGGACTGTGTAGAGTAAAATAATTATACATTACTCCCCTTACCCTACATAAGTAACTAGCTCATGGTCCTTCAGAAAACTACAGTTTGTTGATTCTCCTATAGTTACACAGCAACTCCAGATGTTATCACCTGTCCTTCAAGGTATAGAATACGTGGGAAAAGCTCTTCAAAACTACAAGTAAAGGGATGTTAAAAAGAACGCTAATTTAAAAGAGGGATTCATTAGAAGTTACCACTACCTTTAGTTTAAGGGGGAAAAGACCCAAAATCTCTTCAGCCTTTCATTAACTTATCTGTATTGTCTGTGCCAGGTCTGTTTTTAAGTACACTGAAGCCTGACAATACCACTGGAAGAGAAAAAGAAATGAGCTATTCTCTGGAGGCACTATTATGAATAGCATGTGTTCCTGCCTGTTTCCTCTGGGCCTATTTTATGAATCAGTCCCAAAAAGCAAACAAGCCATTGAACAGTCTCACCATAAGGTCACTAATGAGCTCAGCTTTTTATTTTAGCAGGACAGTAACTAACTTAAAAGTTCTAAGCTACTCAAAATTTCAGCTTGATCCTGAAACAGTGATGCTCTCATCCATACTACAGACACAGCAGCATGGGTGTCTAGCTCATTCTTGGGTTGTTGACAGAGGAGCCATCTCTCAGGAGGGAGGACACCAAACTCAGGTTCATTGCAGAGAAAAAGTAGTTTTTTAATCTTCTCACAGCAGCACAGAGCATTCCCAACACTGACAAGGCGCTACACAGGACCTGCATCACTTCTGCAGAACAAAGCAATGGTTCAGCTGCTATCTAGATAAAAAAATGCAGAAAACCATTGCTGTGCAGTTCACAACAGGGAGAGTGTGGGTTAAAATACAGAGGCCAGGGCATCACACAAACCTAAAGGAAAAAGGATTATTTGAAAGTTTCCCAAAGCATGTATTTCTGCCTTTCATTGCCACTTTGGTCCTGCAAGCATGTAAAGACATGCTGTTCCCTCACAAGTCATCATGCTCTTTCATTATGGGCTTCATTGGCCTTTGAGGCAGCTCATAATAGATTTTTGAACAGCAAAGACTAGTACTGGACTATTGTTATTCAATGAAAAGAGAAGATAAAGGGAAATTAGCTTCTTAATTTTTGGGTTCAATGCCCAGAATTATGATCTAGATTCATCTAATTGTACTTGGATCCAGAGAACTAGTTCCACCCATTGTAACAAATGGAACCAATTGCAAAATCTGGATGTGGGTCAGTATTTAGAATCAAGCCAATGGTTGACAGTAGGCTTTGTTATAACTCTTAATATTAAAAAAGAGTAAGGGTAGAAAGAAATGAGTAGAGAGAAATGATTTGGCACAGAGCCTTCTGAAATGCTGAAACCTTGGCTATCAGGATACATGCCAATCACCAGAAACAGCAGATTAGAAGGCAAAAGTGGCAGCAGCCACTCTTCTAAACATGATTAATAATTGAAGGTACTAGGAAGAACATAAAAGCACAATTCTTGGTCTGGGTGAACCTCTTTCAGTATTCTGATTGGATTTATTGCCTTAGAAATAATTAGGGAGAGTCTAATAGAAAGCCTAAAGACCTTCGGGCAAGAAAATGAACACCACCAATGCTTTGATACCATTTCATCTACTGCTGCTTCCAAAGGCTCCCTCCCCTCCACTCACTAGCCTAAACACTACTATTTCCATTTCCTAGTCTTGCAAGGCCTGGAACAGCCACATAACTGTGCTGTGCTTCCAAATACTGCAAGCTGAAAATTGAGATACTCTGCTTGCAAAATACACACACAGGTTCTGGAAACTGCAAGTGAGCTAGTACATTTCAACAAAGTCTATTTTATGTTTCTATTTCAAACTATTTTCCAAGCTCACACCTAGCGGGTAGAAGAAGCAATAGTAGCCTACACTGGTGAGCACCATGTGCTGATTTAGTTTCCTTTAATGAAACAGGCTGCTAACTCAAGGACAAGGAGTGCCATTGTGATGGAAGGCACAAATTGTCCCATGCTTCAAGCATGGCAGCAGTGGCCAGGAAAACCAGCACAGTGGCAGAGATGGGCAGCCACATCCCATCATTTCTTGTGGTCCATTTTTCTGGAACAAGAATAATCCCACTCACCAAGCTGACTTCCAGGAGCATCAACAAGGCTTGCTAATGTCTGAGTAGTATTCAAAGATCCTTGGAATCTACAAGCTGGAATTTTAAGTCAGCCAGCTCAAACAGTAAACAGGACACTTATTTTTGATGGGGAAGGTGTAATTGGCCCTTGGCACTGCTGAGACTCCCTCTCTGGATGGAAGAGTTTTCTGCACACCATGGTTCAGCTCAAACACCAGATACAGGCTGTCTGCAGGAACAACTGGCTACAGATCTCTGGTCTGTGCATATTAGCTAGTGTCATCTTCCTGAACCAGCTCTTTCTAGGCAGAACTATTTTAAAATTGACCTTAAAATCTCATCCACAAAGCCAGCAGCAGGAGAAAACCCTGGTTAGACTGGAGACTGCTCACTTCCATCACTCACCAGCATTTCCAGGCATTTGCAGAAGTAAATTGGCTAAAGAACAGGAAAAGATGAAGGTCTGAAGAATCTTTCAGACACAGGACTTCAGTACTAGTTTCTGTCAACTCAAGCAGCAGATGCTGACAACACCAGGAGGCTGCCCAGCTCTGTTCCACCAGCTCTGTTTGATACATGGAAAGAGTAAAACAAACCCAAGAATATTTCAGCTTGCTAAACACGACAGCTAAATCCCCCAGCCTCCAGGCACAAGGGAAGGTTTGCCCCAAGTTGCTGAAGAGGCATTTACAGTCAGAAGATGGAAACTAGGAGCAGGATTTAAAGGTCAGCCCTCCAGAGAAAGCTGGGTTTTTCTGAACAGGGCTACAGAAACAATCAAGCCCTCCAAATTCTAAAAGAACCCTCACTTTTAAGTCTTTGACAGTTTGAGCCTCTTTTAACCCAGGGTCACTTTCTCACAGTGGGCTCCCACTCCAGTTCATACTTGGGGTAGAGGTAAGTTACATCCTTGCTGCACATGTTTTGAAGGAACCCTGCAACATGTGTTGACCCATGACAAATTCAAAGTGAATTTGTCTTGAGTGACAACAGTGATGCCATAAACAAGCTGGTGAAAGTCAAAATCAATCCCTGTGTCTACAGGAATATAGCAAGAAGATTAACACCCCAAACTCTCTCAGCCAGCATTGCTTTAAAACACTTTTGTCTTTGAGGTTACCTCTCGCCCTTGTTTTTTGTTGTTTGTTTGGGTTTCTTTTAATAGGTTAAAATTCTATGTTCAGCAAGCAGCAGAGAACACCATCCACACTAAACTGTAACCAGGCCCATATGTTAAGAGATGTTTACAGGTATATGCCACACCTCCAGAACTAAATATCTCTTGAAACAGTAGGGTGAAATCCTACCTTGGAGATAAGGTCAGGCTTGGGTCCATTTTCCAAAGAAATCTATTCCAGGCCCACTGAGTAATGCTGGGCAAGAATCAAGACAGCTAGAGGGCATAAAACTCCCTCCTTCTTTCATATGTTAATTCCGAAATAATAATAAAAAAAAACAACAACAAAAAACACCAAAAATAAAAACCCCAAACAAACAAAAAAACCCACGAAAAACAAACAAAACAAGCCACCGCAACTGACATAAACCAAGGGACATAAATCTATAAAGGGGGTAACAAAAAAAATAAATTATTTGCGACTAAGGATTTTTGGTCTGCTGAGTGATTTTCCGTGCCTGTCCCATGCTTTCTGCATGGGTTGTTTGGACGGAACTGCGGGGCGAAGGGGAGAAAACCATGAAGGAAACCACCATGATTTGTTGAGAGAGCAAGGAAGGCTATTCCAGAGGGAAGGAGCGACACTCACCTGTGCCGGGAGAGGGCGCATCGTCCTGCGGCAGCCGCGCTGCCCCCGGCCCCTCCACCTGCCGCCGGCGCGCTCGGCTCCTCCGCTCCCATCCATCCCTTCATCCCTGTTTATCCTGCACAGCTGCTCATTCATCTTCTCCGACCCGACAGCTTTTTTTTCGCTCCGCTCGCCTGGCTCCACGTTAGCGCTCGGCTGCCTTACATGACACCATGACCTACTTAATTTTTTTATTTTCCTCCCAGAGAATAGCAAAGCACTGCTTCAGTGTGGCTTGCAAGGAGGAAAGGCAAAATTAAGGAGTGCTGGCAGAGCAAACCAGGGCCCTTTTCAAAAATTCGTGGCTGTTTGTGAGAGGTTAGGCCAGGAGAGGCGAGGCCAGTCTAGGCACTCCAAACTGCACAGCTGAAAATGAGGCAATAACAGGAAGAATAAGAGAGGGGTCTTGTGTTTTAAATCTGAAATACAGTGCCTGTAAAAACTTCACCAAAATCAGAGCCTACCTCATTCCCACAGAGCTCAAATCAGCTGATTCCGAGGCAAGGGTAAGAAACACTGTCACAGAGAGCAGCAGTAACTCAGAGAAGTAACTGAGGGAAGACTGGCTCAGGAGACACCTGTCTCATTTCTGTCCTCCCCTACAGACATGATCTAAGGAAAATGCTTAGACCCAGAGCCTCCAAGATAATCAATTACATGCCTATATACCAGAAAAGTCAATCAGCTTAACCCTAACCTGGGGGAAATCCTGCTATCTCCACCACTTCCCAGTGCAAACTATAAATCTATATTCCTTTGAGGATGTGGATTTTAGTCTCCATGTCTTACTATCCTGGTATTTGAGAAGAGACAAAATTTCCTTAATTCTTCAAGGTATTCTGTGCAGGAGACTGTCAGGCATATCTAGTAACTCAGTGAAGGGGTACCTAAAAGAATAATCATGAAATGTCTACTCCTAAAATAAATAGAATTTGGTCTCTTCTGTGAAGCCAAATAATCCTTCAAGAAATTTTCATTCTCTCATCCATCCAGACCTCTTTAGTTCTTGAGCTTTCAAAAGCTTGTCTAGCATGACTTTAAGGGTACATAGCCATGGTAAACCAGAGCATTCTCAAAACTCAAGGATGGTTGTCCTTGGCAGCAAGCTCAGAGCATGACTGCAGCAAGACAAGCAGTGTTAGTCTGCGCTCTAGCAAGACTGGAGAGTCAAGACAATTTACTTCTAGACTGGTATTTGCTTTCTTCATTGCTTGAGAGCTTGCAGGACAAACAGAATGTATTGCCATGCTTGCAGGTCAGGCCCAAGAAGGTCCTCATGATTTTTACTCCTTTCGTTTCAGGACCTGGTTTGCAATGGAGCCAATGCACATGTGGTTTGGAAAGAAAGGCATAAACCCTGGCAGTATACATGTGCCTTGGGATAATGCTTAGTGGTACTCACTGGCAGAACTGTAACCCTGCACCAGGCTGTAAATATCTGACCTAAGGAACCGCTCCAACCAGCTGCTACAGCTGTGTCTGTCTTCCCTCTCAGAGCTTTAATAATTACAGTGCCTGTTGCTAAGGAGGGGCTAAAGACCTCTAAGGTGTAGCACTAAGCTTTGAGAGCTTCTTATATCCAAGTTTAAGACGTGACCCAGCAAGGTATCCACTGGAAGCCACTGCCACTGTACTTACTAGTCACTGCTGTGTAAGGACTGGGCTGTATTGCTGCTGTTCAGTGAAAAGCATCTTGTTTCACTTACCTCTGAGTATCCCCTTGGGGTCTATTCCTGCTGGACATGTCAGTAGCTGGAACAGGAATTGCTGAATGTCCAAACTGTCACACTTCACCAAATACAGCACTACACCAAGACCCCATCCATCTGTGTCCCAGATACACCACTTACCGAACACTGTGTTCAGCTGCACTGGCCCACAGGGCTGAAGAAGGAGATGCTGCAGTTGGGAATGTTCCAAGTACCAAGCCCTGCTGGAGAGCCAGCTGCAGATTGTAGCCTCTCTCCTGTCACATACCACCCATGTCTCCTTCATATGACCCACAGTGGGTCATATGTTAAGAGAGGAGAAAAAAAAAGAAAAAAGTGCTGGCAAAATGATCTCCACTACAGAATGCATTTCTGAATAGAAAATAGGCTCCAGGGCTCATAAACCAACTGCAGAACCCAGCAGCTCCTAAAAACACATATTCAAAAAAACCCACACCTGAAAACTTCCCCTGAGTGCAGAAGATACTAATCCCTTTAGATCATTTTTTTTTCCAGAGCCCTCCTGGAACCCGAGCTGCTCTGCTGGATCCCTACTTAGGGGCAACACACAGCAGCCCAGTACAAGCTGCTCTCCATTTTCCCCTGCAATTAGCATAGGTGAGGTTTATCCTATTTTAGAGTGACCTGGATCATCTGGGGAAAGCCCTTGTCTCCAGTTCATTCAAAGACACAGCAGTTGCTTCTCTGCTCTCAGCATGAAGTGTCCTTGACAATGGTTGGGATGGGTGAGTATAGGGTAAATGAGAGTCACTACCACCTCAGCACTGAGTATGTACAGGCTCACTGCTAAAGAGTTGGAATCCAACCCTAGAGTCTACGTGTAAGTTTCAATGACCATGTCAAAGAACGACGGAGCTGCTTTTCAAAAATGATGGATTCTCCAGCTTGCCCAAAACTTGTGGACAGAAGAGTAGAGCAATCCTCTCTCAGCTGACTCACAGGCAAAGAACAAACACAAGAAGCAACTGGCAGCATCAAGGCACCCTGTACTTTCTCAGCCCAAACATGTGCTCTTGGGCTTTACACATGCAGCTGGCATGCTCCAGGTGCTACTTCCATCCATTAGCATGCAAGGATCTGAATTCCGACACACAAGTGCTTTAGAAGCAGATCTCCCAACTGTCCCCACTTACTGCACTTATATTCACATCACAGGGCGATGTGATCTTGGAGGGTGCAACCTTGACTCCTTTCAGATGAAGCTAGACAGAGATACATGGCAGAGCACACCAAATGCACTCCAGACAGCCACATCCAATCCTAAGGACTGGTCCTCCAAAGCAAAGCTAATCCAGAGTAAAATATCCCTGGAAATGCAGATAGCACTCACTTTATCTTCTCACTGCCTCTGATTTACTCCACAGAGCCAGCCACATTGCTCAGTGGCAGAGGATCACAGTATTCTGAGCTGGAGGGGACCCATCTTCAGAGCCACTCCAGCTACATTTTGCTCCCACCCATCTAACTGCTTTCACCTGCTTCTCTTGCCTGGTGCTTTGATGATCAGTCCTCAGAGACAATCCCTCAGCCTTCATTGCTTGCAATTGCAACAGCTATCCAAACATGGCTCTTCACTCTCCCTGCCCAAGATGTCTCAATAAAATGAAATTAATTCATTGCAGTTTTTATTGCATCCAAATCTGCTTTCTACAGATGTTTCCTGCATTTCACCAGGAACCATTATACTTCCATTTCAGCAGCAGGAACCATTAACCTGTTATAAATGGGCAATATTGGCCTGTTTTGAAGAGGTGGTTCTAGTTCCTCTGCCACAATAAACAATAGCAGCAAAGCTGCTTGGCACTAGCCGCCTTCCAAGAGGCTATTCATATTCTGGTGTTTCTGCATGGTTTACGGCAGAGAGTTTGCATTGTTTATTTTCTGTTCCTCTGCAGACAGTGGCATTGTTAAACAGCATGTGTCCGAGAGAATCCACCCTCTCCATGGGATCTCCTCCCAGCTATTACAGCACTTCCCAGAAACCTACTGAGCTCTGGAATAAACAAGTCTCAATGGGGGGACTGAGCCCACACCCAAAAAGTAGTGCCATGAAGCATCCATAGCAATGAAAGTAACTTGGCCTTGCATGAAACCTTCCTTTTGCCTAATGAAAACCCTGTGCTGTCACCCTTCCTAATGGTGTTCTCTTGTCCCTTGCAGGCAAAAGACAAAATAAGGGACTTTTCTCTGACTTGCTCTAACCACAGTATGGGCCATGAGAGAAGATGTTCTTCTTCTGACCCATGAGCTTGGACACACAAAGCATTTCACCTTGGACAGTAGGAGCAGAGATCAACCTTTGGTACAGATGAACTGGGAAAAGGGTGGGGAATTGCACTGAGAAGCCTCCCACAAGCTCAGTTGGTTTGTTTTTCCTCACTCATGCAAAGTTAAATCAAATGCCAGATTTGGGGACAGGAAGAAAACTCCTCCAAGTCAGATTGCTGTGACCATTATGTAAATAACTTTTTGTTTGTCTCTTCCCCCCTCATCCTACAGTTTGGGGCCTGATACATCCTCAGTATCATCTAGCCATTCTCTCCTGGCAAACACCCTCACAGCAGCACTGGGAAGCATTTGCTGGCATTTTTCCCTGTATATATTCACTCATATTTTATCATGGGATACAGAGAGATGCTCTGCAACATGTTATATTAGCAAAGGTCAGGAAGACCCTGCTGGTCTAAACATCTCATATGCAGTAAATTAAAATTGTGGCAACTTTGATTTGTTGATTCAGACAGTGAATTTCATACTCACATTCATAGGGTTTTGTATTTTTTTTTCTGGCTGGCAACAGATATCCAGCATTTCTGCTGCACAAGGGGATCATTAGCAGTTAAGCCGTGGGCTCATTGTCGGATCGGTAGCTGGGAACCCACCTCTCTTCTGGGCCAGAGCAGGCCTAGACTGACAAGATTGTTCTCCCTATAGCATGGGAGGGAAATATTCTCAAATCCTCCTACAAACTGGAAGAGAAACACTCAGTCCTGCATTTTAAAGATTTTGCCATCTGCCCTTAGATTTGCTCTTTTTTTTGTATTGGCTTTAAACAGTATTTACCCATCTATCTGGATCTTTCAACATCACCATGTTTACAAGACATGCACATTTTGCTGCTCTTCATAATTCATTCCCACTATAGTCAAGCTCACACACAGTCAAAGCAGAAGCCCTTCAGAAGCACTAAACCCAGTACTAGGTTGCATAAAAATGATAGTTCCCATATGTCCTTATAAACACCATGCCAAACTGTATTGTACTGTATTTACATTGTGTTAACATCTACCAAATTACGAAGCCAGCAGGAGAACACACACCCATGCACATTTCTAAACAAGGTTTATAGTCTGGGTGAGCATTTAACTTTTTTTTTTTAAAAAAGGCAGTGTCTATGAAAAAAAGAAAATTTAAGCATAAACTTGGCCTGCAGCTTCATGTTACTTGCCAGAACTAAAACATCTGTATCCTGTGGTATCAGTCTGCTTGGGGACTTTGTTAATTCAGAGGCAGCTAGAGTTTCAGATGGGATTACCCCCGGGAGAGCTTCCTGTCCTCCTGACATTTCACATGGTTCAAAAGAAGAAAATTTAAGCCACCATGACTAAATTCTCTCTTTTACACTCCAGCTTATTTTCAAGTATACAGTTCTACTAAACATGGAACCAGGTCCATTAATACAAACCAAGGATCTGAAACTATACTCTGGAAAGTTCCTTTCCTATCCAGGGGTATTTCCTGGCTAGCAGCATTCCAATTTTCCTTGGCCTGGGCTTTCTTTGTAGCTACTAGCTGATCAATCTCAAAGCTTGTATTAAGAGACCCTCACCATAGTTTTTTCAGATGAGGACCAAACCTGGAGATCAGTCTCTGGGGAGACATAGAAAGTCAAAGTGCCAAACAGATGAGAACAATAGTCTATTAAACATGTCCCTCCCTAACAGCAGCAGAAGGGAGACAAAGTAAGTTCTAGACCTCCTGCCCAGCATCATGAAAATCTTTTTCTGGCCTGAATAACTGGGTAGTAGATGGTATTATTAGACAGAAGACTGGGATTTTTCCTTTTAATATATACAGTTACAGGCAATACCTCTTATTACTTACAGCCATATACAGTAATCAGTAAGATTAATTCTAAGACCTCTGTGAGGTACCTCCAGTACCAGATCACCTAGCACAGATTTGAAGCAGTGGCTGAAGTCAGGATACCGTAAGAGTTACCTGTCCTTTAGAGGCTGGTGTTACAGCTTCACTGTGGCTGTAGGTTCTGACTGTGCTGTACATTCAGGGGAATTATGGTTGCCTCTTCCAGCATAAGGAGATGTTCAGCATGATTTAAGCAGCCAAGTGCATCAGGGCCCAGACCAGTCAGAGCTGAAAACTGGAGACAATAACAAGAAGCAAATCTGAACCAGACCAGGGCTGGGGACAAGAAGCTCAGTGTGTCACACTGTACCCCATTGCACAGGCAAGTTGCATGACCTCAGAGCAGTGGTATAACAAGAGGGTTCCCCCACAGGACTACTCAGGCAAACTTTGATCATAGACCAGTTTTCTTGCTGTTTACTCCTAAGTCACACTCTGCAGCTTCCCTTACACAGTCCAAAGGACAGTGGCAGCTTTCAGTCTGCTGTCTTAGGGCTGATCTAAATGAACAGTCAGAAAAGATAAAAGACCTTCTAAAGTGTTGCTCAGCTGTCCATTAAACCTGAAACATCAGCCTGGAGGAGTGGTTACAGGCCTCAATTCTTCATGCACTGACTCAATCATTGTGGACATATGAAAGCACAGATTCAAATTAATTTGTCATAGTCAAAGTACTAGTTTATAGCCATTATATTGATGGCAGAAGGCAAAGCACAAGGATGTTTGGAATTCATCATACATGCCTTATTATAACTCTGCTTACTCTTCACATTTGAGACGTTGTATCTAGAACAAAAGGAACACAGATCCCTACTTTCTGCCAATAAAACTAAAAGAGGTGATTTTCAGATACTTTGGTTTGAAAATACACATGCATTTCATAGACAAAGTAAGTAAAAAGCTTGGTAGTCAGCAGCTTAGGCATAAAACCCAAGGGAGTTCCTGGGTGATCATGTCCAATTCTCAAGGCAGCCATATTTTAGATAGCATTTTGAATCATCTCTGCAGGCAAGTTCCTGTTCAGGTCTTGGATTTCAACCACGATTTTACCCTCCTCCTGCACTTGTGATGGTGATGCTGCTGCATTCTCACTTTGCCTCTTCTAGCAGCATACACTGAGTATACAGGGTGAGCAGAGACAAGGTAGGGTTCAAGAAAGGATCTTGTGCATGACTAAGGACTTAAGCACGTCCATCAATGTTAAAAAAAAGAAATTAGTAATTTTTTCAGGAAACCTAGTTTGTGTCAAAACTTGTGGTTCATTTTGTGCTACTTCAGGCTTGAACTGTAAAAATGTATGGTAAGATGCCCTTCACTTACCCCTACATCCTTCCTCTCTCTCGTTTCTTTGAGGAATTCAGAGCCTGATAAAAAAGAATTGCCATAGGAGCAGGTAGGTCACACACATCCTGACAGCCCCCAACATGCAGGATGGACCAGCTGTGTTTCTAAGAATCAATTCACCCTTTCTGGAAGGGAGAAAGCAAGAACAAGAATTTGCCTGTGGTCCACAACTTATTTATAGCCACAACTGCAGTTAGAGCTCAGGTCTTCCTGGCCACCAGGAAAGCACAGTCTGAGCTCCAGCCATCTGTTTGAAGGTTATGCAGCCTCCATCTCTGCCAACTGTCAAACTTAAATGAAAATAGGGCTGTTCTTTCTTTTCTCCCACTAAAGCTCCTCCCAAGCTTAGATTTAAGAGCCTAACAGGAACATTTCAAAAACGCCTCAGTGATTTGGGAGCACAAGTCACAGTAATTACGTGCAGACACTGTGGTGAAGACTGACCACTGACCAGCTCCTAGTATGGAAAAATTTTGGCCACCATCATTCTGAGAGATGGTAAGGAAAGGGCTTCATCTCCAGAGAGACAGTGTAACCTTTGAAAAACATTTTAGTAATACTTTGTCATGGACAGCATCAGTGCCGGAGTTGCTAGAACTCATTCCTCTGGGATATGAATTCTTTTCCTCAAAATGATATTTAAACCATATAGTCATTGTTTTTGAGTACAGTTCAAGACATTCCTTTTCCCTTAACATATATGCCTGTTTGACCTAAACTTACAAATTGTGAGAACTCTGAAAAATTCTTGGTAAGTGAGCTAAACTGTATGCAAAGAAATGTAATAAAATAATCTTGGAGTCAGGGAATATCCACTGCCTAAACTGTACATTTCAGTTAGGGTGACAGAACATCTTAGAATAGTCCAAATCTAGCCTGAAATGTACCTGTATCTTTTATCTTTTGTGATGAACATAATCCTTAATACCAGAGTAGTCAAGTTTTTCTTAACATCTGTCCCAAACTGGCCCTTCCTATGCCATCTCCAAATAAAAAAAAAAAAGCAGTCTTCCCAGGAAGAAGGATCTTGGTACGATCTTTTAGCTGAAAGGGCCAACTGATGGGTTGAAAATGGTTGACATTTAATTTCAGTGTAAAAGAAAAATCCCATCCCTCCACCTTCCACAAAAGCTTCAGGAAAATGTTTCAAGACCAGTATTTGCTGATAGCAGAAGCCTTATTGCACATAACCTCCCAGGGGAAGTCTCACAAGAGGAAAGGGTCTCCAAGACAGAGATCTCTTCCAACCAGCTGGAAAACAACATTCCTTCATTAATTTACTCAAGATACTGGGAATTTTGCAGATCTATGCTACAGATTAGTACAATACCCCATATTACAGATCCCTGGTCTGTAAAGAAAATGTGAAAGAAGGGGTGGGTGGAAGAAGCCTACAATGGAGAATTCTAATTTCTCCATTGCATCTCACACCCTTAATAGGGTAGCACAGAGGAGATCAGGACTCCCCAACATTGAACACCTGATGTACACGGGGGTAAGTGAGCAAGGTTCTCAGTGTTCACGCACTTCTTCAAAGCCAAGAACAGAGCCCAGGAGCCCTGGTTTGCAATCAAAGCCCTTATCACCCCCCACACTCTCTATCACCAACTGGCAGCACATGATCAGATCTGGGGTGAAAACAGACTTGCACCTGAACCTGTTTGCACATCCAGAGTTTACTTTTCCTCCTTAGCATAAGTATAACCTAAATCACTTCTAAACAAACTCAGTGACCTCCAAGGACTACAAAAAAAATGAAGTGCTGCTAGCAAACTGTTTGATCAGTAAAGAAAACGCCTTAATACCTCTGGGATGAAGAAAAAAAAAAAGGACAAAGAATGTAAAAATGAATGGTCACAGAAGATCAGCTTGGCAAGGACTCCGTGCCAGCTGAGCAGCTCTAACATCTGGGAGCCATGAGTACCTCAGATCACAGACTCTGAGACATGCTCTCAACACCACAAAACATTTCAAAGCAAAAGGTAAGGTAGGAGCAAGGGTGGATTTGCTTACTGGCAGCGTCCAAACGTGTGTTGACAGAGGGGGCCAGGAAACCAAGCCCATCATCTCTCAGCAGGCAGGTAGGGAGCTCTCTCACAGCACATCATCCACTTCCATCAGGGCCTCAGTTCCTCCATTAGCACAGCCAGGCTTGCTGCCAGGAACCAGCAGTGACCATCAGTTAACTACCACAAAACTGCTCTCCTCAACCTACCCTAAACCACAGTCCTTCCCCAGAGATAGGAGCACTGCAGCTTAACTTTCCTACCCTCTACCACTTTGGAAAAAAGTAAGAAGAGATGCCATCATCAGTATTTCCTCTGTTGCTGGGCTGGACTTTGCCATTGCCTGTTGGTTGCTCCTCACCAACATCCTAGAAACAGCACATACTGAACAGACAGAGCCAACACCAGGGATAAGAGAAGGGCTGATATAACCATAGGCTCCCTTGAAAGATAAAGAGCAACCACTAGGAGCATAAGCTACAAGTATTTTTATTTCCATATGAACAACGACCGCATTATAAAAGTCTTTGAAAGCAAGAAGAAATTTCCCCAACTTTTTATGCTCTTTTAAAGCTGCCAACACTTCCCAGGGATAGGGAAAGGTGAGTGAAGCGTCAGTCAAACACCAAAAACCCTGAGTAATTGAATGACATGTATAGATTTTTGGCACACAAATTACCTCTCCAGACAGCTTCTGCAAGGCCTAAGGCTTAGCAAGCATGCAAAGACCAAGAAAACTTGAAGTGGCAACGAACTATGATGCTCTGAATTAGGCCAAGTTTTACTAGCCTGGCTATTTCTGTTATCCCTGACTCTGGTTTGCCTGCAGCCCATCACTTAAACCTTCCATCATACTGGTCATTTACCTGTGAGAAAAGATGGCTTTGGGATCAGATGTTAGTTTAGGATTCAGATAGGCTGCCATCCAAAGTCCACCACTTGCTTCCTGTGGTCATGCCACACCTTCACATGTGTAGGCAGGCTGTAAATACATTAGCAACCTACACCATTCTGGCTCAGTTATGACAAGGGCCATACAAAAAATTAAAAGCTATGAAAGCATCAGTGTGCAAATCCCTCCTTTCCTCCCCATTCTGCCCTAGGCTTGCATCTTGTTTTTTTGCCCTACCCCCACCTCCCCTTTCCTGGGAAATGTGATGAAGGAGCTTGGAGTGGCTCAGGCTATGTACAAATATTCAGACAGTCTCTTAGCAATAAATGGATCTCAGTCAGTTCTATTATCCGTCTGGCTGTGGCTCCTATTATCTGCTGTGAATTGTAGCAGCGATCTCTGGAACAGCATTCAGGCACCATCATTACTAACTTCCACACCCTCCAAAGGCTGCACTGTAACAAGGCATGCCAGATAATACTTGCCATTAGAAGAGGAAACAAAAAGGATTCAAGCTATGACTAACACAGTAAAAGGCTCTGCATGGGGCTTTTACATTCATTGACCAGGGTTTGTTATTAAAGAAAATTCTAGGTTCAAAACCTAGACCTGCATTTTGTACAGCACATCAGCTGACTTACAGAAAAAGATTATTTCATCTTGTTCTTTCTCACTTCTCCACTCCCCCGTGCTAAACCTTCATGAAAGACGGCAGCTGGAGAGCAGAGAAGGCACAGCACAGGCTTGTTTGGAGCTTGCAGTCCCAAAATGGAGACCACAAGCCCAAAGCGATGTGCTGGTAGAGCCCAACAAAGCACTGGGAGCCTGCAACACACCCCAAGAGGGGGCACACTGTGGGGAGCATCTAGCATTTCAGAGCTGAAAGCCTCCAAAGCAACACTCAGGCAACTCCTTGTTAGGAACAGGAATTTTGGGATCCAAACCCACATCTTACTTCCTTGTGTTTTTCACAAGCCCTCCAGTTTGTTTGAGGCCCATCTGCAAAGCCTAGATTGAAATCTAATATCCTTCCCCAGGGTAGGACGAAGGTTTTAAGAGAAAAACTCTTATGTCTCCCTCCCATAGCCAGTAAGGCAAGGCCACAAACATGAGCTCCACCAGTGCTCATTTTCTCATGTGTTTTTACCTGGCAAAGGATTAGTTCCAGCTTCCCAAGCACAGAACCTCTGAACAGTCTTTCCTGAAACTGAAATATTTCAAAAACCTCCCTCTCCTGCATAGCCTCCCTGATGCTTTTCTCACTTGGACACCCATTTCACGGCAGGGTTTAATATCTTACTATTACCAATCATTCAGCATGGCTGAAAAATTAGTCATCAACCTAAAAAGTTATTAGGAAACACTTGATACTATGATTGCTTTCCTGGAGAATTAAGCAAAGGGAAGAGGTAACAGAGGGAAGACGGGCAAAACTTCGCACTCACAGTCGGAAAGGCTTTTCCAGCACAGGAACAGCTCTCTCAGGGACCTCAGCCCAGAGGGGTGCACCCAAAATCCCAGCTTGGCACAGCCGCTCCCTCTGCTGATAGCCCAGAGGCAGCTGGCAGGGGCTGCCTTAAGTAGAGCTGCTGCTCCCCGCAGCCATCTCTCCGGCGGCACCACCCATGGCTAATGCGGTCCAGATGAAAGTCATTCATCGGCCGCAATTGCTCTCAAGCCCCAGATGGGAAGCGCGGCCAGGGTTTCTCCCTGCTCTGCCCGTGGGCATTGGGGTTCGGGAGCGGGGCTGGCTGCTGTCCCCTCCGTGCGCGGTGATGGGGACCGCAGCTGGCTCCAAAGCATCGTGCCATGGGCTGTGACACTCAGGGAGGGGTAGGGGATGAGGGAAGGAGCACAGGGGAGAAGCTGCCCCAGGTTAGGAGGTCAGGGACTTGCAGCTGCTGCCATCAGCAACATCTCTTTTCGTATCTGTGTGTACCCCTGAGGAGTAACTTGGGCAAAGTGAACCAGTGCTGTTTTCCTGCATCCTTCCTTGGATGTCTTCTGGCCACCCCAAACTGCTGTCACAGGCCATCCTCTGCTCTTGCCACCACTCCTACCCAGTGTCCTGGGAGCTCCTCTAGCTCTTCAGATGGTGGGATGTGCAAGCCTGAGCTGGAGACAGCGAATGTCACTGGAAGAAGGGAAGAATTACTGTGGGAAGATAAGGCGGAAAATTGGGAGCACTGAAAAAGGGTATGGGATTGATCGCAACCAAAAAAAGCAGGGAAGAACAGAGTATTACGCCTCTTCATGGCCACTCACACCATGCACAATCAAACTCAAGGCATCTCAGGGTGAAGGGAGAAGTAACCTGTTGAAGAAAAACAAGAACCAACAGCCTGTAAAAACATGGCATCTCCTTAAGCAAGATTTTTTGTGAGGCAGAGTTTAGCCATTGTGTGTACCTGCTCAACCCCACTGCCCTACAGCTGAAAAGGCATTTGCTGGGAAGTGGCTGCCACTGGCTAATAGTCTCATGCCCACAGCAGGGCTGGTTGGAGCTGGCAGTCTAAAAAGCTGCATTTTAAGTGGCTTTCTGGCAGGCAGTGCCAAACATTTGCAGAGAATGTTTTGAGAAAAGAAAAAAAAAAGACTCCCCAGCATTTTTATGTTAATAAAAATATATTTGATTTGTATACAGTTTATATGCTTCATAAAAATGCTAATTACTCTCCCAAACAGGGGAGAAATAGAGCATTTTTTTTGCATCCCACCCTTCCCTCTGCCCTACCCTTTTTACTTTTATGACGCAGCATTTATTTAAGTCGGAATTGTGCCCAGCTCATTCTGCTTTTCGCATGGCGCATCCTCCCCTCTCTTCCCACTCATAAAAATATAATAATAACTTGCAAATTTATTTCAGTGGAAATTTGGAAAAACATTATGAAGGAAAAAAGGTCTCCAAACATAAAGCATACAAGGACTCCAACACTGCCCCCCGCCTCCCTTTCCACAACTTTTTCCTTAGTGCATACATTTTTCCAAGGTCATCTCGGAGGCTTTTCCTAGTTGGCTATTAAAAAAAAAAAAAAGAAAATGCCTGCCCCAAGAAACACATGAAGCCATCGCTGTGGCTTGGACTGTTTCCCTGTGTAAGGATGCCATGGGAGAAGCAGCAGGGCGGGGGGTGGGGGACTTAAGCTGATATTTTTCCAAGACTTTTTCTCTCACCAGAGGAGGATGAAGATGGAGTGATGAGTGAAGTTCCATTTGTCTGGCAGCATGAGTCACTCGGCAGCAGTTTCTGATACACACTTTTTTTTTCTTTTTTCTTTCCATTACAGAATTTGGTGTCATTTATTCCTTCCTCCTCCTCAAGAATAAAAAAATAATAATAAATCCTGCTACCGTTATGTCTAATTTATTCTGGGAACTTATTTGAGGACCCACCAAACATGGGGTGGGGGGGGGAAGGGTGATTTGAAACACAATCCAAAATATAATCGGCTCTGGAAGCTTTTAAAGAGACTCCTTTAAGGCTGTGCCAAACCTTAAAGAAGGAAAATACTTCCACTAAATCCCTCCCACCATGAATGGGATCCTGTATGTCTGAGGCTTTTTATTGGCTGGGTGGTTTGGGGTTGTTGTTGGTTGGGTTTTTTTATATCAAAGATGTTACTCTTTCAAACAGGGTCTGAGCTCTGTGGCTTTTCAACAGGCAGCAAATTCTTGTTCCTCGGGCATGCAGTGATCTGTCATAGCCCTCCCCCATGTTGGGTCGGGTTCTCATGCTAAGATCTGGCTCCTGGAGCTTGAGCTGTTGTTTTTTTCTGGAAGCTGTTTTTTCCCCCTCTTCACCCTTTAAAAGCAAAACTAAACAGAACTAAGCCATTTAAAATAAAAAAAAATAAAAAAAAAATGCTTCACAGGGCTCAGAAACCCAGCCTGACCTCCCTACTCCTGAAGTATTCCCACTGTCTGGAGGTAAGGGCTGGTGCTGCCTGTGTAATCTCCACCATCTCCTCTGCATCCAGCCAGAACCGGGGGGTAAGGCAGGACAAGGCTCCCATCAATGGGCAAAGAACGTGCACAAGATACCATGGTTGCGATTGACACCAGCCAGTCAATAGCATTACCAGCAATGTGTGAGCATGCCCAGGTTGCCTCTTATCTCTGCACAAAGTAGCGCTGTTTAGTCCTCCTCCAGGTCTGAAACTGACCAAACTCAAGCTGTCCCTCTGCCTGACTCCCCTGTTCCTTCTGACAGAACTGAACCAGGCTTTAAATGGGGACATTACTTATCCCCAGTGCTAAACCAGTCCCCTGCATTGGCAGACAGCAAGGATGACTGTAGAGTTCATCTATTTAATTATCTTGATGGAAATGTGTCTCGGAGAGCAATGGAAGCACTGTTATATTTTATCTAGACCTGGAGGTCCTGCTGCCCTATGGCTTTTTCGTCCCAGCTGCATGTACATCCAGGTCTGGAAATGCATATTACTGTAATTTCTGTCCTACATGAAGCAGCATTAATTCAGCCCCACGGCCTGTGCAGTACTTAATCCTGATTGTTTATTCTTTCAGATGCCACATTTAGCTTTTGCTCCTCTGTCCAAGCCTGTTTCAGCTCTACCAGCCCACCCTGTGCTGAGAGGGTAAACAGGAAAACTCAGCAGCAGGGGAAAGCAGCACTCTAGGAGGAGAAGTCTCCTTCCTGAGCTCAAAAGGCCTACGGAAAAGGCTGCAAAGAAAGTTACTGGATGTTTGCTTGGAGTGAAACCCATTTTCTCTGAATCCAGGCATACACTGGCACCAAAGAAGGGCCCTTTCTCCATTGACTAGGAGGTCAGGGACCTCAAGGCATCCTGCCCACAATATTCTTCACATGCCATGAAGAACTTCTTTTCTGCATTTCAGCTTCTTCTCTAGTGCAATCTCACCCAAAACTGGTAAAGCCCATCCTTGTACCAGTGACTCTTCTTCTAATACAGACTGGAAGGCCAGACAGGAACCCTGACACCCCAACACTGTTTACTATTTCATTAACATACTTCTCATAGGAGACAGCTGCAGTTCAAACATTTTATTGCTGTTTCTCCTCCTTCCCCCAGATGAGCATGTGCTCTTGGACTGCACTGGCAGCTTTGTGCAAATGGCTGCACCAGAAGGAAGTGGCTGCAGCCAGACCTTTCCTATCTGGATGCTGGGTGACTCTGGAGAGCACAGTCTTCTGCTTGCCCAGCTCGCAGAGTGGCCCAGGTCACTGCGTGTTCTCAACCAGGCTTTGTGCCGTGTGCCAGGCTGACCACTGACTCCCTATTTTCTGCTTGGCCACTCTTAAAACAGTTGGCTTTTTGGGGCCGCAAAGCATCTTGGAGACCCCACAAGAAATACTCCCCCTCAGTTCTGATTTCCTGTTTACAATGACATTTTGGGATGTGCTTCCAAGCCAGTGTTTAATCCTTTTACTCTGTCACATTGATTTTGAATCATTCTAGTTTAAGTGTTATGAGTACCAAGACAAATATTTTTTATGAGTCTCAAACCACAAGTAGCTTTATTGACCTTATTTTTAATTTCGTCACAAATAATCCTAAGTTTACTTTGACAGGATCCATCTTCCACAAGCTACCAGGGGCCACCTGATTAAGAACCAGCCTCATGAAAGCAGCTATTTAATCAAATTTCAAGGCAGTTCTGAAAGGAATAGGTTCAGACCTCCGACTCCACAGTCAAAAAAGGTGCATAACCCCCTCTGGGAAAGCATCACAAACTGTTCTCCAAGAAAACTGTGCTCATCCAGCTTTACTTTTCTTATGCATTAGGTTTCAGTAGTTGCCAAAACATGACTGACACCTCCCAAACACAGGCAAACATTATTTATTAAAGGAAATTGGAGTCCTCTCCCTGAACAGCCAGAGGGTCCTCAATCTAGAGCACAATCTAGAGAAACTCAGACATGGAAGTAGTGAGGACTCTGAGCACTGTCACATCCATCTATGGGTTTGTGGTTATTTGCACATGAAGAGAATTTCAATGTAAATTGAATGGTTAATTCTCCATGCACAGGAACACCATGGCATTTTCTGTAAGGGCAATTTGGAGTAGAAAACTCAATGTGTTTTTTTTTCCCCATTTGTCCAGTGTGATCCAGCAGAATGTATGTTTTGAATCTGTGGAGGAACCCAACTTAAACATTGTAGGTTAAAGAGAAGAAAAAGAGGTCAACATCCCATTGGGTTTTTTGTGCCAAACCTCACCATATAGAGATATGCAATTATGGAATTTCCTGAAATACATTTTTGCTAGAAAGAGAAATGGATACTGGTTACAAGGGACTCCAAAGAGCCTCATGAAAGGATATAGGATCATAACCAAATGACCCAGTGATTGGGGAAAGAAAACCACAGTGTTCCGTTTCAGGTGGCAGTCAAAGTCTGAGCTCTCAAATACATATAACAAAGGAGGTATCCACATGCAGCATGTGCCAGCATGGGGTTTTAAGCACAATGGGCCCTGTGTGCCCTCCAGTAGATTGGTGTTACTGGCATGAACCCACTTACTAATTCCCAGGAATAAAAATTACTTCTTTTACAGCCATGTGTTCTAGTCTAAACTTCTCTGACCTTCTCCTAAAATGTCAGCCTTTCTGGTCAACTGCTCAGTATCATCAAGAGAGAGCTGAAAGCTCTCCCGGTACTGCCACATCTCACCCCCCACAAGGCCCTGGAACAGGCAGGGTTTCTTCAGCCTTCCTTGCATTCCAATGTGCTCAGTGTGCTCACTCACACAGGTTTGTGACCTTGTCAAGGGTGGGTTTTTTTCTTTTTTATTTTTTTTTGTCCTGGTCCTCACAAACCCTAATTATGAATCCAAGGTCGTTATCAGTGATGTCAATTATACAATGGCTGAGCAGCTGCTCCCCCTGTTGCTGGCCTAATAGTGCCATGTTGAAGGAGACAGCAGAATTTCTTGTGCCATTTAAAATTTGCTATATCATGAGTTTCCTTTCAATTGCAAAAGCAGAAAAACAGCTTGAGTACTTTTCCTCCTACATCTTTACTTCAAGCTGCTTTTACAGTCCTCAGTACATCTTTCAGCATCTCCTGCCTGAAATACATATCCCAAGAGGAATAAAAAGGATTTTAAAAAGACCAACTTTCCCCAGATGGTAGCCAAAGTCATCTATGAACACAATGCTAGGAACTGCTTTAAAATTAACTCTATTGGAGATTTTTGGCTGTGGGAGTTTGGGGCAAGTGGCCATTCACATGTTACAAACTGCTGTACTCAGTACTAAAATACAGCTACTTCAGGGTGAGAACTCAGAGGCAGCTCACTAACATGGAGCAGCAGCAGATAATGTTGGTGTACAGGAAGCAGAGCAGTATTTAGCATGCAACTGAAATGAAATGGGGCTGCCTTTCTTCACCTTGATATATTTTATAGCAGTTTAGATAACTAGAAGGAGATAGCCCCAACAACAAGCTATCAGTCATCAGTGATTTCCTCTTCTGTGTTCAGGGTGAGGAGTGTGGTGTGCCACATCCCACCATGTAGGAAGTGTTAACAAGCACTTACTTTTTCATGGCAGGCATATGGCTAGCAAATATCAAAAGAGACCCAACTCTTCCCCTTTCACATATATTACATACTTTTTTCCTTCTTTGTCTCAGAAGATGAAAGAAGATAGCTGAATTCACACAGCATGACCTCCTCTGTGACTTCCCTTGCAAGGTCACAAACACCAGAACCACTGGGAAACACCCATTTGACAAATCTAAAATTTGGCTTTAGCAGAAATCCATTTCGGTGCTTCTTTTATGTAAAGCAATGCTAACATGATGCTGTACAGAGGAGCACAGCTCTTCCAGTTTGAACATCAACTGTTAATAAATGGATTTCTCCTTTACTGAGGAGCTACTGGCCTCCTCTCCCCCTCACCTCCTTACTTCTCATTCCCAATTTCTACCTTGCAAAACTCCTACTAGAGCCTCAGACTAAAGTTGTGCTCTTCCTTAATATTCATCCCAACAATGAAAACCAATGGGCCAATTTATTGTCTTGTTGATGCTTACACAATCCTATCTCTGTCCCTGTGTTTGCTGTGCCCCCTCTTACTGCATTAATGAGGTTAGAAAGCAAATTAAAAAATTCTTGCCATTGTCAGTGCAGCCAGCAGCTATGACTCAGAACACACAGAGGCTGCAGATCTGGTGAGTAAGATGGAGCTTTTTCTCCCCACACCCCTTTTTTAAAATTTTTTTTTCTTTAACAGTCTCATTAGAAAATAGAACTTGAAAGAATTTGACTCTAAAATTGCTGTATGATTAAAGATTTCTGCTGTGGCCACCTTTTCAGATAACCTCAGTGATAGATGAGGTTCTCCAGTTTTGCACCGTCTGAGCAGCTTCAGAAGCTGAAATACCTCCTGATGCCCTTACGGTTTGCACATCTGGACTTTAACCACGCGAGATCCAGAACTCTCAGTGTCTTTAAACTATGAGAACTTCCTGCTTAGGCCAGGAGGATGCTGTCAAAACAGACTTCTTTACTGAGTGACTCAGTGCTGCTTTCAGTCCTTGCCAGAAGCCAAGTACAGAGACATGAGGAAAACAAACAGAAGTTACTGAAGCATTTCAGAGTTTTCAGAAAAGTTTGCTTCAGCTTTAATTCCAGTAAAGCTCAGAGAAGGATAAAGCAGAAAAATATTTCCTAAGCAAATTCCTCATGCAAAGGCTCTTAGTAGACAAGCATGTGTAAATTTTACAACATTTTTGCATTCCTGGTCAGGACCTGCAAGGTTCTACCTCTGGAAAATGTACATACAGAATGCATAAAAAAATGCCCTAAAGATACCAGCTCAGATTTTGCCCACAGCTCTACTCCCACAGCCAACAGACTTCCCTGGAATTGCATGTGTTTCAAAGCAGAATTCAGCCTGTTTTTTTCTCTTTTTTTCTGTTGTTTTTGAAGCGGTATAATCACTTTATGGAAGAGCCTGGCAGACACTAAAGGCTGCACGCACACAAGCATGCTTGCTGGGAACTCTCCCCCAGGAATGCTCAGCTTGGATCTGGCCAGCTTTTCATACAATTCAAACAGTAGAATACTGGGTTTTGAAAACAAAATAGTCCAAATATATTTAAGTGTGAAAAACAAAGCTGTATTTGCCTAAAGTTAGAGAAAAAATATTAAACCCCAGATATGCTCCAAAAACACTTCCATGCCAAAGCCTATCTTGGATCTGTATTCACACACTCCTTTGTGGGTTGTTTGTGAGTAACATCAGTTTGGCACTGGGGAAAAGGAACCATCAGATATATCACCAGCTCCCTACCTCCTGCCTCTCCCCAGAAAAAGCACCATGGCTCAAAGTGGGACAGCAAAACAGTAAGTCACCCCACCCCAGCCCCACAAGCTTCTGATAATGGCACAATGGAAAATACTACAACAAAAATGTTGATATGCCATGTAAAAAAATTAATGTAACATAATCTGTGCCAAAGAACACTGAAATTTCTTCTTTATGACAACATAGTTGATTCCTACCATCACTGAACAGCAGAAGGAAGTTCAAGTCCCTGAGAGTACTGCTACAATTATATTAACTTAAGCATTTAAAAATTTCCTTTAAATGTAACTGTCTACCTCATGGTGTTTATGACACTGTGATTTGCAATAATTCAGCCAGTCTACTATTTATTTTTAAACATGCATTTTGTATACATGTATACACACAAACAGAATTCCATCTTAATGAGAATTTCTTAGTCTTTGAAATTACCAGGAAAGCTACACAACTGTACATAGAGCTCCAGCCTACAAACCCATCAGGAACACAGACTCTGCAGCTGAACACAGCTCTGATAGCCACAGCCAATCCCAGGGTCTGGACATGCACCCAAACCACCTCCTTCCCTCAAGTCACCAACACCGTAACATCCCTTGGCACACACAGCTGCAGGGGAAGGGTGACCATTGCTCCTCCACAGATTCATTTTGATCAATAGCCTACCTGCAGGCTGGCTAATCCTAACAGATGGTAACCACTGATAACATACCTTAATAGGAAGCTGATGTGTTTAAACAGTACAGCAAATCCCAGATATTGTTTTCTTTCTTCTTTACAGTTGTTCAGAGCAAAAGAAGAATTTGTTTTCCCTTCATAATTTAAAAAATTACAAGTGTACTGTTAATCAAACTAGTTAATGAAGCAATTTCTAAGTCCTCTGAAAAATTCACATGGCATGCAAAGTCTAAGGGTTACAAATTTAGGGAAACCATTAGACTGTCTTCCTTACACAGGACAAGAGGAGTTAACTTTGGCTTTTTAGACAAAATAGAGCCTCTGATTCATCACTGCATGAAGCAGACTAGCACAGTAAGACCAATTTAGGCAGTTTCTAATAGACTACAGCACCCAAACCAAACAGTCAACAAAATTAGACCAAAAACCTGTGTGTCAAGGGAGAATTCTGACCCAGGCATAAATCATCAGCTGCAGGTTCTTCAGCTGGTGTTTGTAAGGTCACAATCCCCTCATCAAACTCACCAGAGATCCAGAAGACAACTTCAATGCATTCTCCCAATTAAATAGCTCATTTGGATCTAATAAGACATTTATTGACTCCTGGGCCTGTATTGATTCTGAATAGGCTACGGTAAGGTTTAGTAAATGCCTTGGAGATAAATCAGCATGCAGGTAATAAACTGCAGATCACATAAGCAAACATTACTTAATTATATTCCTATTAATATATTGAGTCTGTAATGAATTTTTGAGGCATTTAATTATCAATTTGACAAGATAATCTAGGGGTAGTTAATGATGGACCAGTAAATTGTTAAAAAAACACAGACACTTAATAAGTCTCCTAACTGACACTGAATTAACTTGCTTTAGCTGTCTGGTTAAATAGACAGCAGTTAATTACAGAGTGCTTAAGCAGTCTCACAATTTTAATATATGACCTGTTTTGCTGTGCAGTAACCATACAGCAGGAAACACTGTTTTCTCCAAGTATTTCCTTCTGATGCCTGAATTACTTGCTGTCATAACCACTTTTGTCTTCAGTAAGATTCAGCAGTTAGGCCTTTATTATTTAATTAAATACAATGGGCCTGTTCCCTCTCTTTAGCGATCAGAAATCATTGTGTGTTTTAGTCCCTGCAGGATTAACAACAAAAAGGGAATTTCTCACTTGTAGGAGGGGTAACAGTTTGGAAATGGAAGTGGTTGCCTTGAAGCTCCAAGTGGTGGTGCCTGGACTGGCAGAGACACCAGCCTGACACCCTGGCTAGCTATGATGGCTGAAATGTTGCTGTCTACATATTCATGTATATCCAAGAAATGCTTTAGCCAGTGCCAAAGTGCGGCTCCTTATTTGGACAAAATCTGACACTTCACTGCAAGGACGGGTTCAGCACTGACTCATACAAAGATGATCACTTGCCACAGTGTTCTGGTCACATAAAAAAAAAAAGGCAATTGAGCCAGCCACGGCAGCACCAGAGACAAGCATTAACAGTTCACCCCAGAGGTTAACAAATAAGGGTAACAAATATTAATAGCTGTGACACCTTCTCTAGGAGTAGCCTCAAGCTACACTGAGGAAATGCAGCTTCCTCGAGCTGGGGAAGTGGTGGCACTAGTTGGTTTGAAATGTAAAACACTACTGATAATCCCGGGTTGTGCATGAATAAAATATTGTAGATCCTTAATCAACTGGAGAAAACACAGCCCTTTAAGAAAAAGAGTCTCAGGAAGTAGAAACAGTGTTGTTTGGCTCCAGGAGTTCAGAGGCCCCAAGTCATCAGTCTCTCCTATCATTAGCTTCAAGAGAAATTTTCAAGTGCTGGTTCTTTTAATTTATTTACTTTGGGGAGCCTTTAAGAATCAAGTCTTTTTCCACAGTAATTATGCAGCCTAAAAGATCTTTCTCCAAAAATAAATAAAAACATTCATGCAATAGCACAAATCCAGGAAGAAGGGCTTTAAAAAGCCACCAAATGTTATGCTGCTGGAAAGCTTGAGCAGAAACCCCAGGGATCCTTCCTCAGCTAGACATTGGTATGACAGTGCAATGACACCAGCAACATCATTCTGCTCCTAAAGCCCTTAGCAGCTGTAGTAGTGTTAAGTACCAGGGTTACTAGGCAGAGTCCTTCCATCACAGCCTCCTCAAGGTACAAATTCAGAGGAGATAACCCTGAGTCTGGGAACAACGAAGTGTTTCTGAAATCTGTGTCTCTAGCTGCTTTATTTAAGTCATGTCATGTTCTTCAGAGACAGGCCAAGAAAGACTGACACAGTTCCCAGGACATTATTCTCCAGCTCCCCTCAAGTGAGAAGAAAAAATTTCTGCAACCTCTGTTTATCTAGGTGGGCTGAGGGCAGCTTGGACACCTGAGGAGGCACTGCTGGCTGCTGAGGACATCCCAATCTTCAGTTTGAGCAGAGCTGCTTAAGTGGTCTTGCAGGCCTGTTCTGCCCAAGGAAGGCATGAAAAGTCATAGGGAATCCTTGTCATTTCTAAAGGATTGCTTGCTAAAGATTTATCAGGGACTCAGAGAGGGAAAGAACCAGGTCTTGCCCTCTCACCCAGCTCCCCCAGACTCAGCACTGATTTCTCTTCCACTAAGCCGCAACCTCCTTCCGAAAGGTACTGGGTCATTTCAGGGCAAATCATGGTAAGATCAACTTCTGCTCTATATCTCCTCACCGACAGGGAAGTAGTTGAGGCTGGAAGGAATTCACAGCCCTTCAGCTTGTGATGGAGTTGGGATAATGGCTAATTCACAGATCAATCCAGGGCAGAAAGGGGAAGCAGAGCTGAGTTTAACCCCTTGCTTACTCAAAGAGAAGGCAGCATTTTCCCTGTGCTGACACCAAACCAGCGAGGTCACTGACAGGGCTGTGCTCTGCAGGATACTTGCTCATGCCCAGTTGTTTTGGGCACACCATTAGAGAAACTATTTTGCCAGAGGTGTTGTCAGATTTACCACCAGCTCTGCATATGGAACTCAGCACACGCATCACCAATATGTGGTGATTCTCAAAAGCCACTTTTAGTCCCAGAACTCCTTGGCATGTCTAGATACAGGCTCTCACTGCATGCCAAGAAGCACAAGCAGAGCCTATGGTGTTTTTGGACTGGCTGGTAGTGGAGTGGTTGGTCATGGCATGCAGCCATGCTGTGGGCTGGGAGATAGAATCACAGTTGTGGCCCTCAGGATCTTTGGTCAGTGCTGCTGTGGTCCAAGACCAACCAAAAGTCAGTGTCCTGCTCTTTGAGACCTTTGCTTCATCCGATCTATCCCTGCAGGCTCCTTCTCTGTGATTTCTGCTCAGAATAGCCAAGACTGTCCGATTGCCCCAGGGCAGGTTGTTGCCATGCCCTGCTGGGGCTGTAGATGCGAGCTGTGAGTGCCACTAGCCCTTTACCTCTCTTCCCCAGGGTGGATGAGTGCTCCAGCCTCGGCCCATCCCTCCTCCTCTTACACAGATGGTTGCCGGGGTTTCTCTTTGGCTGCTGCTTTTGGGCCCAGCTGCAGGAGGGCTCTGCTCCAACACAGGCTCAGCTGGGCTAGCACAATGGGAAAACAAGCCTTTTCAGCCCTGTTTCCTTTTCCGATGTTTTCATTTCCTCCAAGTGAAATGCTGCTGAAAGGAGGACAGTGTGGCTGTGGCTGCTGCCATAGGCATGGGGGCTTGGATGTCACTACCTGCTTCTTCATCTGGGTCAGTGATTTCAAAGGGGCCTTCACTCAGCTCCTCCCTTAGACATAACATTTCTTCTAAACACGCTTAGCCAGGCAATCAGTAGAGACCTGGGATCACTCTGCCTTGGAAATAACTGGCCTTGTCTAGCCCATATTCTTATAGCAGATCCCAGCAAAGGTGCTGGACATCCCAGAATGAGTGCAGGAAAGACAGAGCCTAGCACAGGCTTCTTGCCTTTTAGCATTTGCTCTGCAGACTTCAAGGCACCCAGCAAACCCAAGGATGCATTTGGGGCAGTCGGGAGGAATTGGAGTAGCTTGTGCTTTGGCAAGTACGGCATGGGGTGGGGAAATGGAGGAGGGAATGAAGTGGCTTCATATGTAGCATGGCTTTGCTGCCAGTGCCTGTGACAGCGAGGGGCTAGGGGAATGTTCTGTGTTGGAGAAAGGGAGGCTGTATTCATTTAAAAGTTTTTTGGCAGGTGACAAAGTTATCTTTGCCGGGCAAGGAAGAAGGTGTTAATCTGTGCATATGCTAAGGAAGGAATTAATATTCCCTGACCTTACAAGAACTTCTAAATTAAAACAAATCAAACCGAACCGCGTACGGAAGGCTTCCCAGAGGTGGGTTCCTCAGCAGTCGATACCTCCCCGGGGACACAGAGAGCCAGCGTGTCCCCAGGAGAGCTGCCGCCCCCAAGGCTCTACAGACCCTCAAAACTCCGCAGCTTCCCAAAGTTCTGCCACCCCCCAAAGCTCTGCGGACCCCAAAGTTGTGCCGCCCCCAAAGCGCCCCCGCCGAGCCCCCCGTGCCGCAGTGGCGCGGTCTCGCCGGCAGAGGGCGCTCGGGGAGCGGGATTGCCGGGGCGGCGCTGCTGCGGGACCGGGATGTGGCTCATCCATCCCCGGCTCCCCATCCCCGGCTCCCCATCCCCGGCTCCTCATCCCCGCCTCATCCCCGTCTCGGCCAGCGGGGCTCACCTGCAGACACCGGCCTTCAGAAGGTAGCACTTCCACCCTGTTTTTCTCAATTCCAGAAGTGCCCTGATTTCCCCCTGTTTTTCTCAGTTCCAGAAGTACCCTGACTTGTTTTCAGTCCGTTTAAAATGGATTAGAAGCAAATGGAACGCGTGTTCGGGTGTTCGTGGGAGGTCCCAGTGTGAAGGCACCAGGTACAGGAATGACCAGTGGGGTCCTTGGATGGCCCAGCCAAGTCTCTCCTAAGGATGAATCTCCTCCAGAGGACAAGGATAGAAATAAAGGACCTCTGAGGAAGGGGTCTGGCACTGTGACGCCTTTCTTCCCCTCTCCCATCCAGCACACTAGCCTCCATCCTGTGACCTCGCTGAACAGCCAGCCAGGGTTGTGGGAGATGGGGATTTTTGGAGATGGAGCACCATCCTCCTACCCCTTGGCTGACTCTTGCCAGAACCCCCTATTCTGGGGGACCCAACCCCTTGCAGCCTGCAGAGCCCCCACTGCCATTGGCAAGCAGGTCTATTTCAAGTTTCACAAAGCGACATGGGCTGCGTTATTTGAGCTCAGGACCTTCCTTGGCTTCTTGGCTGCTGACTTGCAGCAGTGCATCCTTCCCCATGGAGGGGAACGAGCCATCTCTGCCTGCAACCTGTGCGTCCAACACAGGAAGGCAGCTCGTGCACATGGGGTGGCAAGAAACATCGTATGCAGCTAACATGAGGACAGGGAAGAGGGGTATGTAGGTCCATGGGGCAATAACAGCACCTGGTCCCAACTTACATAAGGGTTGCAGGGGGCTACAACCCAGGAAAAGGCCCTTCCTTTGAACCCCTCTGACCATGAACAGCAGGAGCAGCATGTCACTGGAAGTGACTGGTTTGCTCCAGTCGCCTCTTTACAAGCACCAAGGGACAGCTGTTTGGGGACCGCTGGGTTTTTAAAAGGCCACTTATAAGCTTTAATATTGTGCTGGGGGAGAGGGTAAGGAGAAGGGGGGTCAGGGAGGGGTGGTTGCATTGACTGCTTAGGACTTAAAGCTGTAAACCTCTTCTTCCCTTGCTTATTGCTGGGACATTTTTATTGGCGAGATGAAGGGAGACAGAGCACAGCTCCACAACTTGCTCTTCTTCTAGAGGTTAATGACCCAGTTAGCAGCTCTTGGCTGCATTTCCCGACATTTTGCAGACATCAAGACCCGTCTCCCTGCCAAGTACATTCTGTTCCCTGGAGCTTGGCCAATGCATCTCAGATTACTATGTAATGCGACAAAGAGGGAGAGCTGGAGGTGACGGTGGGGGCTGGAGGGGAGATACGGGAGCTGTTGGGGAGGGGTCAGGAGAGGGTGGGAGAAGGGGAAGCACCACTTCTAAATTTAACAACTAAGATGGAAACAAAGCTCCCAAGGTGCTTATTTGCTGGATAAAAACGTGAATCCCAGGATGAATTGGAGTGATGCTTCTGGGAAACAGATGCAATCAGCAAATAATTCCCCCCTAGGGACCATGCAAGCCTGCACTTCCTGGATATGCTGACAGTCAAGCTCCTGCTTCTGATGCCCTTGTGCCCAGGACAAATACTGCTGGGGAACTGGGGCTGCTTTCCTGAATGAGAGTTCAGTATCCCAAGAGGAACAGGGGCTTAGGCAGAAAAATGGAGAGTGGGGGCAGTAAAGAAGATGAAGTCCCCGCATGGTCTTTTATTTATCTTTTCATACCCAGGGCAGAAGATGCTGCTTAGACACACTGTGCTTGGAGAGCTTGGCTGCTTCAGATTCGGACACTTGCACAGTAAAGCGAAGAGGGTCAGACCTAGGGAAGGCTCTCCTGGCAGTGGTTGAACATGCAGCTTGCAGTGTGGCTGAGTTACTGAACCTATTAGTAGCAGGTGCCTGTCATTGCTAGAGGCCACCCCAATCATACACTCCACACTTGCCCACAAACCTTTGCCCAGTGACCAGTCTGGTGTCCTCGCCCGAGCCATGCTGGGGTCTTCCCCTGCAGCTCTAATGAGATCCCCGGGTCATTACATGCACTTAGACCCCCTTTGCCCTTGCAAACCTCTCCTCCCAGGCATCTTATGCCACATTTCTGATTAAAACCACATTGTTTTCTATGTGGTTCATTGAATCAGAGACCCTCACATGTTATCAGTGTTGAAAATGAAGCTTGGGGTCCTGACCTGAGGGGAACTCTTGCAATCCTCTCCCAGGCTGTCATCTCTGTTACAGCTTTCCTAGGTTCAGGATCTCCCACTAATTCAGCTCTGGATCTTGGGAAACCTTCTGTTCACAGCTGCTTTGAGAACTACCAGCCAGACCCACAGCTCCATCATGCCCTGGACTGCTTGCACTGCCCTGATGATGTGCCACAAGCCTTTTTCCACTCAGGGCAGTTTCTGGCACATGGTCATGCCAGTTCTCAGCCCCAACCCTTGCCAGGCTTGAGGTTTCCTTCCCTCCCACCTCCTACACCTGTGTCAGCTCCACTTGGTCTTGACATATCCCTTATAGACATCCCAGTCTTGGTCACCTCTGCCCAAAACCATCACTGATGTAGCAGCTCATCTCAGACATAGCCATGGTGCCTCACCATGGTCCCAATCCCAGCCTGTTTCCTCTCCTGTCCTGCTCCTGCCATATATGCCTGCACCCATGTTGTCTTTCCTGGTCCAGCCTGGCATCTCCAGGACACAGGGGGGGGGAGGGTCTCCTCTCCTGCTGCCAGCACACTCCCAGCTGAGCCTGCTGGCACAGCCCACTTGCAAGGAGACCTGCTGGAAAATGAGCCTTGTGAGCCACATCTGACCAAGATATGCATGCATAGTGTCAGGTGCAGTGGGTGAAGGTGGGACTTCACTGAGCAAAGCAGGAGGCCTGGGCAGAGCTCAGGGGGGTGGGCTGACACACACGAGGTGTCAGAGCCTGCCCACAGGACCTGAGATACCCTGCAGTCAGGCCCATGCCGTGAGCACGCCAGGATAGCTCCAAGCCCTGCTCTTCCTCCATGGCCTGGCAGAAGTGCTCAGGCAGGGTCTGCTCTCAGACCTCAGAGGAAGGGTTACTCTCTGGCTCTGCAGTGCAGCCAGGTTGTGTGCTGGGCAAAGGGGCTGGTCCCTGCTTCAAAGGTGGATGGACGGAGCCAAGCTCGTGGGCAGCACCTGAGAGCTCCCACCCTGCTCCCACAGGCTCAACAGCCCCCTTGGCACCATCCTTCAGGATGCTGTCTTGTAAAATGGGAAGAGAAGAAACACAAAGGTCTGGCTCAATGGGATTGCTTATCTCCCTGGAGCAGAGCCCTCCCTCCTCTTCAGGAATTATTTCCTTGAAAGACATGAAACAGCACAAAACTGACTCTTGCTCAGCTCCATCTGCCACGAGGGGGCTGGGTGCCGGGAGGCCACCGCTGCTCACTGCATTTGCCAGACATGGCTTTAGGAGGATTTTTTTATCATATGCAGACTAAGAAAGAGATGAGTGAGGTTTACCTGTACCAGGAGTTGCTCGGGAAATTCCTGAAAAAAATGTGCTTTTGTGTAGCACAAAAACCACAGTAAGTGCCAGCATCTAAAAACCTGGCACTGTGTTACTTCATTGCTAAGCATCTGCCCTCGAGGCCAGCCCCACAGAGAAAGTCATCAGGGGCCAAAGCATCCTTTAAAACACAAGCCTTGGCTAACCACAAACATGCAACCCTCCTGACTCCTAAGCCACATGTCAACCTCTTCCAAAGGATGAGAAGGTCCAGATGCAGTCCTGTGATGTAGGACAGCTGGGAGAAGGGCACAGGTTGCAGGATGGAAGGAGCACCTCCTCCCCAAGGAAAGCTGGGTGGGGACATACACAGAGGAAATTTTCCAGCAAAGTCAGCCTGACCCTCTTTGTCCGGCTCACGCCCTTCCACAGCAGATGCCCCACTATGTGGAAGAGCCCATGTCACAGCACATGGTGCTTGATGCTGCATGAACCCAGCATTCAATCAGAGTCCTAGCCCAATGCACCTGCCGTTTTGCTGCCCAGCAAAGCTGTTTCACTCAGCAGGGAGGGCACAAATGTGCACATGGGGAAAAATCTGTCAGAGGCATCTCAGCATCTGGTGCAATGCTGAGAAGACTTAAGTTGGGACAATTACAGTTTAAATATTGCTGCTATTATCAATACCAGAAGAAGCACTTGAGCCCTTATCAGGGTAAATAATAGCAGGTAGGTGACTGCTAAGTTCATGCCATGTTTTTCCACCTGACCCTTTCCCCACAGATCTGTCCTGGAGTAGAAATCATGGCAGTAAACAACCATCAAGACCAATACATATAAAGACAGAAAAAATGTTCCAGCCCTATTTATGGACCAGGGGGAGCCATGCAAACACCAGCTAGACCCTCCATATGATTTATCCTGAGTAGAGATGCTCATCCCAAAAGCTGAGGTGTTTTGTTGTTTTAGGAGACTAGCAAAGGCCTCGCTTCTGTCTCAGTTGGCTCCTGAATTCACTAACTCACAGAAACCATTAGGCAATTCTGTGCAATAACTACAGCCGGTCCAGGTTCATTTTCTCACCTTTTAACATCATCCCCAGATCCACCATCCACATGAAGAAACAACCCAGGTCAAGAACAGTTCATTAGTCCAATGTGTGCAAGGCAGGAAACAATAAGCTTAAAGTGCATCAGGGAGGGCTTAACTTTGGCCCTATCTGAATGTTTCAAATAATAAGAACAGTTAAGCACTGAAAAATTGCCTAGGGGGTCTGTGAGGTCCGTATCCTTGAATTCTTTCAGAAACAAGACAGAGACAAACATCTGTCTGGGCTAGCTTGGGTCCAGCTGGTCCTATCTTGTGGTAGGGTATGGACTATATGACATCCTGTTATGCATCAGCTTTTGCCATCCCAGTTTCCAGGTGTGTTTGTTCAGCTTCCCTCTGTCACATGCTGTCCCCTTGCTGTGTGTTCACAGGATGTGTGGCACACTGCTGAGCCTGATGCTGAACAAGTTGGTCTGACTTCTGAAATCATGTTTTCCTTGAAATTAGGATGAGTTTTGAGATATACATAAATGTATAGAATAGCAGAGAATATTTATTAGGGTCGAAATTAACATTGATTGATTTGATTTTTCCTGATTAGGTAATTATGAGAACTAAAGGGGTAATCACCTTTTCGACGAGGAAATGAAACAATCATCCAAGCTAGACAAGTCCTGAGTTTCTAATTTGAGCAAAGGAAAAAAAAAGCTACAGGTGAAGATCAAAGAGCAGTATCTATGCCACGTTGTCTCTCCCTCTCTGAGCAGACATGGGCTGGGACTTTTCTACCATGCTCCATCTATATGCTTTTGGAGACGGAGTGAGGAGAAATGCAAGGTTTAGCCCAGGGACTAAAGCTATGCAAGGCACAGATCTTGGCTTACTTGAAACCAGAGGAGAAAGAAGCCTTCCCTACCACTCTCCACCTCAGCAGAGGTGGCCGGATCTGTCAAGTCATTGATGGCTGAACACGAGGCTCACGGGAGCAGGTCCTGCCTCACTGTGCTTCCTGGAACTGCCTCTTGCGCATCTGCAGCCTGTCATGGCCTCTCTCCCCCATGGTGATCCCAATGCCCCACTGTCTCACTGGGTTATCTCATCATTTGGGGTATCTCCAGGGCCCACATCTTGGTGCTCCAGGATTTCTTCCCCAGTTAGCAAAGTGGTAAAAGGCCACTGAGTGCAGACCTCAGCCTGACACCCCATGCCCAGCAACAGCAACAGCCTTGGGTACAGCTTGGACACTCATACATGTGCCATGATTCCTCTCCCCTGTTCCCACCTGTATTATAATGGAAACCAGGATGAAGGGACGCTCTGGAAAGCCAGCTACCATCAGTCCCTTAAAAACAAAACAAACAAAGGCCTTTTCTCAGTTGCAGTGGCATGAATGGAGCTTAGTCTCTCTGGTCCTTTCAGGATGTGGCTGAGATATATCAGGGAAGAGCAGCTGTCAGCATGGATGTGCCTAAAATTAGCTCAAAGAGAAGGTTTCCTCCATTTATTTATTTATTTGCTCCTTAAAAGGCCCCTTCTTATTAGATGCAAATTCAGCACAAAAGCTTCAAGATGGTACAAAGGCGCTGCTAATATTTTTCAATTACACTGAGAGAGAGAGGTCATAGCACTTTTGTGTTTGAACTTCTGCTGGGGACAGAGGCTGCAGTGATGCGGTGACTCCTTGGATGTTTGGCTGCAGGATTGTGTTTGGAAGAGCTGTACCATGTGCAGCAGGTTCAGCTGGTGAGTTGGTGTGCTGGAGACCAGTGTGTCATTTATTTGGTGTTATAGGTGCCCCAGGAAGGAATCATGGAGAATGGGTTTTGAATCTTAATTTATCTCCTTTCAGATATACACACACACCCTTCCAAGAGGTTTCTTATTATACATTATGGCATTATCTACTTTCATCTGTTTGCCAGCTTTCCCCTACCATTTATCTTTCTCACCCTCTGATAACTTCAGGACTCCCTCACCAATTTCACTCCCTCAAACTGGAGGGGAAAGAATTGAGTGGAAAAATCCTAAAGATACTAGATACCAGCAAGTTTTTTGTCAGAGGGAATTACCTCAGTAAGGTCTTTTGTAAACAAATTCTGGAGAAAGAATTCACTCCTTCTTAGCAAAGAATCCACATATGGCATAGCTCCATAGGAAAGCAGGCTTGATCACTTCTGCTGCTCAGGTGACCAGCTGTTAATTATAGAATGGTCTGGTGTAGCCTGGTCAAGTCATGCTGTATCCTTTGTCTAATGAATCTGTAAGTATTTGAACTCAAGTTTTTGATTTGTACAAGCATAGGAGGCCAGGTACTATGACTCTGTGCAGAACTAATAGGTGGGCTGGATCACTGACTCTGAATAGATCCTTTCATCTAGAGCTAGTTTCAATATTCAAGATCCAGTAGCAAAGTGTCCAGACTGTATTTTCAATTTTTTGTGATCCATCAAGTCAATTGGATGGATATGCAAGCTGGACCCTGAGGACCTTATGGCTTTTAATGAGAAGGTGAGACTTATTTACACTTTGCATAAGCTTTTCCCTTGAGATAGCAACCCTGCTCAGGGCTAAAGGCCTGCTATATCTACCTGCCTACTGTATCTTTATCCTCTTCTCTAGGAAAATACATCAGAGAGTAGAAAGTCAAGCATCTCATGGTACGTCTGGCTTACAAAAATTATCCCCCCTGCCCCATATTGCTCATCCGTCTGCTCTGATGGCATCAATGTTCCTCTGAACAGCACTGCAAGTAGTGCTGATTGCAGAGCAGCAGCAGGAAGATGGGAATCATTAAAGCAACTCAACCAAAGCCCTGTAATTAATTAGTTAGAAAAGCATCTTGGCATTATTAGAGAGGCCTCAGCAGAGGAAGCGACACCTCCGTTCTAACAGACTCACCTTCCGCCAAAGCTGCTGCTGTGATGTTTGACATTGTGCTGGTGTAAACAGAAATTAGAAGTCAGTGTGACAGGGAGAGGAGCCACTGGCAGGCTGTGCCCTTGGCTAGTGCTGTGCTTTGTTCCGGGAGCTTTCTGTGCTGTGCTCATGGGCAGAAATCAGATCCTGGAAAAGGCTCGGGTAGGGATGATTGCTGCTCAACCAGGAAGACCCTGATTTTTCCTGTGATTAAAAGCAAACCCAGATTTCCCAGGGTGCTGAACAGAAAGCTGGTTATCCAGGTGTTTGTGATTATAAACAGTCAAGCATACACAAAGATGCCACCCACCCAAGACTCCAGAAAATGGTGTTTCCTGGAATCTAGACACATACAGGGTGCTGCTGTTCCTGGCAAACATGCACAGGCTGCTGCAAGGAGAACTGGGCCATGATCAGAACTGCATATTCATGGCATGCAAATATTAAGCTACTGCAAACTCCCACAGCTGTCATCAGCACACGGTACCATGGCCATGAGCCCCAGAGATGGAGCAACACCCTATGGGGAGCAGCAGGATGCTGCAAGATCTATGTGTTGCTGAAAATAAGAGCATCAAAAGGAAAATGGAAACACAAGACTAAAATAGTCAGGATTGCTTTAAGGACTCTTAATTTCCTTTGGGGAAGGAGGCTAGGCAATGTGGCAGGTACCTGGGGTGAGGAGGCACGAGGCCTGGCATTCCCACTGACCTGCTGTCATACCTTTGGCAAGTCTTTTTTTTCCCCATGTGCAATTTGCCCTTTCCCCGCTTGGTACTGTCAGCCTCTAGGAATTCATAAGTCTTAAGCTGGGCCTCCAAAGACCATGATTTTGGCTTAAAAATCAAGAGGTATAAGCGTATACATGTGAATTATGTGCCTTTTTGAGTGGCCTTGTGGTTTCTGACTCTTCAGGGATCATATTTCCAACTGAGTGGGTCAGATTTTTTTATTATGATTATTATTATTTTAAATGAAAGCCAAGAATTTCACATAAACACAGGGCTCTGGCAGCTTGAGTTGGCAACTCTGCCCATTCTTCTTGTGTCCTGCCTGCTTAGACTGGGAGCATCTGAGGCATGGGCTCTCACTGGCCACGTCTGCACAGCATCAAGCAAAACCTCCCTACTCTCAGCTGACTTCCTGAACTTGCCCAAGACAACAGACAGCAACCAGCCATTTCCCAGAGGTTTCCAGTGAGGGCGATATGTCCCCCGAGTTTGTCCTGCATTAGAGCACAGGTGACCAATGGACTGGAAATGACCCAAGAATAGGCTCCTGGGGGAGATTTTTGGTGCATCCTATTTTGGCCCTGCTGTTGAAGCCTTGGCAAGGTGCTTCAACTGCTCTGCAAGGCAGCAGAGAGACTAAACACTGAGAACATATCAGTGCATGCATTTTCTCTTCTCTTTGCTGAGTTTCACACTAGGTCCCAGGCATACTCTGGGCAGAGATTTGAGAGGAAGACTGTGCTTAGTTGAACTGTCTTGTTCATCTCATGATGTTGAACAACTCAAATCCTTCGTGTTTTACCTTGCAGATGTGTGGATGTACCATGGGAAGCTCCCTGTCTGTGCAGCTGTCACCAGCTCTGCAATAACAAGAAGTATATCTTTGGCTCTCAGCTCTGAAACTCATCTCTACATTCTGAAGTGAAGACATTCTCTGAATAAATGAACAAACTTAGATCTTCAAATGAACAACGCATTCTTCCTCAGGTCAACTTTGCAGAGAAAGCAAATATTTCAGGAGAGTATGGTTACTGCTCATAGCTCTCTGGAGCCAGCCTGCAAACTCCTCTGCGGTGGCTATAAATCTGATGGTGGCTCAGCTTAAGGACCTCGCAGATGCTATTTCAGACTAATATAGTGTACCATAAATGGGATTGAAAACACCCATCTATAGCAGACAAAGCCTTTCTGGTTCATTCAAACACTGAGGAAACTGACCATTGTATATATGCAGAGTTGGGATTCATCCAAAAGTGAGTGGTAGCCAAAAGAATTCACACATTCCCTGGCTGGGGAACATGTTGATTTCAGAAGGCAGCAAAGGTAACGCAAGGATACAGGGAGACTCCCTTGCCTGGCATTTAGTGTTTGAATCTTACCCTTTGATTCACTGTGAGAGGGAAGAGTCTCAGAAGGACAGAAAACCCCCCATCATATATGATATTCCTCATTTAGAGGCAACAAGGCATTTGGTCTCCATGGGATGGCAAGAAAATAGCTGCTCTCAGAGTCTCAGGCTGAACTTTAGGGGGTATCTGTCTAGCTAAAGCAATATATCAATTACTATCACAATCAGCTTGTGGAACACATTTCTATAAAGCACTGCAGAGAATGAAATGGGTCCAGAAAGGCTTGGGGGTGCAATTCATCAGCTCTTGGTACAGGTGACAGCCACCAGACCCCCCATATACTGATAGAGGTTAAAAGCAAACAAATAACCCCAAATGCACACTATGGCAGGGGGAGCCTGTCTCTAAAGCGTGAGACCATGTCTAATTAACAGGGTCAGGGGAGGGTCTCCTGGGGCAGATGGACACGCCAGTGGTACCCGGGGAGTCCTGGGAAGCTGTGCTCTTGGCGGCACTCCCATGTGGGCCACAGGAGGAGAGGGATGCGTGGTCTGATCCTGCCTGGCAGTTTCTGTGCAAAATGGGGCCAATTTGCTGGGAAGCTTCCCACTCCCAAGGAGGGAAGAGGTGGGCCGCGAGTTTAACAAACATTTTGGTATTTGGAAGTCATTCCCAGCTCTCGTTTAACACACAGACTGCATTTCCCGTTGCTAACTGGCAGCAAAGAGCTCATCAACATTTAAATAAGAGGCTTGTTAATGCCAGCGTGAGGCAGGTTTGCATGCCAAGGCTGGCTAAGGTTTCGTGCCAAGGATTTTCTAAGAGAGAATTTCTCTAGGAAACTCCTTTAAAAGGAAGAATTCACTTCTAGTTAAAGAGAGCGAGGGCTTAATTTGAAGAGGTGCTGAGCTGGTTAAGTCAAATGGATGGTGCAAGAGCTGAAAGCCTGTGAAAATCAGACTCCAGCTTTTAAATCAATTAATTAGCTGAAGAATGGCATGTGGTGTTTTGCAACTGATTATGTTTTCTCCAGTGCAATAACTGAAGGCAAAAAAGGCTACACATAACCTCTTCCATCAGAGCCACTGATTTGCCCATCAATGCTAAATATACTCAGGTGAGGTTCTAAATGCACCTGTTACCTGAATGTGTGAGTATTATCTTCCACAAATGGTCAAATGCACCTTAGTGCAGGGGAGATGTGCAATATTTGGCTCTGTTTCCAGATCCCAAATGAGTTATGTAAATTACAAAGAATTTTTACTCTGGGAGTTTGTTTGGAGCCTTCCACATGGAGACTGAGCTTCCATCTCAGAGGCAATGGAAAGGGAAGGTGCTGGTTCTGGCAAAGCCAGAGGGTCCTGTAGTATATGTCTATATAGCTGGGTTTATTGCCTTTCCTTGTTCTGTCATAGAAGAGGAGTAATGTCCGTGGTGTCAGAATATGCACATGGTAATTGGCTTTTGCTGTAATTAAATGCCTCGGTGCCAGTGTTTAATCAGCCGCCAAAGCCGTTTATTGCCTCATATACGGCTGCACCATGAGCATTACCCCTTAATTAGTTGCTGAAATAGTGATGATTTAGCAGCGTCTTTATATTTATACTTTAAGACAGCAGATTCCGTCCAACACCAACAATATTGCAAGATAAAAAAGCAGACCATTCTGCTGTGCTATGATTTGGGCTTATTTATTTTTCCTTACCTTGTGGAAAACAGTGTCATGTGTATCTCCTGGTGACACCACACTGGAGGTGGTTAGCACTTGGAAAGCAATTTCTATGTCTCTGCTCCGCTCCAGGGCTGACCTTGTGTATTTTAAATGGATTCTGTATCAATAAAACATTGTCTCCAAAAACTCTCAGCAGCAAAAGGACTAGGCTTCAACCCTTTGACTCACCATTATCAGGGCTGCCTGAATCTGGTCTGGCAGACCAGAGGCTGAGAGCTCCCAGTCTTCCTCATAAGAACATTCTGGGGAAGGGAGTTCCTTTGTGTCACAGGAGCGGCACTTTGTCTTGCATGACTCTGGCAGGTTTTGACAGTGACACTGGCAGCAGCAGCAATTCTCCTGACAGACCCATCCAAACTCCTCTTCCCCTCTTTCCCTACTTGTTTTCACAGCAGCGATGGTGCTGTTTTATGCAGCCACTTGCCATTTTGTGGGCAATACAGCAGTGAAAGGGCCCACTCACTGTGTACATGAATCTTCTTCAATTTCATTCATCTGATGGGAAGAAGTCTGGTGTGATCTTTCAGAGCCCCTGAACAGTTAATGGCAAGACAGAGACATCTCCAGAAAACAGATTCACCCTGCCAAGAAGAAGCTGTCAAAGATGTCAGAGGAATGGCCCTTTGGAAGTGTCCATCTCTCATAGAGGGAGCCCTGCACCTCACTTGCACTTTGCTCTTCTCTTCCCAACTGTTATTCCAAACCCTGCCCATAACACCAATACTGCCTGCTAAGACCAGCACTGGGGACAGTACTCCTCAGTCTTCCAGGTTTCTTTCCTGCCTTAAAAACCCCCGAGGAAGCTTATAAAGCCCCCCCAATTTCTCAAAATTGATGAGAAAGAAAAAGTCATCCTTGCTCAGTAACAAAACTCCATTTGTGACATGAAGAAGTTATACAAGTTAGCCTACATATCTTGAAGATAAACATCCCAGACCCTTTGCTCAAAGCCAGGGGGTTAAATCTACAGTAGCCACGGCTGGAGACAGCCATTGCATTGGGAAAATGCAGCTGTACAACTGCTTCTTCATCTGACCAGGGTGTCACCAACAGAGCAACCCCTGGGGCTGCCAAATAGCCTACACTACCTCCATCCCAACCTCAACCCCAAGACAGCTCCCCTTGGCATCTGGATTTTAAATGCACTTCACTCCCAAAGCTTTCATTATCTTCAATGGATTCTTGTAGTCTTTGACTGTAAGAAAAGCTGGGCCAAACTATCGAATTAATAGTTCCCTCACCCTTGGCCATTGCCTCTGGCCCCTGGCCTGCTAATGCATTTTGATTTGCATGTGGACAGCATACCCCTGGAACTCTTCCATCATAACAAGTTTAGGAAAAAGTACCTTGTGTTATAAAGGAAGTAATAATATCGAGTTTGGAAAACTATATAGCAGTTTGAACAGACTTGAAAGCCCACACCATCACACTCCCTTTACTGCCAAGACAAAGCCTATCAGACTCCCGTGTCCTGTAGGAACAAGCTGCAGAGCTTGTCCTTTCCTGAGGGAGAACACTTCCTAAAGTCCCCTGGGGAAGGGGAGGAGGAGCTGGCAGCAAAACTGCTGCCTGCGCCTCCTTCCATGGCTAACAAAGCATCCCCTGACAATACTTAACCTACTAAAGAAGTCCTTCGTATTCCCTGGTGGTGGGAATGTAAGGATGGGATTTAATTTGCAGCCAAGAATATTTAGTCTGGACAGTCAGAAAGACTGTCCAAAGGTGAAGACAGCATCGCCATGGCATGGACTGCAAAGGGAGGTTGTGGGATCTCTATCTGCAGATGTCTTCAGTCAGTCTTCAGAAGGTCACAGTAGATACAATTTGCTTGGGAGTGACAAACAAGGAATGGGTTTAGCTGTTCTGTGTGCCTTGTGATCTTTCTACAACTCTGAAAGAGTGTTTTAAGATAACCACTTTTGCTGATAAGGGAGGACAGTATTCATCTTGTTGAACCCTTAAAGACACAAACCAAACCTGTCTCAGATGCTCACTTAAAGAAAAGATGAGAGACCTCCTACACTGACTGGAGGGCCACCTTGGACAACAAAGCTGTCTTCAAGGCTGCTAAAGTTCATCAAAATGAATCCCACTTTGGAGACAGTCTGTACAGCAAGAAATTTCTCAGAGAAAAGGGCTTTTATAAAGCCCTTTCAAGGATAGAAAGGGTAGAAAAACAGAGGCTCTAAGCAGTGTGCAGATATTTAGCATGCATTTTTGGAAAAGCTTACCAGGATACACTGGATTGCCCATCACTTGAAGCATTTCGGTCCAGGAAAACATTTGGTGACAGTTTGGTGCTGTGTCATGTTTTCTGACTGGAGCGGTGAAGGTCAGGCTGTGTGCTGATCAGTGATATTTTTGAAGCAGATTGGACTAGACTGGGATCCATCCTGATTATTTACCACAATGACAGCCTAGAAACAGCTTTCTAGAAGAGACAAGCTTTGCGCTAACCAGACTTCTTTCTACTCTCCCCATAACAGTTTGAACAGTGTTCCTCCATTCAGCCGCAAAGAAAGATGCTTGGCTCTGCTGCCAAGCAATCACTACTCAAATCTGAGAACACTTGTAGGCAACTTCCCATATAATCAGATTACTGCATGGTTTGGGAACGGAGTGTTCTTCACTGCAAAGGCACACATTTTTAGGACCAGTGCAAAATTCATCAAAAGATGTCCAGTACAGCAGGGGGTAGCCTGTCTTGGGACACATTTCTGTCATCCTTACTTCACTCAACAGTGAAACAGGCTCTTGAATTAAGTGCGTTGAGACCCACACAATGAAATTTTGAACCTAAAAGAGAGGTGGAGGATATGAAGTATAATTGCAGGTGGAAGTTGAGAGAAAGTATACCATTCAACTTGAAAAAATAATTTCACACACTAGCAAACAAAAATGAAATTTATAAGAAGTTTATTGGATTGGTAAAATGTAATAAAAAAGCATTTGTGATACTTCTTCTGCAAAGAAAAAAGGCATCTGGCAATTTTGCATATTTATTTTCCCTTACAAAACATTTGAAAAGCATAACTGATAAAAAGGATAACAACCGAAAGAGCAGAGCAAGAGGAAAATACATCTCAATATAATTGGATAATGCATGATAAAAATACAGAAAACACATGCTTAAAACAGCTTTCATTCTCTTACTGTAAAAAGTCATTTTACGTGTTGAATAAAAAATATATGTTGGTTGCTCTGAAAATTGCAGTTTAGAAGAGGTAACTAGCTGAGAACAAAATATATATATCTATATATATTTATAAATATAGAAAATGTGTATATGCTGCATCTGTCCTCAGAACAAATTGGAATAAATGGTTTTAATTCATGCACACAAGTTACCAGAGAAAAAAACTTCATTTATTGCCTAGCAGATTGAACCTGTAAGGTGCTGATTGCATTTCCTGAGTGCCCTCAAAGCCCTGTGGAAGTAGTCAGTGAGGGAGACAAGTGCCCTGATGGGTTTAGAGGCAAGGGAGGCTACACAGCAGCTCACAGGAGGTGTACTCAGCAACTCACAGGATTCAGGAAAATTCCAATGGCAGCAGAATTGGGCCCCTCACAGACTTGGGTAGTGCTTTTGCTCAGCAAGCAGTAAAGTTCTGGTACCCCCAAGCTCTGACAGACAGGAGACCAATCCTAAAAGCTCAAGTAATGTAACTTCATAGGGCATAGAGTGTGCAGCAGAAGGCATTCCTCATGTAGGGAATGCTTCCTTGTGCCCCTTCCTTGCCCAGATACCTAGGCTAATGATTCACATTTAAAAGGAAGATGCTTCCCATACCACTGAGAACCTCTGCCTGCTGATGCAGGACAAGGAGAAGCGTGGCCACTCACACTCCCCTCTCAACTACAACAAGGCAACAACGTAAAACCTTCTCCATCTCAAGGGCACAACCAAGAACTACATAAAGCTGAAACACCACTTTAAAGCTGGTCTAGTCATCCACTGTGAATTACTGCCCATCCAATAAAGATCATTGCTGGTGAACCCTCGAGCAGACAGGTCTGCAGCTGGCAGGAATAGGCCAAAGCATAGTAGGACAAACACATTCCTGAGGGCACTTCCTCCTTGCAGTTTGAAACAGCTAAGTCAATCAATCTCCCAGCATTTCGCGGCATCTCCATAGGGCATTTAGACAAGAGGAATCCTTCTAGAATGACCCATGTGTGTTTCAGACCTCCTGGTATCATCCCACAGGTAAAGCCAGTGTGAGACATTGGGCTCTGACACACGACAAACTTGTTTGTTCTGAGCTGAACAGTGTCATTACTAAACCTAAAGAATTAGTACTCTAGGTCTCTCATTTGACTGACTGTAGGGCAGGCACTGGAAGCTGCCTTTCACTCTCTCTGATGGTCCAAAACAGAAGCTGAGCCATGGGAAACTATAGGATCCTTAAGGAATTTGAAGTCTCACCAAGGCAGATCCTTTCTAGCAAGACCAAGAGACAAAGTCCAAGCATTACTTTGCTCTGCCCATACCTCTACCAATACTCAGTTCTCACTGTCAAGAAGGACAGCAGAGGAGGTCACAGTGGCGCGGTAACGGAGCATCAAAACATCAAATTTTTCCCTTTGTTGCATTTCCAATACACCTCGCATTTCCTCTCTGATCACAGCAGGAAAGAGTTTGCTAAAACATGATTTTGAGGATTGAAAGTGAAAGCACATCAGCTTTTTTAATACAGTAGCACCAAACACCCAGCCTTTGGTTCACCTTGAAATTTTCTCTTCTAACATTATAAAAAATGAATGATGGAGAGCTTATAAGAGACAATATTAAGTGAATGAATTCTGCAGATATGAATGACTCTGGAGTTCTGATAAGGCAGAGATGTTTGAAGAGATACACCTAAGTATCTCCACTCCAGAACAGCTGCCTATCAGACAACAGGGTGTGTTAAGCAAGACAACAAGCTATGCCAATGGGATAAGCCATTGCTTTGTTTATCCCAATGGAGAACAGATGCTCAGCATTAACCTCTTGCTACTGTTCTCCATCATCCTCCTAGTTACCATCCCTGCTCAGCACTAGTGCTGTTTCTCTGCTGCCCATAAAAGAGCACAGTAGGTCTCTGAAAAGGCACACAGTGAAGAAACTGGAATATAGTTTTTGTAAAGGCAGCTCTGTCAATAGCCTACTTGTCACCTTGCTGGTGGTTCTGCTGAGATGCTTAGCTACTTAGGCTTTAGGCACATTAGAAATACTACTTTTTAGGTGGATAAAGCAGAGAACTAGATCAGACTTGGGGGACAAGGCACAAAATGTCCATTTGCCAAACTGAAATGGGTTTCCATCCCACACAGAGTTGCCAGTAAAGCACTGGCAGATGAAAAAAAAAAAGTGCCCCAGTTCTGTATTTTCAACGGATACCATTTCAACACAGTTGAAACACAAACTACAACCTCAGGCTGTGCATTTCAGTGCAAACTGCTCTTATCTCATACAGTCCTGAATGAAACATTAGCACAAAGGCAGCCTAATTGGAACAGGATCTTCTCCTCCCTCTCTGCAAATCCTCGTCATTGCACACAATCCCATAGCTAATGGCAGAGAGAAAACAGCTGATTCTGGCAAAATACTTGCACTAAGAAGGCAGGATCCAGCCCTAGAATGGATGCAGACTCACCATGGGGAGCAGTACTGGCTATGGAGAGGATAAGGTGGACCTTGCTCCATTAGCAGGCTTTCCTCACTCCCATGCCGCAGCAGTGTGGAAAGTCAGAGCAAGTGTTTGCAGAGGAGATGCTGGGCTCTGTCTCTATCTTAGGGAACACTTCACAGTGTGTAATTTTTCTCCTTGGCCATCACCAAGGAAGACTGTAAAAGCAACAAGAAAAACTACACTGAATGGCCACCTCCCTTTCATTTTGAAATCTAAGCACTTCCCCCATTGAAGGCGTTCCCCCCATGTAGGATTCCAATTTTGAAAACCTCTCTATATCAGAACTGGAAAATATTCTGATTGCATTTTCCAGTTCTAAATTTTAGGTAAAGCTTTCCTAGACAGAGATCTTAACTTTTCATTCAGTGCCTGAACTAAAGTGGCTCCATACCCTATGGGGACCAAGGCAAGAGTAAAACTCAATAAATGAAAAGTAAAAATAATGACACCAAAAACCCCACATTGTGGTCCTGACTACCACAAATGCTGAATAAGCAAGGCTTTTATGGAACAAAATTAGCAGGAGCTGTAGGAGCAGCCATTAAAAAAGTATCAGAGCGATTCTGCCCTTTATATTTTGCCACATTTATTATTTTCACCTCTCCCTTCTCACATATGAAATGGGGCAGGCCAGTTTTTTTCCTATTCAAGTCGGCTTTGCTCTCTGGGCTGTCACGCTGCTGGCACAGACCTGCGGAGACAGGACTTCCCGCACTCTAGGGGAATGCTGAACTGCAGCTATTTTTTAAACATCAAACTATTCCTTTTCACCATACACTCTGCTTCCAAAAATAAAACAAGCATCCAAATCTTTAAACAAGCAGAAGGACCCTTTAAAGTCTCATAACAATGTTTTAAACCTGGGGTAGGAGGGATGGGAATGGGAATACATTTTCCTGCTAATGGGAAATAATGAAACTGATGTTTCTGGATATGAAATGCTCGGTAATAATAAATCAGAGGTCTGTTGTTGAGCTCGTTCTGCCAGCCAGCCCTTGTGAGAAAAAGACAGCAAGAAAGTGTTTTGGTTTTTGTTTTTTGTTTTTTGTTTTTTGGTTTTTTTTGCACTGGTGAACTTAAAATGAAAGCAGGGGCAATACATGGGAAGGAAGAGGGTAGACAGGTATATGGCATGGAAATTATTTGCCTGGAGCAACCACAGAAGTATGCAGAAAAATGGCAAATATAATCTGTCTCCTTAGTCCCTTAGTCCTGGTTCCTAAAACTAGTTTTGGAATGAACTGGGGGAAGGGGAAGAAGGAGCAGCAATTTGAACACAGCAGATGCTCCAGTTAAACCATATTCTTCCCAAAGAGGAACCAAGGGTGGGGGCAGGGGAGATGGCTATTATTAATGTCCTTCCGTATATAGCAAAGCAGACATCCTGCATAATGGCAACACAATACATCAATAATAGCCCAAGAATAGCTTCCTACCGGTTTTTTCCCCCTGACAGTTAGAAACATAAAGAGAAAAATCAAGCTGCTGAGATAAATAGCTGAGTCTCCACCCCCACCTCAAATTGCCTTGGCATATTTTAAGAGATAAATGGTTCTATGAGAAATTTAAATAGCTTTCTCTTTTCTTTTTTGGCAGCTGCAGGAACTGGGTCAGGTGTAGAAATTATTAATTTCGGAGCCTGAAAACCCCATGTTTGAAACTTTTTTTTTTTCCTTTAAAGCATCAACTTTCTTAGAAGCAGAGTTACAAAAAATTAAAAAATAATTGAGCAGGTATTTTTTTTTTTTTAACAGAAGTCGGGCTAAAAATAATGAAATAACAATGCAAGCTGCAGAAAAGGGACAATTTGTGTAACACTTTAATGGACATTAAAAGTACTCATAGTGGATTATTAATGTTTTGTTTTGTTTTGTTTTGTTTTTTGCATAGAGTACAGTATTTACCCAATGGCTTTCATTCCTCTTGATCAAACATAGCACTGGGAGTCTGCTTTCAAGAAAAAGACTGGGGAGCACCATTCTGTAGCTTTGCCCTAACTTTAGTGCATGTTTACAAAGAGACAAGAGATTACTGCCAAAGTGACCAGCACCAAACACCTCCACAAAGAGACCATTTACTGCTTACTTCCAGATCTCAGGACTGACACCCCAGCAAACTCCTCTGCTCGAGGCTGTGCTCGCTGGTGCTCAGAGCTGGTGAACTTGGTACTGAACCCCATATAAATCTCAGCCATTTTCTTCCACTCAAATTACTCTTGCTTTATACTTTGATACCAGGGTTTCTCTGCATGATGCCAAAAGCCATCTCCCTCATACCATATGGGAAAGAATCTCTTTGCAATGATAAAACCTTGAATCTTATAGAGAAAAAAGAAACCGCTCTGAGTAAAGAAGTGCTGTTAAAACTCCCTCACAGGAGAGTACACTAGTTAAGACCTGTAAAAGGTTCAAATTTCCAGTCCTACAAAGACTCCAAGATCTTGAAAGATACCCAGTTGGCACACAGCCTGCTTCCTCTGCTGCATGGCCAGCAAAATCCCCCTGTTCCTCGTGCTCTGCTCCATGTCCCAGATCAGGCAGATACCTGAGGAGGAGGAGGATTCCCTCATTTATACTCGCTGCACCTCCGCAGGGCTCACAGCTCGTGCTCTCCTTCCCTTAGTGACCAATCAAAAATTTAAAAGGTGACAAAGACCCAGATGTAAATAGAACTGCAGTGCCTAGAAAGTCAGAGCACAGATAGGATCAGAAGACAGACTGTAATTACAGGCCCTGCTACTTATTACATAGGCCAGTTGGGCTACGTGAGCCTTCAGTGGAAACTTCCTGTGCAATTAATAAAGGAGAAACAGAATACTTTTGCAATCACTTCTCCAGCTTTCACTGTGGGGGTCCAATCCTGCCATCCTGGATTAGCTCTAATCATAGACAATCTTTCTCTGCATAAACTGAAGGCATCTGTTCTGGAAGACTTTAAAAAAAAAAAAGAAAAGGACAAAACCCTCATTGCAAACCTACACCATGCAATCAAGAAGGAAAGGAAACTGATCCTTCCTGATCCCCCCCAGATCGTAATCTGACAATGTTTTCAAGGCATCTGGCAAAAAGGAAGAAGAAAGAAGAATGCTATGAAATATTTAAAATCCAACTTCTGTCAAGAATATGTGAGAGGGGCAAGGTGAGTTTGAAAGGACTTCATTATTTGTAAGCTAAAACCTGAAAGCACCACCTTTTGCATAGAGGCATGAGATGCCCTTGGCCCAAGCCAGAGCAGTCCTGAGAACAAGTACCAGGCACTGATTCAGCAGGGACTGGCATGACAAAGTCAAGGCTGTGTGTGAGCGGGACCAAAGCAGCTGTCCTGCCCACCATGGGATGTACCGTGGGACATCGAGGCTAAGGCAATGTGTTAATAACACCACGAAGTACCTGTGTCTTTGCAGCCCGCAACTGATTCTCATCATCTAAAGCCTCAATCAGACTTTCAAGAGCATGGGAAATGGAGCATCCCCAAGTGAGGATTTCTCCCAAAGGCACTTCCTTTAATGCTGGGCCTCTCACGAAAGAGATGATCAAAGGGGAAACTACCCTGTGAGACCTGAGATGTATCAAATGACACTTTGCTTTGCTCCTGCATCCAGGATCTTACCCTTTCTGTTCTCAAATCCCCACTAGGATGGAGGACCTTTGCAGAAAGATCTTAGCCAGGCCTGACCACTGGACTGATCCCAATCCACATTATGAGAAGCAGGCAGCAAAACAGGCTGGACGTGCCCAGGTGTCATAAGGAGGGGAGGCACCAAGCAGATACTCAGGAGTTCTGATGCTCAGCTGAGGCTTTTCCTGGTACATCCAACTGTCTGCTATACAGTTCCAGCAGAAACCAAAACAGACTTCAGCACAGGCACTGGGCATACAAATGGGACCAAAATGGTCCTGAAATGCTAAACAAAAGACACTTAGGAACAAAACTGGCACAGCCACAATCCCCACAATACTTGTGTAAGATAGAAAGAATCCCTAGAATGTATTTATCAAAAGCCATTTTATGCAGATTTTTCCTTCTGAATATTTAAAACATGGTGAATATTAAACTTCAGAGATTCTTAATACGTTCCAAAGCCCCATGGACCTTTGAAATGCTAGCTCATCAATATGCAACATCTAATCTTGTCAGAAAAAAAAAACCTGAGGGGAAAAAAAAAAGCTATTCATCCTCTGCACACAGAGGTTACAGTGAGAATCCCAAAGAAAAAAAAAAAACAACCTTCCAGCATCTTATGCAATAGGTTAAATTTACTCTGGTTAGGAAAGTTTCACTTTCTGCAAGAGAGAAAGTGCCTGTACGTGCATAGCTACTGGAAGCTTCTTCTGAAGTGTGAGGCTGAAACTGTGTAGCTGGATTACAGTAAGTAGTTTATTAAAAAAACCCAAGGCTTGTGGCTTTGCATCCTGTTCCAGGCCAGTGTAGTCTCAGGATCCCCTCTCCAAAGACCAGCAGACAGTGCGCCACCTAAAAATCTATTCTAGTCCAAAATGCTGTGGTTGAAATGGCTTTGCTTGTTTATAAAGTTTAGTGTTTCGTATCACTTGCATCTGACCTTCAGCAGAAAGAAAAGCCCAGTTAAATTGTGCAAATATGTACCAAATGGGAGCAAGGGAAAGCAGCCAAAAATGCTGCATGAGCTTTTGCAGGGCTGCAGCCTTTTAGGAGCACCAGTTAGATGAAGTGGATGAGAGGCCAAATTGATTTAGGCTCCAGGCAGGAGCTTGAAACACCATGACATCCAAATTCACAAAGAAAATACTCTGTTACTGCAACCTCAAATTTCCTGCACATGAAAACACTGTTTTCTTTCATCTTTAGGAGATGCCCGTTCTGTAATCCGACATTTAAAAATGAACAAACAAACAGGAGTCAGCTGACAAAGGATTCTCGTTGGTGAATGGAAGTAGGTCACTCTGAGTATTTAGCCTTTACAGTCTGGCTTAATATTAGTGTTGTACACAGAGCAGTAACAAAACTGCACTGGAGACAGGGAAAGACTCCAATTTTGTCTTTTCTATGAAAATTAGCATTAGCATTCTGCATTAATGTGCAATGCCTCCCCAGCACCCAATATCTGGTTAATTAAAAGAAAAACCACAACCACAAAGCAAACCACGCACTAAATTAAACAACAACAAAAACCCCTTACTGGTCAGCCTGCATTTAAAGACATCTCAGTATGAGTAATTGGGCAGAGAGGAATTTTCCTGAAGGAACATAAAAGAAAATGAAAGCTCTACATACAAGACCAAATAAAATCTTCTGTCTCTCACAAATGCAAATTCAGGCTGCCCTTTTACACAAACATATTAAAGGAATAAAACTGGAAGAAAAAATATAAGAGGAACAGCTAATAAATTCATTCCTGGACCAAAAAAAAAAAAAAAAATCAACAAAAAAACCAAAACAAACTATCCTTCAAACATATTTCTTCATGGTAAATCCCTGCAATCATGTGGTTCTAAATTACACAGTTAAATATGACTGAAAAAGTAAGGCACAATTTCATAATAATTTTAAAAGCAATAATTATAACAATTTTCTTTGATATCCATGTGGCAGGCCACTGATACTAAGGACACACAAACCTACTTGATTAAAGATCTGAAAAAGTTTTTCCAACTACTAAATAGGACTCACAATACCTTGGTGAAGTAAGTAACAAACCATCTTCACTGCAAAGATGAGTGCATGTTGAGGAAATGGAAAAAACGGGTAAGAGAGCGGCTTGTGGGCAAAGGAGGCAGGGACAGGAAAGCAAAGACACCCCAAGTGTGATGTTCCCAGGGAGGGACACCAACCTTGGGGAACGTAAAAGTAATTACAAAAACAGGCTTCTGTTTATTTCCTCATTTTCTAAAATACCTTGGTAGGTTGAGAAAAGTGGACAAATAACAAAATGAAAAAAACCAAAACAAAAACAAAAACAAGCCAGTTTGAACTGCATGCTCTTGCTACCCATGATCAACCTCATTGCTTCCACATGTAGCATGAAGCCAAAAAGACCAGGGACACATAGTCAGGAATAAAGCCCAGTGGGGTGTAAGTAGCAATGCTCAGTATTGCAGCCTGCATTTCTACTCAGTTACAGCCCCACAACCCCCTTACATGTGTGTGTGTATGCCAGAGAGCTCTGCAAGTGTGGAGCTTGGTTCTTTCAGATCACAGCAGAAATCCTCCAGGCTGAAGGGAGAGCTGTTCCTCAGTGTCTACCAGGAAACCTACTACTTACGTTTTTTCTTTAGATTTTTTGGTGCTGGATGAGTGTTGTAATTTCACAGGTGTAAAGTCTATTCTCTCTCAGGCTCCAAATGCTAGTTGGGCAATCAACTGTTGCAAATTCAAACTTCAAATGCTGAAGAAGCCAGGTAATGTTTCTAGAAATGTTTAAGGAGAAATGCCATTCCCAAGCCCAGTAAGGGATGTGGAGATGAAGTTCAATCAGGATCTCTTGATCTCCATGGCAGTTGCCATAATGTTCTTATATTCTTCAGTAACTTCAGGGCAGAAAAAATCAAACAAAAACACCCAAGATAAAAACAAAGAAAACTGCAATTGCCACAGAAAAAGACATTTGCAGTCCCCATAGTCAGCCACTCCATGGCTTTAAGATGGGAAAGAAAAATGAACCCAACAGAAATAACACTGTTATTTTAAGAAGAGTCACATTATTTGGACTGTTCTAACAAAGGAAACAGTGACTTCAAAATTAGCAAAACTCGTTACAAATTGGGGAAAAAAAATCTTTTGAGAAGTTTCAAAGCTTTTTTTTATTTCACCAGGTCCAGTATTGAACCATTTCCTAAGAACACGTGCTTGTTTTTAAGCAGAATTTTTATCCAAAGAAGTTTTCAGAATTGTCACAGAAACTTTAATTTATCAGCAGAAGAAACTCAAGAACTAAAAAAAAACCTATGAAACAAGACATGAGTTTTTGAGAAGTGAAAATATTTGTTAACATTTCTGAAATTTATTTAGATAAAAATGCAGTATGATTTTAATTGCAATAGGGAAAAAAAAATGTTGTGGGTAACATTGCAAAAAGAGATAATTTCTCATTAAAAAAAAATGGCCCTTCTGATATAATGTCACTTAGTGAAAAAATTGCAACCAACTCTAACTGGAAATAGTGTTCTCACATCTTTCTTAGTTTGTACTTTACTAACCTCTAGGTCACTGAGTAGTTGCTGCTCTCCTTCCACACAAACCCTCAGGTACTATCACTAGTGTTTTCTCATGGGAATTTCACCTTGGTGAGATTCTTCAGCACCCCTCTCTCTGATAGCCCTGACTTGCAGTACTGCAACCTGTATGAGTGTTGTCAACCCAGCTTAGTGAACAAATTGCAGATCAACATGAGGAACCAACTGCAGGAACCACATATCAACAGAAACCAGTTATAAACTCAAAGCCTTTCTGAGCCATTCAGCTGAAGCACCAGGGGTATAACATTTATCTCCATTGCTGAGACAAGGACACAGGATTTCCCCCAGGACCCTTCTCCTGTGTCCTGTTATCCCTTCCCTGCCGGACTTCCTCAAAATCAAAAGAAACCAGCATTTATCAAAGCTAAGTCAGGCTTGCCTAACCATAGCCAGGCAGCAGCTGTAACAGGTCCAAAGATATTTCAGAGTGACTTGTTGCATATTCTCTTTAACAACCACCAATTTTTTTCAGACACTTCTTTTCTCTTTCTTCTCAGGCACATTTTGCTGACAAGCAGAAAGGCAACTTAAGGCCTGTGTCTTGTGAAAGCCTCATTCCTGCCATCAGGATGAACACTATTATGCAGAGTTCACTGTGACACTTTGGTACTCCCACACCTCTACAATTAAGTAATTTACCCAAGCATTTTGCAGCCATGGTGAAAATCTAAGAATTAAAATATTAAAAAAACCCAACAACATGAAAATAAACCCCAAAATTAAAGGTGCATTATCAGATAGACTAGAGAAATGGTGTTGCTTTCTATTTTTAAAAACAATGTTCAGTGATTAAAATAAGTGACAATAAAACCATCACAATTCACAAAATACTAGTGATAGCCTTAGGGATATGCTTAAGGATTGGACTGTAACCAAGGCAACCCAATCTTCTGGAGAAAGTTTAAGTAGACAGTTTTAAAGCCATCCCTCAAAGATACAGTAAATCTGGCTGTAGGGCTACTTGTGACATATGGAAGGTGCCACAGCCACCCAACACAAAGCACTGATCTTGTAATAACTCATCCTCCTGTCATCCCAATGTTACATTCTATCAGCCACCAGCCAGGTGCTCTCCTGCAGTTGGCATAAGGATGACACAGAGGCGATTCCATGTGTGCTGGGTAATTTGACAGAAATTTGACTGTGCCCACATCCTACCCAGATTAAATCCGTATGATTAGGTGAGGCAGAATCAGTCTGGTATTAATGGTTTGTCACACCATGCAATGGCTTTAAGTCTGTGCTTAAACAAACACCAGGGACTTAAATATTTTGCTAAATTAGAACGTGATCCTGGGCCCCATGTGGCCACACAAATCACAGGATCAGGCCCTACTCGCCAACAAATGCTAGACAAAGACAAAGCAGCATAAGCAGAAACTGAAGAATTGACCAGAACTGTCTGTGTGATCTTCCAATTCTTTCTGAAAGGAACAGTTTGGACACTACCACAGCCACAGATGATGAGAATTTTTGTCATGGCTAAGTCCACCTTAAGAAGAGCAAGGACTCTGGCAAAAAGACTCCTTCTTTGGAACAGATAAACAGGATATATTATAAGCATGTGATAAATATAGTGAGGAAGCAATATCCCAGTGGTTCTTAATTACTGTGCAATTGAGATACGTCCACCAGCATTTCCTAATTAAATCCTGAAGCATCAGAGGGGAGATTTACATACACATGTGGGTGATGAGAGCCTCTGTGATGCACATACAATATTTTTCAAATATATTTATAGTAATTTTAAAAGGCAAAGCCACAGAAATAAAGAGTGTTTTGGACAGTCATTCCTTCCAACAGGCAGATGGCTTTGGTGTTTTGGGGTGAAAAACACCCCCCACCATAGTACCTTTGCACAGATGTGTCAGGTCTAGAAAATAGCCACAGTACCTCAAATATCAACACTGCTCAGTCTTTGTCAATCATATTTCATCCATGGAGTATTTAATGCTTGAAATGTTTGACTCTTACCTCTCTGCATGCCAACCCAACTCACCACAGCACCCTAATAGCACAGATTCAGATCTAGATCTCCTGGCCTATGCTTTGAAATGGGCTGGAATCCCAAACCTACATATCAGCAAACTTTTCTGGAAAGATTAAATAGAACTCCTAAAAAAAGCAGTTTGGGCCAATCTATGACTAGTTTAATTCCCATAATGTCTCTGGGAAATTGGAAAGAAGCTCTCTCATGCAGAGGGCAGAAGATGGGAAGCCATATGACTTGCTCCAGTCCAGCCTACAGCAGGGCCATAGAAAGCCCAAAGGCTCTGGACTTGAGTTCTCCTTAGTCTAGGCCAATTCTGCTGGAAGGCACAACAGCTTCTTTCCATCAGTTACCCCAGTGTAATTCAGAAGAGTCTCATCAGCCACTTGACTTAACACTAAGAAGAGTGAAAAAGATCAGAGCTATGTTTGCTGCCTGCTGAATGGCTTATTCTGCATCCAAGTGTATCATATCCTCACTTGTGCTTGTAGAGATGCAGTATCCTCCACAGGGATACAATAGTGTCATCAGTCCCAGCACTGACCTCCCTTGTTTTTGTAAGGTTGGTTCAAACTGGATTTGCTCAATATTTCCAAGGGTTTTTTGGCTGGTGGTGGTGCAGACTGCATGTAAAGAAGCGAGCTCAGAAGAACCTTACATGCCATGGTTCAGGGAGCAGTAGTCCAAATGGAACGTGGAAGGAGCCAGGGCGCCAAAAAAATCTCTTCATATCTAAGACAGTAAAATTTTTGAAGGCCAGAGTAGAAATCCAGTATAAAAAGGCAAACTGCTTCAGCACAGCCCCTTCGGTGGTGAAGGACATCTTTTGCTCAATGATGCCACCCTTCTACAAAGAAGGATTCATTTCAAGCTGTGAATTTTGGGAAACTTCCCTGACACTGGTGAAGTTTGCCAATATGTAAACCATGTAAGGAACAGAGGTTACAGGCTGGTATTTCTGTATTTGTATACAGCTGAAGCTATTGAATTTCACAGAGCTCTTCCATGGAGGTTAGTGCTAAACCGAAAGGCACCATTTGCAGGAGCTGCAGTAATATATCACAATTTTTCTTAACTTTGTCTCCTATTGGTTCAGCTCATCTAACTTTTCTTTTCAGCATTAGTGGATATAATTATTCCCTGTAACAGAAGCCTGATATAAAGAAGAAAGCACTACATTCTTACTGTTTTTCAGTAGGTGCATGAAAAAAATTCTTATAACTTCCTCTTGAAAAGTGCCATTTTGTCACTTATATGGTCAATCAGCCTGAAACTGTTTCAGTTCTGTTTCTTAATTTAAGTGCAAAGAAAGGTATTTTCTTTGATTACATCCGCAAATAAGATATTAATGTCAATTCAGTGATACGAAAATTACTCCCTCACTATGTAATTTGCACCTTAGTTATTATGGGTTTCATGAACAAGAATATTATAGCTGCTCAGTGTGCTGTGGATTTCTAATTTTTTGATTTGTTTTTAATTAACCAAGCTAGGAAGAAAAAAAAATAAACCCACCATCACACAAAAAAACCCTATTATCTGTGCCCAGTTTTTATTTACCTTGGCATATGTATTAATTCTGGACCAAAACCGAAAATGCTGCTGCTGGCCCAACACTCTACTGCCATGAATTTCACCAGAGACAAGCTTTAAGTGGCTGAGATGGAAACAGAAGAGGAAAAAAATGCTTACTTTCTGGACTGGCATAGTGAACAGTTTAACACCTTCTTTAGCTTTCTTAAGATAAAAACTGAACAAGAGCATGTATTCAGGAGGGTATTTTTTGCTGATGTTGAAACAGGACCCTTGATTTTTTTAATGAGAACTCCAGATCATGTGTGTTAACATCAGAGAAACGTGTATCATTCCAAGGCCTGATTCAATCCCTGTTACAGTAGAAGGAAAATCCTCACATTGCAATAACAGGAGATGGAACAAGACTCTTTTACTTAAATGTCTACCCAGAAACCAACACTGCCAGTGGTCCCTCTAGAATGGGGTGTATGAGAGAGTGGCGTAAGATTCTTTTGAGCATCGCTTTGTGCTGCACTTCTATGAAGTCATTTTCATATTTTTTTTAACCACTGGGATTTCAGAAATGTGTTTTCCACACCACATCCTTTAAATATGTTCTCATGAGCAGCTTATGCCTCTGGTAAATCAAAAGCATATCGTGTGTGTGTGTGTGTGTGTGTGTAGTGTATTCTGTGTGCAAGCTCACATCTTTCTGTGATTGCTCATACATTGTGAATTGGAAGCATCACTACTGAATAAATTTATGCAATAGCAAAGTAAAATTTCATGAGTAAAAGAAAAAAACTGTATTGAACTGGAAGGGAATGGAAACAAGTAAGGGCCTAAGAAACACAAATCTGTGTCGCAAGGGTGCAGGGTCACACCTACACTCAGATGCAGTACAGCTGCAGTTGCACTGTTTGTGTTAATGCTGGGACTGCTCTCACACCTTCTAGGGCAGTGGAGCTACTTCTGCTGGTGACACAGATCCTATTAAAGTCAAAGGGAAGCTCCCCATGACTTCAATGAGAGCTGGTCAGGCTCTCAAAATAACTTGGGAGAAATAACTAGCTCGGCCATCTTTCACCTTCTACCTTCATGTACTTCCTAAGAGACAGGAATCAAACAAAAACATAGGACCATGTTCAGACTTCCTTCTACAGGCAGGTAACTTAGGTGCTGTGACTGACCACTTAGCTCCATCAGCTGCAGATACAACATCTGCTCTGACTCACTGCTCTCTTGAAGAGCTGTGTCTAAATTAGATGCCTGTCACGGACAGTCTGAACAGGGCCCCTCAAACTGCCCTCTTGTTCCAAGGCCTTCCAGTTTTACCTTTTTTTTTTTTTTTTCTTAATAGAGATTCAGATCCTAGCCTGGGAAAAAAATCATGCAAAGATTGTGCAATATCCCCCACTGAGCATCCTGGGGAGGGTCACAGTTGATACTCAGAGATCAGTGCTGGCCTTGGCAGTCAGAGCCTGGATCCGAGCAGAGTTGCAGGTCTTGCAAAGGATGTGCCCATCCAGAGGGTAACAGCCCTGATTGTCCCCTTCAGACAGGAGGCCACCACAGTCCTAGGAAATAAGCAAACAGAATGAACAAAGTAAATAAGAAATAGCAAGATTAAGCAAAGAATCTATTAGTAAAAGAAACTCTCTCCTCGCACTCCTCCTTGTAACAGGATCCAGCCTGAGTCAGCGTAAAGCATGAAGTTGAGGTACATGATGTCTTTCATGATTAAGCTCTTTTCTGATAAGAGACAATGCTGCAGAGAAGATGGGTTCCCAAGCTCTCTGCTGAATTTAATCCAATTGAAAATAAAAGGAGATTACTGCTTTCACATTTTTGAAGAAGCAAAGGTCTTTAGCATTGGAGAAACATCAAACTGAAGCACATTTTTATTAATTCAAAAAAGGATAAAAAAGAAGCATCAGTGGGAAGAAAGTTTTGGTACCAATATCTGACTATAGATAATCTTCTTTGGAAGAGTTAATGCCAGAAAGTTACAGCCTCCATTCCAGGGGTGACAGCTAAGCAAAGTCCCTGCCTGTCTCCCCTTACCAAAACTGTCACCTGTGTTTGTACAATTGGCCAAAACAGTTGTGGCTGAAAGGAGAATGTCAGATAGGCACATGGAAAGCTCACTAAAAGGCCTCAAAACCTGCTCCAGAGACTTTAGCCTCTAAGTTTATCCCTCACTTTGTGATCAAATAAGTGCTTCACCCAAGACTGCTGATGGAGCTGCAGTGAGGGATTAAGGCTCACTTAGAGGTTATTGCCTCTTCATCATAAATCAATGTTTGTAAATATACCTGGCAGCAAGCAGTAGAAGGAGGAATATCACTATTGTTCCTTTTGAGATAGCTGAGATACATGGAGATCAAGGCTAAGTAAGTGTCTGTGTCCTGTGCTCTCTATTACATCTACTTCTGACATGTGTGTGAGTGAAAGCCTAGGTATCTCTGCAGCCAGTGTAGAGACATGCTGTATGATGAATTAGGCTGTGCAAAATTTAGTGTAGGAATGCCCCAGCATCTTAAAATATATGTGCCCTGAAAGTCAGTGCCAGATTGAGAAGTGAACCAGATGCCTCAAATTTCAGCCTAGACCTTTAAACCTTAGTCCATCCTTCTTTCTGGTTAAAGTTATTAAACTGCAATAAGAAATATATTTGGTCTCATTTTCTTACTCTTCCACCTGGGTGATGTATTATCCAAGAAGTAACACTTCCACTGAAGAATTCTTGATGGTTCCCTAACACAGCTGTTCCCACATGTTAATTGCTTTAAGGTGATTTTTATTCTCTGTCTTCAGATTCTTACCATCAAAATTACATGAAGTGCATAATGAAAGTGAACAGGGAAAGTAGCACAAAAAGCATTGCACAAAACAAGAATGATCATGTTTATGCGTCCATTAAAATTCTTCAACCCAGAGCCATATGCTGAGTTTCCTGTACAATCTTGCTCAAATTCTAACATGCATTAGCTTTCATTTTAAGAACATAAACATGAGCTACATTTGTATCCAAGCTATAATTTATGAAGTTCTCAAATATTAAGCCCTAATTACCTGAGTCACATTCTCTTGCTCTCCTAATGAACCTGCTATAAACAAGGAACCTGATTTTCTTCTCATTTGTGCTGATATAAATGAGGAAAAATTCCTTGCATGCTGAAGTCAATGAAGTCATTTGATTGTAAAGCCAGTGTTACAATAGGTTATGCCTGTCGTGTGCATAACATGAGGTGGTGATGAAATTAAGCCAGTCTTTGCTTTCTGTCCTTCACAGATTTCCTTCACACACTGAGGAGAATACTAACCTCACATCGGTAGCACTGGACATGGAAGTCACGATCCAAGGCAACAATGCGTACAGTCTCCTCTTGTCCTGGGGCTGGCATGATGGGCTCCTTACACACAGAACATCTTGGGGCAAATTTCCTGAAGAAGGAAGAGACAGTCCCAGTTATCCTCAAACTTGGAGCAGAAGGTTTTGTTAACTGGACCATCAGGCTGGAAACGTGTGCATTTGTACAAACACACACATATATGTACACACATGTCACAGCTGGAGCTTTGCACAGCTGCCTTCTTGGAAAGAAGTCAGGAAGGAGCACTTCAGACAATCTAATTTCAGGCTTGTAGTATATTAAAGAGCATTTTGCAGACTATTAGGAAAGGAGTTAACATCTAACAGGTAGCAAAGCATATTGTGCCTCTTCTAACAACTAAAGTGAATGACCCATGACTGTGGCACCTGTGAACTGTCACAACCCTTAATCACCTCTCTAAGAAAGTCCATACAAATCCCAAGGTTAGAAAGACAGCCATGATTTGCTTTAAGAACCTCTCTTGAAAACAAAAATCAAAATATTAAAATTTGGAGATCGGAACAAATAGGTTAAAAGTCTTAATGCAGATGGTAAAAAGACTGTGCTACACTGATTTGTTGATGTTTATCCCACCCACTTTAAAATTCCAAGCCATCTTACCCACTTAGGCAAAGAGGAGCACATTCCTGCCTGTGCTCACTCTCGAACAAGCAGCATCAGGGCAATTCTCACTTGCTGCATTTTCTAGCTAAAACCAGCTCTCAGTTATCCAATAGTGGGTTGCCCAGGCTTAAAAGGGAACAGGTCTTGATGCAAAGACACCAATGCTCTCTCTTCCAGTCAGCCTGAGTCAAAATTGTATAGTGACAATAAGTCACTATATGAAGGAACTCACTTGAATCAGGGTCAGCTCAGGGACAAAGAGAAGCATAAGCCTTTCTTTTTTCCCTTATACTGCCCTCTTATAAGCCTTCTGGCTAATTCACCTATGGTCTGTATTACCTCTGGTTTTGCTCCCCCCAGTTCCCATGAGAAGTGGCCATCTCTGCTCCTGTGCAGGTAGGGATGCTTGGGAACATTTAGCCTGTGGTGAATCATTATGTGCTGTTTTGGTTCAAAACCTAGTGGTATCAATTCCCCAGCTGCAAATTCTGCTCACAAAAAAAGAAACTTACACCTACAGAATCTGCTGCCATATAACACGAGCTGGGGTCAGGGGCTATGGAGCAACAGAGGACAAAGCTTATGGCAAATATTAGAACACAAGGAGATCAAAGGCCCTTCTCTTCTGAAATGCCTAGTAAAGATTGACTCTGCCACCCAGCCTGTCACATGAACCACCTCAGAATTAACTAGTTTAGAAAAGAAAAAAAATTAAAAAAAATCTATCTGTACTAGGAATAAAGAAAAATATTAATTTCACTGGCAGCAGATGAAAGATGTCTGTGTAGCTGCGATCTAACGAAAAAATGAATTAAACAGTGGCTATAGCGAGCGCTCTGAAAAATAACTTAAATGGATCATGATATGACTGGAGCTGTAATCGCAATTAATTATATGCTGCTTCATGCAGGCTCTTTCTTGTGCCATTTAGCTCAAATGTGGTACTTAAAAATACTTCAACAGTTCTTTGTCCAGGCTACTGTGGGTAATTAATTATGAGCCAAATATTAGCTCCCAGGACCCTGAGATCGTGCCTGCAGATTTCAGGGGATGTGGGTACACTACTGCAGGGCCTGAGCTCAGGGAGTAGATGAGTGACAGTGTGAGCATCAGCTACAGTTTTGTTATCAAGAGGATGTAGATGTAGAACACTCAACCTCCAGTTCAGGACGACATCATCCCTAATCAATTAAAACAGGGCTGGCCAAAGTGCTGTGAAATGTGTGGTTGGCCAAAGACATTCTGAGTGTCACGCTGGGTCTTGTGTTGTTCCCAACATCTCCCCCTCAACGATTTTTATCATTCATTCCTTGGACTGACAGCCTCCCTCTTGCCACTCTTAGAGCCCTGAGATCCATATGCAGTAACTGCCAAAAGACTTCAATGTGGGACATCAGCTCTTGCTTCCAGTCTTTCTCCTGAAAGCATGTGAGCCCTTGGCTTGTGGGGCTTGGGGAAGGAAAAGCCTCCAAATTGCTAAATGGGTGTGAGGGAAACCCTTCAGGTGCCCGAGTGGTGCATAAACCTCCTGCTGTGCCCTTGTAGAGGACAATGTTTTAACTTAGGTGGCACAGAAAGGCAAGGCAATACAGCAGCTTTCAATTAACCCAGTCTAGCTGAGCTACAGGGAAGATTCTTGAGTTGGATTCTAACATGCCAGTTGTTGATCGTGGCTGCTTCCCTTTCTGTCAAGTCAGCCTACTTCTTTGAGCTTTCAGACCCACACACTGATGTCATGAGGCTCTAATTAAGTCTACCCCCTTGGAAATTAAGAGATAAATGGTTGAGATGTAAATGCACATTTGTCAGTATTGATTTCATCTTTTAATTGAGGGGTCTAGTGTATCTGTCTTTTCCATACAGGGCAAACATTTGTGCACTGATTATATCTACCTGTCTTCCCTAGATTAGTTGTGATGATGGGGGTGGTAACGTGGCAGTGACAGAAATTACTTGCAACTATACCTTTCAACTTACTTTAAATAGCAGTTTCACTATAAATTATTACCAGGGCTGTATTTTCAGCAGCTTAAGCAAGCTAATTAGCAACTAGAAACAAAAGGAGCTGTGAGCAGCCTGTGGCCACTGAGATCCCTCTGGCTGGTAAGCAAACACCTGCACAGTGCAGCAGGACAGGACCTCTCTTAATTGCTTGGTGGAAAAAGCTGGGAGACACTGATGTGAAAGTGCAGGTACAGGCAGCGAAGAGAAACATGCACATACAGAGTGCAGGGGAAGGCAGAACACTTGAAACAGAGGGACACAGAGGTTATCCCTGAATTCATCTCTAAGCAAAACAGAGATCAAGCAGCATCAGTCCCTAACCAATTAATCCTGTATGCCACGATGTGCCTGCTTAGAGGAAAGCTTTGCCTACTATTTAAGAGCCTTGGGAGGAAGTGGCAGAGGGTTCAGATCTTCTTGAACATTCATACTGAAAAAGAAGGATTTTTAGGGACAAAAGAAAAAGATAATAAGCAAAGCACTGACGGCAGTTTAGGCCATACTTATGGAAATCCTCGATGCAGTGGATGTTCCCACCAGCATCCACAGTGAAGGGTATCCCATCCAGGCTGCGATGGCACATCACACAGGTGAAACAGTGGGGATGATAGGCCTTCCCAGTGGCTCGGAGGATCCTTTCCATGATGGGCTTTGCACAGACACTGCATTGCTCCAGTGTATTCTACAAAGAAAACATACACAACAGATGTGAGGACCATTTCAGTGGGACATTTACAAAGGTCAGCTGGATTGGAGGCTGCCACTGGTCTACTTGGAAGCTTTAGCTACTTTCTTTTCAATTCTTCTAGATAAGTGCAGTACAGTCAACAGTTATCAAAGAGCATGATAACAGCACAGGGCCCGGGTCAAACCTTTATGAAGTGTGAGAACACAAACCAGAGCCTTCTCTCAGCAGCTCTGATAAATGATCAGAGATGGCCCATCAGGTGGCTGTATCAGACACCACAGCTTCTGTAGCCAGGAGCACGTGAGGGAGTTATGTAGCTTGCACTCCTGGGCTTTTGCCTCTGGACTGCTTAGTCTGAATGACCTTTTGCAGCGGAGTTGATTAGAGACAAACTCCACAGGGGTCAGTGCAAAGCCTGAAGTGCAAACTCCTGGGGCTACACAGAGACGCCCTAACTGCTCTGGCAATACAGAATATTTCCCTTGTATGAAAATTTTGATCTTCCTCTCTCATCACGGAGAATACTGTTGAGTCAGAGGAGAGAACAAAGCAGAGGCTGCAGCGAAAGCATCACAAGGACAGGAGTTCAGGATGACTTAGATGGTTCACTTATCTCTGGCCCACAATGTTTGAGATAATGACTGTGAAATGCCAGCTCTAAGGCCACGATCCTTGCTGCACAGGTTTTACATACTGGCCTGCTCCTAAAGTGCTGGAGCCAAAAAAATTCCCACCTTTCAAGTGGGGTCCATCAAATGATTCATCTCATTTCAAGCCTCACTCACCCTTGCAGTTAATTATAGAAACACCAAGATAATTTTGTTTCAGATGGTTGTCTGTGAGCCACACCAGCCCTTCTGACACCAGCTGGGTAACTTACCCTTTCAAATCAAGCACTTTAAAGATACATGCCATGAATGGAAGTTGCAATCCACATAGATGCAAACAATAAATCTTTGGAAATGATTTGGGTCATTTCACTGGACTTTAGAAAAGCAGTCTAAATCTACTATTCTTGCTTGATGCACCTGAAGTTATCAAATTATCAGTCAGCATTTACATCCTGGGTGTGGTAGTAAAATCTATAATTACACTATTGATTATCATGTATATAGAAATAAGAAAGGAGGGAAAAAAGAAAATCTAACAGGACAGAAACATAAGAAGCTGCTGAAAGGCAGATCATGTTGACAAACAGAGGAAGGCTAAAGTTCTTCTGCTTTCTCATGCAAAAAAATTCCCATAGAAAGTAGTGCTTTGACTGACCGCATTGTTATTGTTTCTTTGAGCCAATATTCTCAGGGGCAAGATCCAGTCCTTACATGTGTAGCCAAAATGTATTGTCAGGAGATGAATCACCCAGGAGCTCAGAAAGGTTACTTCTACACTCATACATTTGCTATCATTCATATCTCTGGGCTGCACAACATTGGTAAGGTACAAACATAGAAATACACAAATTCATATCAGAAGATCAAAAGTACTGTTTTTGGAAAGGTCCAAATGAAAAGTCCTGAATTTCAACCCATATGAGAACTGTCTTCCACATTTGTAAAGAGAGCACAGCCAGACTAGCATTGAATTCAGACTGGATTTTGCTTTATACCTTGTAATAATGGGCAGGAAAGAATGACTGCTGGCCTTTCTGTCTGGTTGTTGTCACCATCATCATCATTATAACAGTAGCTTATATGCCAGAAAAAGCAAGGTCAATAATTTTCTTCTTGGAGAAATAACCTGGCAAATTTACCATTTTGCTTTGCATAAGGAGATCACATCATCTCAGTCTGCATCCATGCAGTTCTCTCTATTTTTTTGCCAAGTAAGGAATGTAGCATACCTGCAGATACTGATGGAAGATTGTGGCATTCATAAGGCATTTGCTGTGACACCTGAATAACACAAGTACAGAGAGTTTGCCTCACCAAGTCACTGCTTGCTTCTTTTCCAACAGTTGCCAACAGCAGAGGTCAAAGTATGAGAACAGAGCAAGAAAAAACAGCAATTCCTTAGGATGTGCTTCCAGCCTCCACTGATTTCTGGTTTGGGGACTTCCTGAGACAGAGCTTGGCTTTCCCATACTTTGCCTCAAGCAGCTGTTTCTCCCATGAACTTTCCTGATCGGTTTTTGAATTCAGATAAACACTGATCACCCACAACATGACTGGAAGTTCCCTGGCTCACCTCCACATTGGGGGCTCATCACCCCAGCAGTTTCTCTGGTCTGCTACCATAGCCTGTGTACCAGCCCTCCAGACAGCAGCACTGGGCACAGCCCACCTAGGACTGTGAACAGAGCAGAACATTGTGGTGGCAATCCACCCTGCAAGGGGATTTAGCACCAGACACCATGGCCTGGAACTGCTCTCACTACAGATCTCATCTAAGTTCTGCTCACACACTTCAGACACACTGAATTTAAGACCACAAGGGATCATTAGAACCATCTTATTTGACTTTTTGTGTTAACACTAACTTTGATGGGAGTTTCACAGTGACCAGAACAACAGGTGATCAACCTTCTGGATTATGCCTTCTGAAAATGCACATCTTCTGCTCCCAAATCTCAGCTCAGTCACACTGTTTGACATTCTCATAACTAAGTAAAACAAGCATTTTAAATTAACCAACTCCTGATTAAGCCTTCCATACAACCTGAAAATCAGACCTGTGAAATTTATTCTTTTCATCCTTCCAAGTCTGTACCAGTGAGGAAAAACAAAGTCATTAGTTTCAGACTCCAGCTCACTCCCTGTCTGGGAGTGTATTTGCTTAAGCCTCTCTTCTTGCTAGAACCCTGGCTCAGACTCTTCTCTTCAAGGTGTTACCAGATGATGCCAAAGGGAAAGCTTCCTTGATTCACACCCATTTGACATCAAGTTGCTGTAAGGCAGGATTTGGCCTGTGGAGCTAACAGTGTTTTCTTTGACTCTCTAATCAGGTTATCTCACATGCTTAAGTGCTGCCCCAGCAGCTAACAACCTGCACAAAGGTATTTCTGCACATTATGGGAAGAGTATCCCTGTAGGATTTTAAGTCTGGCTTCTTGATTTTGCTCTCTTTCACAGTTCAGCTAACTCTCCTAGCACCTCCTGGAGCTTCCAGATCTTCAAAAAGCCAAAGATGAAGAAAAATGCCTAACAGCCCTATTTTTCCTTCTTTTCTCCCAAGTTGTTGTTGCCAGCCCTCTCTGTAATCAACAGGTAGAGCTGAGTGCATCTGATCAGCTACACTGAGGGCTAAGGCAAGGCACAGAGAAGAAGGATGAGAAACAGCTAGGAAATATTAGGCCTAGGGGCCGTGATCAAATTCATGTCATAAGAATATGAACCACAAATCCAGTGTGGGCTGAGGGGAAAATTTGCTATCCTTTTCCAGTATTTGGGGTAAGAGGCAGGGAGTGCCCTTCTTTTTTAGAGACACTTATGTCTCCAAGTCCAATTTGGGTTGGAAAGCATATAGAAGGAACAATCCATTTCTAAACAGAAGGTTGGCACAATGTTAAAAGCTGAGTCTGGGTCCATGTTTGTTGAAGGCAGAACAGCTTATCCATGGCAAAGAAAAAGAATCTCACATGGACAGAATAATGCACCCTAAAATACCAGCAAGAAAAATAACCCCAAGCAAAGATACACTATAACATAAAGAAAGAACTGAAATGTCCAAGACATCAAATATCAGCTTGCAAGTAAAAATTGAGAGACTTAAACATAAACAACACAATCAGTGGCAAAGTGGGAAAAAGCACGTAGCAGCAATTGGTGTTGGGAGTTGTTTGACCTCCCTACAGCAACACTTGTCCCTTCAGAAACCACAGAAAGCCAAAGGGAGTCACTCTACAGATGCTAGGTTTAAACATGGGATATGAAGTGAAACCCCAGACTGCTGGGAAAGACTTCTGGGTTACAAGAGCTACTGAAGACTGGAGCTGGGAAATGTTGGAATCACTTCCTGAAAACTTCACATCCCAGACAGCAAGGTGGCAAACAGCCTTGGGGAGCGGAGGTGCAGTAACAGTCTATGGGCTGCAGCTCATCCTGCTTCCCTAATGGTGCAGACTATAACCTCTCGTAACCAATTTTTGGGCGACAGCAGTAACTCACGAGGTCGTGCAGCACAAGGACTCTCCCACAATGACCTAGCAATGAGTGCAAAAGAAAAGCCACAAAGATTAGTCATTGCTTCTTCTGTATTGGCAATTCATCCCAAGCTCTAATGAACATAAATAATCTCTCCTACACTCTGAACAGCAGACTGAGGAGAGCTCATGCAGAGGAACATGAGCATGATAGTTCTTATTTTGCTCAGAGAGGGGAGGGAAGTTGCTGGAATAAATTACATTGGTAACTCATGCACAGGGACACAAACTCACTTTCTGTGAGCACTGCAGAAGAAACACATTTTTTGAAGTGCCTGAGCAGAGGAGATGGTATTAAGCTGCATGAATCAAAAGTGACTGTTGTGCTAAAAACAGGCACATGGACAAATACTATAGTTGAACTGTAACTTAGTAAAGTGTGGTAAGTGACTTGCTTTAAATCTTGTGACTCCATCCTTCATTTCCTCAGACGGCGAGGAGAGCAGTGCAGCAGACATTTTCCCCTTTGTGGGATAATTTTTGAGGCTTGAAAATGTTTCCATACTTAAGTGAAGACAGAACACTTTAATCTCAAGAAGTCTGGTGAATTTATAAACCCCAAATTAGATCAGGTCAATTGAAACACAGCATTTCAAATGGTTTCATTTAGGTTTTGGATCTGAAAATATATAGTTGGATTACAAATTATATATAAAGCAGACACTGGTGGAAGGGTTAAGTGTCAAGATGTAATTTCAACACTTTCAAACCCTTTTTTGGCATTATTTCTAGAAAAGGAAAATCCAAGACCTGATTTCCACCTCAGGCTATCTCCACATAGGGATAAATCTTGGCAAACATAACACTTAAGTCACTAAAAGCCATCACAAAATTCATTCCTGCATATTTGAGGAGAGAATTTGGGCATGAATTAATCTTTCTCACCTAGCTTGACCAGCTGGACACATTATTACCAGAGGGTGACACACTCCTTCCCTTTCTGCTGCTCTCTGAGGGGGAGTTTCACCAAGGGAAAGTGCTGTAGAAGCACCTTGGCCGATGCTCTGACCTTCAGACAATGTTGCCATAGCTGCATCAGTGTGTTGGGCCAAGAGGTCTGACCCCGATAATCCAAAATATCCTGGCAAACCCCCCTAATTCAGACACAGTGCTAAGCAGTGAGGCTGTTCTTTAGATGGTATAGCTTGTTTTGCTGGGAGATGGAAAGGAGGATACTGGAATAAATTCCACTGGCAACCCTGCAATGTTACCAGCATGCTGGTAACTGGTCTGAGCTATGCATACAGCTACCACTTGCACAGTGCAGACTCTGGCTCTGGAGGTTATTGCATTCAGTGGCTTTCAAACTGTTCTTCCATTCGGCTCAGTTTTTAGTGGCTTTCCCAGCACAGTAGCAATACCACGGCTGGCATGCTTTTCCTCTGCTGGAATTTGCTTTTCTTGTCAGGAAAACTGAATTCAGCTTTGTAGTTTTATACTTGGAGCAGCTGGAGGTGAATCTGGCAGAAAGTCCTCTCAGTATATAGGATAAAAGAGTCCCTTCCCCTTGCCCTGTAACTATTAAACATGAGATACATTTTATGGATTATGTTAGTAGCAAAGATGACAATGACATGCAGTTGAGTCCACAAATGGACAATAACAGAAAGGCCACAATGAAAATGGAACAGCGCTTGAGAAATGCTTTTTAAATGATATGCAGATGTCAAAATATGCTCTACAGTGAACGGAGGAAGGAGCTCTATTTGCTAAGATAGCTGTCTTATCAAGTGAAGGGTGAAGAATGGCTTTGCCATTGTCTGAGCATACGGAAGGTTGGAGAGGAAACTTAGAGAAGACTGATGGATGTGGCAGGCACACAAGCTGGCCATACTATCTTCAGAATGGTATACATTTTTAACTGTGAATTGAATAACGTTTTGAATAGCACAGGCAGGGACTGGGTGACTTCTCTTATACTAAGTGCTAGTTTAGATAAGACCCCCATCTGTTTCTAGTACCACCAAGTTGAGAGTGAGGAAGGAATGTCAGGGTTAAGCGATCTGCTCTGCATTATGCTCAATGTCCAACCACAGTCACTTCGACTCCTTCCAGCTATAAATCCACAAGAAGCCTCATGTTGAAAATTACTTAACTACTTTTTGGCACTCAAAGGTACTCATCTTTTGTACATTCCTTGCTCTGATAACACTGAAATCTTTGTCCCTTTAAAACAGCAGTGCCTGCGAATGTAAGAAATGCGTGAATTTCTTACAGCCAAACTGGTAGGCTGGAAGATAAAAAGCCTGGATTTTACTTATGGCTTTTAAACCAAGTAACTGCCATAGAAAAAGCATTCCCATGCTCTGTGCCTCAGTTGGCCTGTAAATCAAATGGCTGCAAAAGTTACATATTCCAGTGAGAAACTGGATGCTGTTAGGTTTGATAAATACTTGTGAAGTAGTCTGTGTGCCTAAATGGTTACATAATGGAAACAATGTATTTTTAGCAGCAAAATTTAATATTTTTATCTGTAATGCTTTGCACACATCTCAAAAGTCAACCAGGTCTGACTTTGGGACGTGCAGTACCAGGGAACAGCATCTGAGCTCTTATTCATAGTACTCCAATGTGGCTACAGCCATTTGCAAGATTAACGTATTTTAATACTGGTGAAATGCTTCTAACTTACAATTGACTTTAAAAAGCACAGGGAATAAAAAAGTCTATGTATATGGAATTTTTTCAACAATAATTACAGTTGAACAGAATATTACAGCAAGCCAAACAACTGAAAGCATCCTTAGCAACTGCTATGTAAAAGGACATTGTTAAATGTCTTGGTACTGAACTCTAGTTCCTTCAGTAATTTTCTAGTGAAGCTCCATTTCCAAACCTTGTCATATCTTGTCTACTGCCACCAGAAGAGGGTTGCTGCACATTCCTCACAGAATTGAAGCAGTTCACTGTGCATGTTGGTGAGCACAGCTCACACTTGCTGTTAGCACTGTCAAGCACATCACACACCAGGTATGAACCCCAGTATCACCCACATGAAGTCGGTCACAGTGCGCCAGGAACTGCATCTGGCCCAGAAACATCCAACCAGTAAGCTGGGACAGGCTTTTGGAATGCTGGGGAGAAGAGCATTCGTAAAGCACAGCAGCACCAGCAGAGCACAGGAGATGAGCCTGCCTTGGCAGGGAGGGATGATCTGATAAGACAGTTTCCATCTCTGATTTCTTCAATCCAGGAAGATCCTAAGCGCACAACCAGACCTTCATTCCAAGCCGTTGCATAATACAACGCCTGGCGCAAGATGCTGATTTTCAAAGATTTCTAATTTGAAGGAAATCCCTCAAAATCCCTTCCAGAATGTCAGAGGTAAACAGTTTGTTCAAGGCTTCTGCAGCTGAGGCGAACTGGCATAGAGCTACTGCGGAAATCCCTGGCCCGTGTCGCACAACGGCAGCCATGCCTCAGCAGATTAGTGTTGCTTCACACCACTGTGGTCACTACCTAGAGATAAATCATCCCATGGCTTTGCCGAATGCAGGAAGATGCGTTCGAGGATTTGTTAGGACAAATCTTTTCCACTGAAGTGAACCTTATTAGCTTTAAAAGCTATGATATTATATTAGCTTTGCTCCTGAGGGCCGCGGGGGAATACATGGCAGGTTTTGATAGCCTGTGTTTTTATCTATTATTAACACACACATGTCAGATGAGAGCACCTACAGACCATAACTCAGGGCTCTGCAGTACAAAGTGCTCTGAGGGATAAAGCAAAGCTGTTCTTTATGACCACGCACTTCCAGTTCTTTGTGCTACAGATGTAGCACTGCTTGCTTTATGTGTTCTCGTCATCAAATCCACCTCTTCCCTCAAAACATGGTGTGCCTGACCTTGCACACCACCCGGGGAGTTTTGCCTAAATAGAGACTATAGATTCTGTCCCATTGTGATTACTTTCTGTGCAGGCAGCAGAATTACATGTAGCTGGAAGATGTGGCAAACAGCGAGCAGATACACTCTGCTCCTTGTTTAGACACAATTGTGGACAACACAGAGATTTCAAGCTTAATTAGCAACGCCAAGGAAGCTGTTAGAGAGGCATTTCCAACTGCTTGCAGTTTAAGCTGATTAGAACTTTGCAAAAACAAAATAGTGTAGCAAATTGTTAGGCTAAAATTTAAGTCAAACTGAACCACATCAAAGGAAATAAAGAAGTGACTATCAGCAAGAAGTGGACTTTTTTTCTTTTCTTTTGGTGGTGAATTTAATTTCATAGCCTTTAATAAACCCAGTGTTCCAATCCAAGCTTGCCACTCTGGCAAAGACTTTAACCAAAATAACACTGGAACTCTGAGCTGGCGGACTGAAGAGACTATAAATTGGTCAAATCCGGGCACAATAGAAGAAAAACAAATAAACAAACAAAAAACCCCAGAATTCCATTCAATATTCCTGTTTTAGAATTTTGATGTAACTGACCATTGACATGGAAATGTTATCTTGACCTTAACTGCTAAAGATGACTTGCAGAGGAAAAAATGACTGACTCTGTGACATCTTAGTGGTTATTTATAGTTCCCCTCACCCTCCTCTTTCTTGGTATTTTTACATTAGAAATGAATTCTCGCCTGCCATGCATTTCTTGAAGGATTCTCCAAGCAATGCAAGAATTTGTGACATAAAAACCATCAAGAAAATGGAACCTTGTTGATTAACATGAAAAATTTTAGTTAGAAACTTTGTCAGTAAACTAGCATCCAGCAAAGCTGAGTTTGCTTTGGTTGTGGATTGAACACTACCTGCTTTTTAAATACAACCTATTTAAAGCTGGCATTTTCTGCTTCCCATGCTCTCTAGGAGAGGTTTCCTGAAGAAACTAAAGGAAAAGACAGGGCTACTGCTCATGAGTCTGAGTTCTTCTGAAGTTTGTAAGAAAGAAAGAAAAATAAGACAGAATCTTTTCCCTTCACTCCTTCAGAATGAAAACCCCTCATCTCTCTAAGCCCCAAGGAAGGGCACATAACCTATTTTCATCTGGTTATTTCAAGTCACAGATAAGGGCATCTAATAGATGCCCATAGATAAGTTTCTTCTAATTGCTACTAAATAAATTAAATATTTCAGCTAGGTATACCAGTTCAACAGCTACCCCTTCCACCTTAATTGCTCAAACAAAGAGAATGCAAAGTTTCTCATAAATATCTCACACAATTCACAAGAGAAAGTCATGTTTTCTGGTGCCAGGGGCAGATCACTGGAAACTAAGGGTGCTTGGCTTCTATTCTCAGGTTCCCCAGTGACTCAGAGAATAATTTCAGTATTTCATTATTTTCCACCTTTGTCCTTCATATAATCTATGGACTGGGCTTAGTAAGCTATTAGAAGGCCTGTGATGCTTTGGCAGAAGTCATGTCTTCATTATGAACACTGAAGTTGACACCTGGAACTACCAAGAAATGAACACCGCCCCGGAATAAAACACTGAAAACACAAGCAAGAAGGTAATGAGATTTTGCACAAAATTTCATGGAGCTTTCACTGAAACACCTTTTGAATGCAAGATAATTTTTTTCTCAGTGTATACGTGCAAGTTGTGAAACACAGGTCATGCCAACAGTTCAGCATAAAAATAGCTGCATTTAATAGATAACATAATCCAGTATAAAGCTTCGGAAAAAACTCCACCAAAACTCTCACAACACTTGGATGCTGCTGCTACCCAAACTGACAGAGAGAATATGATTTGTCCAAATCCCTGACATGTTTCTTAAAGAGTTGCCAAATGCGTTTATGTCCCTGACATGAGGAGAACGTCTTGGAGCATTTAAGACAATGGGAGACTTATCTGTACCTGAAATACGAGGGCTGAACAACCTTGTGGGTACTCTGAGGTCCTTCCAAAGGGAAAGGGAAAGGTGGTTTCTTGTTTCCTGAATGAAATGTGTATTTTAAAGACTTTGAAAGAGCACTGACCAGGGCCCTCAGACAACCAGCACTAGTCACTGTCAAGAATAACAGAAAACAGAATTTAGTGAGTCAATGTAAGGCAAGAACTGTGTTTCTATACTCTTTCCCCTCTACACCAAGACTAGAAATTTTATATTTTTGGGGGCCAGGATTTCTTCGGGGGCTTGATCTGAATTATCCCCTGGAGTGACACCCATTCTTCTATCTAGATCCAGACTTTAACTGGAAGTAAGTCCAGGCTGCTGAGTAAGTCCAGGGTCAAGTATATCACCTAGCAGGTACTGGCATTATTTTTAGATGCAATGACATCCCTATTCTTTTCATTCAGATGACCTGGATGTTTCTTTCAGTTCCTGGTCTGGAGAAGTGAGTATGAACCACCTGCTGAGATAAGAGTGACAAAGAAGGAAGGGATACAAAAAGGGAAAACTGAGACAGCTATGTAAGAAGAATCCAGACAAGGCCTGGCACAGGTAAGAAAACTTCACAAAGAGGTCAAGTGAGATGTGAGAAAAGTGAAAGCTGAAGACTGATGTTCCACCCTGGGAATCTATCCGCACCTTCCTTCTTGTCACTATGAGATGATCTCATCCACAAAAAGACAGGCATAGAGAAGATGATTTACATCAGTCTCTCTGTGCCTCTTGCCCACCTCTGGGGATGCTTCTGCTGGAATCCACCTTGCTGTACAGTTGGGAGAGAAAGGATGGCACAGTATGCCTTCTAACCTTATGAACAGATACCCACTCTATAGATCAGATTCTTCCTGGAACAACATATGAAAAACAAACTAGAAGTTTGGGGCTATTCTACTCTTCACAGTACTGTTGTGAGACTGTTGGGCAGAAGATTCCTTGCAATAATTGTCTACCTAGTTGTTCTAACCTCTTGGCACAGCTCCTTTGCTCTCAATCTAGGAAGAATAAGGCTCTCTGTAAGGAAAAGAACCAGTTTTCTTATTTTGGACAGAAAACATGGGGACTTGGATACAAAGATCTTGGATAGCAAAACCATTGAAATGCAATTAAGAATGTCTTAGCCTCAAAGTTGCATCAAGAGGAGATGGGCATGTCTAAGGAGGTGGCAATTGTCTGGTGTCAGCAAGGTTAGTCAAGGATGTTCAGAGCAGGAAACCTGTATTCTCAAGTAATTTCTTTCCCTTTCATCACCATGAGAAATTTTGGATTAATTTGGGATATGAAGGACACTGGTTTGAGCTGTCAGAAAGGTTTATGTCAGAGCAGAGCAGACCAAAACTCAAGCTGACAGTTGGCATTTCTTTACCAGGTCTTTTGCATCACTTGAGGAGACTGCCCTGGATATTATTTCAAGTTGAAAAGCACAGCAACTGAACACTGTGCTAGTCAACTAACTGTCAGTCCCTAGTACATACTAACCAGATTCCTCCCCAGTCTGTGAAAACAACACCCAAGGCTTTCATCCAAATATTATGTTTAAAAAAAGAAACAGCAGTCATCAAAAACAGCAAAACCCAAAGTGAATGGAGCTTTTGAAAGGAAGAGATTCACTTGGGCACACACAGCAGCAGCACAAACTCCAGTGTCTTGTGACAGCGCTTAAGAATCAACAAGCAAAGCAGAACAGCAACAGCAGGAGAAACCAACTTGTCCAACCTCACTGTTTTCCTAGTGACACAGTTACATAAGGAATGTGCATTTATATAAACATACTGAATGTATAATAGATATTATATAACATGTCCAGTCTCCAGTCAATAGCATCCTCTCAGTGTATGGAGTCTCAGGCTGAAGTCACAGCAGTTATGGAATACAGAGTTAAAAACAACATTATTCCAGGATCATTCTGTTCTGTAACTGTTCTATTCTGTTACGGGGATTTTCTTTCCATAACAATGGAAAAGACCCTGCTCCAGTGCTTCTCACAGTATTTTAAAAGGTCTGAGATCACCTGCACCAATAGTTGTTTCCCAGCGTAACTGCAGAACTGCTCATTTCCATGCTAATACAAGTTACTTCCAACTTTCCTTTCTGAGGGCCAGAAATTGCCATCTCCCCACCAAGAGCATCTGAACATCCAGAGTAATCTGGCCCTCATGTTTTGCCATGCAGCTCATGCCAAGCAAAACTAGTACAACCCCACATCTTCCCATAGCCAGCTTCCAATTTAATGGACCTATGACAAACAACAGAAGGAAGGGCCATTCTTTATCAGACTCTATGGACCAAACACAGGTGAAAAGGGACAAGCCAGCCTGGAATTTAAATGTGACTCTTGTGCCTGAGTGACCCAGCTAATGTAGGCAATAAGGACAAGTGCTGGTGGCCTCCTAATGAAAGGAACATATTTTGCTGCTGGCACTGTGCTACTCTGCTGTGCAAAGTGGTCCCTGCCTGCACATGCTGCCACACCAGCTTCCAAAGAGATGAGGGAGAAGGGCAGAGGAACAGGGAATAGCAGTGGAGGGTGGAGAACAAGGAAGTGACCTAGGGCTTACTGAGTCATCCACTTTTTCAAAGTTTGCTGCTGGGGCAGCATAGCCCAGCTCTGCCCTACCTGCAAGTTTTCCTATGGAAAAGTTAATGTTGGCTCCTTCACATGCAGCATGAATCCAGTGAGCATCATCCTGCCAGTTCTGCAAGGGCAGCTAAGGAGTCTTGCTGGAAATCTGGCCCCAGAGAGAAACAGCAGTGGAAAGCAGCCATTTCAGAAGCACATTATTAAGCCATCAGAGCAGTAGCTACAGGATCCCCATGGAAAAGTTGATCCAGGCACTTTGTATAATTACTTGAGCCCTCCCAGAGTCATTTATTCCCCTTTGTGGTTGGCAGGGAAAGTCAATATCTTCTGGAGCTGCAAAGTCATAGGGCTTTTTAAGAAGCCAGGTTTGTAGGTGAAGACATTTCCCTTTGCAAACCCTTTGCTGGAGCACACACTGCTCAGCAGCAATCCAAGCTAATGCAGTGAGTTCAAATGAGCATGGCATGCAGGCAAGTTTAAGCTTTCCATTTGCTTTACCTACATATGTTTTAACACTCACTTTTTTTAGATGAAGAGGCATAAAAATAGCTTAATTGTGCACATTGCCTACAGTACTGCTGGACTCCACCTGTGGGAAAAAAATGGAGTTTAAGTTTTATTAAAATTGCACGTTTCCAGGAGGTTGCTATTATCCTGCGTGTTTTATACAGTATTTCTGGCTCCAGGGTCTTTCTGCAGTTTTCTGAAAGAAGCCCAACACAAAAATATTTGAGCTGAGATGTGGAATGTGCAACTGAAAATAAGGTACTCACTCCAGGGTTCATCTGACCCCACATATCCTTGTTCTTACTAGGCTTTGGAAAATGCTTTGAGATCTGCTGGTGAGAAAATACTGACTGGATACCAAAGACCTGTCTTTCCCATTTAGTTCTCCTGTTTCCATGCAGGAATTCCACTATTTGCCTGGCACTCCTGGGACTACAGCTGGGTGTACAGCTGATCTTTCCAGGGCCTGATGTGTGAATTAATTTACTTTGGGTACAACCCTCCTTTTAACTATCAAACACTCACAGTCACACACTGCAAAGCGTCCTCCGGCATAGGGTGTTCTATATTTTAGGGTGGCTAATTCAAACCACCTTTTCTTAAAGACACTCCATGCCTGCAGCTTGAGTTGGGGTATGTTCAGCATCCTGGAAAAAAACAAAAACAAAGCAGCCCACAGTCTCTCACAGAGAAGACAAACCACAAGATGGCTGGAAAGAAGGCCAATTTTTGAAAACAGCAGCTTTTACCTCTTCTGACCTAGATAGCTGACCACCCCAAGCACAACCTCTAAGTGTTTTTCTTGTGCTCTGCTCCCTGAACAATGGCAGACAAATCACCAGTGGCCATAAATCACCATTTTTCAGTGGTATCAGCTGAAGTTACTGACATCTGGTCTTACCATGGCAGTGGTCTAACACGACAAATGTGTTAGCTAGTGCCATATACAGGACACAAAGATCTTGTCAGCACACTATGTGCATGCTTCCCAACTTCTCACCATGCTTGGCTTCTCTGCTCTCTTTTGGGAATGTGACAAAAAGAAAACAAAACAAGGCACTATTTCTTCTACTCCAAATCCACAGTTTGTGAGGTCCTTGGTTCTATCACAGCAGAATATTGTTTCTGTGCAGAATCCCTGGCAACTGATCCACTTAAGATTTTTAGTGCTTTACAGGTTTGACTAAACCAAGACTTCCATCACAGTGTCTCAGCATAGCCTGAAGACATCAAGAGATACAGACTTATTGCTTACTAATCCTTTGTTCCAGCAGTGACCAGTCATGCTGTTCAACTGTTTGCCTCAGTTCTATTGCGAGTGTTTGGCTACTGCTTCCACCACTGCTCTGCCTTTCACCACGATAAAAGTTTCTTTAATAGCCAGTATATCACCTTATATACTACAGCCCTTCACCTCTAAGAAGCTAAACTATCTGAATTCACTTTAAAGTATCTTTCTCCCACCTTTGTCTCTTTTCTCCATCTTCAGTCTTTCATGTCCTTGTAAAGAATGGACAGCAGAATAGATACAGGATTCCATTCTCTCACCAATGCTGGACATGGTACTCTTTAACTTAGTCTTCCCTAGTCTTATAAGCAGGTCTTCTGCAAAGGCTGGTATCAGCTTTTTTTGCCACAACACTGGAAGGCTCCCAGAGCTGGCTATACAGAAATCTCTGCTCCTTCCTCAGCAAGGCACTTCACAGGATAAGCCTCCAGCTGTACATAAAGTTGGTGTGCCAGAAGATGATGGTTTTGTTCCCAGACAAATAGATGGCCTCACAGTTGGGTGTATTAAACCAACTTTGCTCAAATAAGTCCACAATGTTCATCAGTCAGTACCTCTCCATTCCGCTGCTCTGACATCTTCCTAATCTACTAATTTTATCAGCAGTTATTTTTCTTTGTTGCTAATAACAGACTACAGATAAGCATCAAATACATCATTAAGCATCAGACATCATGGCTTTGCAGTACCACACTAGAAATCTGTTTCAGCCATGTTCTTTCACATGGTTTGGCTTGTAGGGAAAGTTGCACTGGTCCCAAAGATGTGGTTGCAGGACACATGGTTTATCCCAGGCTACGTGATTACTATCACAGGGAGTCTTAAGCAAAAGCCATTAATGAGCTGTGTGATTTAATGGTATTTTAGGGTTTGTATAATATGTGGTGGTTACTAGACATTTCTATATGAAATAAAAACTTCAGTGCATACGATGTTTTCCAGAAAGATTTAAGGATTACTTCAAGAGGGGAAAAAAGTATTTTACTTTACTACAGGCAAAGGAAAAAAAGAATTGCTAATTACTCTGACAAGCCCCTGAAAAGCAACAACCTGAGTTTGGCTGTTATTGTGTAGATGATAGTTGTGCTTAGGCATGTCTAAATGATGACATTTTCAAAGGTACTGGTCAAGCCTACTTCTGCAACAAGTAAAGGGCTCAAAATCACCATGCAGATATGATCCTAGGGTTAGAAGCATGGAATGAGCTTGAAGACTGACTATTCCCCAAAAGACAAAACTGCAGTGTAAAAGAAAGTGCAATCCTAATGGCAGATATTTCACAAATAGAATGAGAGGAAAAAGATGGGAAAGATCCCTTGGGAAGAAACTAGGAAGCACCTGCAATAGCTGATACAGAATGAGGGGAACCTCTGAAACTAATCTAAGGTAGTTTTATGCATCTGTACCTCCATTTCTGTAAGCTGAAACTTTATAAATCTTTTTAATTATGCAATGTCTACTGTATGTTACACTTAACACAGTTTGAATTAAGGGTGATGATATTATGTTAAGGTACTCTAAGTGGAGTAACAGGAGCCTCTAGAGATGCCCTCTGCCAATACTACACTACTGCAGAGAAGAAAATGTGCTTTTCCTTAGCTGTTCTTGCTGTCCTAGTTGATGGTAAGGTGTAGAAGGGAAATCCAGCTAGAAGCTCCCAGCATCCCAAGACCATAGCAATCCAGTCAGCTGAGCCCTCTGAAGTTACTCCATGCAAGTCTTAGTTAACAATTAATAACAACCCATTTCTCAGAAAGGTAAAACTAAGGCACAGTGAAGCAACTCGGACTGAGCAAAAAACAAACAAAAGGCAAAAAAGAATTCAGAACAGAAGACAAGGCTGTGAGATATGGACTCAGAACAGTGTTCAAATAGCTTAGCCCCAAATACTTTGGGTTAACCAGATTTCTTCTTTCCTTCTTTCAGCTTTAAGGGACTCTTGACTGCTTTGGCGTGCTTGAGGCCAGCACACAGACCTACTGAATTATGGATCCAGGAGCTAAGGAAGCACTGAGGAGAAGAACTGGCAGACACCTGAATGGACATAATGATAGTCTGGGCAAGAGAAGGAAAAAGCCATTTCCCAGCCATCGTCCAGAGCCCTAACATTACGGAATACAAGAGGTAACTCAAGTACCAGGAAAACATTTCGGGGGAATGTGGACAGAAAACTTTAGGATTGAACGCAGCTCTAGGAGCCTGGCAATGCCATCCCAAACAGGTGGTGTCACAGAGGGGAACAGGGTAGCTCAACTGCCTATATGTACCCTCTGTGAGGTAAAAGTAGCACCACAAGGCCACTTCACCATGCCGGGACCTCCTCCCTTTGAAACAGACCAAGAGTTCCTTCTTTTTGGCAACTTGTCATGGGCTCATTATATTTTCCTCTCCCTTTTATCCAGGTGCTGCCATTTGGCATATAACAGCTGACAGATCAACTACATATGCACCTGAGCTTTGTAAATTCTGTGCAGGAACATGTTAGCTCAGACATGCAAGATGAATTCAATTCATAATGGAAGAAGAGTGCCCTAAGTAGACACACATTTTTTAAGTTTTTGGCAAGGATTTCAGAGGGTAGGGTAGTCTCTACTTTTGCTTTCATATGCCAGGATATTTTCCAAAATGACTTGTGCTTTAGATCTCATTCACTTCCTAAAAAAAAGATTTTTTTTCCACCAAAACCTGTTGGAAAAGAAATCTATTGCAGAGAGGGGCAGCTGCACCTTGCAGACATGCACAGCTGAAGATCTTTTATGTAAGACTCCCCCTGACTGTGCGGAGAGCTGTTAAGATGTCAGATCATGGTTTGTTGCTCTCAGGGAGGCTGCTGCAGCACTCAGTCAGAACAAGTTTACGTCTTGGAGGAATTAATTTGTCTGAATAATGTCATCCTGGTTAAACAAAATGTTAGGGAAAATATTGCAGCGTTCTGGTGCACCTCCCTGAACTGATGCCTATATATGGGGATTAGCCAGCGTGAAAGGGATCCTGCTGAGTCAAACTGGATTATAGCAGTATTATTTTATAGAGAAAGAAGAAAAGGGGAGGGAGGGAGGAGCTAGGGAAACCTTGCAAAAATATTAGCTGTTTGACATGTTAGAGCAAACAGCATGGATGTGCCCACTTACACAAGTGCATCAGAGCCAGGTCAGCTGACAGCAGTAATCAAAAATAAGTTTTTACCCCTTTTAACCCTGCAGACAATGCAGCTCCCAGAAAGCAAGGTGGACTCCCATCCTTTCCCAGACATCAGGAGATGTGCTGTCTATGTTCCCACCAGGCACTGGTGCTATGGTGGCACCCCAGTGGTGATGTTCCTCACATGGGGAGGATGCCCTGGAGAGCCTTGGAGGCCTTCCCAATTGCCTAAACAGCACATAAGAGGGTAAATGAGCTTTCAGACTCAGCTCTCAGAGCCCTTGGGGAGCTGGTGCAGAGGACAGGAAGGGAAAACACACAGTTTTCAATAAAGCCCCTGAGGTGCCTCCATTTTTCACCACCAGGCACTCACACAACCATTTTGATTGTTCAATGCTGGCTGGAGATTCAGGACTGGTGGCAACTCACAAATGGGACATGCCCTTGTATATCTTGTTTGCAGAGCTGGATCTGCAATGTGTTCTTGGCCTGGCCCAACAAATATTTACCTGTGCAAAGAATAGATGCTCATCCAGGAGAAAGCAAGAGGTGCCAACACCAAACATCTGCACTCTGCAGTGCAGAGGCAGAAGACTGGGCAAATATCCTACATTCGAGGTCAAGTGTTGGTTACTGAATACTGGGACTATATAAAGGGCCTGAGGGTGCGTGAAGACATTATGTCATTAAAGGACAAACCCTACTTAAGCACACAAAAGCAGTAAAACTCAGGCAGGTGAGGTGGCAGCACAATTTTGGCCAAAAAGAGATGACAATAAAAGGCAAGGCTTATGCCTCTCTTTGTAGTGCATCTATTCAGCAATGCTGGTCTTGGTGCATCAAAATCCTCATGCCTGCTCCTCCTAGGAAGCGTCAGTCTGAGCATGGTGGATTGTGCTAAAGGTTGTGCTTTTCAACACTGAGCTGAAGACTGCTGTGGTGGCAGTGGAAAAACACTCCTCCATCCTCCACTGACCAATGCCAGAATATCCGATGCAATGCTGTGCTAGTCAGAGCTTACAAACACATGGTTTGAAAGGAAAAATTCAAATGGATTTGAGTCATAGGAGTAAAAAAAAAACTCTCAAAAAACCAAACAGAACATATCAGTCATATTGTAACTTAGAAAGCCAAAATTTCCTCCCAAAGACAGCAGTCAAACAGTTTCCAAGATTCCAGGGCGCATCTCTGTCTGGAACTAATACAGACATGCTTTTTAATCCAAGTTTGAAGACCAGCAAAATCCATTTCTGACAACAAGAACCCCTCTTGCCAGCCAGCCAAGGAAATCGTACCATGTCTCCTAAATCCACCTTTTGCTCACATTGTAGCCCACACAGCTCACCACTCTAGCATTGCCATGCCCGTCATGGTGACCACTACACAACTCCTCCTTTTTTACTCAGTAGTATCAGCCCTATGTTCTTCCAAGTGGGGAGGTGGAGCAGGTTGGGAGCCTGCGGTGGGAAGGCAGGCACAGTCCTGACCCACATCTTTGCAATGAACACTCCCATCCCTCCCTCCCCCTCTCTGGCCCTGCACACACCAGCGTATTTTCTGGGATGCTGGCTTCAGCTGGAGCTGCAGCAAGACCTCTTCCTGAGCAGTCTTTTCTCTCACATCTCCCCTAAATCTCAGAGAGGGCAGTCTTGGGGCAGTTTTACCTCCAGTTAAGGCAGTTTTCAGAGCCTAGGTCCACTCATCTCCAGAGCCCATTTCCTAAACACTTACATGTCATAAAACAATCTGAGCATGTTGCAACTCCACTTTCTTTTTTCTGACCATCAAAGAAAATGGTCAGAATTGCCATTTTTGGTGGAGTCAGTCCTGAATGAGTGAATTAGAGCATGACTAAACAACCAGGCCACGTGGGAGCTATAGGTGGAGGAAAACCTACTTTCTAGGTACTCAGATGTGGTTTGCCTCAGATACACCGAGCAAAGGTGACATCAACACTGCGCTGATTGCAAGAGAGTTGCAGGTAGGGCTGGTTGAAATATTCTTCCCCAAGAGGTACCAACGAGTCCCCATCATCACTCCCAGGACACATGCACATCAGCCCAAGCACATAGCTTGTATCTAGATTAAGTTACCTGGAATGAATTCCACTACAAGCAAACTCATTTAACAGAAATCCCCATCTCCAAATCAGACAAAAATGTGTTCCCTTAAAGAAACAGCAGTAAAAAACAAAACAACCCCCCACACTCCCTGTGTGTAAACATCAGTAAGGAGATTAATACGTTTTGCAAACGTAAAACCAGAATACATGCTTTTCCTTCAGCACATAAGGAACATATTATTACAACATTGTCTTCAGTGATTATTCAAGCAATGCACTTAAACGTTCAGGGAGAAGACTGTTTGCTAAAATATTGTTATGTAACATGGGGAAAATGACTAATTCTGTCCTTGATCTTTTCCTATTTTGCTCTAAGTAGGAGTCAGTAGAACTTATTCTCTGGTCGAAGCAGCAGCATGGCTGAATTCTGACCCAATTCCCCCAGTGGATTTTACAGTGGGCTGATCCTATCCCAGGCAGCTCAGCTATTCCAAAATTACTGAGCATAAGTGTCTTCTGAATCAGTCCTTCACGGCTGCATATTTCCAAAGACAGGTGGAATAAACAACGTATATTTTTCCATGCTCCCTGCTGATGGAGGTCAGAGATCACTTACTTCCAGTTCCTCATGACTTGTGAGGAGTCTGGAGCCTTCCACATAAGCCAAGAGGGGGCAATTCTATCCAGCAGTTGTATACATACTTCAGCAACTGCTGATTCATGGAATGGGTTTGCTACATGCATTCGTCTCCTGACAGCAGATGCAAAAGTTATTGAAGACCTGTTCTGTGTATCCTTATTTCCAGTCCATTTGCATCAACAGTACACATAAAAGACAAATAGACCTGTCTGTTCTTACAGACACCTATAAGAAGTTGCCATTTTCCTATCCTGGTGAAAAAAACCCCAACAACAACACCACAAATTTGAGATTGAAAAACTTTCAATGGCCTTTTTTAAGCTGTGACCCAATCCAATCTGTAATAGAGAGAAACCTGTCCAGCAGAGAATGAAGGTGACATTGACCTTGGGGTGCATTCACAGAAGAGCTCTAGTCACACTGATAAGAAAAAATGTCACTTAAAGCTTCAGAAATGCTCCTGAGTTCTGCTGCTAAATGAAAATTTGCATGGGAAATGTCCAGCTCTGCCACACTTTTGAGAATCAGCTTTTCTCTACTGGGGAGAAAAAAAAGAAAAATCTATTCTTGGGGTTTCCTTTCAAAGTTTTCAGATGTCATCCTTCAAAATCTGTGATTAAAGATTTTTACTTTGGGGGATAACAGGCGTGAAAACATAAATCATCAATGATCTTCTTCTGAAATCCATTTCTTGTGCAACTTTGTCCCTAAGCCACTGGAGAGGCAGTGCTCACAGGGCTGTGTTGCCCCATCAGGTGATTCATCACAGCTCAGGTAACCGCAGTCTTCATCAGGCTGGGATTGTGTTTTTATCCTTCCTATAACCTCCTACAAGGAACATAATACTATGCATGATTAGATAGCTGGAGAAGTCTACATCTTGCTTAGTTTGGAGTTAAGAGGAAGAAAAGTTATTGAAACCAAGTATTTGGGATTTATCAACATATTTCCACAGCCAGAATCCAGCACCTTGGAGCCAACCCTATAACATTTTCCCCCTTTTCCTAAGACTGAGGTTCAAAGGCACTCATGAAGCTCTGTCACTGGGTAAATCTCGCTGGTACCAGTTAATGCAATCTGCCACAGACATCCTAATTGTCACCCACTGAACACCTGTTACACCACTTCTGTTATTTTTAATTAACAACAACCAAAGTAAAATTACCAGTTCAGTCCTCAGTGAGTCTGACTTGAATCCATGCCCTTTCAGTAATGGAAAGGTTTCCTATAAGTGGAGAAAAACTCATCAGCCTGCTAAGGGATGGTGAGGCAAAATGTCCTTGACTATACCAGAACTTTTCAGTAGGCAAACAAGGCTTCTTCTCTAGCTGGAGCACCAGGGCTTATTTTGCAATTAGGAAAGAGAAGATAAAGGGACGAGTAAATTTCCTGCTGTGATTGGGCATTTGCAATACCATTCCTATAACTACATCTCATACCTAGCGGTACCAGTCTACACAGTACTGGGTTATTATGCAGGGTCTTGAATTGCTTGGAGGTAATAAGCATTCACTGAAAATGGACTGCTATTAGCCACTGGCAAAAGCTGATTATAATAGTGCCAGCACTGGAATATGTTTTCCACCCATTTACAAGAGGAGTAAAATAACATGAGAAAAAAAATGACATTTGCCAATGTTTGGAGCGTAGTGTGCTCTACATACAATTATCAAGAGAATGACAGGAAATTGACCCATTTACTCAGAAAAGTTCCTATCGTGTTCTGCACTATTTCATTTCATGCCCATTTGAGAACAAGTCATTTCTCTTCAGGGCAGAAGATAAATTGTCAGCTCATACACACATCTCTTTTCAATGCCAGGCACAAAAATATCACAAAGAAACATTCTCCTGCCCTCTGCTTAATTTTCTTCTTCTTCTTCATCTTCTCTAATAAATGGTGCTAACTATAAAAGTCAACGGACTGTAAATAAACTCAAATTCTATTCCTACCTTACCTTTTGATTGATTTTTGGACATAATGTATTCCACCCACAAGGTCTCTTGTCTGATTCAACCGCTTTTCTCAGTACCACAGAAAAATCAAGTAACAACCTCGGTGGAATAGCTTTATATAAAAACGGAAACATTTGGCAACTACAGTTTTCTTAATGGCACGTTGTAATACATGTTACACCACATTAGGGCCCAGCAGACAGGCTTTGTGTCAGCACGGGGAGTGCGTGTGCTGCGCTGGAAGCTCTGTGCATTTAGGCAGAGGGGCTGCCAGAAGTGCCATTACAGAAACAGCAGCACGAAATGGTGATTGGGTTATCATGTGCATGCCTTGTACAGGCTGTGGGGAAGCTCCAGCCATCTTCCCAGCCAAGCCCTTGGACCTATCCTGTCATCTGACCCAGCAAGTTCTCCTCTCACATTGAACATGCTTGACCAACCATCAAACACCATTCCAGTCCTCAGATGGTTTTTTTTTGTTCCCTCACACCAATTTCATGAGGTTTAAATTAGAGCAGCTCCACAAACACCAACTTCACACAAGTTTTCCTGCAGCTGGCATGTTGGCCAGCATACTTCAGCTTATCCTCCAGCCCTTGCTCTGCAAGGTCCATAGTGCACACAGTGCCAAACACACTGTTTCATTTCCTCTAGGACTTTATATTCAATCTGATCACTCAACACTGTTCTTTCACCTGGATATTACCTTCCCTGTGCTCTTCCATCCTGGAGCATCATTTCCAGGAGTGAAAATTACCAATCATTTGGAGCAGGAAATGAGATGGGTAAGGGAGCCCAGAGTCAGCACCATCATCGATAGTTGCAGCACTTCAATCCCAGATTTCGAGCAGCAAATCCCTTGTTTTGCAGATAAACCAGTCATAGAAAATATTATTCTGGCCATAGCTTTGACTATGGTGGAAATATGTAACAGAAATGCACAGAATATCAGCTTGGGAAGTGCAAAGAAAGGAAGAGCCTCTCTTCTCAAACAAACAAAATATTTAAGGTTCTGCTAATTCACATTCAAACTCTCTCTCTTCATCCCAAAAACTGTTCCCCAGTTAGAAAATGTGATTAGCAAAGTAATAAAAGGAAGTTTCCAGGTCATGAGTCATACTGAAATTATGGACAAAACCAAATTGTTGGGGTCTGCTCTTTGTCCCAGGGAAAGGCTGTTTGATGCTGCTTAGCACAGAGCCCAGCTGCCTCTGAAACCTAGAATCTGCACATGTGAACAAGATGGAGAGAGAAGTAAAACAGCTCTCTGTCTCTCAGTGAGAGGGTTTTGTTCCTCTCTGGCTGACAGCATGGACCTCTGGACACGTGCAAGAAAACAGCAGAGATCATTACCTGCTTGGGAATAGGATTGCTGTTGCCTGTTGCGAGGGCAGCCAGATTGTTCTCTAACTGTAAACATCTGCCTCCAGCCTCGGGTAGAGCCCAACTCTGACCACAGGACCTTGGGCACTGGCCTTGGGCAGCTGCAGGATGGGATGGCGGTCCCTCACCTCCTGCCCTGTGATGCACACGCAGTTATGGGAACATGAACCTTGCTGAAATGGGATCCAGCACTGGAGATGCCTACTCCTGACTGTGTGCAGCCTCTTCTTATGTGCCAACCCCAGCCCATCCTCCTCCCTGCTGCCTTTCCTGCCTGCTCAAAGCCCACAAAGGCCTCTGAGTCTGTTAGCTACCTGGAGGAGCTGAGCTCTTTCCTTGAGGTCAGATTGAAAGCACACCAATCCATATATCTGTGGCAATTTTTCCACTGATGGGATACAGCTCTAGTTTTCATCAGGCAATTGCTTGCTGCTTATCCACAGGCCAGGCTCATTGGGCTCACTCTTGGTCACTTAGAAGATAACTAAATTCTTCCCAACAGTGAGAAAAAGAAGACAAGGCTCTTCAAATGGGTGTCCACTCCTTTTCCTTGCTTTGTGTTTGTTTATAAATATTGAAGTAAGAGCTCCATACTGCTGCTACAGCCCTGAAGCCACATTGATTCCCACACAAGGGTGAGAGCACGGATGTGACCCATCCACCATCCATACAGGAGCAAACTCCCTTAAACACAAGGAAATTTGCTTTCCAAATCCCTGCCTCACTTCATACATCAATGCTCACCTTCTCTCAACATGAAAAAAAGAAGAAAGGAACAAATATCTTCCTCTGCCAATACATACATGCATACAACATGCACAAATATTTTGGAAAAATTGCAGAATCTGTAGATGGAGGGGTTAGTGCCAGATTTTAAAAATTATTAAACATTATGTACAAAGAAAACATAATGAGCTCCTACGGGATGTAGAAAAAATTATCCATGAATGAGAGGAAAATGGATAACCACTCCTGGGTTTGCCACTGGTGAATTATTTAATAATCACTCCCCAGCAGATGGAATATATTTATCCACCCCATTGGAGCATATTTTGCAATTTATTTACACTGCTTTAAAATATGATTATTTATTTAAAAAATAAACAAGGTATTCACAAGGGAAAAGGGAAGCAAACTCAGGCTTAGAGGGGGGAAAAGCATGTTTTGAGCTTTTTGGTTCATTTTAGGGAATTTCCAGTTCTTTACTTCTACTTTAAAAAAGAGAAATTGAAGGCTCTTGAGAGGATCACTTTATGAGATGGAGTCTATGTCTCTTACAATTTCGTTAGCCACACTGTCTTGGACACCAGAAATCTGATGCAGCTCCTATTAATATCAAAGAAAACATGCAAATTGGGAACAGTGGGTTCAGGCCCATACCTTAGACCAATTTGATTTACAGGATCAGGCCCCTTGTCTAAGCTAGAGTGACTCTACGTCCATGGCTCAAACAGCACTCAGCCTTGCCATTTAATGAGCTACTTATTCTAAAACACAAAGGGTGCCATTTAGGAAAGATTGAAAATGCAAAAGGTACCCTTTAGTACTGTGTAAGTGCACAAGTATACTGCCTGTTCCCAAAATCAAAATAGCAATTGTAAGCAAAAGGCTCTGCCCACTCAACAGCAAAGTGTGCTACTGATAACTATAGATTGATTTAGATAAACCTGAGGGAAAGCCTATGAAAGAAAGAAATACCTTTCCCAGGCAAGCGCCAAATCATTTCAGATTGAATTCAGGCTTTCAGAGTCTTCCAGTGCAAGTCTGTGTGTATGTACCGGTATAGATTAGCAACGGAAGGATTCACAAAAACAGTATTACCCAGCAGGGCACAGATGTTTTTAGGAGTTAGAAGTTATCTGGGAGAGAGCAGGTCAAGAAAGACCCCACAGTGTAAAATACTCTGTTACATGTACTTTATATTTTATGTTACACATATTTTATGAAGTTTTCATACTTTGTCGATAGAAAACAGAACAAACCCAATACCTAAACTACTGTCCCCTCACCAAAGAAAAAAACAGTCACTGTTTGTCATTCTTTGGTTTTTCAACAATCCATTCTGATTTTCTTCAAGACCACTGAAGTTTATTTATAGATCTCAAACCCAGGAGAGTCCCACAGTGAAACCATCAACAGTTACTGGAGACATAACACATTATGAAGTGACTAAAGAAAAAGATTACTTAGTAGTAAGAGTTTAAGTCTCATTGCCAAGAGTGGGTTAACAAACCAAAGGCAGCAAATTTCTCAGTCATTTATCTGCATTTGAAAATGTTTCTCCAGGACCTGAAGAGGATTTCTCTTCCATACCTTGTTTCCCCTCCCCAGACCAAGAAAACCTGAAACTAATATGAATCAAGAATAGATACGCTGTAGAAGATATCACCTTAAAAATAGCAATCTGTTAGACTAAAATCCACCTGCAGGCATGGATGTCAATACTTTTCCAGCCAGCTAGTTCAGTAAAAGGGCTGCTCTATAAATTCCCTAGTATAGTGAATGCTATACATCTTTAAAGTTGAAATGAACTACTAGAATATTATTGCCTAGTTCAGACTGAGGAGAGCAAATCAATGTGTCTCCTTCACTAGGAAAGGGCTCAAACATAAGCAAATTTTTTGAACTGAGAGTGTTGCCCTTGTCAACAAAAAAATCCAAACTGACCTCTAGAATCTCAACATCCTGGAAAAGAAGAAGCAAGTTCACTGCATATTATTTCTGTAAAGGCATATCAGATTTCAAAAATTACTTCCAACACAACAATCTCACACCTGATTACAGACAGTACAGATGTGCTGTGGGGATGTGGACAACACAGACAAGGGAGCAAAGTGCTCCCCTACGCCCTCCTGAGAAAAAAATGGAAGTGTAGTACACCTCATGTGGAGTTATGCACTCATTTATTTTAAAGACAGAAAGGATTAAACACATCTACATAAAGGAAAGAAAAAGTATTTAAACAACAATAAAAAAAGATTTAGTGGCATTAATAAGGAACTCCCTTAAACCAGCATGTCACCATTAAAGTAATTAATAGGGCATGCAAGACACTTCAGTGGAAAGTGAGCAGTGCTCACATTAAAGCCTTTTAAGTTTTCACATGACCTCAAGACAGACTAAGGCATTCCTATGCAAAAGTACCCTCTAAAACAGAGATGGGGGCATTCAAGTCTATGAAAGAGTGATTTTAAAATTTAACTGATATGGTCTAAGTCTAAAATGCAAAGGTTAAAGGAATATTAGAATGGCAATAATTCTATCTGATTAAACTTTTATCCAAAGTAACAATAAAATGTTCAAAATGAATTAAGGATTTTATTAACAGATGCAGAGGCTCTGTAAAAGAGTTTGAAATCTAAGTACCATAGAGGAGAGGTTTTATTTTTTTTGTCTGGATGGAGGTGATACTGCTATAAAACTTTAATCTTATTGCCATGCCACAGTGAAAGTAAAACTGTCAGACGTAATAGAGCAAATCAGGACTGCTCTCTCTCCCTGCTCTGTGCTGCAGGGGCCTCTTTCCAGCATATAAGTAAGAATATGCACATTCTGTGTCTGGCATTGATAATATAGGCAACAGACATGTAGACAGGTTATGGGCTGGCAATTCACCTGGACTTGTGCTGGTTGCAATAGTCCCAGGGTGGTAAGTACAGGCAAGTTATATGGACCATTCCAAATGAATACTGAGCAAAAATTGGTGCTATGCCACCAGGGATTCTTCAGAACACTTCAGCCTTTCCAAAATGGAATTAACTATTTCAGGATAGTTTCAGACATTTTAGTTGTTTATTACTACCTGTATGCAGTATAGAGGATCACACCAATTTCTGAGCCCTTGAACAAAGACATTTTGTTACTTTAGAACGATCAAATTTAAGCCAGCCATAAATCTATGGAACAGGATAAAATGTAAGACTTTTGTGAAAATTATTACTAAAAGCAGGACATATATATGACTTAGAGCAGGGCTCAGCTCCACCAGGGCATTTACTAGCCATGATTTAGGCCAGCACTAATTCTTCCCTCTGTTTTGCTGCCGCTACATTCTGGCAACTTGATTGCCTTAGTGATGGCTGCAGTGTCTGTGGCAGATGCACTGGAAGACATCCTGCAAAGTGGTTTGGCTTTTCTGGGAACTCTTGCTCTTCTGCATGTTGGCAGGAGTGTTGTGATGGCCACCTGTGCCACAGTGGCTATTCCACCACCGTCAGCACTGGACACAACCTGGCCCCAGCCTGCCCCAGGGCTCAACCTCCCTCAGTCCCCACAAAGCCCTGTCACATGCTAGAGCTGCCCCTACTCACTGACAAGGAGTGAGCCCAAAAGGCAGCTTCAGAGATGCCCATATCCTTCTTTTGTCCTGCAGTCCACATGAGAAAAGCACAGCTCCTAAGAGGAGCTACCGACTGCGAATTGCCAGGGAGACTAGCCTGTCAAACAAATATTTTTCTTTTCACAACAGAACATAAATATTTGGCAGTACATTTAATTTAAAAAGTCTAGAAGTTACTCAAAGAGAGTGGTGAACGTTGCTATGATGCTCACTTGCTTCCTAAAATATGACCAGTCACAGATGGCTTGCTGTAGGAAATATTAAATAAATTTTTTAAGTGTTGTCTGGCTTGAACACAGATTGCATTTACAAGATACCTTTGTTGGTGGAATGCCAAGATGGTTCAAACATGACCTTAAACAAAAAAACTACCTTGTCAGGAGCTAATGGAATATTCATACTTCAAATCTCAATCCCTGATAGCATCTGAGAGTTAATTTACATTTCAACATTGTTATTTTTTTTACCCCTCTTGCTATATTTCCTTTCACAAACAAGGAAAAATATCCAGGTTTGATCAGTAGCAACTTTTAAGTTTTGGGCACAATAACCATTATTTTTTTTTCCAATTTTCAGAGCAGTTTGAAAAGACGGGAGATACTGCAGGTCTCACAAGCCACATTAACCACTGTGCTCTCTGGTCCTGTGAAGGTTGCTGCCTACCAGTGCACAATAATCTCTTGCCCCCAGCAAATGCTACAGCATCAGAGTTGAGCTAGAATCTGGTTTTCCTTCCACCCAAAATACCCCAGTGGATGATTTACCTATTCTTTCAATATTGTACTCGGCCCACAGCTTTGTAATCAATGCAGAAGAGAAGGAACAACAGTCTTACAATTTGCTTTGCTCCTGTGTGAGCACCAAACACTTTCTATACTCTTAGAATCAATAAACTTTTTCTCCTGTCACCATTTCCATTTGTTGCTCTTTCCCTATGTTGGCATGATTTTGTTCTTTTTCTAACCAGAAATGTCCCAAGCCCACTGGGTTTTGTGTGTGTAATGGCAAGTTAAACAGTTTCCTCCACTGCAAACAAACATTGCACGCAGGCAAACCATGTCCTGGAGTGACAAACAGAGGCAAGACGCTAGAGGGAGGATCAACTCACAGACTGAGCTTTTGCCAGAGCAAATTCCTTGGAGTGTGGCTTCGCCAAGGAGACGGCTCGAGTGGCACACTGCAAGAGGCTGCTGGCCTCTCCAGCACACAGGCTTGCAAACTGCTGTCTGGACTGAAGGAAGAGGGCATCTGGAATTGAGAGCCAGACAAGACTTTGTTCTCTGCAGGCTGCTAAGGGGAAACTATACCTGATAAATACAAACACACCCATTCCAGATACCACAGCCTGGCTGCAAGGCCTAAGCTTTATCAGCAGCTCTACACAGCAGTGGTAAAAACCGCTGTTTATTTACTTCAGTGAGTTCTGATTTTTTTATGTCTGGACACTGCAGCGTTTTGACATCACTGCATTAGAAAGGACAAAGCTCCATAATACACAGATCTGATGGAAACACACACCTAAATTACAGGCCCAATTTCAAATAAATCACAGCCTTTCCAAAATAATTGTCTTCAGCACTTTGAATTGACAAATAACTATGCAGGGTTATAAGCAAGCAGTAGGACTTCATGGAATGGAACACTGCCATGGTATCTCCCACTCTCCTGGGATTTCCAAGGCCCTCATTCACCTTTCAGCTGCTTGTTTATATTCATATCCACTCTAAACAGCAGTGGTTGGAAGAAGGGAAAAAAGAGAGGTAGCTTCTTCATCTGAAGATCTCTGCAGGCTGAACTGCAACTAAGTAGAAAATTGAGACATGAAAAACCTGAGCTGTACAGTGCAGGATGTGTTTGTGGTCCTGAATAAGACATTCAAGTTCACAAGAGGGAGAAGTAAGGTTAGAAAACATCCCTGGGTCTTCCCTTGCCTAGACCTTAACTTTTTTTAACAGATGTTTGCCCCACCTGCCCTTCAAGACTTCCAGCAATGGAGATCCATGCTCTAAACAAACTGCATTTAATTTTCTTAGGGTCAGATCTCCATCTGCAGTATGGAGACAATGCCATTGCCTTTTCCCTAGTCTTGCTGTTTACCAAGAAGTTCTGTGGAGGCAGACACTGTCATTCTCTGACACACCACAAGGAGAGGTTATTACAGTGGGATCTGTAGATGCACTTGGGTAGCAAAGGATGAAAGCAGCAAGTATTTTGCTGAGGAGGTGGTGAAATACAATTGAAAGAAAAGATATGAACACCGTAAACACTGGATGTGACTTGACTGTAAATGAGGAAGATTCCTGCTACCACCAAGATGTTGGTGAGGAAGACTTGATTCCTTCCTTAGAAGCTGTTTCTGCTGACTTGCAAAGGGAGACAAGTGTTGGGATACCTTCTACAGGGAAAGCTCAACACAGGTAAAAGTCATTGCTAAATGAGTTCACGATCCCCTCTACTGTAGTATGATCCATAAGTGGATTCACAGCCAAAAGCCATAAAATCCCAGTAGTCCTGCAGAGAGACTATTTTCTTCCAAAAAATATACAGTTGGTCAGTGGAATTCACCCCACAAGGCCAGAAATTCACTGAATGGCAGCAGCTGGTCCTTCACAGTATCATCTTTTGAGTCACTAAGAATTCCCTCCACAAAATTTCCCATGGTATAGTTTTTCTAGATCATACATGTCAAATCAATGCTTAGTTTGTATAATCAAAATATGAAAAATGCTTCTAATTATAAAAGCACAAGGCAGAGACAAGACGACAATTCCAGTTGTTATGGCTGCCAGCACATGCAGGAGGAAAGATGTGGATTCTAGCAAGCCATCACAAAGTTCTCAAGCAAGCCCAGGTGTGGACGAGGAGTCGTCGCCTAGGAAGGACACATTTTTAACTATGGGCCATGAAAAAGAGTGGGAAGTGATCCATCCCTAGCAAAACTTCTCACCATCAAGATATCACAGAACTAGTTCATCAGCACTTCATGCCCAATCTTCCAACACAGATGTATCTATTAAGACAATGACCAGCTCTGTGGAAACTTTTCCAAAAACACCTCCCTTGTAACACTACTAGCATAGGTAGCATCAAGTTGCTTTACCTCCACAATCTATAGCCGGTCTTCCTCTAAAGCAACAGTCCAGTCAGCTTTCTGGAAAGTCAATTATACCAAGGTTTATTGGTCTCAGAGAATCCATTGCCAAGGTGAGCCCAGTGCAATTCCTGGCAGGGCTCATTCTCGTTGTCTTCCAAGAGCACTATGAATTTTCCCTCTTACAGGCTTGGCTTGCAGACTTCTTGTCCTGTTCCTTGTTAGACAGAAAGATTAATTGGTCCTGTCTTCTTTAATATGAGCCTTTGGGTCTCCACAGAGGAGTTCCTATATAGCATTACCTCATCATCTCATGGTACACTTTCTCTCCTTTCTTTGTAAGTCTAGTTTAGAAAGGAGATTATTGACCACTGCTGACTCCCCCACCCACCCCTGCAAAGGAACCTTTTCCCCCTGTCTCATGACAAAAGAGGCGTGATCCATCCCCCAAAACAGCTGATAGGCCACTTGAAAACAGATGCAGGCTTCCAGAGGGTCAGCTAAGTTCATCTGTCCCAGTTCTGGCACAATCTGCTTCATCGACATATTCTCTCACACACATGTTTTCGTACCTCCTAGACTTGGACTCCTGGAAGCTCCAAGTGCAGCTTATGCTATACCATCCTATCCTCCTCTGTCTATGCTCTGATTGCATAAGACCATTTACCACTCAAAGTAGTAGCATTGAGTTTATGACCACCACTCCTCCACCTTCCATCTGTACTTTTTGTATCAGCTGTTGCTGGGTGGTGTCAATAGAAAGGGCTGTTACTCTTAAGGGATTTATTAATTTTTCAGTTTTGCCAGAAGTAAGTCTTCCCTTGCCACAATATTTTTCCAAAGAAATTAGAACTGAGTCTAGACTAGCAAAATTATCAAAGTTAATAATCAATAAGAATAAAACATGCCCGTAAGCAAACCAAAACTCTGGACCTGTTTTGTCTTTGCTATGCCCATGGACCATTTCTGTTGTGGGTAGGAAATACGCAGGGCAGGAGCCTGCTGCTGCCTGGCACAGCCCAGCTGCATCTCTCTGCTAAGGAGCTGAGACTTAATGCGTTTCGATCCACAGGTCACAGGTTCAGCTCCCTGCTGCCGATGACTCATACAGGAGCTCCGAACTAAAACTAGCAACACCAGCTTTTTTCTAGGAGAGGATTGAAGAGCAGCATTGATCTCAATGAAATATTTCGAGTGCAGAAAAATTCCACCACATAAAGAGTGCGTGACTTCTCTTTAGTTTATTTTATATTTTTGTTCCAGTTGTCATTTTGAATTCAAACTCTTTGGAAAGCAGGCATAATAGTCTTAATGATCACATTGAGCAGTTTAAATTCAAATTGTGGAGCTCTCGCAATACCATGCTGGCAGCACTTTCCATAAATTACTCTCAAATTCAATACGTTGCTTGACAAAAACAAGAATAAAAGGCTTTTTACTTTAAAAAGAAGAAAACTTGTATCATAAAAAAAAAATCTTTAAATTATAGTTTCTCTTTTCTGGTCCAATTTAAATTGTTACATAGTTGCTAAATTAGTGCTGTAATCCCAGCTTACAAATTGCAGAATTACTTTTAAAAATAGATGTAGTTTTACTGCAGGGATCAATCTTACACTTTAAACCATATGTGCCGGAGGAAGCTGCTCTTGCACAGTTTTCAACCAAGCACACTCACATGCACACACAGGGTGAGGTTTACAGCACCAGTCACACTGAAGCCAATAGCAGTCTTACCAGAGATTTCAATGAGCACAAATTGAGTTAACACTGACATTTCAGAATGATTAGCAAATTCAAGCTTTTCCAGGATGCTCAATGGCACCACTGGCTCTAGTCATACCATTTCTTAAAATATCAGCATTTCTCTTGTTCTGATAGTTCTGAACTATCTCCTCCTACTGAACTACCGCCATTGACAGGCCAGGAAGTTAGATGCTTGTAAGAGAGAAAAACTTCTAAGACATACTTTTCCTTCCTCACAAAACATGGAATTGGGAAAAAAAAAAAACAAAAAACAAATAAAAAAACCCCCAAAACATAAAAAGAAAACCAAGTAAAAAAAAATGGGGCATTATAGTCCTGAGTTTAAAGCTAGGGAAAAGCAGTAATCGGGACATGACTTCCAAGCACAATTCTTCCTCCTTCAAGCAATTCCACAGCTTTAGTACTATGGAAAGATGAATTCCACCTGCAAAATCCTTAAAAGCGATCTTTGGGGATGGTTTTAAGGTCATGTCCTCAATATCTTGCCAGGCACAGCAGAAACAGGAAAGCTCAATCTCTGGGTCTCTGTAAGGCACTGCAGAGCATATCCACCATTTTCCCCCACTGTAGCTAGACACACATGAGAGTTTCTTTCTTCTCCTTCAGTCGCTCATCATTTCTAGACCACTGCTTCTCTGAACTCTTTCAGCTAACCCAGGCTATTTCTGCTTTCTTGTGCCTTTCTCCCAGTCACACTATGGTCCTCCTGTCAGGTGGGGCACAAACAGAAGAAACCCTCAGAGGCAAGGAGCATCTGCAAGATCTTGCTGCTTGCCATGTTAAGTGCAGGAGCTCAGTCCCTCCCAGCTCAGCCTCAGAGTTAATTTCTCCAACTGCCAACCACCAGACTGCCAGGAGAGGGGATAAAGAACGGAAGAAATTTTCCAAGTCCCAGAGAAAGTTATCTGGACATCAAAGAACATCCCATTCACAAAACAGCAGCATCAGTCTTGCCAGATTGGCGTGTCTGCCTAACCTTGTGTTCAGTCCTTATGATAACATGGTATTTGGAAAGCAGACAGCTGGCACTACTCTAACATCTTGCTCCTCTGTCTTTTATAACAACAGTTGCACTGATAGTACTCTTAGTCTTTTCCCTGCTCTGAGTCCCGTGCTAAAATCTCTTCCACTACTTGGAGGAAGCAACACAAATGTTCTTTTGTTAATTAATTCCCCCTGTAAAGGAGGGGAAAAATATACTGATAACATACTGCAGACACAGCATTCAGCACGTGCACAGCAGTACACTGGCTACACTGGAAACCCTATCATGATATTTCAGATGTTACTTGACTGTCGTAATGACTAGGAAACATCTGTCTCCTATTAACACTTTAGTTTTTACAGTTGCTTTTAGTTCAGCAGAAGTGTCTTAATGGAGAAGACTGGTACTCTTTTAGAAATAACATCAATAATAAAAGAATCCTTGGATGCAGAGCAAAACCAGCAAACACATTGGCAATAGAACTCGCTGCATTCACAGGATGTAACAGGAAATGATAGTGATGGGCTTTTAGAGGGGGCTATGCAAAAGAAATTAACTCTGGTACTCAGATTCCCATTAGGAAAAATACTTCTTTTCAAACAGGTGATTGATCTCCTTAGATGTTATTTCAGACTTTTGGGGAATTACATCTTAACTGGATCACTGATAAATAAAACCAGAAACAAAAACAAAGAAAGCCCCTTCTGCAGGCTATTTAGGCTTGGTATTGACTAACCAGTAATTAAATACAGCTCTTCACAGCAATCTTAATTATGGCTTCACTGCACCACAACTAAGAAAAGTCACATAACAAACTGAGAAGATTAGCCAATTCTAATTGTTGAAAAACATGTATTTTTATTTTTGTGCATAGTTTTTATGTGTGTAAGGCCACAAGTCACACAGTGAATTATTAAAAAATAATCAAAGAATTCAAGAATTTATTTATCATAGTTAGGCAAATACTATAGGTAACTTTCCTCATATAAATGAAGCCTTGGTGATTTGCATCAGAGGCCAAGAGTTCTGGACTTGGGAAAATGGGGATGAGTGCTAGGAATCAGCGTGAATTAGGTAGACCAGTAAACAAGTTTCACTGAGTTACTCACTTATGCCAGCTGAAAACCTTGTTTTCTCAGTTGGCCACTGCCATGAATCAGCTGTGCAGTCTTGGGCTAGTCAAACAGGCTACACTTTTCATGGGAATTCAGGTCCAGAGGAATCTGAATCTAGGTGCTTCAGTCCCATTGACTTCTTACAGATCTAGGATTCCTAGTATCCCAAGTATTTTCTGATCATATGACTTGAGTAAGCTCAAAAAATAATAATAATAATAAAATATATCCTAGGCCACAATTCAGCAGAATCCTTAAGCACAGGCTAGATTTTAAGCAGGTCATTAACTCTCATTGAGTTCAGTATAATTGCATCACACATTAAAGGCATCTAAAGACAAAAGCATTCAGACTCTGCCTCATCAATTTAAGGGTCCCCAATTCATCTGCAAGAAGAATTTGCAAGCCTAGCTCAAGGCTTCAGTGTACTCAGGCATTCATTATCCTTCTCAAGCCAATGCAGATCTCATTTCATTGAAAAATCAATGAGACATATGCTCTAGGACACAAATTCCTCAGGCCTAAAGCCAGTAAGCATGGCAAGTGCCTAGATCCCTTGTAGATCTGGCTTTCAGCATAGCAGAACACTGAACTTTATGAAAGGTAGGCAGACTTAGGCTTCCAACACCTGTTTTTTCCACATTTAAGAGTTTAATCTGTGCTTGGCTTTTTGGTTTTTTCTTTACTGCCTCAGATTGCCAGGTTCCAACTTCCTATTTCCCACTCACAGTACCAGCTGTCCAGCTACACATACGTAGCCCCATCAGCATTGCCATCCTTTCCCCTGCATGTGCCGCAGCAGATGGATCCAGACGTGTTTTGGGTTAAGTCCATAACCAGGTTTTTGTGGACTGCATGGATAAACACTTAAAGGCCCCTTCTGGTTATATAAAAGGAAGCTATTAAACGTTTACTCTTTCCTCTGTACTCAGAGCTGCAAAGCCATATCACAGAATGTACAAACGCAGATGCAACCAGGCAATTATCGTTCCTTTATCCCTTAAATAGACAGAAGATAAATTTGAAAGAAAATGAGGAACAGAATCCTTCTCCCTTTCCTTTTTTATCCTTTTATCTCCCAATGTAGGAAGTTTACTGAACCCTTGCCAACAATTCACTCAGGCTAATGAAGTGTATAAGTAATGGGATTAAATAATGTTAAACCATTACTACAGTGGCTAATGCAGATGTTTTCCCAAACTGAAGCAGATGAGTGGTGAAGAATGCATGCTTGATTTAAAAAAAAGGAGAAGAAAGTATCAATCTGCAAGCAGATGAAGTCAATTCCAGCCTGAAGTCAACAACATGTTTAATTCCAGTAACATACAGTTGTCTCCAGTATATCATGAATGCACCTTTCTAAATTCTACAGTGCTTTGCACATGGTCAAACTTGCCTCAAAATGAACCTTAAATTTTTTATGGTGCAATCATTTTAGTGCAAACAAAAATAGAAATTATTCAAAAGGTACATATTCCATCAAAATATCATTTAGCTTTTAAAAGTAAATTAACAGGAACCATCTATCACAGCCATTGTAAATATGACAGAATCCTCCCTTTTTATAGCCAATATTTCAGTAATAATCCCACTGCAAAGGGTCTGCAGAAATAGGAAGAACAATGGATATTGGTGGCCTTTTCAGAAATATGCATTACTGCTCTAATTATTAGAATGCCAGAAACATCAAGAAAAGCATCAATTTTTACTTTCAGAAGTGCAAATGTGATTTTGGAAGGGTTTCAGGTCCAGTGTCTGTAAGAACTTAGAACCGAAGATTTAGAGAAAGACCTATCAACAAGTGAAGAAGGTTTTGGTGCTTATCTTACTCTAAATTACAAGGATTATCCTTATATACTGCATGCTTAGGTCACACCAAGGTAAGGCCTCAGGCACATTATGTGATGTTTCTTTAATTTGCACCTGTGCAACTGGTTCCAGCAGCTCTTACAGGAGCCTCTTAAAAGGTGCAGCTCTTCAGAGTAACTGTTAATTGTTTGCTTTAAGACCTTCATGAAATGAAATTTTAGGGTAAGGTAAGCTTCAAAAGATATCTAATTGAAAGACTTCTGGTTCAGTAGAAAGACTTCCATCATGTAATGCAAAGACCTTTAGAAGTTTCACTGCTCTCTTGCATCCCACCTCCTTAATCTTAGTGGGCACCACAGTCTGTAAGCATTTTGGTATCAGATTTCTCAATACAGAAATCTGAGAGTAACACTAGTGCTAAAAAAATCATTGTGTAGTCTGTTTCTTATGGAGATAAAACAATGACAAAAAGCATCTCTTTCCCCTGCTGTGCTTTTCCCTGTCCCACCTCTTTTCAGAGGCAGGTCAGACTAGGAAACAAAATTCACCCAGTAAGCTAAAAACGTCAGAGTTCTGAAGACCATGGAAAAACCTGGTGCCCATGGCACTACCACAGGATTGTCAGATTTTAACTGTAAGGCAACTCTACTGCAATGAAGAAAATCAATGTTTCCCACATCTGTGCAATAAAATCAGGGCGCAAAGAAGAAGAGGTACTTACAATATAGCAGGGTTCACAGTAGGCTTTCTTCTCCACTGCGTAGAAAGGCTGTCCCCTCAGCTTGCTGTTGCACATCATGCAGGTGAAACACTCCACATGGAAGACCTGATCCATGGCTGTGCAACCGGTGCCTTCTCCAACAACATTCTCCCCACAGCGGGCACAGCGGCCTGTCACCAAAGTGAAAGGACATGAGTCAAAGCAAGCTCCTGGTCCCAGCTGCAGAGAAGGCCCTTCCACACCCCTGTGCTGCACAGTGGGTAAGGGGGACACAGCAGCTCAGACAACAGAGCAGCAGTTTGTGCCACTGCTGGCAAAGATCAATGCCACTGTAAGGCACTCTGGTGCTGGCCCACATGAAAAGACCTAGAAAGGATTGAAACTGGCTCCCAAGACTGCACTGGTATCAGTGTTGCTGCTGCTAGCCCCTGTTCGTTTTAAGGAATCTGAGCAGATATAAACCACTCAGCTATCATCTAACCCAGCTATATAGTCATTCTCAGCTCCTCAGTTAGATGGGATAAACCTGTGCCTAAAGCCTTGCCTCCCCATGAAAGGATTTTGTGGTAGGATGCCTCATAAGGCTGCCTGGTGGCAGTACAATTGCTACCAGTTAAAGAGTAGTTTTTGCTTGTACAGCTTAAACCAATTCTTTCAATGGAGCCAATTACTTTTTTTTTCTGTTTGAAGATTAATATGGATTAAGATATTGTGTCTATTTAAAGCACAGAAGCTATTTCTAAAGAAACCAATGTGTGGATATTTTATTCTTACCATCCTTCAAAAAAGGTGTATCAGAAGCTGCAAGTAAAGACTCTAAGTACAGACAAGCCTTAAGAGCTCTGTCTTTTTCTGAAAAAGGTCCCTAATGTCACATACAAATGCATAACAAAGAATCTGCAGACACGCACACATACAAAAGGCTTCCTCCCTTGTTCAGACTGTTGTTAAAAATGTTATGTGGCAGACAGATTTAAAGTGAAGACAAGATTTTCTTAGATCATGAGAAAGACATTTTGCCAAGGAAGACTGTGGTGCAGAGATGATGGAAGAGGTAGGTGAAAGGCACACCTTTGCCATTTTTCTCTGTCATTCAAGTTCTAGGAAATGGAGATAGCCCACACAGGTCTAATGTCCTTACCCAAAAATCAATGTTGAAAGTGGAAGATATTAAGGACAACCTCAGCCTCACTGCCCCACTCATGGTACCTCCCCAGTTTCAGAATAACTGTCGTGTCCCCAATCTTGGGGCCTTGCACCTTTTGAGGGCTCCGTGGGTGGAGTGCTGTGGTCACTGAGGGTAGGAAGAAGGGAAAGGGAAGCAAAAGCTGAGGTACAAGCAGGAAAGCAGACTGAGTTCAATATAGAATTATTCATAAATGCATATACAAATAATATGTATCTGGTAATTAAATGATCCAGCAATGATGCAATATTCTTTCCTACCACAGTCTGTGTTTATTTGCCTTTTCAAGCAAATTGCACAACTTACTAAAAGGACTTGGACATGGCATCCCAAGAGCAGGGCTGCTCTCCTTGCACAGTGCACTGCCAATGTCCCTGCACTCACAATTTCTTTCCTGCCTGTCCCAGACTCCAGTAATCTACGTTCAGGGAACAAAGCATGTAAGGTACTTTTGGATCCCTCAGGATGTGGCAGGATGATATATATATACATTTGAGATATATTAGGATCATTATGATTTGCTACAATGGCATAACTGTAGTTGGCTTTATACGGGACAGACAGTTCCTGACACAAACAGCTCCCAGCCTGAGCAATGTGGAGAGAGAAGTCACTAGATGAATCCAGACAAGTCTGGAAAGCCCCCCAAAAGAAATTAATAATGCTGTATGTGAACTTAACTTTCTTTAGCATTTGTTATTAGTGTTTTGATTGACAGTGTTGTGCTTTAATTACTCCACTGTAACACTTCCAGTGAGGACTCCTTTTTTAGGAGTAGAGAAGGAATGCAGGATTCTCAGCATGGCGGTGATGCTACCAGAGCATGGGGGAAGAATGGAAAAACCCACGAAGACTAGGAAGTGAAAAAACCCAAACCCATTGAAGAGACTCACAGGTGCAGCACTGCACTGGGAAGGAGGCAGAAGAAACCTACTGTGTACACCACAGGAGCTGCATGTACCACAGGAGAGCACCGCTCAGTCCTGCATGTGGACAAGATGGAGCGTGCTCCAGGGCCTTCTCCAAATGTCTCGTGTAGCTGGGCTGTAATAAGAAGAGACGTCTGGGGAGCAGTTAATATCTCTATATATAAAACATGAAATTGAAAGCCATTAGTGTATTACTTTACACAGTGTTTTTCCAGAGGGAATATTCCGCTGAAGAATTTATTTTCCCTAGTGTGCCATTCTGTGATCATCCGGTATTATTTTTATGAGGCATTTGGACATGGAATAATGTAGTGTCTATGCAAACACTTCTCAGCTTTCTTTGTTAACATCTGAGCAGAACATGTGGGAATCTTTTCTTCCCCTCCTCCTGTTTTCACATTCATAATTTAGCCAGCTCTTATATACTTCAGCATTTATCTTCCTCTTTGACCAAGGCATCTCTCCATTTGCTGAAGAAGCTGTCTACATGTAGACCATACTTCTAGCTCTGCTTGTGCTGGGACACCTGAGTCTGTTTTCTAACTCAAATACATATTCTTGTAATCTCTGACAAGTAACTCAGTGCCTTTGTACCTCTGTCCTCTTTTCCAGCAAAGGGCATAAAGACATCTTCTCTGTCTCCCAAAGGTGCCCTGAGGCTACATTCCTCCATAGCTCTGAGGCATTCCCCAACTACACTGCTGGTGGTCAGAAACAAACCAAAGACTAGCACAACACAAGTCTTGGCCAACTTCTCACCTTGAAGTTGGTTTCCTTAGGCTTTCCTTCCTCTTTCTGGGTTTTTCCACAGAAGATTCCCATTCAAGCAGTGACAGACTTAACCTGTCTACATTTATGAGAAGTCCAGTTTCTGCTATTAAGTACACAGACAGAAATACTCCTGTAAACTCTTGCAGAGGAAAGCTTAAAGAAAGCTTTCTTTTTTACAAGTTTATATGAAAATTATAACACTGTGGCCTTGAGCAAACTATGTTTTTCATGAGACATGGCCACTCCATGAGAATCAAAACACAAGCTCTGTGCCTAGCAGCTCTCTCAACTGACTCACTCACCCAAAAGGTAAAAGCAAATAAGCCAAAATATTTAAATTTGGGAGCTTACAGTTAGGTGGCTGGATCCATGTAAAGGTATGTGGGCATACACATCACTGAGCTGGCTTGCAGTGATGTGACCACTGGAGACTGCACTTTCTGCAGACCTTGGTGCAGTCTGGGAACTCACAAGACTTCTGCAAAAGCTGGTGCCTTCTCCCAACTCCTGCGTCTTGCTCAAATTTAGCTGAAAATGGCTATTAGTTTCAAGTGTTGGTGAGGGAGGAATTGACAAGGAGACAGGCACATGCATCCAGGCAGTGTGATTGCACAAGCCTCATTTCCTTAGAAAACCAGAAAAACCCCACTAAAAACAATGTATCTATCATTATGTCTGATAAAAACAAAACAAAGGTCTGCTTTTCCTGCGTGCCAGTTACCAACGGCGAAGGTATTTGTGGTTGGGCTCACCACAATTAAGTGCCCACACATGTTCCCCATTTTAATATTTTCACACTGGCTGAAATAACCCAGTCCGTTGTGTGCAGAATACCCATTGGTGAATACAGAACAAGTTGCACTGCTTATTGGGAAAGAAGTAGCAAAGGCAAAGTTTGCAAGACTCAAGAAAAAACAGATTGCACAAAAAAAGATTACACAAATAATCTAAGAGAAAAATAGCAGGCAGCGTATTACAGTAGAAACACAGAACAACGTGACCCATTTGCTTCCCACAGAGACAAACAGCACTTAAAAGGCAGCTTAAAGACAAAGGACAAAATTAGCACTAAACTGTATGAAGATGAAACTATGTCATTTCAACATTCTTCTTTTGCCCCTTCAGCCCTTTTTAGATCCTTTTTCAAGATTATTTCAGCAAAACTAGAAGGCGATACATTGGCAGCAAGCCTGGGAGACCAGAGCCCTCTATTTTTGCATGAAAGAGGCTCATAACCTTGGCCATGCTGTGACCTTCCTTCAGCAATGCCCAGCTGCCACATGTTGGTGTTACCTCGGTGGGACAGACAGAAGTGTCCACAGAGGCTTCCCTGCTGAAAATGCCATCACTGGGCAGTGGATCACATGGAAACACTCCAGCAGCTGAAGGAATACATCAGCTACTATACTTTATTCTGAAACCCCCTCATTTACTGTCTTCTGCTGTGTAAAAAAATTGAAATATTGCTGATCTGAAGGAAGGAGAAAGGAAGAGAGGAGCTCATATTGCACATGATACCATGTTTTAACTTCTCGTTATTTTATTACTATTATTACATGGGGTTTTTGCCTATACTACCACAGATGATGGACCAGTCCCATTGTGCTGGGTATTGGAAAAACAGAGAATTCAAAGAAGGGTCTGACTACGGGAGTTTATCATCTAATACAAGCAATAACAACTGGGTAGAGGTAGGAAATAGAAGGATGCAATCAGACTAAACCAGTCAGCAAGGAAAACTGAAGTCTCAGCACTCTAAGTGTTTTGTTATTGACAAGGAGTCTGTAGACAACCCAGCAAAGGAAAAGGTTAAGGGGGAATTTGAAAGAGGACCCAGAGGGAGTTTAAAGGAAGTTTAATGGGATATTCTGAGGAAAGGACAAAGACAGCAGAAAAGGGAATGCAAGTGCTTGAAGACTGAACATAGACACGTCCAGATGGGAAGGATGAGTTGGTATGTCACTAGAGAATACTAGAGGAAAAAGGATGGGAATAGGGCATTACAGGTCATGCAGGTAAAGACATGAAGCTTCTGTTTGATACCATACAGAAATGAACTTAGAGGAGAGATATTTAGGAGTTGGAGTCAATGATCCTTTTGGGTCCCTTACAACTCAGGATATTCAAGCATTCTATGATTAAAAGGCAGGAATGATCTGGCCTAAGTTATAAGCTAGAGAGTTATTTCTGCAGCTAGTTGAGCATGAACAAGGAGAAACTGCATTTTTCAAAAAGGATGTTGCAGAGATTCAAGGTCACTGGCCTTGGATGCAGATTTTATCTGTGAAGATGAATAGAAAAGGCCATAATCAGAGCTGTTACTAAGCAAGAGTTTTAAGATTTGGCCAGAAACTGGGCGTGATCTTGAGATGAGGAATTAGATACAGGGTGTCCAACCTTATCTTGGACATGCATCACTTCTAAACGTCAGATTAGGAATGTAAGGCAATCAGACAAACATCCACCACTGAAGACAGAGGATGGAATAGGCACATGCCATACTAATGCCTATGGCATTATATTCTCATAGCAATCACATTGGAGCCAAAGACAAAAGTAATGTAATTTCATCCAGCTTGCTCGAGATGCTCCTGTTTGCACATCCAAACACTGCATTAGCCTTTTTCAGCCTACAACGTTATTTGTTTGTCATATCTACTTAGACACTAAGCCATTGAGGCCAGTGGGTGTCTCTTGCTATGTGATGTAGAGTGCCTAACGCAGACAATCTGGACAATAACTACAGATGCCAAGAGTAAAAAAAAGCAGAGAGAAAATGAGGAAACCTCTCTACAAACGGTTTAAATTCATGAATTCAAAGCATGCAGTCTATATAGAGAAGAGATAGGAGATAATTTTATGATAAAAGCATCAAAGTAGGAAGGTTCTGCATTTGCTGAAAAGTGGGGAAAAAGCATTGATATCTCAAAAAACTACAGGATGGAAAAAACTATTTCCCACCTAACTGTACTGTGGGAATATACCACAAGGTCATATCCTCAGTGCCTATCAGTTACACAATTTCCCTTGATCAGCTAAGTGTATTCCCTGGTTCTCACTGCAGCCCTGATATACAATGCAGGAAAGAACTGAAAAAATACAGCACGCTGCCATTACAAAACTGTACCAAGATCATTTTTAAAATACATAAATACATTGAACAAAATATCTCACTAAAAGTGCCCCTGGCAGCCTCAAGACACCCAGTATTTCCGCTGTGTTATTTTTCTAATCATCTCTGTTTAGAGTTTGCCAGCGAATGCATTTTAGAGATTCATGACACATTCTGCTTTTGGATGGCTTTGAATCAGCTGGCAGTAAATGTGGAAAAATCATTATTCCTAATGAAGAAATATTGATGACAAAACAGCATTTCGAGGACAACGTTGACCATAAGTCAACAATGTAACAAGACTTTCCCCTCCCTCCCTCCTCTTTCCTAGTGACTTTTATCCGAGGATCTTGAAGCATTTCCCAAACACATGGGATTCCTTAGGATACCTATGTCAGACAGGCGCAATTATTTCATTTTAAAGGAATGCAGGAGCAGAAATTATTCCATTAGGATAACAGCATAACAGGAGACCTTAACTGCCAGTACACCTTAATCGAGTTAAGTCTCATGTAAAGAGCTTCTGTCAACTCTGAAGCATCCAAGAGGTTCTGGGTTCTCCGATTTGTCCCAAGGGAATAAAATGGGAATCTCTGATCCACAAGGGAGGGTTTATTCCCTTCATGCAAAGCACGCAAGGTATGTGTCTCTGATTATGCTAGAGATGTGTTGGTCATATTTGTCCCAGACTGAATCTGATACTTTGGCACTGAAGGCACTACAATAATGGTGCAAAGGGAAACCCAAAGGCATTTTGTAGGAAACTATGTTATTTTGCTCATCTTATCCTTGTCTTCCTTACCTACCCTTTTTTTTGCTTTTGAACTCAGACTTTTCACTGACTGGGAAGCCCTTGGCAATGGTTTATTGTGCCAGGATCCAAGCTTGAAGTATCACCATTTGACAGGAGCAGGCTGCATGCATCAGTTGTCTTACACAGCCTTTGGACATGAGACAGATCAATCTTAATTCCCTCTTCTTCAACAGACGTCAGAAAACACAACCTTTCACAGTAAACAGAGCTTCATGCTGCAATGTGTGCCTGAAACACTTCATAAATTAAATCCAAGGCTGTGATTTAATTACTGTGTCCTGGTTATTCTGCTTTAACAGTGTTGCACTTGTACTCCAGATGTACAGGTCCCTGCAGTGACCTACTTGTCACTTGTACTGTACAGCACTGTGCAGTAGCTGCACTCTTCGTGTTGTTTGCATCCCTTTCCTCCGACCACAATACAAATTCATATTCTCACTTTGTTTGGCTGCAAATCTGACACATTCTCGGTATGCCCCAGAGGTCCCATTCCACACCACATAGCAAATGCACTGCAACTGTGCAGGCTCACTCGGCCAACACTTTACTGTACCTTTTCAAACACTTCTCCGTGCTGTTCATGACAAGTTTACTGTCCCAGATGACCACTAGCCCTTATGATGAATCTTTCCAACACCCCACCAGGGAAGATAGAGGACTGGTAGGACACCCAACATGCAGGTGGGGAACTTGAGACCCACACAGATTAAATAACTCTCCAAGGGTCACACAAGAAGTTAATGATGGAGCCAGGAACTGAAACCATATCTTCTCAATCCCAGTCTAGTTTCTTTAACCACAAGACCATCCCTGAAATGGCTTGATGGTGAGAATGTCTTGAAGCATGAAAAACTCTCCATTTCAAAGGGAGCTCGCAGCACCAGTCCTGCTGGAATCCTCCCCACAGGAGGAGGAATGTGCTCCCTGTGCAGACCACACCATCACTCTCTGGCAGCCTGGCTGAACCATGTAGCAACTGAGCATGCAGAGTTTTGTGCCTCTGCTACTGTCCTCTGTCTAATGACACAGAAGGAAAGACCTCTGCTTCCTTCTACACCCGCGTGGTGATGATCCTTTACACATCTACATCACCCTCTCCTCAACTCCCTGGGACAACACAGGCAATTTAGTTTGTTTCTAACACAAAGAAGAAAACAACAAGAGGTACCTTCCTAAATTATTGCAACCACAAATACAAAGATTTGGAAAGAAGTACTTCTGATTTTCCCACAAAGCTATAAAAATTCAAGTTGAACAGGATCTTGAGAAGTCATGGAAACTATCTTACTGCCTCGAAGGCAGGATCAACTCTCTCTACAGCATTCTTGATAGATACTTGCCGAACCTGTTCCCAAGAACTTTCAGCAACAGAGATTTCACTAACTACTTGGGCAAAAAATCTCAGCAAGTACCTAACTGTACCACCAGTGAGCCTTTCTGCCACCCAGCCACAATGCCCCTCTCAGCAAGCTGAGCCAATGCCTTTTACCTCTATTCACGATGGACATAAAGAACACAGACAGGCTTGGTTTTATCTACACCAGTTGTACAGGACCGAATGAAAGACGCCCCCACCTCAAAGGCGAATGTGAGTGTGAGCCCCACACATCGATGAGGTTCCAGTCCCCAGCTTGGGTGATCTGCAGTGAGTGTGCCAGCCCAGTGGGGGTCAGTGATGCTCTACAGTATTTGAGGTCCCAGATACGCTTTTTGCAGCATGCTTTGCTGTTTTGTTGTTGTTGTTGTTACATTGTGTCAACTTTCTGGCACGTGTTTTACCATGTGCGAATGAGTTGAAAAAGAGCCTCACTAACATCTGGAGACAAAAGAAAGGGGGTGAAAGAAAAAGAATGCGAGAGAGGAAACATTCCTCCCTTTGCTAATTGATCAAGGAAATGCAAGGGAGAGAGTAAAATGTAGTCTATTTCCTTTATAAGTGTTTCCTTTAATGCTGATGAAAGTTGCCAGATGACAGAGACTACAGAGCTCCAGTTCGGAAGCAGAGAGAGCTGTCAGTGCAGCTTTGCCAGGCGGGGCAGGGGGATTGTCCCTGGAAGCCACAGCAATTCCTTCTCCAGCCAGTGTCCCCCGGGCTCTTCAACACTCCAAACAGTGTGCCACGTCCCCTGCTGTGTCCTGGGCACTCCCTGCTATCTGCTTCCCTTCCCTACTGCTCCCAGCCTGGGCTGAACACTAGGTATGGATATACGGTAAAGAAAAGCAGTTTTAAGTTGCAAGTATAGAGTTGGATGGAAAGACAACATTTCATAATTATTATTTTTTTAAAAAAATTAAAAACGTGTTTGGGGATAAGACTTTCAAGGCACCGACTTCCATGGAAAACCCCAGCGAACAAACAGCTAACTAAGGAGTGAAATCACTCCTTTTTTTTAAATGGAAAAAAAAAATCATATTCTCACAGAAGCCCCCCACCTTCCTGTGCCATCACTCTTCTCCTTCAGAGTAAACTGATCACATATAGTAAGTTGAACGAAGAAGCAATGTGGAAACCTATTTTTTTTTTTTTCCCAAAATAAAAATGGGGCAAAATTTAAAAAGGCTGTGAGAAATCAGGCCTTTCCCATGCTTTCATTTTACTTCCACAGGAAAATGAGAGTCCTTAAAACAAAAATTACTTTTCTCCTTGGAACATATTACTAATGTTGAAATCTTATTTTTCAGTGAGATGTTACCAATACATGGCATCTAGAGAACAATCTTGGCAGCTCTGTACTAAAGCCCCACTGAAGGTGAAGCTATCAGCTAAGTTCTAATGGGGTTGGCAGGAAACCTCTCTCTGGGCAACTTATCCCAAAGCTGATTCTACGGGGTTTTGCCCCTCCCAGGAAGGACTTCAGTGAGGAAAACAGTTGCTGTCAGAACTCTAGATCAGACAAATTTTGGCAGATCTGGTAATCCCAACAGCAACAACCACTGAACCAAGTCCCTTTGCACTTACATTTGCAAAGCCATGTTGCGTGATAAACCCTGGACAGTGGAAATACCAAATATATGATGGCACACAAGGTAAGTAAGCATGCTTGTCTGAATCTCCTGCAGGGAAAAGCAGGGCAGAAGGCAAACATCACTCCTCCTCCCACCCTCATCAGAGGCAATGGGCAGCTAGGCACCAGATTTCAGGAGCCTCTTTTGGAAAGCCACAAAAAAATACCCTGAGATTACTGGGAGGGCCGTTGGCGGAAGCTCCAGCCAGCAGCTATGAGGGGGCAGCTCTCGCCAGCCTGTCTGGGTTCGCTCGCAGGTGTCTCTCTGAGCGTGCTGTCCCAGCCTGTCCCCTGCACTGACTCAGGAGATTAAATTTGCTGGTAGAGCAGTGGAGGGTATTTTCAGGGGCTGCTGCACCCGACCCTGTACATAAGGGATGGCTGCAAAACAGCAGATTCTGGAAGCCAGATGAGCTGGTCTCCTCTGATGGTGTTCATTGTGAAACGGTTCATGCATCTTCTCTCACCCACTCCTCCAGGTGGGGAGGACCAGCAACCAGCTGCCCACAGGCTCTTGTTGCTGCTCAGTGCAAGCATGCCTTAAACATAGATTAAATTCTTCTTAGCTCTTGCTTCCTAAAGAGCTGAACCGAGAGTGCAGTCAGAAGGGACCAGCTAAGACACACTCACATAGACAGCAATAGCCTTTACGTCTAGGTCAAAAATTACTTGTCTTTTACTGCATTCCCAAAGGACTACAGTTAGGTTTGCCACTTGCAGCATGAAAGCAGTCTTAGGCAGTCCAAGCAATGGGGCACAGCTCTGTGCTGTTAGGTGCGGAAAAAAGACACAGCAAACAATGTCCCCTTTCCCAAAGACTTTGATTTCCAACTGTATCCATGTTGCACAAAGGCACTTCAAACCATTTCTGTCCCCCTGCCCAGCCAATCCATTTCATAAGCCCAGGACAGGCGCCATCAGTGTATTCACCAGACTCAAGCCCAGCCAAAAATCACATCCGCTGCTGGGCATGAATGACTCAATTCACTCTTCCATAGCCTGGCTGTGCTCCAGCTGGTATTCAGCAGCTTGTCTCTGCCTCGTGGCATCACTGGGAGGGTGATGGCATAAAATGATTTTTACCAAAGGCTCTGTTCAGTGGTGAAGGTGAAAATGCCTGAGTAATGGCAAAGTTTTGAGTCAGATGCTTTCTGTGTCATTGGCTCTGGCCTACCAACCTGGCATGCCTCCTGCATGCTTGCCTGGGGAAAAACGTCTGACAAAAAACAAAAACCAAGGAGGGAACCTGTCTCCTCCCTGCCAAAAGTGAAAAAAAGAAAAAAAAAAATAGAGAGAAAGGCTGCATCTGACAAAGAGTAGAGTCAGAAACAAATGTTAGCTCTCATGTGCCCAACAAGTGTGAGGCTTGGGGTTTTCAAAGGTGTCTGGTTGCATTAGAACAAGATGTCGCACCAAATTTCAACCAGCACCTCATTTATTTAAGGTCTTTAGAAAACCCTGCCTTTCACAATCCAACACCAGCCCAGGGCTTCCTTGCTGTTTTGAAACACGCACTGTCTGTGTGTTGACAGCAGCCCTGGTGTAAATCACATCCCTCAGGCACTGAAAACCACCTCACCTCTATGCTGAGCATCCACCGTCCCTTGCAACGAATTCCATCACTTGAAGTTTCTAAGCTGCTGGAATTAACAAACACTGGGTTTTTTTGTCATTAAAGTGACCAACTGGACAGAGGTTTCCTTCTTCACCCCAAAATCTGAGACTTTTTCAACCAGGTACAAGGTCCAACATTTGTTTACTCTCTTGGACAAGTAACAGGAACTTTACAATCTGGGATGGAGAAGCACCCTGATCCTGCAGGGGACATGCAATATTTGTTACTATTCAGGATGACCACACATGTCATAACCTTAAAATGAGACATTGGCATTGAGAGTAAAAGTCTATTTAAAATACCATTTGATGCATGTGACACCATATTTATTAGACTGATGTAATTAAGCAGTAATTATAATTCTCTTCATCCTTTGGGTCATGGGACCTGCTTTTACTGGCTGGGGTAGACAGAAGTGATACTGATAACTCTCTAATTTCAAAATTACCTCCCTGTGGCATATGCTTCATCTGGAGTCCATGATGGAGCACTATGATACCAAGTATCCATGGATGATTATTCTCACCTGACAGTCACATTCTCAGAGCTTACTGGAAAAGGATATTAAAATTTTTCTGCTTGACCTCCACTACAAGTGAATTAGCGTAAAATATGGGATATATATTTATAACAATTATTATTTTATTTAAAGAAAGTATGTGGAAAATCCATCTGCACAATTGTATGTGCCATTCTCACACATCCTACAGATTTTGATTCAAAACAAGCAAGGCTGAAAAATTAATAAGTTAAAAAAAACCCCTCACACCATAAAGCCAAGCTCTTTAGTGGCCCGAAGACTGATCTGTTTGAGATGGTGGTTTAGACTCTAAGGCCTGTTAACTAACAGTAGGAGACATGAGAATTGTGGGTACTAATCCATATTTATCATGATACAGACTGTCCTGACATTTAACCTTAAGTCCTCTATGAGGAGGCTCTGATGTTGACCAGCATCTTGACAGGCTCACTCAAAGTATTACTCATCACACTTTTAAGATGGAAGGTTCTTCTCAAATTGGCTTCCATGTGAAGGGCACCAATCCTTGTCTCCTGAATTATTCACAGAATTCTTGACCTGAAAATTTTGTGCCGATGGAAACTGAAACCCCTAAAGCTTTCCCTCCTCATGACAGGGCTGAACCAATCGGAATGGACTGATCCGATATCCAGAGCTTGTGATGAGTTCTGCCAGTCCAATGTCCTTGGGCGGGCATTAGAAAAGGCCATCAGCAGCAGGGATTGTAAGTGTTTGCCAAAAAACTCAGTGTTGAAAAAGTCCTGAACATGCTGTACCAGTGACGGCAATCTCCATATGAGAAGGTTGGCAAATCATTGCACTCTGAACTTTCAGGTGCTCTTTACTCGTTTCCTACATACATGGGAGTTCACTGTGAAAACGGTAGGTGTATCTAATCCTCATTAAGCACTTTGGTATGACAGTAGGAAAACTGATGGACTTGTTTACATGTGATAATGGAATCATTTGAAATCCACTAGACTTCCAAATTTAAATCTGAGGTTGGTGTAGAGACACTCAGTTTATCCCAAGTCTGATTTTAGCTGATGCACTTAGTCAATTTCATGTATTTTTGAACTTATATGACCAAACCCAGAAAGCCAATGCTGGCTTAAGTCAGTTGGTTTCTGTTTGCATATAAAATGATGCAACTTTATTATGTTGACAAACTCAGATGTATGGGTAGGTCAGGGAAGCTATTATTCACAACTCAGCATAGGAAACAGTGTGGGAGACTTTTGTCCCAGTCAAAGGCTACAACTTAAAAAAGCCTTCAAAACATAACTGCAGCAACCTGAGACTCAATGCAACTGAGACTTCAAATATTTTGGAAATCGCTTTTACTGTTTTCCATTGCTCTAAGCATCCCCTTTGCAGCCTCTGCACAAATGAGGACCTATGAAACAAAATGCAGCATGTAGCTTGTGGGAAGTCTATAACTCACGTTTTGGAGACCAGATGACTCCAGAAAAGCTTCAGATTCATGTCCAAATGTTAGAACACCTGCAAAAATTCTGAATTCCAGTACTGCTTAATGAGAGAGTCAACAACCTCTTCATAACAAAAGATAGACTGGCATTTTGGAAACCACAGACTAAAAACTTCTATACTTCTTTTCATGCAGATGAGCCCTGTCCGAGACATTAAGGGTCACCGTGGAATATTCCTATCTAAGAGTGATACAAAATTAGTAAATTGCTGTGGGGAAACAATATTAATATATAATTTTACAGTGTTATTTCTCCTGCATGTGTTTCATTCTCCCCTGTCCCCAGAGCACAGGCATGAACCCACTGCACACACTGATCTCCTTAGAATTTAGGTAATATTTACTCAGCCAGACCTCAAGCCAAGCTGGTGTCACTTGGAGCATCTTCTAGTCAGCACACACCTTTTGAGATGTGACCCACTATGTGTCACAATTAGACCATGCTCCAAAACATCATCCCATAAAATGTTATTTGTTCTTCTGAACAGCTGCAACTTTCCTAGGCCAGAACAGCTCTCGTAATCAGCCATTTGCTGGATGCACACCATTCCTACTTGCTGCCTAACAGCTGTTATTCATAGCATCAGGATTTTGGTCACTTACAAAGGACTGAATGTCACAGGTCAAGTCACCTTGTCTTCCCTCCTTAAATAAAGTTGTGTTGCAAAGGGCAAGAGGCAGCAAGACTGTATGTGAACACTTGCAATTGTACCATACAGAAGGAAGCAGAGTCTCACAGACTTGAAATAGCTTAGCTATGGCTCCTTACCCAATGCCCTGCTGTAATCAGAGCAAAGAAATAACAGAAAACCCACCAAGATCACAAGGCTAATTGGCTTTCTATGATGTACTGTTTTTTTGTAAAAGACCAAGCCACACTTAGGTCAATGGGCCTTATGAACAAAGCCCTTTACTCACGACCAGGCATGACCAGGGCTAGCTCAGAGCACAGATCTGCAACCCCAGAAAGCAATGTCCCTCTGCCCTGTCTTTGGAGGTGTCTTCTTTTCCAATGTCTGTCTCTGACACTCCTGCTGATGTTCCTGAAACTTGTGTTATCTGTGCAGTTTCTCACCTAAGCCTTCAAAACCTGAAAGCATCTGTCTCTCCCCTGCATGAGTGAACGGAGCAGTTTCCATTTCTCACTCAATTTAGAGACAGCAGTGCAGAAAGAGACCAAAAGAGTTTAAATGACAAGCTTTCACTAGGAGCTGGCCATATAACTGACACAGACCTTATGGCTCTCCTCAGCTGCCCTTCTGAAGGAGGGATGCCATGGAGATGGCAATGCACCAGCTGTGCACATCTGCAGTGCACATGCTCCACTTTCTTCACCTTTTGAACTCTGCCTGTGAAAAAAACAGTAGAAATAAATCTGACCATAAGCAACTCCATTTTTGGTCCCCTCCCCTTCTTGTTGCCTTGCATGGAAATTGAGCATGGAAATAAGAGGTTATGGTTGCTTTAGCATCAGTAGTGGCCTAATGAAAGTATACAAACACAGCATACTGAAGCCTGTGCTTTGCCCTTTTATCTTTAGAAGAAGACAATATTAGGCATATACAGATAAATGATGGAATATTTAAAAATGTCCCATTCAAACATCCACTGCTATAGCCATACCTTCCCCAGTCCTGTCCTTCCACCACACCTTTCTCTCTCCTCTAAGCACGCACACCAGATTTGCCAATGCTGGAGATAGTCACACTTCACAAGACCATGAAGGCATTGAAAGCTGGATCAGTTGATCCAAGATGATGAGACAGAGAATGGGAAAGAAAGGAACACCATTTGAATCCAGGGTCCAAGTAGTATCCTGCACTATATATATATACACGTATATATATATGTGTGTGTACACGCACGCATTTTTAAGTGCATTTTAGGATTCTCACGAATTTCAGCCATGGGCCAGAAATGAGAAGCAGCTGTCGAGCTTGTGGAGATGACAAGAAGAACATATGACCAGAATTAGCTCCACGTTTGCAATGACAATCACTAGGACTTTCCTGTCCAGGAGACCTGGCTGCATCTGGCAGTCTTCTGCACAGCATAAAGGACCCACATTAGTGCCCCTTCTAAATGTCTCCTTCCAGCGCAGCTATACACAGTTCCTTAACTCATGTGATCGCAAACAAACTCCGCATTAAAAACAGCAGGAAGTCAGTCCTGTCCCAGCCTTTCGTCAACACAAGGGAAAATTCAGGGTAAAAGGATCCAGGCTTTCTTCAGGTTTTTTTGGAAATCATTTGCTTTTCAGGGCAAGCACATAATGAGGAAACAGAAACATTTTAAAAGCTTGGGATTTTTCAAGTGTCATTTTAAATGACTACAAAAGCCACTAAAACCCTCAAAAAACTTTCTCTACTTCCAAACTGCACTCACAAAGACTGCTGCACATCATCTGTCCAGTCTGCCCCACAGCACAGACAGAATCAGAACATGCAATGAACAGACAGTAAGTTATTAACCTCTCAAGATATTGTGTGGAACCAGAATTTGTTGAGGAAACTGTATATTGAAGTTCAACACTGTTCCAAACTGAACACAGCCTGATTCACAGCTTTAAACAAACAATTTAGCATGGCTGGGACAGTAATTTGGAAGGATCTACAAATCTACAAGATCTACATCCAACTGTCTGTCTTTAGCAATGGGCAGTGCCTTTGGCTGTGAGAGATGGTTGCACCTCCACCTCTAAACTCTCTACAAAGAGCTCTGCTATTGCCAGAGTGTTTTACTGAACCACTGCTCAATCAGGAGACAAATTTTGTCAACTGTCAAAAGCCATATAAACTACCTGTGCTGTCACCTTTTGACCCTGGTGCTGTGAACACTGTTCAGGGGTTTGGCTCTTAACTCACACTTCCAGAGATAACTATTCCTACATCTTTGTGCTTGTCTTGGCAGACACACAAATAAAGCAAAGCAAATGAGCAAGTTCATAAATGAAAGCTGGTGACAAGGTATCAGATGTGGTCTCCTGTCTCCGGTTTGCAGCCACCGCGACCCTATTGCTATTGAAGTTTTCTATTTCCCCCAATGGGGCTGGCTCAGGCAGGACCATGGGACAAGCACGGTGCTTTTGCACTCTCTCCTACTCAGCTGACAAAGTCTCTGCTGGCACAGTCCAAGCAGGTGACACCTCAACTACAGGTTTCACAAATCAAAACAGGTTTACTCTCATCTGCTGGGAACATCCCAAATGTCTGCTAGGGCTGGCTTCTCGTGATCTGCCTGCCAGTTTGGGATGACAGTCTCCTGACTTCTGAGCACCAGTTGTGACCTTGAGTTGTTGCCAGAGACATGAAAACTATGTTCAGGTCTAACATGACATGACAAACAGCAAGGTGCATTCGGAGACATAAAAATGGTGCAGCTTACTAAAACCAGCAGGAAAGTTTGGCTACTTTTGATTCTTTTCATTCTTTTAATCTTCCCCTACCTCTTAGCAGCACTGAGAAACACTCTGTATTGATTATGCTGACATTGACAGCAGTGCTGGGATTTTCTTTTTTTTTTCACATCTCAGATGAGAAAGTGGGTTATGATTCATCTCACAAAATCTGAGTCAAAGCAATTGCTTACAAAAAAGGAAAAAACAAACAGTTTTGATGCATTTCCATCAGAAGAGAAGAGGCTGGAGAACACTCAGCAAATGAGGCAGTCCTGTTTAATTCTTCTTTTTACCACATTTTGGTCTCAGATAAAATCTGGCCTTTCCCCCCACTGAAAATAACTCATTTTGAGTTAATGACACTCAAAATACCCCCAAAAGCTACTGGCAAAAGACAAACCACCCTATCAAAAAGACAGCATGAGACAAATGCCACCAGAAGAAGAAATAACATGAGCCACACCCCCATGGAACAGTGATTGCTATACTGGGAAGTAACAGATTACTATGGTGAATTAGCAATTTTCCTAATAGCCTTGAACTATCTAAATGCTGAAGTGTGATAACATTACTGGGTACATTATATTAACAGCAGCTAAAGTTACCCAGTGTGGTCCTGGAGCACTTTACTCCCCCCGCCCCCCGCCCCTCCCTTATTTTCACAGCCTTGTTATTAACCCTGGAAAATAGGGCTTGTGCTCTACATGTTGGGAAGAGCCTTCACACTGCTTGTGATTTTGCATCAGACAAGGCTAACAAGTACATTTTTGGTTGATTTTCGCATAAAGTGTGGCCACAGCTTTGGGTAAGGCACAGAACTTGAAGGAATTTTAGGCTCAATTTCCACATCCCTACTGGATCTCGGCATGACTCTGGGTGACTCATCTAAACTCTGCCAGTCAGCCCCTCATTTGTAAATTAAGGACAGTAATTTCCTAGTCCTTGCCATATTTTCAGTTTCAGAGTTCTGAGGGATGCACACCGTTTCCTGCTCCATGTTTAATTTGCACATAGTACAGTGTGACCACAGCCTTGCTGTCAGACCTTGGATGCTACTGTGGCACAATGAGCCATCATATAACACAGAAGCAAACTGCAAATTTAGTCCATCCATCTTCAAACAACAGGTGAGCTCTTCTCAGTTTTAAAAAGCAAAATATGGGTTCATTTATGCCCGATCATGTACACAACTAACTTGAAGAGAAATGAAACTGTTTTTACGTTACTTGGACAAAGATTTCTCCAGGCCTGCATGGCTGGAAGGGTTTCTAACTCCAGCACCAAAACTGAATGCTTGTACCTCGTTCCCCAATGCAGCTATATGTCATGACAAAAAAAGAATGTCGAGGCTTAAAACACTCCAAAGCTCCGTCTGAAGTGAAAATTATTTCTATAATACTACAGTCCAGAAAAACATTCTCACTCAGTCACAGACATGCATACACAAACCCCTCTTAAAATACCTGCACATGAGAACTTAGTGTTTATGATATCCTGGATAGAAACTCCTGATTTCAATCATTTCCATAAAACAGATCTAACAGAAAGAGAGGGAGAACCAGCCCTCTCCAACCCACATGCCCATGGCGAACAATCTCTCTTCAGCTCCTGGCCTTGTCAAGGAGATTCCCAACCAGAGATCTTCCAGGTACCACAATTTATGGGGTTTAGTCAAGTGATGACATACCCACAAAGAACCCTCCTGAGACCAGACAGCTCATTTCATGTGGGGCAGGAAACAGCCAGAAGGTAGGTCCCACTTTCGCTTCTTAATGATCTGCGTTAGCTACAGACTAATGACCTGCAGCCGAAGACTTGTTGGCTTATTATCAATTCTTCAGCCATTTCAGTCCACAGAGATTTTACTTTGGGCACATGAGTTTATTATGAACAAGCTGGATTGTCTTTAAACTGCTTCTCAAATTAAGGTAGAAATATTTGTTTTGTTTTCATGTAGGGCTACTAATTTTTGTGGGGTTGGCTAATAGTGTCATCATTGTTCAAGGTTTTTTTCAGAAAGAAGCTGAACTTTCCTATCCATTTGTACAGTTCCTAGCACACTAAGGGCCCCTATCACAACAAAAAGAAATATCTACAACCATCATGGATTATTTAGCTTTCCATGGCTATGCTTTTTTTTAAACATGCTGGACGATCCTGTAGAATACAGCTGTACTTTAGAAAGACACATCCCTGATATTTCATTATCACATTTCACTCCTCTTAGAAGACAGCAGGAAATTGTCAGCTTTTGTTTACTGACTTTTGGGACAAATCTAATTCTGCTCATTGCCTAAACCCCATCTCTCTTTCATAGCATACAGGTGATCATGGAAATCCCTTTGATAAAGTTCTGCCTTGGTATTCTGAACTTACTCCCCATTAATCTCTGCATCAAATTAGCTCTGTTCAGAAGTAAAAATATGTCTAGGTCGACTGTTAGTAATTCAAGCTAAACGAGGGACTTAAAAACACAGAGGAAGTCATGCTGCTTGCTACCTATTCCAGCTGGGATTTTATCACCTACAGTAACAAAGGGTAATTTGGTTTCGATGCAAGATTTGGATCCCATCTGTGAAGCAGTGCTGCTGTCTGAAGAGACTGTGCTTCAGAAACACTCCTGATGCAAAGTCTTGACCACTTTTGTGTGGAAAAGAAGAGGAAAAGGGGATGGTAAGTGTCCTATCTCCTGGCACATGTGGGTACCAGGTGCCCAGGATTTACACAAGTGCAGCTTTCCTTCACTCCTGACTGTTACATCTGCTGGATCTTCATTAAGAGATGTGCACTCAAGGCTTTATAAGGCTAAGATCCCTGGCACAGAAAGATCTAGGTGCTTAGCTTCACAAAACATTTTTCCCAAAATTCCTACAGAGTAAAATGTGGATTAGATCAACAGCAGGAAGGATCAAACTTTTGCATCCATTTACAGTCTTTCAATGCTTGAAAAGCAACTTAGACCAGCTCACAGATACTTGCCTTTCTCATGGCCAGAGATAAATGCATGTAGATGTGGTATATTTTGCACTCCAACCACTCACTGGCCTCCTCTTTGTCTCTTCTTACTTTGGAACTGTAGGCTGAAATTCACCCTCTAGGTTGCACTGATAATATCCTTACAAATTTTCTCTCCAAAGTCTACCTGCAGTTGCTGTGCAAGGATGCCAGCAGGAACAGGACTCCCTGAAAGGAAGATAAAGGCAGGTGGCAAGTACTGACAGAAGTGAGACTGAAGAAAGAGGCTCTGAAAGCCATTTACCAAGGTAATTAAAGCCTCTGGGGAGCAGAGGGAGGGTGACTCCCCTTGCGGCAGGCCACAAGAGGGCCGCTGGAGGTTATGGTGCCACGCTATGACCTTCCCGAGCACAGGTTGCTCCCAGACTTTGTAGCCCACGTGCAAATGCTGCAACATGGCTTGAACATAAAAAATAATTACTTGAACCACAATGGAGAAAAGGATGTCCATTATATGTCTGTTCCTCCTGCTGCTTTTGTGAGCAGTTACATAACAGAAAATGACTGTCAGCTCATCAGCCGTTGAAAATCTGACCTACTATTTTCTGACCCAGATGTTGCTCAGATGAAGACGTACACCATCTTGCACCAGAACCCCTGCCTTTAAACAAAAGACATGATGATGCATCACATTAATGGCAAAATTATGAGGTAATTATGCTTTAGTAATAATAATATGCTTCATTTAATGACAATCTTTTCAGAACAGATCTAGGAGTACAGGCAAAATATGACAACTTTCAGTTTCTTTTTGTGATGGTAATTCAGATGAAACCAAGAGGCTACCTGTGCCTCTTAGAGGCTATGAATATGCCTGACCAAGACTGAGATGCACTGCAGACTATGTTCAGTTTAGAGATCCTGCAATAGTTCAGTGCACAGAGCCATGTCAAAGGAAACAAAGACACCATGAACTGAAGGAAGTTGTACCTGGACAATCTAGTGTGCCTCCTCATCTGAAGAATCTACAACTCTACCACTCTCTATCCCATACCTTACTTGGACTGCTATCTGCTAAACCATGTCCTGCCTTTCAAGAAGTGAAATTAGGGAACGCATTCGACACTGAACATCAAGTTTTGGCTCTAGTGAAGGATTTTTAGCTTATGAATGGAAGCCTAATGGAGATGCAAAGACACCGATAGGAAAGGTTGACAGAGCCTTGAAAGATTAAATATGGTGCCACTTATCATTCTTCAATCTTAACTGTGATGTGGCATCTCAAAGAACCACGACAAAGCCTTCTCCACCGGAGGCACTCATACAACTGCTGCTGTTAATCACCTCCCAAAAACTGTGTGAAAAGGGGAAAAATGAAGCTTAGGTAAAATGATCTGCCATGGGTCTCACAAGAGGTCAGGATGAAGAGGAGAAAAGAAAGTCAAGCATCTTGCTTGTTGTCTTTGCTCCTCAGCCCAACTCTGCACCATCTCTTCCCTTGTCAAAGTCTGGGGATACAGAAAATACACATAAGAAAACTACATATCCTGAATTATTAGCTCTGAGATAAATCAAGGTCCCTTTACTGCACAAACCGAGTTATTTCCAGTGGGACCATGTCTCCCCATGTGCATCCCTACAGCATACTGGAACTACAAAAGGAGACTGCTATTTTATCCAACACATAAAACTGGCGGTTCCTTTGGTAGCTCTGAGCTACGGTAAAATACCAGTGAGAGTTTCTTCCCACCAGTCAGGGAAACTCTGCTGTGAGGAGTGACTCAGCTGGGACATAGTCCAGAAGGCAACAGGAGATGAGGGGCCCCAATGGCACTTTTCCAGTCTTAATCAGCACTGTCTGCATGGTGATAGAGACTATAAGCTGCCAGAAGTCATTTCTGTCTATGAGATGTGAAACAGTGGTCCAGAACAGTTGTGATCTTTGTATGTGTGTATTTTGTCCCTTTTTTTTTTAAATGCAAAATCAAGGGCGGTAATTTCCCATGGCAGCCAACAAACAATTTTGATAGTTTCATTCTAATCTCCTATAAGTATCCATTTCTCCTCCCTCAACCTTAACCAATTTCCACTCCACAAAGTATTATTTTTTTCAAACAAATCAGACATGCCTGTCTACAATAGCACATTTATCAACGGGGAGGGCTGTGATAGAGAGAAACTATCCCTACTCCACAGTGCATAACACATCTGGGAATCCTTTCTAATAAAAAGGGATTTGATTAAAGACAGCCAACTACCACAGATCAGCAACTGAATCAGCAGTAAAGAAGGAAGAGCAGCTTAGACTTAAAAGACTTCAATTTACTGATCTGCCAAGGACTTCCCAGGAGAAGTCACTACATACTCCAGAACCTACAGGAGGGTAGGGGGGGGACATACATCAAGGATTGAAGTGCTTAGACTTATTATAGTGCCTTAACAAAATTAAGTTAGGTAGAATACCCAACATGCATGTTTAACTCCTAAAAATTTACAGTGGCTTTTTTCTATACTTCCATGCTTAAGCACTGCCTCGCCAATGGCAGCTAGAATATTTCCCAGTGACTGGATTGTGCTGCTGTGATAAGTCTAAGCAACACACAGCTGTCAACTGTGATCTTGCTGCTCCAAAGTGTGTCTCCAGCACGCTGCTCCTGGCTCCCACCATGCACCCTGGCTCACCAGGAAGGCAGTGTGATCCATGCCATGCTGCCAGCTATGTGTGCTTGCATGAGCAATCACTGCCTAGAACACTTCCCCCAACCCTGAAACCAATTCCAGTAATTTCCACCCAGGGAAGCTGCAGAGAGGTGCAGTGAGCACGCACTGGATGGAAGCGGTGTCTGTCCTGCTACTGAGCTCAACTCACTTGGTCTGCCAGCAGTGCCAGCCACCACTTCCAGGGCAAAGAGACAACTTCAGTGACTCCCAGTCCTCTTCCCTCCCAAGGAACCTCCACTATGCCCACTGCTGGGCAGATTCTGCTGACTCCAGAATCAAGATGGCTTGATTGAAAACCAGAGATACAGAAAGTGAAATTGCAGAAGGCAAATGGTTACAGACAAGATCCCAGAGTGCTGGCGGGCCAAGTAAAATGACCTTTCTCCAACCTGACAGTTCAAATGTAATTATTCCAACAAATTATTTTCATGACTTAATATAACGCCTTGCAGCTTTCTAGCAAGGTTAATTAGATTCCTCAATTCAAAACCTATCTGCACTTAACCAACTTTTAATATGCTGAAATCCAGTTTTCTAAATTCAAACTAATAAAAGTGATTAGCTGACAGCTATCTGGTATGCTACAATTACCATGGCATTTAGACCTCAGGCATAAGATATGTAATGCAAATCAGAGTCAATGTCTGCCCATTTGTCCTTTTTCTGATTATTTGATCAATGTGCCATATGAATCCTGTAGAGTCCATACTACCATGCTAACAAATAAAGCACAAGGGAAGAAATATTGTTTGAGACAGTTAACCAAAGTTGAAAGACTCTTTTTTTCCTCCCACACTTAATTTGTTCTTTCCACATGAGCACAAAGTTACTGAAAGGCACTGGCTGACAGCTCAAGTCGAGATGGGTATTTAGTTCTGACATAGCCAGAAGTAGCACAAAACTACTGGCCTGCACTGCCATCTCAAAAGGCTTCATCCACTGTGACTCCAGAGACCATCTTCCCCCAGGGAGGAGCTTGGGCTGGAACAAAACTGCTAGGATGAGGGTAGCCTACCTCTGTGATTGTATCCAACCATAAAAAGCAGTTGTGCTCCAGTACTATATATCTTGTTAGATAGATAATACTCTCAAATGGCTGTGTGGGGCATAGTGTGCTTAGAAGGCTGAGATGATTAGCCCAACACATGGTTCTTCTGCACATCATGAATGCCAAGGCTGGACACTGCTTCAGAGATGAATTTCAGTGCAATCAGAAAATTAATCACCTGCCCAAGGTAGAACTAACATTGTTTGACATCTTCTACCTTGCATCATGCATGACTATTCCATGTTTGATCATGCCACCACTTAAACACTGGTAAAACTTCTGAATGCTCTGAATGATCCTTTCCATTTTCTCGTCTCCTGCTGAATTAAGAGCTATTGGCATGGCATTAGTCTGACCTCCCACCTGATAGTCAAATTGATGACCTAACATTGAAAGACTTTATGTTCCAACTGTTTGAGCTATGCATTCCTTTTTTATGAAGAAACTTTGAAGTACCACCCTCTCAAACAGAGCAGAGCCATCTTAGTCATACAATATTAGTCTGCAAAATTCAAGCTTTTCAGCTTCATAAACACAAGTGCTAAGCAAAACTAAAGCTTCACTTCAGGAAGCAATTTCCAAGCTGTGAGGAAAATTAATCACTAGAACAGCTTATCAGGGTAGGTGGTTGACTCACTATTGCTCGAAATCTTTAAGATAAGATTAGATTTTTATTTCTTTTAAATTCATGATTCAATCACATCTCTGGGACAAACTGAGAGTAAGACATTAGGCAGTATAATGGCAAGGTCCTTTCTGACCTTGGAGCCTGTGCATCTTCAAGTTCTTTGTTTGTCTGCCCACCTTCTTGGGCTAAAAGGAAAACTGGATGGGCTCTGGTCCATCGACCAACTCCTGCCACACAATTCTGCATTAAGAAAATTACTGTAATCAAATCTCATGCTTCAAGGTTTCAGCCATTTGCCCAAAGGGAGCAGGAAAGAAGTTTCTCCCTCTTGCCTTCCCAGATAATGGCTAAATGTTATGTTGATTTGGTTGTTGCTTCATGTTTAAAACATCAGAGAGTGAACCCAAATGGCTATGGGCAGAGATGAAGTCAAATGCAGCAACACAGAAAATGCTTTCTGGCTATTTTCTATTTAATTAGTCATTCCTGCTCACACCTCAGATCAGTGATAGTCATCAACTCTGATGACTACCACGTAGACAGAGAAGACATTTTGGTTATGAGGGTGGAGACCACAGCAGATAGAAGGTATTGATGGAGAATGGGGACTGATATCAATCCCATCTACAAGGGGTTTGTTTGATGAGAACACCTTAACCTACTCATGCTATCAGAGTCTTGCCACTGCAAGATCCTCGTTTATCAGTAAAACTTTGGTCCCACCTGCTTTTGGATTAAACCAGACCAAAAAGTTTCTTTAAGCCAGAAATGTTTTGGTCCACCCAAACTTCATAGCAAATAGATCTAGGGGGCAATCTAAAGGAAGTTTTTAAGAAATTATGAAATAAAGGAAGATAAAGAACACAAAATGAATGGCTTGCCCCAGTCTTTAACTCTATGAACTGCAGCAGTTTGTCTCCTGATAACACTATTACCCAAGTCTGTAAAAAATACAGGCAGATGCATTAAATGTGCCCAAGACTCTTGACTTTAATGCAGAGTTCAGAGGCCATACCACTTATATATCATATAAAGGCAAGATATACATTATACACCTATTGATGCCCAAGATAATTCCATTCTGTACTACTTAAGAAGGCAATTAGATGGCTATCCTTTTTCAGGCAAGGAAGATGACATAGTTATGAGTGAATAAGTTCAGATTTGTCTTGCTTGTACTTGTTGGACCCAGTTCTGGGCTAACAGGTCCCCACATATAACCAACCTGATTGACTCAAAATGGATTTCCTTTTAATCTATGCCAGCACATAGAAAATGGAAATCCATGCATTAGAAGCAGAACACATTTATACTGTCGGGTTTTTTGCAGCTGCAATGCGAAGGGATGGGGCAGGCAGGCAAAACAGCACATCACACCTGAGTTCAGACAGGTAGCCTAGAAGCTGGAGACAGATGGTGCGAACATGAACCAGACACTGAAAAATTCAACTTTATAACCAGAAAGACTACAAACATACAGTGAGTGAGCATGAGATTTATGCTGAAATTACAGAGGAATTCCTATGGATGATTACACTTCCAGCCCAAGCATGGAAAGCACATCCATCAATAGGAATGTCACTACACTACCAGTGCAGCTGTCAGGCCTCCCTGCTACTGCACCTGGTAAATATGGAAGGGGGCTACGGACACTTGTTACACGGCTCACCAAAGTAGTCATCGGAGGGAGGATTCTCCATGTCATACAGCATTTTCTTGGTCAGATGTTCCAGCTCATCCTCAGGCCTGAAGGCAGGAGTGCTTGATGCAGGTCCAGAGCTTGGGTACCCACTCTGAAAAAAATGACAGCCTGTGATGTGATATAAAAGTATTCACACACAGTAAGAGGGTCTATTTGCTGTTCAGTGTTGAACTTCATTCTTTGTCTTATTTTTGTTTGTTTTTTTAAAACCCAAGGGATTCAAACAAGTAAGTATCTCACTTAATGTAATGAAAATGGACTCTGAAAACCATTTAGTGAAGTGCTATATATCCTCCTAACATGAGAAGTATTCTGTGTCTCATAATTAGGTGTCTACTGGGTAGCACATAATAATAAACAAAGGAGAAAATTATTCCAAGCATAACTTGATACAAACGTTTCCCAACACTGAAAAAGGCTTTGGAAGTATTTTAGTGTGGACTTGGTAAAAGCTTCCATCACTTAACAAGGCAACATAAAAGATGCTAGAACAATCATTCCTACAGTATATGGACAAAGACAGACAATCCCAAGATGCCAGTTATGTTCTCTTCTTGTTTATTCTTACACAAATCCTGCTGTTAACATTCGTGAGCTCAGGAGCTAGTCCACAGATTTTTAGTACTTGGGATACAAATGTTTTAATATGTGCATAGAAACTGAGATCTCTTGGCCTTCATATGCTAACAGCTGCATATAGTATTTGCAGTCTGCTTCAGAGCATCTTCTCCCTGGAAAACACCAGAAGTATGGGCATATTTTGAGAAGCACAGAAATAGTCTTATGCCTAGAAGTTTCTTAGAAGAAGCTAAGTTTGGTGTCCATAATCGGAAACTCGGTCATTTCAGGATTAAAAAATGCTGACAGCAGCTTTCCTCGTGTGCACTGCTTTCTTGAAAGACTTGCATATGAAAACTAACTTATTTATGAAACACAGCATTTCAGTAAAGTAAGTGATTTCCATTGATTAATTGCTGCCTTCATCAAGGATCAGACCTTTGATATGAAACATGGAAGCATTTTTCCATGCTCCATATCTACTTAAATCGCAAGAAAATGTAAAATCTCAGGAGAAACAATGCACACTGGCTGCTTCTATCTGGTTTGTAGAGACTACATCTGGCACAACGGATCTTTATTGAGCCAGTGATGCTCAACAAAGAACAGCAGGTTTAAAGCACTGCACTGCAAGAGAATTAACTGAATGCTTTCATACTTTTTTCTTTCAGGCAAGGAGGAGATTTCAAATGAGACATCAATCAATGCAGAGAAAGTCTCAGAACGGCGCTTAGCAATAACACTTCAATCATCCACTCTCAGAAACCAAACACTTGCATGTTCCTGACCTTGTCATGCTTATTTTTCTAGTGTCCATGATAAGCTGTACACCATCAGCCTCTATACTTGTTGGCCTGGTCTACACCTCATAGGTGCTGAACCCATGAGCAGATGCCTGTGCTCCCTGGAGGGGCTGGATTTGCTGTACACACACCATGCAGCTGTTGGCACCCACTACCTGCCCAACAATTGCTCTCTTGCAGAGTAGAAGCAGTGCACAAGAGAAAGGGGTGGCACAATCCCCTGAGAAATAAAGTGTACCTGGAATGAGCCCTAGGCTGGATGAATTTTCAGTGTGAGGTCTGTTTGCCATACATGCAGCCTCCCTAACTGAGAATATAGATAAATGCATTCAGGTTTTCCCAGAGATGTTTTCTTTTTTGGATTATGCTTTTTTTTTTCCTGAACAATATTTAAGGACTTTTTGCATTTCTCTAGGAATTCTAGTTACCTAGAAGTTGCTCTGAGGAAGTTGTTGAACATCTGAAAATCCTGAACGTCCACACACGGAGTAGTAAACTTTATTGTACAAATACTACCATGTTGATACGTTTGGGTTACTATAACTTTTTCATATGGGCAGGCAGGCAGTATGGTGCACAGTCCTTGCATTTGCTTTCTAATTCATGCAAGTGCCACCTCTGTGGGATACATCATTTTGCATATGACTAGAAGTTTCAGAGCTGGGTATTTGCCAGTACTTTGTGGCTGTTTTTAGAAGGTTAGTCTACAACTACTTCATTAGAAATAATAAATAGCATAACCCTAAAAAAAAAAAGGGTTTATTGATAAGTCAATTAAAGGTGTCAAATGTAAAGCATTTAATCTTGGAACAACAAATTTTCTCTCTTTGCTCTCTTGTTCCTAACAGCTGATCATGAATCTCAGCTGAACACATATTTTAACACAGCAAGTGCAGCCAAGGATTTATTAGCCTAAGAAATCAATCTGGCAACCGAGCTTCTTGAAGTATTATTCCAGGTATTGTACCTATTTCAGTTTCCATGCAGTAAAGAATGACCACTGCCATCCCATCAGCAGAGACTCCTTTCCCACACTTTGTACAAAGAAGACAGTACGGCCCGAAGCCAACAATGGCCCCTGTCCCTGTATTTCCACCGCTAGGATTCACCAGTGAGGCATGAATGCATGGAAGCACCGTGCTCCAGCCTCTTCTGCTGGGCTCGGTCCACACATCATCTGAAACACTGCTTAACCTTGGGCCACATAATATAAATGGCCCAAAACAGAGGGCACAAGTTGCATGTCTGTTCACAGGAAAGGGAAGTGAGATACAGAGAGCTGAAGTGATCTGCCCGGTACATGGGCTCTGAGGCAAAAACTGAACCTGCATCCAGGATATTGTGAGCCCCACACCTTTCAGCCTTGCACACAGCCCAGCAGGGCTGGACTCAGTGTTGCAGACCTACTACACTGAACACTCTCCAACCTGAAGCGACTGCACCTGCAGGACACCACCAGCCAGGCTTTGGAAGGACACCCCGGGCAAGTGGTCTGTGAAGCCTCTCCCTCTTTTCTGAACTGGCTTCTCATACCTCCTGACCAGGGAGTCCACCCATGTCTAATTCAGTAAGGACTTGGGACTAGGCCATTTAAAATGAAAGACTAAAATCTGCATATTTTCAGTTCTGTCTGCTCTCTCTGGTTTTCGAGGCCACACTGCCACATAAACACAATAAATATGCTATTCTCTTATTTTACCTACATCACATTTTTTCAAACCAGGCAGATTTCTTATCCAGTAGCCAATGTCAGCAAAAATAACAAATACCAACCACAACATTATGAGACACTTTAACTTATTTTGACTAAAATGCTATGCCTTTTTGACCAGCAAAAGTAGTTTGCTAGGTAGTGCAAGGCACATCTTTTTTCTCCTTGCGTGGCACATGCTGACTATGTACCTCCAGGAAAATGCATTTCATGTATATGAACGTGCTGTTGAGTTTGCTGGGACATGCGCACACACACACACAATCATAGAGAGAAAAGTGTATCCTTAATCCAATCTAAAATGCTTGTTTCAGCAAAACAGTTTCCTTCCTTCTCCTTTGTTAGGTCAGGGTAAAAATATAACACTGGCTTTCCTTACAAAAGAGACTTGTGGTGTTGTTTATATTAAGCTTCCTCTATTTTCTCCTGATCTGCACAATTATCAAGGCTGTCTAGAAATATAATTTGCTGTCTGATCTACCACAGTTACCTGCATGCATTTTCTTTCGTCATGATGCCTCAATGAACACAAATATCCACTTCCTTAGCTAGACACATCTCAAAGATGGGAGTCTGCATCCAATTGCAACATGGCCTCCCAAATTCCCTGAACACCGCTCTGTCTGACTAACCACAGAAACATTAGGGATGATAAACTGACCCAGGAAAATGGAGAAGAGCCTTGGTCAGCAAAAAGCTGGCAGAAGGGACTATGCTCTGGGAGCATAAGCACCTGAGTCCATCCTCTGCTACTGCAATCAAATACAAAGCAACCTCAGGGAAGGGAATGATTTCAGTGGCATGTGCAAATGCAAAAGCATTCCTGAATAAATACTGTCCTGCATGCTTAGTTAATGGGATGTTAAGGAAAATGCCAGCACTCCCAGGGTTAAACCCTGTGGCAGAAAGTATCTTCATGCTACAAAGGAAGTGAGCTAATTGCTTGTGCCACTATCAAAGCACTGCAACAACATCTGGTTCATCTTCCTCATTAAAGTTCAGTTCCTAAAAAGCCAGGTCAAAAGAAGCAGTCTCGTGGAATCACTGCATAATTATTTTGGTACACAAAGCTGATACTTGTTTCAGTGCTTCCCTGGCACGTGTTTTCTACTCCAGACCTCACTGGCAAAAATCAGCTGTCTCTGATGTAAGGGCTGCCCAGAAAAGGGAGCTCTGCAGTCAGTGTGGTGCATTTGCCAACAGAACCTTCTCCATCCACATATAAATATTTACCCAAATGGGTAAAAACCGTACTGCAAAATCTACAAAGACATCTGAAGATGATGCTGTGATGAATGCACCATCATTCAGCATACTTTATGAGGTCATTTTTCTTGTCCATTTCCAAATATTGTAGAAGAAGCTTCTTTTCTCTGAGAGAAAATAACTTCAATTATGTGTTCCCAATTACAGAAACATAGAAATTATCTTCTTTTCAGAAGGTAGAATTAGCCCAGTTTGTAACTGAAAAGCAGCCAGAAACATCTTTTACTGATAGTGACTTTCCCTTGAATTTTTTTTCTCCTTGTTCATCTGCATAAACTTAGTCCTTTCCTTTCACTTCACTCACCAAAACTGCTCATCAGTTAAATGAATAGTTAAATAGAATGGCACCATATTTTTTATTCAATGGTCCGACAAAGACTACACTTTTTCATTTAAATTATTGACTGTCCAAAACAATTGCAAACTTTAAGAGCAAGAAATCCAGCATGGTGCCCCGTCTCTTATCAGTCACACTCCCAAAGAAATACCAAGATTCCCTACAGCTGTAATTCAGTTTATAATTAAGGCCAACTCTTACTGAGGAGATATACAAAAAAAAAAATTAAAATTAATTCTTGATTTATTTTCCCAGTGAAAGGTTATAACTGCCAGAGTATGTACAGATTCCTGAAAAGACGATTCTGCCTGAAGTCCCTGCAACACGCACGTTCCTGGGTATACTCCTGGTTGGAGAATATCTCATCAAAATTCTTTGAGGAAGTTGCCCTGCATGATAAGATTTCTACTGACAGCCAGTGCTCTCTGGCCCATACCAGCAGCCCAAAATCACAAGTCTGTGGGCTGGCAGGAGAGAGGGCTCCTCCGGGACATGCCAGAGTGGGACAAGCCACCAGTTCCCTCGCTGCCTACCTGCCCCACCATCCCTTCCCACAGCAAACCAGCAATCCAGAACACACAGTTCTGGCAGCAGAGCTCATTTGTTAAAACGCTGCCTTGCTTTGAAATAGGACAGTTTTGTAACTGCTTCAAAGCTCTAGAGGATATTTTTCTTTATTTTTAAACTTCATTATTGTAACTGTATCCTTACTTAGCTATCCAAGCACACTCCCTGTCCTCTTCTAATCCTGCTAAACCCTTAGTTTCAGTAATCTCTTGTGACATTAAGCTACACAGAATTTGAGTAATAAAAACAATAAAACCATTTTTCTCTGTTTTAACTTCACAACTTGCATTTTGCACAATTGTCTGTTTTTTCTCACACTGTGAAACTTGGATGCAGACAGGTACAAAGGGGAGGTATCTTGTTGATAGTTTTAAAAGCAAGACAACAGAGCCAGAATGCAAAATCACTAAAGAGCTGGGAAGTTTCCCAGACTTCCAAAAATCAGGCTGCTCATACAGATGTCTATTCTGACTCACCAGAGCACAGCTTTTAGCTTACAGTCATGAAACCGAAATCTTGGTCTTTGTGTACTGATACTGAATTCAACAGGATCACCATACATATATCCTCATTACTCTGTAAAATGGGTTTAACAGTATTTCTCTCTTAATTAATCAGTGCCTGCAGAGCTCTCCAAGCTTCTACAATGTTAGTAACTACAGAGTGTTTTATTAATCATCAAGCATGGTAACAAATGAACATGACTGTTTTGTCCTTGGATTGTTTTACGCTATTATATGCAAACAAAATAAGTAGCTTTTCTTGCTATTCTTCATGTTCTTACTAATGTTTTGAATCTGGAAGAGCTGGTTATTTTTGCTAGGTATTATAAAAGCTGGATAATCTGTAAACACTGCTATCTGCTGCTTGCTTCTGCACTGAGCCCGACTGTGTTAAATGACACCTTCTACTGACATTATGGCAAGTTGTTGCTTCTGCTGGACATTGTGGACTGTATATTTAGGATCAACAGCAGACGAGCTAGATTTTTATGGAGCAACATTGGCTATTTCTCATTAGAAAAGGCAAAACAAACAGACCTTCAAGTAATAATTTTTTTTTACTTTATCTCAGGAAACAGTAGATTTAAGCTCTATCTCACACAGGAACACCTATAAAAGACTACATTTTAATGTCCCACTGGTGCTTAATTCTATATACAGAAACAAATTCAGCAGTGTCTGATCTTGCCTGGGGCCTCTCAGCCCTATCATTACACAAATAAGCTTTGCTTGTCAAGGCTTATCTCATATAAAAAGGGGAGCAGGCTTTTTTTCCATCAACCCCACTTATTTTGGTAACAGACATTTTAGGCACCTTTAAAAAAAGCCAGGAACTCACGGCACAATCTCGATGGTACTACTAAGTGGGAAAATGAGGCACCACCATTATACCCATATGCAAACAAAGAGATTGCATCATTTTAGCTCTGTGTTTTTGTCTGGAAGAGCTTAGTCTGCTTCATAAAATTGCATCAGGAAGTCCTATGCTTACTCGTCCATTGTTTCAAGACTGAAGGCTTCGTTCTGCTCTAAGCTGCTTGCCTTGCCACATCTCTCTGGGCTTGGAGTCAAGTACTCTCTTACTTTCACGTATCATCACCAGCAGTAAAGACCCTAAGGCTGCTTATCAACTCTCCTCCTTTCTGTTGTAATACAGTAGGCTTCCAGGATGGCCTGCAAAGCATCAATTAAGTATTGTATTTACTGCTATAAACAGGTCAAAATCTGCATTTCAGAGTAGGAGCCATAAGCATCCATATGAGATGACAGTCTCGAAGCCTTGGTCCCAAGCTGCACATGGATGTGCTGTATATGGGTTTGAATTCACTCTGGGGTGCACAGTGCCATCTAGGGCTTCTTGCCTGGACAGGTGATGAGCCTCAAGACCTGTACAAGTCCAAGGCCATGCTACTGAAAGACATCAACCTGTGGGAGACTCCAGTTGCAGTGACTGGCACTCCAAAGAGGGGCTCACAGTCTCCCCACCAACTGAGCCAAATTCTCATCTTACAGGACAAGCACAGAGGCAAACCTAATAAAAATGGGAATGCTTCAATATTCATACTGATGAAGAGATGCGTTTTCTGACACAGTACACAACTTGCCCAGACAATTCATTGCCACAATGAAACTACTGAAAAAGTGCTTTCCTTCCAAAGCCTACCCTTCCAGAAAGTTCCTTAAAAATCCAAGGAAATAACTGAGCTTTGCCCTTTCTTAAGTTTTTTGTTTGCAAAGCACTTCACAAAAGCAGAGCTCAACTGTTTTCACAGACAATGAAAAGTGACACCGCGCGATGGGCTTACACACACCTCCGGGGCAGCGACCGCAGCGCTCAGGGATCTCACCACCATTCACCATGTGAAGATGGGGGTTGGACCCAGTGCTGCTGCAATGAGCAACACCTGCCCTGTGGTTCAGGTTCATCGACTAGTGAAAAAACAGGCTGCCCCAGCTGCAGTGCCTTATCAGGTAACAAAAACAGAACTGCTGGGGCATCACTTGTTTCAAAAGAAAAATAAATCTCACCATTTTAGTGGCACTAATTTTGCATGTGAAACTCGCATTCATACTGTATTAACAGTTTAAATATAGATTTCTTGCCAGATGCCTGAATATGATAGAAAAGATACTTAAAATATGCAAATTGTGTTTCTGTTTTAATACACAAAGAAACCTAAAATCACATCACTTTCCATCATCAAGACAAGTTTTAATATAAGCTTTTTTCATGTGAAAACTATAACAGCAAACAAATGGTTAACCAAATGTGTTTAACCCACTATCTGTAGTCTCATTTTTAGTCAACTGTGACATGGGCCATTACACTTCCCAGGACACCAGTGACTTAAATGAAGACTACATATTTTGCTTAACATTAAAGGATTTTATATATAAATTACAGTAAAATAAAAGCTTCTCAAACTGGAGCAGGTGCTTGGTTCAACATCCATAGCATTGGAGGGCAGGATTCCTGAGCTTTATCCTCAGCAACATTCATATCCAGACTGATCCTGCACCCTGCTGTTATAAATTGTGTTCATAATGCTTGGCTGTCTCAAGAGAGTTTGAGAATCTCAATGAACTCTTGATTACAAAATGCTTTGAGATCCTTGAATGAAAGATGCTGAATGAGTACAAATTATGACTATTACTAATTACCTTTAGTAGCCAAAACTGTGCCTCCTTTCACTGACATGTGCTGACATTTTGTCTGTTAAGATTATAACATTTTCAGAACAAATACTGGTCTCCCAACATGCCCCTCAATGGTCGTGTATAAATAAAAGTGATAAGAATAATATTAGAGAAATCAATAGTGTGGCAAAAGCAAATCAAATTCCTGCTGGACTCAGAAACTTCATATTTCACAGCTGGAAGATTTCTCCATCTTACCTAGGTTCTGAACCCAGAATTACCTGTTTTTCTTTTAACTTTGCACAGGCCATGTCTATTGAAGTGGTTACTGGAGGATGCCAACCCTTCCTAATAAAATGGGTACAAGTTCCTTTGAAAAGAAGATGGGGAGCTCTGAACACAAGAGAGTGCGTAAGTGCTGAGTATGATCCTTCATTTGATTTTCAGTAATTGAGTCAGGGAAAACGAGGCAGAAATTTAAGAGATAGTCCAGACATCTGGATTCTGCCCAGATCATCTACTGTGCTCACCTCTCAGCTGAGGTGTGCTTCAAGGGTTGCAAAAAATTTTCAAAGTGACACCTTTTCCAGTGATGCAAGAGAAAAGAGAATTTGCAAATAATAATGAGAAGATTGCTACTTGTCAAAGTCAGAGGGAGAGCTCATTTGCTTGCACCTTCAGTCTTGTGGTGAAAGAGTGTAGAGAAGAGTACCAAAAGGGTACTGACACAGCTCAAGACAATCTGTAAGTAGTAAAGATCAGAGTTCATCTCATCTCTGCCTCAGAGCATCTCTGTATTTTATACCATTTATATGGATGGTTTGGTTGCTGAATTGTTTTATTCACCTGTAAGAGACTGAAGCTTTACTGCATTTAAAACAATTAATTCTCCCCATGAAGAGCCATCTGTAAGTATCTGTTGTTTGCCTGAATCTCAGCTCAGCCATCTAACATTGTATCAAGTACCATTTGCAAACGTGCTATTTAATTCATGAGAAGCAATCACCCAGACTGGCAGTGTAGAGCAGACCACATGTGCCACTTCTAACAGCAAGCCTGGCCTCTCTGCTATCTCCAGCCCAAGCAAGGACAATGGGCTCTTCACAAAATTACCAGACTGGAGTTGGTCATGACTGGTGTTTAAAAACTTAGAGAACCCTCTTGCCTTCTGCGAGATGGAGATGCCCACCAAAAGTGGGCAGTTTGCTCACAATGCTACTCAGTCACATTAGAGCCTGGAAAGGGTTTGACAGCAAGCTCATAGACCTACTGCACCCACAAGGCACTAGCTGTATTTGCAGGTGCTACTGTGATGCTGAGCAGTATCAGGCAGAGGACAGGACACACTGGCAGTAAGGAAAAAGGTGATGAAATTAAACAGTGCCATCAGGAGCAGAGGGAGTAACACACAAGAAAAGAAGGAGGTGAGAGTGAAGGGCTGCAGCCCTCAGTAAATGTCATCTTGATAGCCTAAGCACTGCTGCTTGTACATGTTTCGCTATCAATTACTTCAGGATAATCAGAAATAATATTTTCAGAAGAAAGCAGTGCCAAATTCTATACTGCACTTGGAGGAAAAAGGCCAAGGTAAATGCCCTTCATCTAGATTATCATTTATTTCGCTCAATGTACTTATGAAAATGATCTCTCATTTGGCTCACAGCAGTAGAAATTTCTCAACAAAGTCATAATTCTCCTGTAATAGAGTCCAGGGCAGTTAAGTATTACTCAAATAAAAGCTCCAAGTCTCCCCTGAAACACTGTCCCTGCTGAGGAATTCCCACAATCACGAGGGAGGTGGGAGCTGAGAAAAGAGCAGCAAGAGATGAGGAATGATGTTCCCTCAGAGAGAACCATAGGTTGAAGACCCAGCACATCCTGTGTGGTGGCCAAATTGTGGCAGGGAGGCACAGAAGCAGGGATTATGTGCTATCAAAAAATGCTGTAGGAAGTTTCACCATGGATCTCAACATTCTCCTTGCAACCTGCTGGAATAGGAGTGAAGATCTGAGTTGGCTGTGCTATTCCTGTTGTAGATGCTATGAATCCTGCTCATACATAGGGCAGAAGATGGCCCTTGGTGGAGAAGAACCATAGGAGCAGAGAGGTCAAGGCCAGATCTGGAACGAGGGCTCTGGCAACATAGGGAGATAGCTAGGGGAAAGAAAAATTAGCCCTCACCAACACAAATACAGCAATTAAACAAGGCAGAACTACAAAGGCAAGAGAGAAGTGCTGGTAGGAAGAGTGGAAGACCAGTCAGAAGGCAGCATGCAGTAAATGATTTGAGCCAGAGTGCTGCATCAAAGGAGAGGATGGGATGAGGACAAGATTAAGAAGAAAGTGCATCCTGGCTAGGAGCTTCTAGAGCTGGCAAGAGTCCATGAAGAGAGAGCTGTTTGCACCCACTACATGAAGAAGAGTGGCTTAGGGAAGACTAATGTGTGAAGGAGCTGCACAAAATGGAAAGATGGACTAATGGTATCCTCAAAGCAGAGAGCAAAGCAGGAAAGCAAGAGAAAATAAGAAGTGTCAGCATCAGATGATTCTACTGAATCATTTCCCTTGTACAAGACCTATCCAATGCTAAGCAAAACCAGCAGTTTTAGTCTATGGGATCGGTCAGATGCTTCCAGACACCATGTGTGTGTGCATTCTTGATGAGACATCAGGAAGGGTAAGCACCCAGGGCAGAGCACTACACTCTCAGTCTCCCTTGATTCCCACATGAAAGAGTTATATTGGATGTCAATTTCACATACTCCTCCCTTTCGCTCCTCTCTTCCACTTCCCCTGCCACATGTAGTGTGTGATCCCATGTTTGTCACAGGCATGCTTTCCAGTCAAATGAAAAACTAATTTGTGGCCATGATGCTCAAGATGTTAAGTGCATATGTACTTGTGCTGACGTTTGTCTTGTGTGCTATGGAAGTACCTATGGAATAAAGAGCAAGGAAAAGAAATCCCCTACTTGGTGCTGGAGCCAGAAGGGAATACGGGATTTCCTGGATTCAGAGCTATTCTACTGCTGTCCCCCATCCTCTGCTTTCCCAGCAGTCTCTCAAAAAGCCCCAGGATGTTTGCAGGCAAACTGGGCTGTGCAGTAAGGAAGGGAATCTAAATTTCCACAGATGCAGCCTGTAAGGCTGCTGCCATCCTGAGGGCACAGCCACTGAATTGACAAACAGACCTAATGATCTAAGCTGTTCAAGGCATCAAATGCTTGAGGAAACTCACCCTTCTCAGAAGGCCATGCTCAAGCTGCATTTCTGTGCCACCTTTTGTGTGAGGCTGGGACTCACTGAGGAGGTCAGGAAGAGTTTGATGGCTCAATAAATAAGAGAGACACTTGGGAGAGTTAGCAGAACTGACAATCCAACAAGTCCCATGTTTAGTTGTCAAAACACTCCTGTGTACAGAGATGCAGCTAAGAAGGCTGTCCACATACATATTGGGCTAGAGACAAGCTTATCTCACTAACTGCTTGAGCAGTACTTCATGAAGAATTGAGCCGACTGGAAGAAGTGGTGGCGTGTGCCATTAGAACTGAGGAGGCTGAGGACTGTGGCTGGACATAGCATTGCACATGGACAATTTTGATGTATTAAAAAGATCACTTTTCCTGTGAACTGTTTTTGTGTCCTGTTCACCCACAACAACAGCAGCCTCCCTGTTTTTTAATGATTAAGCAGCTCGCAGGTTGACTGAGCAAAGGCTGAAAGGGAAAAACAAAGATATATATATATATAATACTGCTGCAGAATTTACTTGAAAAGGATGGGCTAGACATTCAGATGGTGCCAATGAACGTCGCTCCAGGGAACTCGCTGATTTACACAGCAGCAGAGGATCTAGCTCAGCATGCCAAAGTGAGCAATGCACTCAGGTGTACATTGGCTGGTCGAGAGGCACTATTTGAGTCAACAAGGCTGTCCAAGCTTGGCCCAGACTAACTACACCCCCCCGAGTCCTCAGCTGCATTTGTCTTTCACATGAACATATCACACTGGGAGAAAACCGGCTCCCAGACTGCCAGACCAAGAGTGAAAACTGCAGACAAAGACCCCACTCTCTGGGGATATGGGTGATTGAAACCTGTTTCCTTGCAGGTGACAGTCTAGGGCTTACTTAAAGGTTCCTATCCCCAGCTGTGGGACCATTATCAGCCTGGCTCTCATGGGGTCATACTGCCAAGCCCCAGCTGAAGCTAACATTTTTTTCTGGGCCTCCTCTCTCCTTGATCCGTCTGAGGAGCTGGCTCCCTCTTGAAAAGGACCTTCAGAGCAATCATGCCTCCTCCACCTCCTTTTCCACCTACCCCTGTTCCTAAGAGCCACGCAACTTTGAAAAGCGTATCTAGAAAAAAGTTGTAAATGTCAAACACTTTACAGACTCCCTTTCTTTCCTGCAAAACTGTATTCTGCTCTCCAGGCTCCCTTTATGCCTCTCTGCATTAGCTTTACACTGCTAAATAAGGGGCTCAGGCTTCCCTCCTGTGTAGGACTCTCATCTGAAAATCACTCACACACTTTAGAAGGTTTGCAATATGGAGGAGGAGAAATGGTGAAGCCAGCAAAGTGCTGGAAGAGATTGCCTGAGGAGAATCTGTGATTTCCATCACTGAGGCTTTTCAGAGTAGGAACAAACAAATATTTCTGAAGAATAGCTTAGGCAGAGTTGATCCCATCTCTGAGCAGCAGACAGATCTTCAAGTCTGTTCCAGTTTTATTGTTTATATTTCTGTGACTGCGATAGCAGTTGTGACATATTCTGCAACAGAGTTGAGCAAAGCCAGCTGAAAGCCCTATGGATCATCTTCAGGGCTGAAGCTGCTTACAGGAAAGAAAGCTCACGTGCAGTGTTAAGTTACTTGATGATTCCAGATGCTAAATCAGAGAAACTTAGTTCAGAAATGGTAAGACAAAGAAGTCGAGTCCTAAGCAGGCCCTGCCCTGCTTTTACTATCTCCAAGATGCTGTATCTCCAGCTTTGACTCCAGGTGCAAGAGGCAGCACATTTAGAGCATCCACTGTATGGACTGTAAATATTTGTGTTTGACAAACAGCTGTCTTCTTTTGTCCTGGTCCTCAGGAATTCTCATCTGGCACTCAGTGCCAAAACTCTATTAAAACCTCCCAGAAGCTAGAGAGGATGCTGAGAGTCTGGCCAGGACCATGGAAATGGTAGGCAAAGAAGCATTCAGAAAATTATCACAGGTGCTCTAGACAGCAAAATGCTCCACGTGCCTGTTGTGCAAAGACCCATGTGCACTTGCAGTGCATGACAGGAAAGAAGTTACTCCAGAAACATCGACACAATCTCTCCCTGCAACACCACCTTATGGGAAAAACAAATGGTAGAGGAGCTATCTAATCTACTCATCACAAAGTCTTTAAGTCACAAGACAGTATTTACTAGCTGGTACCAGACAACATTCAAGCAAGAACAGAAAGTCACTTTCCCAACCCTCCTTGTGAATTGCTCCCATCTGTGCAAGAGAGCAATCCAAAGCCCTTATGCCCATGACAGCACTGTAATCACACGCTTCATTTTTTAAACCCAAAATAGCGCAAGTCAGACCATGGCGAGGCTGGCACATCCCATGCAGCTGTGCTGATGAAGAGGAGTCACTGGAAGTGGCTCTGGGGGCACAGGTTGCTAGGGAACATTGCAAAGCCACTGTAGATTTCCCCGCCACTCCCTGGCTCTTTTCCCTCTTCCCACCTCGCTTGCACTGTGCCAGCATCTTCGCTCAGAGAGTGCCGTTCTTCCTGTCTGAAGTGTGCAAAAACAAATCTGCCACCGACAATGGAACACGATTGCTTGGCATGTGTTCCCAAGGAAAGAAATCTCTCTACCCTTTGATTTTCAAAGGCAGCCAGATGAAGGGTTGGGAAAAAATCTACTCTCACCATTTTCTCTATGTCTGGTCTGCATGTTATTTCATTCAACCTGGGCTACAGTTAAGGGTGGGTGGCAAGCCCAGGTGGTACAACTCAACAGGCTGACTTTGTGGGAATCGTGCCTGTCTGCAGACAGCAAGACATCGTGCACTGAGTGCCACTCTGTGTCCTCTGGATCCCTCCTCTAAGTCCTAATGGGCTGCTCTTTGGGAGGCAGTTGCAGGAGCCAGCACAGCTCTGTGAACACGGCTGAGAACCACATGGTGCTCCCACCTCTCCAGCAGCTTATGAGAAAGGGCACACAAGCAAGGGAAGAGCTACCAGAGAACTGGGAGGGAAGGAAAAGGAAACTCCTGCCTTCTTAAGAAAGTGCTAGGGTAAGGAGAGACCAGTGACCAAGGTGGAAACACAAGGCTTTCCAGTATTAATCAATCTTTAAACAATTTGACTGAATGATTAGGAAATGCAATGCTCCCTACTGAAGCATTAGAGATTTATATTTAGATGTTAGGTGGGTTTTTTCCACGCTGTGTTATTTTTAGCTTCTAGTTGATGCTAGGCTGGTGGCGGCTGCTGCTGAATCAATGAGGTTCTCCCGTGATAGCAGCTGGGTGAGATATGACAATAGAAGACGAATTTCATTCGCCCCAGGATGCTGCCTATTGCTGGAATCCCTGTCTGCACAAGGAGACAGCGTGCAAGCAGAGCAGTGGATGGTTCCCCAGATCTGTATTCACACTCTGAGTCTGCCAGCCTGGTCAAATGTCCTTCAGTACCAAAAAGGACTTAATTAAAACCTAAAAGCAGCAGAGATGAAACACCTAACATGCCTGTATAACTAGGAAATAACAAGAGAGAAGAGATTTGGAAGTGATTTGAGAGACTGCTTAATAAACCTCCTTATCCCAAGAAGGAATAAAATAAAGTACGCATTTGAGGACCTATTAGACACGTTAATTCTGGAGAGAGAGGAAGAAGCATTGCACTTTCCTAGTAATAGCACACCATAAATCTTGGATGTCCACAGTGCTTGTATTAACAGCCTTTGGACAAGGAGAAACTCGTATTCCCCAGTGCAGAACAGATCTGCAGTTTCTACCCACAGCAGGGTCCTCCCTTTGATAGAGACCATCACCTGATGATGAAGTGGTAAAAAAATTCAAGAAGCGTAAAACAATAAAATACTAAATAGTATGTAAAAAACCTAATTTCTTCCTCACTCCAGGTAATTTGTAATTATACTGCTTTTAGATAGGAGGATTTTTTTCTTTCCAAAAACAGAGCCTCTTAGGCAGTGTGACAGCATGTTTTCTTATATCATGACAAGTCAGGCAAGGATGGTCAAGGTCTTATCTTGAACTTTGCTCAGCAGCACAGCAGCAGCACACCAATATGCAAATACCTTCCATGGACTCATGTTATGTATCACGTGTTAACCTCTACACAAACAAGGATAATTTTCATTTCATGAAGGAATATAAAAAGTTGAATGTAAGTGCATGCCAGTACATCAGCATTCATCTAAAGAAGTTCCCCTGCATGACTGTGTCATCCTCAAGACACCCTGTAGCAGGACCTTAAAAATAAGAAATAGAGCTAGCATTTTCTAGAGCAATTGTGTAAACACTACTAGCCCACTTCCATTTTCCTTTTAAACTACATTTCAAAGATTATATATTCACCTCCAGAGACATGCTAGGTTGATACATGTCAGGCACACTTTATTCCTCAGTTCAAGCCATATGGCTCTAATAATAGCAGCTAATACAGGAAGACTATGTTTTCACCTGTAATTTTTCAAATCTCATCAAAAAATGGTACAACACAGAACACTGCAGACTGCAGCACAGCACATGTTCTCAGTCACATTTTGCATTGCTCTGCACTTGCTCTGCTAAGGTCCTTAATTAATATGCACAACCAACTCAGTATGAAGGGCAAAAAGTGTTTGCAGAAATGGTATCTTAAATTAAAACAAACAAAGCAAAAGTAAGTTTATTAAAAGTGCATTTTGGGATCAGAGCCTCGTAGCAGACTTTGGAAATAACCAGGAACAGAGGACATCAAGTTATCTAATGGGCTTTTGGCAATCATTTTACATCAGAAATAAATTTTCCAATAGCACAGAGACAAATGCTCAAGGCCAACCTTGACATCTTGGTCTTGGCATATCTCAATAAACTCTGTAGTTAAAATCATCCATTAGGCACTTCCAGGAAAGACAGCCAGTAGATTTCTCACAGAGGAAAATCAGCAAGTAGCAACCATAGCTAACTTAATCAAGCTTAATGGAAAGGAAGCAAGGGCTATGACTGGTATTAACACCCTGGTCTAGAGGTAGGGGATTTCCAGCTAATTTATTGTGGAAAAAAGTATCATTCACAAAGTCATCCATAGAACGCATACTGCAACACAATGTTTAATATAATAGCCTGGCATCATCTGACTCCAGATGAAAGAGTAAGAGGATATATTTATACCGCACATGACTCCAGCCTCCAAGAATGCCCCTCAAGGCAGTAGTAGTGTGATCTTTTAGCCAGTGATGTCCTTAGCCTGCCACAACTACTGTGCCCATCTGCCACAAAAGCATAGGTGTGTGCAGGCAGGGGTGCTGGGGGGAGGCTGGGGTATGGGTAGCAATCCAGCACACTTTGCTCCACTACTAAGGCACTCACCATCTTCCAGCTGTCTCCCACAACTCTGAATGAGCCTGAGGGCCAAGCAAAGTCTTCCAGGTGACATTTGCTTATGGAGGAGAAACCTAACAAGCCATAGAGACACTGAGCTGGCAGCTGCACAATGAGCCATGGCAGACAAGTGCCCTTGGAGAGCCCAGCAATATGTACATGGCCACAGACTCAAGCTTTACAACTCATCTCTGGGCTGAGCTAAAACCATGTTCTCTGAACCTGACAAACCCAACAGTGAAGACAGGCCTTCTCCAAGGGATGGAGGCAAAGCATGAGGCCACATCAATGCCATACTTTTCAAGTAAAAGCTAAGTCAAGCCTACACGTGGTACTTAGAGAGGCTAGTCCAGGGGGACTATGGGACACAAGTCTCCACTGAGATCCAAGTCCTGAGTCTGACTTGACTGTACAGAAACACATGTAAAGTGACAGTCCTTTTGTCTAGGAGCTGCAGAACAAAGAGGATCAGACTCCAATTTCTTATTAGGTATATGTCTAATTGCTCAGGGTATCACAGATTTCAGTGCAGCACCTAAACATTAATTCCTACCTTACTGCCACGCTTATTGGTTCAGCTCTTTGGGAGTATTTTTCACCTTATGGGTTAAGAAACCAAGAAACAGTGGCAAGGGGGAAAATAAGATGGCCATCTGCCTTCTCAAGCAACTAACTGTTGTCTCATATCATTCAGGGGATCCAGCTGTTTTCTGTACTTATATAATCCTTTAGACACAGAGAAGTTTCCATTTGTGGCAGAGATATTTTGCACACAAAGCAAATGCCAGAAGTTCACATTCCTCTTTTAGGGTTCATATCTCTTGATATACATGACCCTACTGAAAAGCATTCAATGGGGACACTTGTTAACATCACAGAAAGAATCGTGATTAAAAATCCAAGCCTTCTGGACAAGGAGGGGAAAAAAAATCATGCTGCTAATAATCTAAACAGCTCATTTCAAACTATGCATTTTTAGCCCACTATCTATTTTTTTCTCCTATCAGCAGCTTTTGCATTTTCAGATTCAGATCCCCACCAACACCTGCTCTCTATGCTCACTGAGTACTAGTGCTAGCATGCTAGTACTTACTACCTCTAGTACGAGAACTAGCTGACATATAGTTCACGGCTGCCTCCACTTTGCATCCCATGCACTTTCCCAAAGCTGGCTGCTGTGTTCTCAGCGACCTGAGAAGAAATACTTGTTCCCTTCATAATTAGGATTCACAGTAAATGCGGGAAGTGAAGCAAAAAGAACACAATGTTCAAAGCTGCCACTCATGGTTAAATAATTAGTCAATATTACGCTCAAATGCTGCCTCCAGTGTTCATGCCAATCTGTACGGGGAGGCATTTGTCCTTACATTACTTTGGCGCCTCATTTCAGCAATTTCTATAAGCTGGCAGTCTGGCCTCAGTGGAGAATGGGTCACACCACTGCTAATTCAGATAGATTTCTAAATACAAATAAGAATGGTGAGAGATTAAAGGTGGTGAGGTGTTAACAAAGCTTTGGTACGTAATACATGCAAGAAATCCTTTCACCCGATTTTTATAAAGTGGGACTTGTCTAAAAACAAGGGGGTAATTAGCTGATCAGGGGGTAATGCAGAACCATAATACTGTTTGGTCTACATGTCTGCCATAGTTAACGCACACAGTGCTATTGGTTCCCAGTGAGAGGGATTTGGTTGCTTCTCCACATTGCATAGGACCCCACTCCTTTTGGTCACCAATCAGTAATCCTGCAGGTCTTGGTGGAATCCTGAAATGCTTCCCTAGCCTGCAAACTGTCATGTGCTGAGACACTGCTCCATCTGCATATTCATGCTGCACCTCTCAGTGCAATGTTTACTGTGGCTGTATTTTTCCCCACAGCATTTGTGTGTGCTAGAAGGATTTCCTGACAAAGAGGAGTTGTGATGGCTTATAACTGATCTGGAGCTGAACTTGATTCTTTTGGAGTGCTAGGTGATGCCTGAATGAATGCTGCTGTTTGTCTAAATAGGCTAACTTAGAAAAAAAGCACAAAGTATTTCATGAACTATAGGAACAAGTATACACCAATGCCTGGAATGTTCCTGCGTCACCTGCATAGCCATTCTAAAACTCTTTCATCAAAAGAACAGCGACTGTGTCAACAATTAGCTTCATTGCGTAGTAGCTGCCTGGCTCATATCTGGTTGGGCTGGGCAAGTTTCACTTCCACCTCATACCACTCAAGGGCAGGAGTACTATAGACATGAATTTTTACTCTGTTGTAAAATAGAAGCAGGAAGAAAGGTGTGCTCTGGCATATAGCACCCTTCCAGCTCTGCTGAACCATGGAGCCCCTGCTGGGAAGCTGAGCACAAGGAACAACATTATGATCTTAAAAAAAGATCATTGAACTTTCGTTCAATGCATTTCACTAAGACTGAACTCAGTAAGGGTCAATAAAACAGACACATATGACAGACATGGCAACAAATGGTGATCTGCAGCAATCAAATACCAGACCCTTTTCATAACGTTTGCTCCTGGAAAGAAGGGACTTCTCCCTAATCTTTGCCTGGTGCAGAGACTATTCTGACTTGAGCTACTGAAAGCATCACTAATAAAACCAAGAGTATCACTGCTAAAATCAAGAGTGTGTCTCACAAGCAGGTCCTTCAAATGCATCCAGCCAGCCAAGTGCAATTCTAATTTACAGTGCCTGTTGGATATGCAGACTAAGGAGCACTCAGGCAGGGGGGTGTGCCTGGACACCCTGCCTGACCATTAACCATGTGAAAAAGGAGAGAGAGGAGAAACACTGATAAGAGAACTCTGAAATGATTAATTTTGTCTGAGTTTTACTATGCATGCCTGACAGTGACTTCATTAATCAGAAAGCTCACATCTGGGTTGCTACCTTCCCCTGGCTGCTTCACCCATACACCAGCTTGCAGAGGGAAAAGAGAGTGAGATGGGATCCAAATTAGAAACTACTTATGATTGTTGAACTAGAAAATTAATTGCTTTTCTTCCCCTTCTTCCCCCATTCTGAAATACCCCTCCCAGGGAAATTTGTGCTGAGAAGTCCTTGTAAACAAACACATGGAGAGTAACAGAACACAGTCCATATGTACCAGCAACCAAAAATAAACTGGTCTGAAATCCATACAGTGAAGTGGATTCACAATGTCTATCTCTACACCACAGTAACAGATGGTCAGTGAACTGTTACAAGACAAACCAAGACTAGTTAACAGATGGGCAGTATTATTTTTATACTGGTTTATAAGTGAGTATTTAAGTTTCCACTAGGTTATCTGAAATACCATCAAAGAAGCACATGCAATCGTCATCTAGCCAAGACCAAATTCCATGACAGCTTCTGCCCGGGGAAAGTACTGAGCTTCTTATGGCCTTTTGCTGATGCTGCTAGTGTGGCAAAACCTCTGGAGCTCAGGAAGGATGGCCCAAGACTGCATACCTCTGGAAGCCCTGCTGGGATGGCCCAAGGCTGCACACCTGTCTGGAAGCCCCTCTGGATGCCCTACTGCTGCCTATGGCAGCTGGGGCATTTGCTCTGCAGTGGAAGCCCTGCAAAGCTCTGTCCAATGCTGAAAGAGCTGTGGCAGCAGCGGAATGTGAACTACAGAGCTCCTCTGGCTGCATCCTCTCATCTCTCTTCCTTTATCAGGTTTTGTCCCTGTTATTAATTAACAAAGCAGTCGAGCTGCACAGCTGCAGCTCAACTCAAGCTGAGTGGACAGAAGCCATGAGCAACTGTCATTACAGAGTGGGAAAGGGAAACGGGGCATTTAAAGACTTGTCCATGCTGAAGGGATGCATGAAAAAGACCAAAGACACAGCTGACTTCTCAGACTTCTCTCCATTTTTGCAGTTTGCTTTACTTTTTTGGCAAGTCTCTCACCTGCAGACACACTGGTCAGGTTCACTTTCCTCTTCTCTGGGCTTAAGCAGAACATCTGGGCTCACAAAAGGGCAGGGCAGACTAAAAAGTAAGTTAATTAGCAGCTCAGAGCACCTTAAATCACATCAAAACCTTAAACCAACATTTTCTGAAGACACTGACACCTCTCACTGCCTGACATAACAAATTGAGGAATTAGGCTTAAAAAAAGTACTGAACACCCTGTGACAATCTGAGTAGCCCATTGTTTTCAAGGCGGGCAGAAGAATATTGGAGACAACCACATTCACTGAAAAGTAGGAGGGGAAAGGTCTGTAAGGGCCCATAAACTGAAAGAATCAGTCTCCTGTCCACAAGATGTCTGGTGCACATCTACCCTGCACCTTTTTTAGCAATTCCTGCAGCAGGCAAGTGCAGACTAGTTAACCCCCACTTTAAAGCCATTTTTTACAACCAGAATGATGCACAAAGGCTTCAAGTGTGAGTACGATTCAGGTCTCCCTTCAGCATGACTGCTGCAATCAGATATGGTCATAATTGTTGGAACAGTGCTTGGTTTTGAAATCCATCATTCAAATCCATTTCTTACATTTCAGAGTGACCATTATCATCTCACTGTTTGAAATACTGCTGACTACTGCTATGAAGCTGCAGGGGTTTGCCTGCAAGCCTCAGAAGAGCTTGTACTTGCACTTCTTTATAAAGAAGTTCCACTTAGTGGCTGCATTATCTGTCCAGCTGCCACCAGAAAATAGTGCTAAAGAAAAATGAAACTCTCTTTGCAAGTATTTATTCCTGACTTACTAAGGGCTAACAGTATCCAGTGACAAAACCCAAAAAGTTGTCATTGAAATATTTCATTTACCTAACAGCTTGAAATCTCCAGGCTGAAGATTATGTGTGCACACATGCCTGTGTGCTAAGTCTTCAATTAAAGAAAATATAAAAGCTTTGCAGTTTAGCCACTGGGAGACTTTTAAGTGTTCGCAGCTTCATCTCTTTGCACGTGAAATGTTAATGGGGCAACCATGCATGGTTGGCTCCACAGATAATGGTTCAGGTAACAGTGGCTTTGTGATACCTATCCCTGGGCTTCAGAGGTGAGGGGGCCTGTTTTGCTTTGTAGTCAATGACACCTAGTCAGCATGTCATGTTCTCCAGTCAGTTCAGGAGTTCATTACATCTAGATAACACCCTTTTTGCTCTCTGGCTCATGTTTATTAATTCCGCACACAACTTGGTGATTCATTAGAGAAGATGGAGAGGTGTTCTGCAGCAGGCAGACAGCCTCTAGTGGATCCCCTGCCCTCACTGAAGTTCACCATAGGGCTTTTAATTCCATGAATTTATTTACTGTAATTCCTGAAAGTCCAGTGCTGTTACAGAACAAGCTCAAAGGTTCCAGGCTTGTCAAAATATGTCCAATTTGTATGTAGTATAAACAACATTAAAAGTTCAGAAGTTTAGCATTAAACCTTCACTTATTTAAATGGCATTTTAAAATATGCATGACTAGAGAGATATTTGCGGAACACATTGTTGTGAGCATGGCTGATAGCCAGCACAGGCAAGCAGTCTGCTCTGTGCTGTTCCACATACAGGACAGCAACCTATTGCAGCTCACAGGCCAAGTGTCATAGTTCATTGCAATCTGTTGTGGAAATTAGTTTTCAGAGACCCTCCAGCAATTACACAGAAAAGGCTTTGTAGTTTTGCTCAGTAGTTTAAAATCAATCCAACTGAGGAACTGGCAATACCAAACCCACTTTCAAATACAGTAAGGACTTTAGGCCTGATACACCAGAGGTCAGTGTTTTGAAATTCTTTGCACTAAACTTATATTACCATTACCTTTTTCCCTTAGGCATGCTTGCAACACCCCATTTCCACTCCTTCAGTCTCAGTCTTTTTAAGATATCCTCTCCATGCTCTGCTTAGAGTACCAGCAGAAAAAAAGTTACTGAGAGAACAAGACCAAGATTTTTCAAAAATATAGCCCAAGGTATATAGTATACATATGTATAATACATATAATATTCACATAGATAGGATAGCTGTACGAACACACAACCACCTATAAAGCATCTAGGTCATGAATCTGGGCAGCTCAATGAAACAAACTGGAAGTGCTACAACAATAACATTTAGAAGATGGAGTCATTTGTCTTTGTGCCTAATACAGGAAACTTCACCTTGGGCCTGCATTCCTAAACTCATCTCAGAGGACAAGAGCATTCAGCCACTGGAGCTGTGATCCTCCAAAATACCATGGGAAAAAGGAAAGGATAGCTGTGCACTCTGTACAAAGACATAACACAATTTGGTGCTGCTAGTTTTTTGACTAAGTGCATGCATGTTTTATGGAAGCTCTGGTTGAGTAGGAGAATGTACTTTATAGGAAGACTGAAAAACACAAGGACACTTAAAGGACCTCTGATATGACTCAATTTCACATAAGGAAAAAACATTGGTGCTTGTTATACCATAGATGAAATTTTGGCTCAGCCAGAGACAGTGGGAGTTTAGCCAAGGCCAGGTTTTCAAACTGTAATTTCTCTTCAGAGACCAGCTCAACCTAGTATCAGATTTACTTCACAGTCTGATTTTATCTCTGGAGAATGGGGCTTTTCTGGGGGGTAATGCAAGAGTGACTGTTCCACTGAATGAACAGTGGAACAAGATACACAAGATAACTATTGTTAAAACAAAAGCTATTAATATTACATTTAACTTAACTTGGACTGAAAAACATACAATCGCAGAACCACTGTGCCACACTTTTCAGAAACAGCAAGCTGAAGCTTGGAGGATAAGCAAATCCCTGCTATTCAAAAAATAAACAATGATAACTAAAATAATTTCAACAGCTAAAGCCAGCTAAGATCCATTCCTTCCTGCTAAATAGAGACACACTTTTTAGATACTATCTTCAATGCAATTTGGAATTTTATGGACCAACTTGGTGTCAGAGTGGTTGCTAAAACAGTTATATTAGTTGTTACAATTATGTCTTCCTTCTACACAAAGCCATAAACCTTCCCACTTGTTGCTTAATGCTGCAATTACTCCATAAACTCTGCCAGTCAGTTCATTGACTGCAAAATAAAGTGTCAATGAGAGCAACTGGCCTGCACAGAGGATGAGAATGCAAATGGCAACCAGGAAATTCACCAGATTTATAGAGGATAGTTTATTGGCTGTTATCAAAATGTCCACAAGATTCAAACTTTCCTCAGCAAATGAATTTTGTAACTGTAAACCAATATTGCAATGGAATTTTCCACTGCAGGATGTGAAGGAGAGAAGGAAACACTTCTGTACTCAGGGAGGTCATGCTTGCCTTGACTGCTGTCCTCCAGGTCTCAATTTCCCTTCTGTAACACCCAGGGTTAAAAACATCCCCTTGCTCTACCTGGTGGCTGGCACCTAGAGGGACTGAAATATGCTCAGCCTCTTTCAGGGGTGTGAAGAGAAGCTCGTGCTTTGACTAGGAAGAAGGAATATGGAAAAAATGCCAGCAAGTTGGTTTTTATCTTCAATTTCTTGGACTACTGCACACTATCAAAAGCCTTTTGCTTCTTCAAACCCTGCAGTTCCTCTTCAGCTGAGCTGTGAAGTTGTTTCATCAACAAACTCAATAAACACTCTCAATTACAAGCCTGGAAGATTTATGATTTTTGTCATCTTTAAATAGCCATCATAAAAAAATAAAATATTGTCAAGCTGCTGAATTCATTTGCTGGGAATTGACACTTACTGATAGCTACTGCTAAGGGATAATGTGGTGACCTGCTGCAGTAACAACCAGATAAGAGCTGGCAGTAAACCAAAAGGGGAAAAGGACTTCAGGTCAAACATTTTCAAATTCACACGCCTGAAGTCAAGCTTTGAAATGCATCTGTAAACACTAAATGAGAGGTCACCTTTTCTGAACTGCTGCATCCCTTCAGCCCCTATGGAAGTCAAATGCATTGTGCTATGGGAAATGATACCTCGGGCTGCTTCTTTAGTAGCCAAATAGAGATGTGTATGTCTAATGATGGGTGCCAGAGAGAAAAAAACTGGCCTCAAAGGAAAGAAAGAGAGATCAATGTGTTACAGCTGCAGTATCACAATCTCACTGCACAGTTATTTCTAATGAGAGAGATCAGCTGCTAACTTGTGTTTGCAAAATTTGAGTTTAAGGCCTTGATTTTATATTGTAGAAAAAAAAAATGATTTGGCAACAAAACTGAAGACTTCCCTCTTTTGGGGAACCAAGAAGACAAAGCAGTTCAGGTTTCAAACCCTCCCAAATCTACTAAAAGCCTGGCTGGTCACCGCCCCTGTGTCAGGCCTGCATGTCTGTTGAGACCAAACTTGGCATGGAGGAAACATCTTGGCAGCACTGGCTAAGCCTGGGTGCCCTCATGGCATTACACCAGCAGGAATTCAGGTCAGGAGCCAGCAGGTATTTGGTATCAACACTGGGATTCCCAACCAGAAATAGCCTTTGCCAGTAGAAGTGTCTGGGGCTGCTCTCTGAGATATACTAAATCTTGCTTTGGTGATGGGAATGGGATAAGACTCCATCTCTCCCAGCCTTTACATTTCTAAGATTCAATGATCTGAGGCATCTTGGGTGGCATCAAGGCATGTGGCTTGTACATTTTTGGCAGAGAGACATCCAAAGTGCACTTTTTATGCCAGCAGGAAAGACTTTAACATCCCCTGCTGATCTCCATGCTGGAAATGAAGAAGGAAAGTGTAACCAGAAAAGGGAAACAGCTGCAGGGACATATTAGTTGTATTCCACTCCCAACAGAGAGTTTCCCTACACCTCTCCATGCCTCTTTCCACACGGTCACATTCCCTAAAACCATTGGTAGCCATTACCCCATTTGTCACACCCTCCCCACTGCTGCAGAACACAAGTAGGAAATGATGTCCTGTCCCTAACAAAGGTCACAGATACACAGAGCTGACCTACCCAGACTGCCATCTCCAAGGCACAGTTTTTGTAATGCCACCAAAAAGCAAGTAGGGCAGAGGCTGCCCAGCTTGGATGCTGTGTTATGGAGCTGTTGTCCTGTGACGGAGGAGAGTTAAGGTGGTGACCACACTGTGCAAATTTTGCTTTCAGTACATGAGTGGCATATTGGGTACTAAACGCTTAGTCTGTCCCCATAATATGACATGAAATCCAAAGAAATCCATTAAGTGTGAATCTTTCTGCTTAACTCACTTGGGTTTGCACCAAAGTCTATCAGGATGGCTCTCAGTGCAGAACAGCAGCGACCTGGAGGGAGTGATGGATTCTTACCATGGACAAAAGCAGGTGGTGGATGTACGAAGCTGAAGGTAAATACCTAGGGCCAACCAGTGGCAATCCTGGTCCTTCTCGTAACAGTCCACCCAGACATCTGAACAGAGGTGGTGGTAAAAAGAAGGGTGAGGACCATAGCAAAGAAGCAAATGAAGCTGCAGACAAGTGAATAAATCATGGATTCTGGGTATGCAAGCTACAGCCAGATAACCAGGAAGAAAAAGTCTGTATAAATGCAGTGATCAAAACCAAAACAGCTGTAATCAAGACAAAAGATAGTACGCTTTGGTGTGCTGGTTTTGGCTGAAACTGTGACATTTGGACAGTCTCAGACTTAATGAACAACAGCCTTACAGGCTAACCCAGAGATACTGGGAAATGGGCACCAGCACCAGCACGAGCTACTGGCTGAAGAAGTCTGGCTGTGCTGAGGCTCAGGGATTGGGCGAGTGACACCCAGGATGTTACTGACTCTTGCAGACAGACCATAGGGCCCTGCAAGGCAGAGCACTCACATATTTCACCAGTGGCCAGTTGCAAATTCTGTAGGATTTAAACAAAGTGTGGCTCTTAATCAACAGATTGAATGTTGAGAAACCTGATTGTGAGGCTGATGCCAGTGCCCACAGCCAGTGAAAGTTGTTAAGCACCAGAGGATATGGCCAGACCAGGCTTTGGCCTGAAATGACTGTGATGGGAGCAGCATATTTTCTCATTTTTAATAGACTGCTCTTTCCTGCACCGTGTGGTTACAACAGCACAGGTGACAATGCAGCTGAATGATGACACCACATACCGCAAAGACTAACTTCTCATAGCTCTTCTTGGGGCTGAAGAGGTGGAATCTGACCATGACTTTCATCTGGTTAGTCTTAGATAATTCACCAGAGTTGCTAAATGAGGTGCAGAAATAAACAGAAGGACTGCCCCACGTTTGAGACCACTGCAGTCTCTCAAGCTCGGGGCTCAGATCTCGTAGAAAACCAAAGTGCAAACCTCACGTCTATAAAAACCGTCTCGCAGGCAATAGGAAACTATGCTTCATTAAACAGCAACTCAGCAGTTTGCACATGTGCTGTGTTTTGTAGTGTAACAGATTTAGGAATAACAATGTCAAGTTTGAAAAAGCAAACATCAGGAAGATTTCTCAAAGCTTTTGACAAGGTTTGCAGTTATTTCCCTTTGGTTTCTTGTTTCTCTCAGACTCAGTAGAGGAGATGCATGCTAGAGCTCTGTCAAAAGCCTCCAGAGTCACTCTAGCCTAATTCCAAGCATTGGGGTTCCTAAGTGCTGTCCTATGCAATAACCATTCCAAAGCTGCTTTTGTTTGTGGTAGACATCAGTCCTTAGTGCCCTGCTTTCTCTGGGTTCCTCAGCTTTCTTCCATTCTTTAGCTTTGGTTTGCTCTGGAGCAAATAGGGCTTCTGTGCTTTTCAGAGCCTGCTCCTCTGCTTTGGTCAGATTTTCAGCTTTTTCCTGCTGCAACTTTCTGTCTTCTCTTCTTTATGCAGAAAATGTTATCAATGGTTCAGAGGGCAACATATTCACCTCTAGAATGATTGCTGGACCAAGGCCTTGCTCTCCTGTTAACATATGTACACTTTATTTCTGTCTGTAGCCAAGGATCAGAGAAGCCTGGAAATGTGCAGGCTCTTCCACGGTCAAAATCTCTTTGCCTTTTATTTGCATCTCAGGTGCTGTAAGGAAATAAACATATGGTATTTCCCTTGTCCTTCTAAGTGCTGCAGGTTCTGCAGGATCTTTCTCATAGCCAGCCCTGCAAACAATAGCAAATGCTGTTTATACATGTATGCAGGTATGGAGAAACTGTGTTCAGTAATGCATCGGAGAGAGACTTTTTAAAGGGGATGCAAAACAAAGTACTTGCCCTGCTTTTGATCACTGCTGCCAATACATCCTAATGCCACCCCTCCAGGCCAAATTGTTAACGTTCATTACACAATTGCTAACGTTCATTATAGGGCATTATCTCCTAAACTCTGGGCATCCCAAAAGAGGCAAGAGCAGCTGGGTGCACTTCTTTTGAAAAGCAGGTGCATAGGCACATCTTCTGAATGCTGCAAGTATGCAAGAGAAAAATAACATTCCCTTTCTTGGAACTCATTTTCTGTGGCTGAACAATTCACAAAGAGAAACTGTTAGTGCAAACACTCAAAAGGTCAATCTCTAAATAAACAGAGAGAGAGAGTGATGAAAGGGGTTAGTTGTTATTAATGAAGCTGAGCTGATCACAAGTCAAAAAAAGCAAAGCAATAATGAAGGCAGAGCACTGTGAGCATGCTAGAAATTTTGGCAAGATCACATGAGAAGATACAAAAAGCAAAAGTTACGTTCCCCAGCCTGAGATGGAACATGCCCCCAAAAAATCCTTTTTTACTTCTCCCTGGGATAGCCAGCTACTTTCATTCAGTTTAGGAAGATCAACAACTGGTTTTGCACTAGAAATGAGCATCAACTCTACCCATGTAAATACAATATTCATACTAAAACAAAGGATGAAAACAAAACTAATTTGCGCCTACTACACAAATCCTGCTTTATCTCCATGCCTGAATAGGATTTCCCTCCAAATCAGATGCACATTTCTCCCTGACATATGATAGCAGTAAAACATGGTGTGTAGTTGGCATTAAAAGAAATCTGTAAAAAGTCAATTAAGAAAAACCAAAAGAAAGCAAACAAAAAAGATGATGACAACATTAGACAAATGATAACAGTTGAAAATATTTAGGGAAACTTTGATGATCTAAAGCTTGTCCATAGCTTTCTTATTTTACCATGTTTACTGCAGAACTGTAGAAGTTACAGATCAGATCTTGGCTCTGAGGTGAAATTCAAATCTGATTAAGTATCCCAGTTAAGGACTGGCTTTCCTATAATGAGCTAAGCTCCAAACATCAGCACAGTCAAAATTTGGCTCTATAGCTTGTAGCTTGACCCTAGGTAAACCTCAAACAGAATCATTTGTGGTTCAAAACAAACAAATAAAAAAATCCCTTGATGTTTCTGAGTCATCACATTGCACTAGTTCCATTTTCAAAGGTGAATTTGTCTCAGTCAGTCAGAGAGCTTTTTGTGGGATCAGTAAGTGTTTTGTGGCTCAAAGGGGATTTGGCATCAAGGACACCCCTCCTATGGAGGGAAGACCTATGTGAAAACAGCCATGTGTTCACAGCAGGCAGAGTCTCATGTGCAAGGCTGAGAGGGCTATTTGCAACTGCTTGGAGCTGGGCCCCAGCTCGATGAGAACAAGGAGATCACTTTGGCCATTCCTGTGAATGTCAAACTTCAGCTGAAAGGGTAGGATAAAATCTTTCCTCACCCACCAGTAAAAACCTCTCCGTGCCATCTCATATTGGGCTGTATGTCTTGTCCTGCTGGCATCCATCCTGGACAGTGTAATTAGAGGATACATGATGTGACAAGAGCAAACAATATGTCAACTACATACAGACCAATGGCCCCAGCTGAACAAGCACCAGTGTCCCAGCAAAAGTGAACAAAAGTCCTCAAGTAAGCCAGAAGCTTGGCAGACACTGAATGACAGCAGAAAACTCTCCAAACCAAGACTGGGACCAAAACAGCTCATGCACTGGTGGGAAAATTAACACGTCTCTCAAGAGGCTGATCTATATACATGACACCAGCAGATTTGCAAATTATCCAGGTAAGGAGAGAAATGGATACATGCAATGGCCTTCCATGAGACACGATTGCAGAAACTGGTGAGTCTAACAATTGGGAAAAAACAGTTGGTTTGGGAAAAAAATATATAAAAAAGGAAGGACTACTGGTATCAGGGTGTTGAGGACAAAGGAAAAACAATGAAATTCTGTAACTCACTGCTACAAAAAAATAACCAAGACAAATACTGTTGGACCAACAGAGCATCAAACACGATGGAGGCTTGGCCCTGGTCTTAACCAGTCACCTTTAGTTTTAAACCTGTTCATGTTAAAAGAAGAACAGTGAGGGAAGGAAATGCTGAAGGTCAGCTCTGTAAGGTTCCCAGAGCTTCCAACAGAAGTCAGACAGTTGTACAAATTCTTTCTTGTTTGTTAGAAGATGCAAGAGAGCGAGAGGGCACATGTGCATTCATGAATCAGCAAGTGCTAATGTGTGTTGTGGTGGCAAGAGAGTGAAAGCAGAGAGATCAAGCAAGCAGGACTCAGTATGCCTTGAAATACACTGAAAGCTTTTCTTGATGTTTGCTCTGTCAGTGTCATCCACAGGAGGAATTTTGGGCTTGCTGTATCATCAGACTGTCTTAGCCTTTGGACTAAGACAAGGTAGGGGATAAACTTGCATGCTTTGTGGACAGTGCTATCCCTTAATAAACAAAACAACCGAAGGATTAATTGAGATAATGTTTTACTACAGGCAGCTGTGACCGCTGGCTGTCCCCTTTCCTTTGTGCTCTGGAACAAGAAGACAAGGAATCTGTGCTCTGATGTGCAAACACATACACACTCAAACCCACCCATGTTTGCTCTGCTCACTGGCCCGTGCCTGTGCCTCCCAGCCACTGAGGCAATGTCATTCTGTAGCATCACTTGAAAGTCATTCCGACTTCAGTTCCTGGTCTAGGCTTACCAGCGGTGCCCAGCAGCTTCCAGGAAGACACTCAGATATGGTTCTTTCTCTGACAATCCAGGGAAGCAGGAGCAAAGGAAAACTGAGACACTCATTGAAACTTGAATTTGGTGGTTTGGATGGCCTCACACAAACCCCCTCAGACCCTACAGGTGCCATTACAACTTCCCCTTTTCAGAGGAAGCACAGACCACTGCGTGCCAAAACCTCTGGGTTCACTTCCCCACTTCAACACCACTTTCACTTTGGACTTGGGCATGTTAATTAACTCAAGCAAGGTTTGGTTTTCACATCTGTATGAGGAGTGATGCCTATTCAGAGGCATTCTTACAGTTCTTCACTGCTTGCACACAGTAGCCTGCAGGTTTCTCCCCCTTGGGGGCAGATTTAGTGATCCCACCAGAGCTCCTATGGAAGGAGAACGAGACACCTGAATCACACATGCCTGGGGCAAGCAGGTTCATGAGGAAAATTGTCATGAAACAGCTCATCCACAGTAACTCCCAGGGGAAAGGAAGGTAATACAGGGTCCAGGTTGTCAAATTAAGCTGGCAAATTCTTTGGTCAGGGTGTGATAACAGCTGACATTAAGCCACTTAAACCATCATGTTTTGCTTGAGAACAACTCATTGCACATGTTCGTCTGAAGGCCGTAAGTTGCAGTCCTCAGACATAGTACTTCACATGGATAGGAGGCACAAAAGAGCAGAAATTGTGGATGACTAGCCAACAATTGTGGATGACCAAGAACACAGATAGAGCTCTAGAAGTGTTATTATCTAGCTGATATTTGCCTACATACATGTGCATGCATCTGAGTGTTACTACACCACAGCAAACCTCAGACTAAATGTATGTCAGCAAATGCCAAGTTGCTTCTTTGTCTCAGGTAGGTTTTTATATTCATTCTTGTAGATTTATGAGTTCTCATGGTTCTCCCAGCACTCAAGTCTCTTGGGCTCCTGCCAATCTAAATCTACCCAGTTGCAATCACATAGGACTGGAGAGAGCTACACACCTTTGCTGAGGAATTGAAGTCTCCTGCAATTCAAGTGCAAAATCAGTGCTGGGGAAGAAAGGCATCTGCAGAATAGCTGAGGCAGATACGAGCTGATATGAAACCATGAGCAATAAACACTCATCAGCAAAAGCTCAGTGTAGCTGCCTTAGTCACATTCATCACAGTGCTCTGGACCCCATATACTGAACCTTGTATATATTCATCACAGAGGAGGAGTGAGCAGCTGCCCCTTGTGCAGAGAGCAAGAGAAGCAGGAAAAAAACTCCAAGAAAAATAGGATGTGAGATTCAGAGAAATCCTTCTGGGAAAAATCAGGAGTAGGGGTTTTGAAAAGGAAGCTTACAAGGAAACACATATCCATAAAAACAGCCCAAGTTTTCAATATTATTTCTGCTTTATATCTTGAGAATGCATGTTCACAACCAACCCATTCTGGTAACTTCTGATCTCCTTTCTGATGAGTCTCACATCACTGGCAGTGTCTGTTCAGAAAAAACCCCAGTCAGTTACAGCCCACTCTGAAAGCCACAGCAAACCCCCCCATCCCGAAATGGATGGGTATCCAGTGCAGGGTGTAATTTACTTGAGCTGTTCTTTCACAGTAGTCCTCTTCCTTCTCTACAAGAACTCACACATGGATACCTTTTAATATGAGAATTAAAATCTCTGTTTACTCAGATTCAGTGCCTCAGGAAAGAAAGTATCAGAAAATGTTAAGGCTAGTAAACAGCAGGTCAAGCTCTCCTACATACCAGCAGGTATAAGGTGTCAATTCCTCTAGAGCTAACCATAAAGTCACTGTAGCATCAGAAATAGCTTCAATGTGTAATTCTTTTAGGCACTCAGGAATGGAATGGAATGGAATGGAATAGAATAGAATAGAATAGAATAGAATAGAATAGAATAGAATAGAATAGAATAG
>JAWWEE010000010.1:10196091-10416021 GCA_035221455.1 Xenops minutus | reverse complement strand
TAGAATAGAATAGAATAGAATAGAATAGAATAGAATAGAATAGAATAGAATAGAATAGAATAGAATAGAATAGAAGGCTAGAAAAGGTACTCTATGATTTATTCAGTCTCCTAGTTGTTGCTTGAAAACCCCAGATGACAGACACTATGTTATCCTCTGATCTATATTCCCAGCTGTTACTAAATCAACAGAGTTGCTCCAAAGACAATACAGCTATACTGATATCACTCTGGTCCAATACACGTACCACAAAATGGTAGCCTGGACATTACAACTCAAATGCCTTCATAGGATAGATCAAGCTCATTGCTAAAATATTGTTCTATAGGAATTCTGCACAAAGGCTTCACATACGCAGCGTCGTATCTGCTGCAGCTTTTTTATATGTTTGCTTGTTTCCATTCCTGGTTTCTCATCTCATTTCAGCAACAGCTGGAATTACTGTACAGATGTAGCCTGAGCTGAGCTGCAAAACAGCTCCTTTCATAAATGAGTTTGTTTTACAGCCTTCTAAAACCAAATGGGGCATAACGTGGCCACCGAATGTCTGATGAACCATCCCAGATTGAACACCAAAGGAAACCAGTTAAACAACTCTGAACACTGCGCAGCAACACTTATCCTCTTCCTCATTTCCCACATTCTTTGCATGTGGTTCCCTATAAAACATAGAGATGCTTCAGTAACAGAAAAGCCCAAGATGCTAGTAGTCATGATGATCTCACCGGCCTTTCCCTAGGGTTGGCAACAAAATAAAACAGGGACATATGCCATGGTGAGGCACTGAATATTCCTGCCCTAAGCACACACTCAGCAGGTGAGAGTGTGGGCTACGTCCATCCTAAATCCCACCAAGGCCCTTAAATCCAGACAAGGTCAGAACTCTGCATCATTCCTCAAGGCTAGCATGTATATACCTCACTATCCTAAAGCCAACTCATTCGTAAAACCATATGACTTGATTAATTAGCTCATTCTCCACCTCTGAGACAACCTTTTTATCTGCTTGGCACAGGTCCTTGCTATCTGTCACTGATGGAGGAGAAAGCCATGGGGTGGCTACCCATGTGAGCCTGACTGGGTTACTTTCTCCCTCTGTGACTGTGGAAAATGCTCCTAAAAGCAGGATATTGCCATACACTTTTCAGAGGCTTTGTGAAGAATTTAGTTAAGATTCATAAGAGGTCTCTGATAATATAAAACACTACATAAATGTTAAAAGTTAACTGTTTTAAATAGCCACAGATTTAAGAGAGGTCTTTTCCTCATTTCCACACAAAGGTGCAGAAATATCCTTCATTTCAAATAACCACTGCGCCTGCTGTGAGAGGCTCTGCACATGATTTCCATTGCCTTTTACATGGAAAACAGGAATACTACTTTGCATTTATAGACTTTAAAACTAATTTGCAGACAATCAAGTCTCAAAACTCCCACTGTGATACAGGAGGCAAACATTTTACCTGTTTTGCAGAGGAAAGTAAGAAGAAAAAAAGGTTAAATCACCAATTCTAGCATCAGAAAGGAGACATTTGAGAAATCAGGCATGCTGCTAAGGTCTATCTAGATCCACACTTGCTCACTTGTTCTTTGTACTAAACAGCTAACTCTTATGCTCCCAGTGTTCTACACAGCAGGTTGTACAAACCACATGGTGAGAGTGGCTACAGCATTTATCTGTATTACCATCATATTTAACCTTTTCTAGATACTTCTGTTGACCACAGAGTGTTTCTGGAATTGCATGAGGCCACTTATTCCATTTTCTAACATGTGTGGCAGTAGAAAATTGTTGACAACTAAAGTTAACCAAATATTTATTTTTAGAACCCCAGTCCAACCTTATAGTGTCTGGACTCATAACTACCCATTTCTCTGACATTAAGTTGAGTTACCACATGAGAAAATTGCTAGAATGATAGTATTTCCAGGGCATATTGAGTCACTGTCCAACATCTAAATTAGGAAATAAAATAATTTCTCAGCAACTGGCAGCACAGTGGGAGGCAAAGTTTGCAGGAACTCAGTTTGTGTAGAAAAATTCAGGGTTCTACTTTGAAACAGGTATCACTAAACATCACTAAACATGTTTGGGCTTGGGTTTTTTTGTTTTTTTTTGTTTGTTTGTTTGTTTGGTTTTTTTTAATTTCCAATGATAGAAAAGCAATTAGGTCCAATGGTATTGATTTCTTGGCATTATCTAGTATTTAGAACAAGGATTAGGCAACACTAGTAGAATTGTAATGGTGATAACCAGGGAGCAGCTACAGCAGCACTGTGGAGACTCAAAAACATGTATAATTTTTTAATCTGATCCATCCTAGAGATGTGGCATGGTCTCTGCCTTAAGGCTCTTTCGGACTAGTCCCTGGAGAAAGATGCCTATGAATCTCAACCCAGCCTACATAAAAGGCATTCCCAGCCCAAGAGAGACCACCTTGGCTTGCTTCCTCAATGTCCCATGGGAAATGCCAATGTGAAAGAGCACAGAAATCCCTAGGGCAGTGTTCTTTTGCCTTTTAATTTGCATACATTTTTTTTCTTCCCTTGGACGTGCAGGCCCCCACATAATGAATTTAAGCTTCTGACAACAGGCTTTCATAGAACAGGGCAAGTACAGCTCAGAAATAATTTGCTGATGCTTGGGAACTACAAGGTGAAAGGCACTGATCTCCTGCCTGGGATAGCCTGTCCTCCACAGGAGAAGGCTGTCTATGGTCCCACAGTTAATGATTAACTCCTAAATGAAAGCAGAAGGATTGATGAGAATGATGTGGGTTTACAACAGCACATCTTTGTATCCTTTTTGAAAGAAGAAACAGATGTTTCCAACCACCACAAACATCCATTCCACAAATCTCTTGCTCTGGCTGTTACCTTGGGGCAGTGACTTCCAAAAGCTGAATTAAAAAAGAAACAGATTAATTGTTTTGCTGGAAGGTTCAAAAAAAAGTCTGGGGCAGAGTCAGAGGTTGAACACATTCCCTCACACAGCAGCACATCTCCTGTCTGCTCAGAAGGCAGGAGATAGCATGGGAAAACCCTATTCTAACACTGCTTTTTTTTTGCTGGTAATCAGGGTCTCCAAGACTGCCAGTTCAACTGGAGAAGAGCCCTGGAAAGTCTTCTGCTTTGTCAGCGATATGGTCCCAAGTAAAACCCCATCTCATCTGTCAAAGTACAGTCTGGATGCTTTTACTAGCATTAATTTAAATTTCTAAACAAACTCCAGACACTACCAACTTGTGTAATGGTGAAGAAGTTAATTTTATCTGAGATGTCTGGGTTTCCTCTCCTCTTTTCTTTCCCACTTTAAATTGATGCCATCTTGATTTCAAAAAAAAAAAAAAAAAAAAAAGGGGGGAGTGGCGGGGAATATTTTTGAGCACTGCTTGCAGATATGCATTTGTATGCATTTTCCATCTTTTAACTAACAAATGGGGGGGGAGGAGGGAAGTTAATTTTCCTAGCAGCCTGCTGTGATATAAATAAAAATAATAGGTACATTCACAGATTTTGAACTTTTTACAGCCACTGTTGCAAAAAGCAATTTTAATTTATAACCACGGATTCTTGCAAAACATATAACGAAGACATAATAAAATGGAATGTTTATCCTGTGGCTCCCATTAGACCTCTTCCGTTCGATGGTTGTAACTAATGACTTGTTTTTCCACTTTTATATTGGAAGCCTTATTATTGGGCTGCACAGAGCATACCTTATTTGATTTCCCTAGCAATATCTGCACCTCTTGCTGAAGCCTGCAATTAGATGTTCATGAAATATTATTAAAAAGCTGCATAATTTTGTCTGTGGTCAAAAATTACAAAAAAGAAAAAAAAGAAAGGAAAAAAAAAAGAAAAGAAAAAAGCCAGTAACAAACCAGCTCTGTTTGTATAATATTATACTGAGTACAATAGACTAATGTTCACTCCAGTGCATGTGTCCTTTTGACTAACCACTTCTATTTGACAACCTTTTTTTGGCAACAGAACACATTGTACTTTTTGGATAATTGACTGTGGAATATAATGTTGTTTATTCAAAAGCAGGTCACACAGAACTGAGCTTCCAGTTGTCTTTATCCTTTTACCTTTCTTCATGCTGTTTAAATTTATGCTGAATTTCTTTTAATTACACATATGGTTTTAATTGCTGTGCTGTATTTATTCAGCAGAAGGTGACCTGATGGTGAAATGTTACAGAAAGGTGGGTGGGAAGCTGAATTCAGATCTGAAAACTATATTTGGACCTATTTATTGGTAAGCAACCTAACAAAGAAACAAACACAAGCACATGCACATCCAACATCCTCTGTTACCTACAGGGCCATGTTTGCCTGCAATACAACTGCATTCTCTGTACTGAAAAATCTACTAGAAAGACTCAGCTACCACTTGCTCAGGGATCTGGAAATTCCACAGCAGCAAAAGGCCCAATTTTAAGCTTAAGCCTTGGAGGACAACAACCCTCAGGGAAAGTGATGTGGAAACATGTAGAAGTTGTGAAAAATCTAGATTATGGGAAATGCAGTTAGGGAAAACTGTTCAGGAGAAAGTTTTAACTGAAGTATTCAAATGAGGTCATGCAAGAATTGTTGCATGTTTTGGGATGCAGCCTGGGGGAAGAGAGGTCATAAGTAAGTGTTGCTTAATAGAAGGGAGAAAGGACCTTGCAGCAAAAAGGAACAGAAAAGCAGCCTTCTAACACAAACTGGAGAAGGAGATGTAGGGCACCTTTCTGATGCTAATCATCAGACCAGGGAAACACAATTGTCATCTGGGACTTAAGTCTGCAAGACATTCATAAAACGGAGGTTTACAAAAATACAAATAAAGCAGGGTCCTTCCTCATGGAGATTTCTTCTCTCAGCCAACTTGGACTGCAAAATAAAACCCACCAGGCTTTCTGGTGACACCCTAGAAGGAATCCACCAGTGGCATATACACAGCAGGGACTTTCTTGTCCACTTTCACAATTTTTCTCCCTGAAAAGGCATGAATTTTCACTTTAAGCTCTTTCAAAGAAGCAAGAAAAAAGGTGATTCATTTAATGACTGACCAGCTCTCATAAAGCTGGAGGAAATAAATGAAAAAATATGGCAAAGTAGAGCCTAACTAGGCAATAATGAGATGAAAATTATGATAGTTCATCTACTGCACTACAGCTCAGGTGTGGTTCCATTTTACTGATGACTAAAGTAATCCTAACATGTCAGGTTAAGTTACTGCCGACTCATTTGAGGAAATTTTGTTTGTTTATTTAGAAAAAGATTTAATTGGAAGGATGAGTGATACTGACAGTAATACTAATTCATCTGTCTGTGCTGGTGCTAAACCACACCGTGGAAAATCCTTGTTAATGCTAGATTGATCAGCTACCACACAGCAGCTCCACTCTTCTAATTTGTTTTGTATAGTTGACTTCAGACAGACCATTTCAATCTGGACTATTTTAAGGATCCATGTGAAAATAAGTCACTGCCCTATTAGTGTGGATAAAGAAGCATATGAACATTAGTCCGCTACAAGCAAGATGTAGTTCATCTGATACTTTTTTCCAGCAGAGAGAATACACTGTGTCTGGAACAAAGAAGAAAATGTGACTGGAAAGTTTAGAGCCCTTAAATTAATTCCCTAGACAAAAAGTTGAGGCATCATATTCGTAATATCATGTTATGTAACTTGCTCTGGAGCCAGGCAGCTACTAAGTGAAATAGTATGAGTTATAAAAACAAAATATTGTTGTGAAAACAATTTTACAGCTTTATAATTCACTATTATTTTCATTTAAGAGCAAAACTGTCAGTGTAATTGCAGATTCTGTTTGCCTTGCAGGAATTCTTTCAGTTTGTGATAGGAAACCTCTTCTTTTTTTTAACTTCTTTTTTTTCCCCAAAGGCTGCTATTAAATTTACTATATTGTGTTTCTTTATAGTTATTCAGAGGTAAATCCTAACAGGAAGCCCATTATGTGGACGCCTAAGTTAGTTTAGTAACACAACATTTATGATCAGTAAATGTAACCATATATTAGCAACTGTTTCATACCATTACTCTTGGATGAAAAAAACATATCAGCAGTCATTACAGACTACTTTCTACTCTTTATAACTGAGTATCTATTTTAGGTGGTATCCTACATGGCTGGCACTGCTCACTATGCACTATGGCCATTTTCTAACTTGCCTGCTCAAAGAAGTAGTAGGTTCAAGAGTCTAGCTGTGCACAACCAGGCATATCCACAGAGAAACCAGTGATCTCTTAAACTGTGCACAGCTCCCTACACAAAGTGATCCTCCAGTAATGAATCATTACTATTATATGTACATGTGCCATTAAGAACTGTATTAAGAGCACAAATATGCTTCACAGAGGTCAGTGGGAAAACCACCCAAATATAGGATGATCCACTCCAAATGACATGGACAAAATAACACATCATTCAAAGCATCTTAACATTTAACACTAGCATTACCCATCATAAGCCTAAAGAATTTCACACCAACAGGGCAGCCAGAGACCTTCTCACCTCAAACAGAAGAGCCATACAATGACACCAAGATACTCCACGTCTCCTTGTTCTCCCCAGCTCTCCTAATTAATTGGTGCATAAGCTTGGGCAAGTTTCCCTACCCACTACCCACTGATGTCCTAGTTTAATTGCAATGAACTTGACAATGACACAGAGGTTATCCAACAGAAAAGCAGCTTCCCTGCACTCTGTGGTGCCTTGGCTTTGAAAGAATTACAATATGGTTGGACTTGAGTATATTTTAAAACAGAAGGAAACACCTCCTTCAGTAATTAGCAGCACCATCACAACATTCAACAGCCAGAGTATGCCTGCAAATGAATTCAGTGGCACTCACTTTTTTTTGAGTGTTGCTTTCAGTACTGAAAGCTGTAAACCAGCAGCAAGGGCAACCATGTTCATTAGGATACAGACCGGGTTGCCCCTTAAAGACCTGAGCTCTGCCGGCCCCAGGGTTCAAGCAAGCATCACTGCTTGAAAACCAGACAGCCTCCCCATCAAGTATTTCATAAGTATACAGTCCCTGCCTTTTATGACCTCAGATCCAAAATTCTTATCTGTTAGACTGTAGCATGATGTGGCAGTACGCCTTAAAGTAGACACTTGGTTATCAAGAGTTAACCAGCACAGAAAAAGAGCCCTTGATTAACTTCAAGGTTGCCCCATGCCTTATCATGTGTGGAGGCATTGTCCTCAGCTTATTTTAAGAAGGAGCAAGAAAGAACATCCAGGTATTATGCCAAAAGCCTCTTTCTCAATTATTCCTCTCATATTACTAACCCATTGTGGCTGAATAAAGGCTAAAAAGCTGCAAAAGCTGCATCCTGAAGCTGTAAATTTAAGTTGATTTCTCAGTATATACTGACCTGACTTATTCCTGTAGCTGCAGGCACCCTCTTACCTTTAACTTCAAGGTAATTGTTTGGCAACTCTTTGTTTCACTATTTCAGGAAAACACATGATTCCTAAGAGAAAAATCTGATTAATTACTCTGTCGTCAGCTGGTTCCTGCTAGTATATGGAGTGCTGAAATAATAAAAATATAATACAAAGCACAAAGAGTAAAGTTCTCAAATTAAACTGTTAAACACATTTCAAGCCAAGAATTAGGCTCTTTCAAAAGTTCAGGGTATAACCCAGACTGTCTTGGGTTCCTGAGGTCAGGATAAGCACACTGTTCTGAGAAAACCTCTTTGTACATCTTGCCATCACCTTACTACCTGAAAAAATCCACAAAGATTTATAATACCTTGAAGAAGAAAACATCATTCTCAATTGCACAGAGTAATACCAAGTCCTAACTCTGAGCTTCTTATCTCATTGTTAGACACCACTGTCTTCTTCCCCTCCTCCTCATTTTAACAGAAGCAACAGCATTTAATTTAATCCACCCAGAAGCAATGACAGAGTCAGCAGCTGATATACAGCTAGTGCTGGTTAGAACTCTGAATTACTGTTTTGTGAAGAATGTCAACATTTTGACATTTGTTGCTATTCTCAGGGTAGAAAGGAATTGCATATTCATCTGGAAATTTTGAAATGTCACACTGAACTCGCAAATTTAACTCTGAATTTTACAATTTCACCTTCTATTTCATTTTACTTTAGCTTTCAGTCTTTTTTAATTCAATAAATGCCAAAGTAGAGTATTTTAAACAAGGTTTTGAATTTTACTTTGTTTCACTTTATTTTAGCATATTAAAACTATGGGAAGCCGCTGTCCCCCCCTGACAGAAAATCAGCTTCAACTGGCATTTTACACTGTCTCCAAATCCCATCCAGTGGAAATTTTCAATACTTGACTTTTGTGAAGAAGACACTTGAGTGGAGACACAAAATTTTGGGTGAGAAGACACTCAAGGGGAGGCAAGCAGTGTAAGCACATTGCCTGCCTTTCTCCACAAGTCAAAAAGCAACACTAAGAAAGAATATATCACTAAGAAAGAATATATCCCTGTGACAACAGGAGGGAATCTGGCAGACTGCCTTTATTCATCTGCAGAGAACAAAAAAATTCTAGTCGCTATATTAACAGCAAACAGCAAGAGAATTAGTCTCAATGCAACAAAAGTGTTGGAGGTATCCACTTTATGTGAGTGATGGTAGACTTTAAAAATTATTAAACCAGTACAAGAGAAGTGTATCAGTCATAGCAAAGGACACTGGTGAGCACATATTTTTGAGGCAAAGATAAAACTTCCAAACAAATGTCTCCATCACAGGTATTAAATCAGTGGAAAAACTGACAAAAACTGTGTAAAATGAGAAAACAGCAAGCCATCACAGTCCCTTTTAGGCACTGCAAGCTTCACAAGACCATGTCAGTGCTGGGTGTCGCAGGCAGCAAAGAAACCACCTCCAGCAGTGTGGAAATGATGAGGTGGCTGAGGTCTGCTAATCACGAGCAGTCACCACCACCTAAACCATCACAAAAGCATAAGCTGCCTCATTCATTTTACTCCCTGATTTCCATTTGTCTCTGCACTTTTCATGGTGCTCACCTAGAAAGGTGTACAACACCCAAGAGTCACCTGAAGAGGAGGCCATGCTCCATCTGCACTGATGTCTCAGTATGTGTGAATGGGAACAATGGGACACATGGCTGGTGTGGGCAGATCAGGTTAAGGAACTTGTGCACTTGTGCCACGTCAAGAACACATACAGCTACCAAAGGGACACTGGTTCCTTTCTCCTTGCAGAAAATCTGCAGGAAAGGATCATGGATATGGATGCTGTACTAAATCAGAGCTATGACACTTCTGTCCACACCAAATTGGCAAATCCCTCTCAAGAGATCAGTGTTTTGGACTAAAACCACAAGCTGTCTCAAATTACTTCAGTGGTACCCAGTCTGGATGTTCAAAGTGTGCTGGTCCCTATATGGAGGAAAGTGGTTCCCCAGGCCCATGAGTAGAAGAAGGAGAATAACTGGGATCTGAGAACGTGGAAGAACAGACCTCTCAGGGGCCACCCCTCAAATACGCCAGGCAATATATGACGTTCCTGAAAGGTCCACAAATCCACCTGTGAGACATGTAATAATGTCTCAAAAACACACAAACATGATCAAAACCAGTAAAAGTACTGAGTTTGAAGATGAGAGCTCAAAAAAGCCATTTGGTACCTTAGCTGGTCCAGCACAGAAACATTGGATAGTTGAGCTGGTCAATGGTGGGAGTTTTATCAACCCTGCTTTGGCCACAGGGCAAAGTTTCAGGAGTTCTCCATGTCAGAAACTGGCTTTGTTGTTTGTTTGCTGTGGACATCTTGGCGACAGAAATCAGTGTACCTAATGAGCCACTCTGGTCTTGCACTCTCTGGCTTTTGAGAGGGGAGAAGTTAAGAGAGAGGCTTTGGATTTTGTCTTGGTCTGAGCAGGCACAGGACTGCTGGCAAAAAGCACAAGAGTAGCCAATTGTGACACATTTCTGTGATGGCCTCATGAGAGCTCTGCTGCTGCTTCTACAGATACCCCCACCACCTACCACTCAGAGGAGAAAGCTCCTGAGGTTTTCCATGTGCCCTAAAGCACATGGAGGTTTAAATGAGGACGTGCACTTCACCTAGGATTCCTGACTAGGATTTGGGCACTAATGTTAGATGGGGTGGTGCAAAAGACTAAAATGCCCAGAGGTTTCACATGCCTGATTATCACTCCATAATGAACCCAAGGACAGAATGCAATGCAGAGTTGTGTGAGAGTAAAACTCATTGTTCTCAGCAGGCCTTAAGAACCAGTACAGATTATTTGCTGTTCCCATACCAATCCAGATTTATTTTGGATCAGCAGTGACTTCAACATGATTAGTACACAGCAAAAAGCACCAAGCCACAGTGCCATGAACCTCTACCTAGCCAGAATGCTGGATATATACCTTTTTTTTTATTTTTTTGACACTTTAAGAACCTTAACAAATTTAATGAAAAATTTTACCTCTCATAGCGAGGGATCACAGTATAGGTTAGAATTAAGGACTATGAACTTTTAATCTGAGATGGATTTGCTACAACATCCTTAATATTTTGCACACAGTGCATTCAAGATTAAGAATGCACTTTTTAAATATATTTAGAAATTGTTTTCTATTTTAAAATCATTCATTTGCAAGAAGAAAAATTCCTAAAGGTCATCTTGCATTTTATGTGATATGCACTAATGCCTGCTTCTTACCGGGGATTCTCAAATCTATTTCCTTAACTGAAAGGCCTCAAACCAACCCTGAAAAGGCAAAACACAACAAAATGCAGAAGCCAAGTCAAATTACAGTGACAGTTCTCCCTATCAAATATCTAGCTCTAACATAGCCTTTCTTTTTTTTTTCCTTTTAAATAAAATAATTTCAAAAGTTAATTTTATGAATGAGTTAGTCTGCAAAGGAAGAGAATAGCACACAGTGAGACTGGACAACACTGCTTCAGTGGCAAACCATACAGTGTTTTATTACTGAGCATTTCCTGTTAAGACTCTTAGATCACCTTCAATTCTTCACCAATTAAACTATATATGTTACAAAGCAAGAACTGAGCAGAGTCTGTCACCAACATGTTACAGAAAATTTGTAAGCTCAAAAGTCAAATAGGTAACAAAACAGTTATTTAGCAGGTTGGATGAGAAAGAGAGTTTATGGAGGGATTTATCACCAAGGAGATAAGAGTCTGTTCTGCAGAAGAACTGAAATTATTTTTTATAGACATATTTATGAAGTATTTCTGCATCTGTATTTGCAAATGCCACGTGCACATACACAAATATGTGTATATAAATATATACATGCAGACACGAAACCCCAAACTTGAGCTAAATTAAATTGTCCCTCCAGCTTTGTAATGCAAATGAGACTAACAGGCTTGTGCTGTTTGTGGTTCAAGATGATTTGCGTTTCCATAGAGATACTGACTGAACTACAGTTTTTAAATTTTTTATATATATAAACCCACTTGTATCTATAAAAGTCTAAATATGGATCTGCTGTACCTCAGCATTTCCTCAGTGATTCCACTGGAACCACAACAATTTACACGAGTTAAGGCTATGTGCAAATTTTGTGTCTTTGTGACTTTCCAGTTTAAGCTCTATACCAAGTACATGCAGAGCTGTGAGTCTGTTGCTTCGCTCCCCAGTCCTAAGCTCCTTGGTAAGGAAGGAGAAGAAAAGAGAAAAACCAGTTTCTCAGCTACTAGTAGATAATATTTCAAGGATTTCTGTAATTTCTAAAGTGCCTTGAGGAGCATCTTTGCCATCAAAAGTTCTCACTGTCAGGAAACATGGAACTCGAGGAAGACAGCCTGTGTGCTGCTAGAGAAGGAAATAACAAAAGGACAGGGTTTCTGTTACGTATCAGAAGCTGTTTCTCCTTTCCCTGTCAGCACCCACAAGCTCAAGAGCAGGGATGTGCTCAGACACGCCAGGGTGGGTCTGGGCAGTGATGGCGTCACTGCCTCCCTGCCTCACCCTTTGCTGGAGCCTCAGCTCCTCAGACACAAGGGCCCTACAAAAGTGCCCCGGTCCCCACAGAGACACATTACAGACAGCCACCAGCAGAAGTGACAAAAGCCAGACAGGATCAGCTTGGGCAGAGAAACCAGACAGACCAGCTTAACTTTCTATTTCAAACTGACTTCACTTTATGAGGTCCGGGCACTGGTTGAAGCGGATGGAGGCCACCCGGCAGACCATCACCGGAGAGGAAAACCAGAGCCAAGCTCTGTGGGAACTCATTTCCATGTGGTTTCAGTGATAAGTGATCTCAGAACAGCGACACACCAGAGGACAACCTCCGCAATCACCCTGAACCACAATCAAACCCAGGCTCTGTGTACCTCCCATCTGCCTGAGGGAGGATTCTGAGTTGTCCACAAGCACATGGAGCAGCTCACACCCTCATCTTGGGAGGGCCCAGAAGGAAAGACCCCAGTGCAGCACAGAGGCATGGCCAAGGGAGCTCCTTGGGCAATGGTGTGTCACAGGGACAAAGCCTCCCTCCTGCCTGTGGGGTGACACCATGCCTTCACACATGACACCATCTCACCCTTCAAGGCTGATAACTTTTCTAAGCCCCCACAAAGCCTCTTTCCAAAGCCGATGAAAGTTCCCTATTTCCAGCTTTTAGGAAGCCATACAGAGGGAGACCTGCCCCATGTCCCTGTTGGCACCACCTTCTCAACACTTTTCAGAGCAGGTCCCAAGCCACGTTCAGCCATGCACCTGTGGATGCAGGTGAGCACCCACACCTCCTACCTTCTGCTGCAGGGTGGGCGGCTGGGGTGCCAGCACCGGGTCAGTGATGTAGGTCTTCTTCGTGCCTGGCGGCTGGTAGAGCCCAGGAGGCACCTGGCCCATGGCATTACTCGCAGGATACGCTGGCTCAGCCTTCCAGGAGCTGGGCGGCACGTAGGGCGCTTCGGAGCCATTCCTGCTGCCATACCCGCCGTAGTAGGGCTCCTGGTAGCGGCCCTGTGGAGGTGTGTATCCGTAGGCGGGCTCCGCGGGCCGGCCGGGCGGTGGGGCATACCCATAGTCAGGCCCGTGGGGCTGCGGCGCTCCGTACTGCGGGGCGGCGGGCTGGCGGGACGGCGGGGCCCCGTAGGGCTGGCCAGGACCGAGGCTGCCGTAGTGCACGGGCTGCGGGCCGGGCGGCTGGAAGTGCGGGCTGGGCTGTGCCGTCCTCACCTGGACATTGAAGGCCGGGCGGCTCGGCGTGGACGCCGTGGCATAGGAGGCTGGCATGGGCTGCGGCTTCAGGGTGCCCACGGGAGTGACCGGGATGGGCGCCGGCTGCCCCAGGCCCTTCGCGGTGGACTTCTTGGTGGCAGTCAGGGGAGGCTGGTTGGGGATGATCATCCGCTTGTGGCCAGTAACAGGGGTGGACACGGACGGGGTGGTGGCGGCAGAGCTGCTCGAGGTCCCAGAGACCTAGGGAGCAAGGCGAGAGACAAAGCGTCAGCTTGGGTGCTGGGTCGAGCAGCGAAGGGTTAGGTGGAATTAGAGATTTGCAGCAACATATGTGCAGAAACTCAAACTGCTTAGGAAAGCAGGAATGTACCTGAGACCATGCATTATAAAATGGGAATAGCAACCTTCCCCTGCTCTGACAGAACAGGGACAGCATCACAGTAGCCGAGCAGAGCTGGTGTGCGTGGCATTTCATTTCTCCTTGGAGTTTTCTCCTCCACCTCCAAACAAACAAACAAAAATGATACATACAGAAAAAAAAAAGGGGAGACTCATTGGAGAATAATTAGGGGAAAGCCCACGCATTCCAGTGAAAATTAGAGTGTTTTGAAAAAGAGAGAAAATGAGATTACAGTCTCTACAAAGACATGAAATTCCTTGGGTCCCTAGAGCACTTGGTGGGTTCTGCCCCAGAACAGGAGCACCTTTAATTATGCAGAAGGCAGCAGGGTGAGATGGCCTAAAAGCAGGACCCAAGCTGTAAGAATTAACTTAGATCAAAGCAAAACATGGAGATGTCCCTATCCTGGATCTGCTGATTGAAACCCTGGAGTGACCCCACAGGAGGCAAATGCTTCATTAAAGGTCAGGGAAGCAGGCAGGATTCCCAGGAGCTTCAGAAGTCAGCTCCCACCACAGCAGTGCTGGGACAGCCAGGAAAGAGGATCCCAACAAATGCTGCTGCGTCCTGCAATTTGGCCACAGAATGAAGCTTTGGTGCAGTGACACTGCCCTAATAGTCATCGTACATCCTTCAGTCTAATGCACTTGTTTGTCTGGCTTACCTTGCATTTAAATGTTCAAAAACACCAGTGTGAAAAGACATCTTTGTTAAAGAACAAATAACATAAAACAGTTTCTGAAGAACACTGAAGAACACTCTTTAAGTCTTTTCACTAAATCAAAGAAGAGCAAACTTGAATTTCTGGACTCTAGGATTCGGTAAAATTTCTTGCCTCTTTATTTTCCTTTATTCTGAAAGAGTACCAGAATTTTATGCCTTTCTATACAAAGAGTGAAGACATGCAGCTCAGCTGCGTTGAATACACCATAGTTGTATGAGGTTATATCTCATGCAAATTTCCTGCACCAAGTTTGATCTCATTCATGACCTGCTTGATAACCTCCAAGTTCAGAGCAACCCAAAGTCTGACCAGTTCAGCCCTCATGGTTATGCTCACTCTAAGGCATGTGCCACCATTCTCTAAATGACCAGTCTCCTATCTGTCCTCAGTGTACCCGCTTTATGTTGGCACCCTGACCTCTACCTACTGCCCCATCGCCTCTGGCCGGGGAGAGCATGGCGAGGGCTCTTCAGGACACCCCAGGACGGGCTGTACCCGGCCCAGAGAAATCCTCTGCCTGGTCAGCAGGTGGCGACAATCAATTGCTGCCAAACCACCCAGGGCAGTGGCCGGAGAGGAACTTCAACCAACCATGTCTCTGAGCCTCCGAGGGTTCCAAACTCACCTTCCACAGAAGGTGGGAGAAAGTAGGACACTGCCTCCCCATCAGTTGGGCAAGAACAGGGACGTAAGTGCAAGCCACTCAACTTTTAGTCCACAGACTACAAGCAAGTCTACCAAAGGGATAAGGAAGCTCTACCACCCAACTGGGAGCTCTTCCCTAATGATGCACAAATACTTTTTTGCTGTTGCACTGGTAAAGAGCTTATTCCTGCAATAACACCTTCAGGGCAAACCTCCCATGACAGCAAACCTCCCACGAGGAAACACTATAAATCAGCAAGAGAACCCAGGCAAATGAGAGCATCAATCTGTTCTGAGATGTAAAAGGTGTGTATGCAGAGGTGGGGAATAATAAGGCAGAAAACTTCTGCTGGGAGAAAAAACATCTAAATGTATTCACACCCTGGCCTTGCTAACAGATCCATGTCAAGGCAGCACACAGACATACTGAAGAGATTTTGAAACTGAGAGCAAGGAAAAGCTGCAGCCTGTCTGTTGAACTGCAAGGGCAGAGACAGGCTAAGGGCTTGTAGCCCTCCATTAATGCTGCCCTATTCTATTTCTGAAACACCTGAAGATGAACAGGCATTTCTCTATCCCTGCATCAGAGCAGAACTACACCAGCACTCATTGCTAGCAAGAAAACTTGTTTTCTGTCAGAATTTTTCTCCCATGTCAGGCTGGCATTTCTGCCTGGGAGTGCCAGAAACTTTCCCATTTCCTCACCTGTTTCATCCTTGTAAATGACAGTAGTTTGCCCACTTACTATAATGGGATGAAAGGTCCACAATGCAGCACTGTGTAATTACCACCAGAAAGGCATTTTTCTTTTCCATGTGAAGAGGGAGAAGGTAGATAATGTTATAAAGACAATCAGAGAGAGAGGGAAAGACCAAACCAAAACAACATAAATGAGCCCTATTCATCACATTATGTATTTCTGGATGCAGACTCTGGAAGCAGGTGATGACATACCACTACTTAAGTTCTTGTGATGAAAGTCTATCCTATCCCACAAAGTCGAGGACTTTAATCTTACATATAAACATCAACATATCATTTCACTTAACGTGTTGATGCCGGTGTCCTGCCTGGACTGGAATATACCTTAAGAAAGAATGGTAAACCATTTCTCAAAAAAAACCAAAAAAACCCCATGATCTATTGACTGGCACTGAGAAGCTCCCATGTTTGACACTACAAAGAGGATGAGCTGGGAGTGTCCCCTCCTGCACCAGAACCCAGTGAAGGAAGGCAGTAAGTGGGGGATGCCTGGGCCAGAGACCAAGCTTTACCGCCAACTTCATAGTGAAGGCTTCAGCTAACAAGTACCGGCTGCATTGTGGCATCAAACCACAGGCTGCCTTGAGGAGGAGGAAGTTTGCATCAGTAGGAGTCCCCAGAGGCGCCCTGCATGACTCATTCTGAATTCCTCTGAGAGCGCTGGGCAAGTGTGTGATGAAAGCTGGGTTTTGCAGGGCGGGGGAGAGGAGGTGTAAGGCTAGCTGATATGGTGCAGTAGAGAAATGGGACAGGTGAGAGGGAATTTAACACTACTGGAGCACTGGTGATTTATGGGGACACAAATTGGTTGTAGCTCTTGAGTGAGGGCACAGGTGAGGTATCACCATAAATCTGCTGCCCTTTTGCCTGTGAGAGAGAAGGGTGGCCACAGTCCAGACATGCACTCAAATATCACCCCAGCCTTAAACCACTAGATTACTAATGGATTAAGAAAGAACTTTTTAAACGCACATGAACTATGGACAAGATTCCTGCTCTGAGGACACGAACGTGCAGAAGAATGAGAAAAGGGTTCTCAGATACCACTGGGAAGAGAGATTTCAACAGATGTCTGGAAGGTACCAGGACAGGAGGGATGGATGAGTCTATAAAGATGCCAGGTAGATGGAGTAATGAACAGAAAGCTGGTAAGAGCTATCTATATTGGTGGGTGCAGCAGATGACTGTCACAAATGTTTCATCCAAGTGAATCCATAGAACTTCTACCAGCACAACAAAGTAGGCTATCCAAAAGCACATCAAAGTGACAGCACAGAATCATGAAAACAAGTAGAAATAGGAAAAATAAAAAGGAGAAAGACAAAGAGGGGATTCATAGGACTACAGGCATCCCTTTCTCCAGCAGCTCCTGGACAGCTCATTTCAAAACCATACCACATTTGCATGTGACTATCGCAGCCAAACACGCTCTCTGACATCCTTTGAGGGCTGTTTTCAGAGGAAGACAGGCTTTCCTCTGCTCGCCATGCCCTAATGAAACTGTCTGACACACTTCGCAAGTGCAAATTAGAACCACGCTACTTACCATCAACCCCTTCTTGCAAATTCATATTTGCAAAGAGAGTAAACTAGAAACCCCAGGTGTTGATAACACAGAGTTGTTAAGAGAAACTAGAGTAAGAAGGAGTTAAATTCAGAACTCATCTACCACAAGCATTATAATACAAAATCTTTTTTTTTTTTTAATGGGAAAGCACAAGAGCCTTGTTTAAACACAGATGGAAGTACCTAAATGTACTGCCTCTTCTACAAATGAATTATCCAGCAGTTCAAATAAAGGTGCACTAATACTGACAAAATCAAGTAAAACTCAATCAATGTGGGAAGAAAAATCCCCAGAACACTTCACCTAAAAAAAGTTAGCATTGGTAACCATGAGGGGAATAATTTTTCTTGGCAACTCCTGCCCTGTGTTCTTAAATGTAAAGAAAGTTTATAAGCATTTGCAGGAGTTTCTTGTACCAACCATCACAGAAGAAGTCTATGGTGTTGTGATAAATCCATGCTGTCCAAAGGGTCTGACTGTCAAAACTGGGTATCTGGATTCAAAGCTATTCTGGTGGGGAAACCTGAAATCAGTGATTCTTCATTCTGTAGGAATTATTTACATAGGTCTTAAATGAATTTTAATGTATATCTACAACTAAAAAGTCATCACATAGGTACTTGGGATGAAACCTGATGTTTTACAGAAATTAACCTATAATTCTATACCGTTTGTTGGGGCTGAATCTTAAAAAGAGTACAGAATAACCATCATCTACAGTAGGAGCATGATTCTATATGAGCAGCTGGAGTCCTGACGAGAAAGACTTCATTGTCCTTTTATTTTGTGCATTTGCAGAGTAACTTTTATAGAATCCCTTCAGCTACTCAAGTTCCACAGACTGGATCAAAAATGCCAACACAAAGTTTATCACATTCTATTCAATTCTCCAGGCATTTTTCATAAAGGTACAGTTGAATAGCTTTAGCCTTTTAGCTGTCAAATTATCACATATAAAGATACATTACTCTAGCTCAGTGGTTTTCAACCTTTATGCTCGGCAGCCCCCAAACGTTTTTCAGAAGACACAAGCTCTTTTATGGAGAAAGTTAATCTATTGACAATAAACATGGGGTTTTAAGTTACCTTTTATTCAATTCTTAGTTACCTTAAGAGTGATCCATGGACCCCCAGGGTTTGCAGAGCAGAGGTTGAGAGCCATGGGCTGCCTTTTTCAGGCATTTTAGTCACTAATTACGCAGGATAGGAATGAAACAACCCTTCTTCCTCGAAAGGCAGAAACCTGGCAACAACCAGTGGGCTGTACCTAGGATGCAGCGTTCCCATGGGGGTGCCAGGTCAATAAGCCAGTGCAGCATGTCTCTTCCTAACTCAGCCCCCCTGCTGCATGGTCCACCTACACAAGCTGGACTGAAACACAGAGCCAGCTCAGGATGTGCCAGCTGAAATCTTTTAAGCATCAATCAGTGGTTGTGGTGGTTAAAGGCCTGGGTGGGAAAGGCAGTGAAGAGTGTAAAATTAACTTGGCTTCTCCTAACACCAATGATGGGTATTCACCTCAGCTAGCTGGAGGTGCTTAAAGCTCTCTCTCTCTGAAATATAACTCCACAAGGTCATTTATCCTATTCTAATATTGAAGCCTAAAACAGGGGAGATGAATCATCCACTGGGGGAATCTACTTCACTCCACTGACTGCAAAAGAAGCATAAAAGCAGGCAAGACAAGTCACTGAATATTTAGACAGCACAAGTTAGTGGAGACAAATTCCACAATAAGCAGGTAATTTTGATGTGACTGTAAGAAGCACAGATCCCTTTTGCCTGCATTAAGTGCACTGCCAGTCAAGCTCAGCTAGTGCAGCACACCAAAGGGATTTCCGAGTGCCAGCAGCTCAGATGATCTGCCGGGATCCTGCTGCACCACGTAGCAAACACATGACCAAGAAGCTGTGCTGCAAGTGTATTTCCAGCGTATGAAGGGGGGTGATATGAGTGGGACATCCTTTCCCACCTCCTTTTCCACCTCTCTGCTGAACAGTGGCTCCCACTAGAACAGGAGCTGCTGCTTTGCCAGGGGCAGCAGCTGGGCTGAGCCTCTCTTCTCCTTGAGGTAGCAAATCTCAGCTCCCCCTCAATTTGGGAAGGATAACTGTACAGAAAAATCAAACACTCTGCTTTGAAACCTGGGACCTTAGGTACCTGAAAATGCGAACTGGCATTTTAGGGGGTTTCCTGATATGCAGACACTTCTAACTCCCGCTGACTTCAAATTCTGTATTTGAACAAGCTGCCTTACCAGTGATAACGTAAGGCCAGGTTCCCCTGAACGTATCCTCTTTTTCTGTCTGAAAAAACACCTGGGGGAAAAAGAGAAATCTGGCCTTTCATTTGGGACTTGCAGATGCCTGGAGTCCTGATAGAACTCCAGCTGGATTGCTTGATGTCCAGAGATCCTGGGCAGATACACTGCTCCCATTTAGCATACCTGATGCATTTTCAATATTCAGTATTCTCTGGTCTTCCTTATAATGTCCAGACAGTCCAAGCACGCTGAGGACACATCTTTGCAACTCTCTACTGCTGCTATGTCATGCACACAGCTCAGCTGCTAACACAGATTTCTTTAAGTGTCAAAATGTCCTTAGAATCCAGTCCAAAGTTTTGAAGCTTGGGCCAAACCTTAAACCCCTCAGCCAAAACATGTTTATAATCAGATGAAGTTTTTCTTTACAGTTTCATCATTCTCTCAGTTCTAGTTTACAGCTGACAAGCGAGTGTCACAGATGTATGGCTGTGCATGGAACAGCAGCCACACTCATACTTCGCAGATGTGGGATTCAGTTTTTTGGCTGCTTGGCCACCAGAAGCTATCAAGGTACTCAAACAGATTGCTCCTAGGCATTATACCAAAAGAAGAGGAGAAATCTAATAAAGTGTTCATCTCTGGTTCTCAAATGAAGAGAATACCTTACGAATCCCATAAAGAACACAACTGCTTCTGAGCTTTGATCTGTTTTTCAGCTGCTGCCATGGGTGGAAAAGGATTCAACACAGTTGTTAATGTTTCTGTTCATAACCTCTTTTGTACTCCTTGTCATGGCCCCACTTGAAACCACTGGAGAAGATGGTGCACAAAAGAAAAGGTGGTAACACTTGACCTCCAATATTTTATCATGGAAAACAGCCTACCACAACTGATGATGCAGTTATAGACATACACCTTGGTTCAGCTTTCAGTACGGGTGTCAAGTGTTTTAGGCATCCTGGGTTTCCACTTTGCAACACTCCATTAATTCCAAAGAGCCTGAACACATCTGAAAAGTTTGGTCTCCAAAACACAACAGTGTTATGCCAGGGAAGAATTTCCTTCTCAGTTTCATATTGACTTTTTTATTTGTTTACCTAATACTATCACTAGGATGACTACTATGAGCTTTTTTATTTGCTTTTCCTTTTCTCCTGACTGATCATCTGGTATTTATGAGAAGGACTCTGTGACAGAACAGTTGCGCAAACAATTGACCTAAATACTTTAACTCTGGTGGACAGTCAAAGGCCATAATTTTAGCTTAATTCATTGAAAGAGCTAGTTATGATTAAAACTCTTCTATTTAAGCAATTTCACTTGACTACTTCAAATGCAGTAGCAACTTCATGTACAAGAACATCAGATATCAGCATGAGAAATAAATTTGTCAAAAAGCTATAGAAAATGCCAGTCATGACAAGTTAAACATTTTCTGAATTCATCTTGGGTATTTTTTCAGTTTGCCACTCTCATCACTAAAATGACAAATTTGCACCGATCTGGACCCCAGGAACACGCAATGGCAGCCCCCTGCACTGACTTAATCAGTGGTACATGAACTCAGCAACAAATTATGTAAAGAGCTGTACACAAGAGCCCTTTGGTCACACCAAAATGCAGAACTACTGAGTGATCAAAACACAAATCTACTGAGTACAATCACCAAACCGAAGACCACAAAAAGACAGCACAGTGCCATGTGAAGTCAAGTCACCATGTGTATGGAGCACGGGAACAAAGCTCCTTAAGGAACACTTTCCCTAAGGTTTAGCAACACAGGAATGTCCAAAGCATTTCCACTCACCAAACCAGGCCCTTCTAATGGGCTGAACAAATTCCCTTGCTCAATTTAGGCAAAATATTGCCATGCCTGGCAATGGGGAAGCCCCCACCTTCCTATAAATAAGAACTCTGGGTAAGAAAAGTATTTTTATGACTTTTGCTATTACTAAGCTAGTGAAACTTCAAGTATCATAATTACACCATCCACAGATTTTAAAACGTTTTTCTCCTTCCTTTTATAACCTGCTATTTGTAATGGAAAAGAAGCCCCCCCTGTGTGATAAATATGGTCAGGTTTGAGGGTTATACAGATTATGTTGCTATCCATGGATGTGCATCATGATTATAAAAAACTATTAAGAAGGTATAGTGGAAGATACATGAATGAGGGGAAGAGATCTGCACCTGTGAGTGACAAAACAAAATTATGTGTAGATGAAGTCTTCTAGAGAAATCTTCTACAACTTATATAGAGAGTTATCCTTTTCTATCGTATGTTGAACAATGGATTTAAACAACAGTCCAAAACCTCTACAAAAGCTTCTCATTTCCTACAAAATTGCAAAGGAGTTTTAGAGTGTTTATAGAGTTTATAAGTTTTCTTCCTTTATTAGTTATAGAGAACACTAAAAGAGTGTGCATATGCACACATAAAATAATATGAAATACATATGCACTCAAACATTACTTGGTTTACTTTGTGTTATTTGTTATTTGTTTACAATTCCATTTATTTGCTGCATTGCTTGCATTTATAACCTATTTATCTTTTCAAATTCCAAAACTCTATTAAACCAGATTCAAAACATTATACTACCAGAGGGCATAAACATTTTCGAATGTTAGTATTGTCTGTATTTCCTGTGAAAACCATGTGTTTTTATTCTTCTTTTCCCCACATATAAAAAGCCTGTACAAATAGCAGTACAGAAGAGCAGAAGCATCAGCGAACAATTCTGTGTTCATACAACATCTGCTTTCTTATGGTTCACTTGAGGTCCAGAACCTACTGTCATCCGCCAGTATTTTTAGTGGGCTACAAAATGATTCCAGTTAATAACTTGAGTGGTTAGCAGCAGAGAAAAACTATACGGCCTCACCAAAAAAATAAGAGCTTAACTAAAAAAAACCCATAAAAGACAGGCAGATGTGACAGGGAGGTTATTTTCCTATTAGGTTCAATGTACACCTTTCCAAAAGGCTGATGAGCTCCAACAACAGGTCAAACTTAACTGTTTTCCCAGATGGCTCCTTCTGGGAAGTGGAGTGGAACGTTCCCTCATTTATTCGTCTGCCTGGGTTATCACCAATGCCTGAAATACCTTAGTCTTTCCACAATATCACATACTCCAAGCACGAAGTTGAAAAATCTGATTGGAAAAGATTTTCTTTCACCTGCTGTAGCTTTAAAAATTATTCTCTAGGTATATAAATACATACACTGAAACACATAGAATTTACCCTCTGCAACACTTCTAGTCAAAACACCAGAACAATATTGTAACCAGTGAGAAAAAGTGAAAGAGAGAGCATTAATTTATAGCACAAGCAAAAAAAGCCATCTGTACCACAGAACACTTGAGTATGAAACAATACAGAAAGTTAGTATTAACTGTTTCTGCATTATTTTCCTCCTTCAAAAAGAACATACAATTACATTAAATGTACAGTAAAATGTTTGCTCGGAAGATACATTGATAAAAAATTAGAATCATAACAGTGTTGCTTTAAAAAGCCTGTGTAAAGCAATGTCAAATCCATTGCCTCACCAGGCTTCGTTCTGTTGCAAATGGCATTATAAATTAATCCAGTTTTCTTAAATATGCCTTGAGGAAACAAAACCACAAATGGGCATTGTAAGTTTTAACATTAAAAACCCACAGAAAAATCAAAGAACAAAAAAACCGCTTCTCTTCATTCTTATCCGGAATGCAAGAGCTGTGTTTTCAATGACTGATATTGCTGACTAGGTTATATACTTAGTCCAAAACTGTCAAATTTTTTTGATACAGCTAGGTCCTACATCCTAGTTTAACACCAGGATTTCTCCTATGCCACACTCTTGTCAGCTCAGCAAATTTTAGGAAAAGAAAAAAAGTTGCTAAACTTCATCAACAACAACCTAATGAGCCCGATTAAGTTATGATTTATAATTTTCCTCGCTTACACTGCTCTTAGACCAAAATAACATCCCAAGACATTTGTTCCATGGCTTGCTGACTGGGTTATCACAGTCACAGCTGAGAACTAAAATATTTTCCAATACCCCTTGCTGTCTGAATTACGTTTTTCTTAAAGTGCTTTATATCAAGCCAGATTCTGATCTCAGTGACACTGGTGCCAGCTCGAGCGTGTCTATTCCCTCCAGCAGATTTACTCCAAACACACTGGCTGTTGCAGATCTGGATTTGGCCTACTGCTGCCTCTGAATTCAGAGGGTTTTTCTCCCCACTGGGAACACAGCGGAGGTTTCTATGCAAATGGTAATGAATCCTACAAATCTAACCTCCTCCAGGTAAAAATCGCCTAGCTTTGCTTGAAACCCAGTGTGCTAGAGATCTTGGCAATTCACACTGCTGCAACCTGAGTAAATGAAATTTATAACTAAGGCTAAATATAGCCTGCATTGAACCAAACCTCAGCACCTCCAAGGACTCAGCTCAGCATGTCACAGCAGCAGCAGCACCAGCCCAATTCCCGGGCCAGCTGTGCACCCTGACCCGTGCACCCAGCCACAAACCCTTTTGCATTAGGAATTAAACCCAAGTGTGCTAATTCAAAACAAACAGACATATCCTCCCTCTCTCCTCACTTCTTTCCTTGTGGTAGATGTATAAATGCATACTGATGGCTACTGGGATTTATAGTCTAACTGATTTTGACATTTTTAACTTCAGAATTTGAAACAGTGACTTTCTAGCCCTGGGGCAGGAGTACTAAATGCTAAAAACTTTGGGACTAGGGAGTATTAATTCAGTCCTTCTGAGTAGCTTGGCTTTAACAATGTTCTAACAAGGGATCAACACTTTCCAAAACTCAGCAGTGGACGCCCAAAAACTGCAAGGAATTTTGGATCAAAAATTGAGTTTCATGGTTTTCGGTCTTGTTTGTCACGGGACAAATTAAGCTCCAGACCTGAACTAGAAGAGTGTGGGGAGAATTCAGGTCTAGGTCTGAATTTACCATTATATTTTCATTATATTTAATTTATAGTTTGCAGTGCATCCTATTTTTCCTTTTGTGGTTTGTGATGTATTTGCATTTTAAGAAAAGAAAATTATGCACAGAGCAAGTATCCTGGCATCACAAGTCACCAATAAATCTTTTTTTCCATAACAACCCACAAGAATTCACTGCAGGACCCAATTGTTAAAACACAAAACAATGACATTCTATAAGCTTTCAGAAGTATCATTCTAACCCTTGTGGACTCGATGAATTCTCTAAATGAGTCACTGGCCTCTCAATGGAATTGTCAAAACTTAGGTTAAGCCAGGTTAATTCCCTCCCCTCTTTAATTTAGAAGTCCAGCTGCAGTGCGTGGCTTTCCAGTGAAAAGATCTAAATGCAGAACCCATTCACCCCGAACAGGAAATCTCAGAGGACCCAAAGCTCATTTTTTCCTAAAAGCTAGAGATAAGCCATACTTACGGGAAAAAATGTGATTTCTGATGCCTCATGGGCCATGTGATGTAAAAATCAATATTCCTCTTACATGGCACAAATAATTTTTTGCTGAAGGTCAAAGAACCATGGTTGAAGCTACTATGGCTGGAGAAGGAGAAAAGGCAGCTGTGAGAAATGGAGGATGAGGAGAGCAGACACTTTAACCAGAGCAGGGAGGGCCAAGGGAGATGCAGAAAACAACCCTTCTAACCAAAGCAAGTGGCAGATGTGGCATTTACCATAGAAAGGTTTGGGCTGGACAGGACCTTAAAGTTCATCTAGTTCCAAGTCCACTGCCATGGGCAGGGCACTTTGCACTAGCCAGGGCTGCTCAAAGCCCCATTCAGCCTGGGCTTGAACCTCCCCAAGGATGGGACAGCCACAGCTTCTCTGAGCAACCTGTGCCAGTGCCTCAACCACCCTACCAGGGAAGAACTTCATTATATCTAATTCAAACCTGCCCTCTTTCAGTTTAAAGCCATTACCCACTGCCCTGTGCACTATATGCCTTTGTCAAAAGTCCATTTGAGGTTGGGCTGAGGGCTTCAGCTAGGTGGGACATGGAGGAGACATCCCTTCTGCCCTGCATGCTCTCCTCAGCTGAGATGATGAGTACTCATTCTCTGTGTCCAAGGCCACCTGTGCCAACTACAGCTTGCAGCAAGGCATCCTGCTTCAGCTGCCTTACCTCTAACTAACCACATAGGATCAGATACACTCAAACCCCCATAAGAAGGTTTTGCTGGGCATATCATGCTCTTCACAATGGCATGAACTATGCTGAAGGTAGAACAAGTTTTTATACTCCCACCCCTACTCAGAAGACCACTTGAAAACATCATTGCCTAGCTGGTTGGAAAAAAACCCCTAAATTTCCAGGCTAAATAATTTGTGTTCAGTTTGTCCTTAGGAATAGGTACAATAAACAAGATTCACAGCTAATCATGCCATTGATGTTCATGGTCTATACAAATTTGGTTGAAACAGGTAAACTCTCTTTAGCCTTCCAACAGCACTACAGTTCTCACCACTGAGAATATGTCCTAAAGTGGAAAGGATGTCTCAGCTATAATTAATTCCCTTTTTTTAATAATAAAGGAAAAACGCAATAGCAATTTAAAAAACGAAAAAGAAAAATTAAAGAAAATTATGGAAAATTAAAAACAAATAGAAAAAAAGGATGAAGGAAAAGAAATAATTTATCCTACTACTACTGCAAAAACGGTTTAATTGAGGAATCTGGACTTCATAAAAAAAAAAAAGGTAATTTTCAAGAGTGCAGAAAAAGCTTAAAACATAAAAATTAAAAAGCCTGATGGAAAAAATAAGAAGAAACTGAAATAACTTTTCTTTAAAGAGAAAACAAAAATTATTTTAAACTGCTCCTATGATATTTTTAACAGCTGGAATTGATAATGCTGAACTTGGCCATAATTCTATTATATTTAGCTTTGCATCAAAGTCCACATGACTTTTGCATGAGACAGACAAATAGATATATAGGCTGATAGACAGATGGATAGATACACAAGAAGAAAAAGGAAAAATATAATTAGGAAAGGGAACATTTTCTTGTCTGTTCTTTCAGTATGTTTTTTTTTTAATTTCAATTTCTACCTTATTATTTCCTATAAGTAGAAACAGATTTTTCTCCCTTTCAAAAAATTCTTAAACAGAAAACCTCCTTTGACAGCTTCAGCAGCAGATTAATCACTTTTGTAACCCACAAAAAAAAAGTTTTCTGGAAAGCATAACTGTCTGTAAATGTAAATGACAGAATTACTCTCTCTTATGCTAAGACGCCTACACATTCTCTCACTTCCATGACTCAGCACCAGATAAAAGCTTGTGAGATAATAAGCAGCAAACCTTCCTTTAGAAGAATAAAAATAGTTAAAAAAAAACAATTCTTGCTTCCCCCTCTCCTAAAAAGTAAAAATAAATGCCTATGCTGTTAAACCAAGTTCTGCCAACGGATTCCTCTCCCATTGGAATAAGACACAAATATCTCAAGGTCTTCAGAGAAAAGAGGGACCAGGCTCAAGCAGCATCAAAATCCAAACACATGCAAACATGAGAGGCTTTTCTTTTTCTCCAAATGAGCAAGAATGGGTCTGTTTCAACAAAGAGGAATTTTATTACTGTTCATCTCCTGCCTTGCTCTAATTTGGTAGACAAATGAGTTGAAGTTTTGCTCACCTATAATGAAAATTTCCAGGCACTCTAAGCCAATACACTCATGCCAAAAATTGCAGAAACCCGTGGGGAAGGGAGGGGAATTTCAGTGGGACTTCCCCTCCTGCCCTGTGGTCCTTGTCTGACTTGAGCTCATTAGAGTCAGAGTAACTTCTCCTTCAGCAAACCACATCAGGGCAGACCCTTCAGACCAAAATATGACTCTTATTTTGGATAAATCTTGGGGGAAAAAAAGCTGAAAAAGAGGGGCTAACTCTTGTGATGCCCCTGAAAAGAACAGGCATGGTCTTGATGCCAAAAAAATGCCAGTCCCCTTGTGAATGCTACTGGAAAGGAGACAGCCATCTCCACTCCATTTACTCTTGTCAGCCCCAGCACACAGGTTAATTAAACAAAGGGTGGTAATTAAGAGATGGCTGACTATTTCCTTATTGAGAAGAGATTCTGTAGACCTCAGTAGGAAAGGGATGACTTCCCAAACCTTCTTACAGTCTGGAATTGCCCTTGTTGAATGATGGACATCTCTCTCAAGAGCTTCCATCACCTCACATGCTGGGTGTGTCACCATGAGTCCATGTGCCTTGGAGCAGATGAAAGTTATCCAGTGAATAAAGCAGGAAAATGCTGCTCATGCCCATCACCTCTGGAGGAAGCAGAGTTTAACCAAGGAGTACTACAGCTGCTCCTGGACACACTGCTGGCTTCTACATTTTTTACATTGAAAATAGTAAATTAACGGAATTAGCCACTAAAATTTAAATTTAAAGGAAAGCTTCAGGGCAAGGCATCCCAGGCACTTCTTGACAGCGGGATGGTTTGAACTGACCCAGAAGTATATTCAAACTCTTGGAAATACCTTCATTAATAAAGCACACCTGTTCTGGCAGGCGGCTGGGGAGCAGAGCCGATGTCTCACCACGCTGCTGGCAGGGCCACGGCTGGAGCACTTGTCCCACACAGACCAAGGAGTGGGCAGGAGCATCCTCAGCTCAGCTACTCCCTATCACTGCACAGGGAGTACTGAGCCAAGAGAGCAGTGTTGGGATGCTCTGGCTCAGCTGGCTGCCATGCAGGTGAAGCATTGCCACTGGCAAATTCAGTGCCCCTCATTTTCACAGAGCAATAACTCAAAATTTTGGGCTGGGTCCTCCAAGCGCTGGGTACTTCTCAAAGAGAGCAAGGAGCTGGGAGAGGACTCCCATACACCCAAACATCATCCCTTTAACCCAGTGTTCCCAAGGAAAAGCCCTGTGAGCTCTAGATGAGAATTTGCAGGCCCAGAAATTGACAGTACTGCCCATATGCATTCATGTTTCAAAACCATCCTCTTTATTTCACAAATAACAGATTTCCATGTCCAAATCCTACTCAAAGCAGGTGTAACTCCAGCGGTTTCTGTGCAGCCACATCTGCTCATACTCCAGGGCAAATGCCAAACTATTTATTGCTACTTAAAATTTATTGCACTTTTAGTCCTCCATCCCAAAACTGCTTTATGTTCAAAAATTCCTTTTAAATCCTTGTATGCTGACTGGATAAATCAAATCTGACAATTAAAACGGTAAATAGTTCAGAACCTCAGAGTTTCCACCTGAGGATCTCCAATACTTTTGGAACTTAAACACACTTAATCACTCCCATACTTCTTGCAAAAATGAAAAAAAAAAAATCAAAGCATCTTTTTTAATTCTCTTTTCACAGATGAAAAACTGAAGTCCTGGGAGCCTCAAAAGGCCTGCTAGGAAGCCACTTGCCCCAAAGACTCCTTATCCAGTAAATCAGAGGCAGGGCTGGGAAGGGAAACCGGGAATTTCAGCAACTCTCAGTCCTCTTGTTCTCACCACTTCATCAAACAACAGGCACAGCGATGTGATCATGCAGTTGTCAGTGTTTTCCCTCAAGGGGCTGGACAGAAGATGCTGAAAGCATCTGATCCACATGGTATTAAATGTGAGCGCTGAACAGTATTGTTCAATGCTGAAAATTCAGACATAAATAACTGGCTTGTTTCGAGTCAGTAAAAGGATGTCTATGTTTGCAGGAATCTCACAAGAGGGAGTAGAGAACCAGGGTGTTCCTTTTCTTTTATTATTACCTTTTTTATTTCTTTTGTAGTGGTGTCTGGAAATAACCCATCAGACAGAGGAGCTGCTCCCGCTGCTGCTGTGGCAGATGGCAAGCAGGGCTCGAGAGCAGGGCTCTGCCTCGGCAGGGCTATGTGGGGAATTCTGCAGCGGGAGGAAACAAGGCAAAATGTGCAGGCTGCCGTCTGCATTCAGATCAAGCACTGTCTGTTGCTAGCAGCACAAGTTGTTCTGAAAACAAGAGTCAATCATCTGTAGCCTTATTTCTGTACATTTCCTGCAGGGGTCTCATGAAATAAATGAGAATAAATGTAAGGGCAAGAGTTCCTATTAGGAGCAGCCTCATCAGCATCACCCAGCTAAGCATTTACGTCATCAGCATGCTAATTTAATCAGACCTGAGCAGTGATGCTATAAATGGATTACCATCCCAGCTAGTGTGGTTACCGAGGTAACTCAGCCCTTTGTGCCACAGATACAATCGGCTTAATGATAATAAAAACCTCAGCACAAATGAAACAGAAGGAAAAGCCTGACAGGGCTGACGCATACAAGACCCTTTCTCTCCTTTCCCCCCTCCCCTTCCCCAACCTCAGCCACTCAGTGCAATAAAATTAAGTGCTGCTGTGATCTGTATGCACAGCATTCCCATAGGGAACATGCAAGTAAATAGAATCTGCAGAAATAATTAATACAGGCCAACAACTAATGTCGTCAGCACTACTTAGTCATTCCACCAACCCTGAACGGCAGAGGGACACACAGACAGAAACACTGCATGGGCAGACTCCAAAGATCCTACAAAGGGCTTCACAGAAATAATTGCTTCCCACCAGGCAGCATTAACTATATCATGGAGTGCTTGGACCAAGAACTGACTGCAGTCTACTCATTGCCCACCCCTGTCAGAGGGGAGCATTTCCAAACCACCTCCTGCTCTGCCAAAACTGGAAGGGACCTGAGACCGGGCAGTCCAAAGGCCAGGGAGAAATTCAAGCTCAACACTGCCAACCAGAAGTGGAGGTGACCCATTCCTTTGTGAGGCGGGCTAGTGTGGCGCTCTGGGGTTTCCTGCATTCACCCATCTATGGAAAACCAGCAGCATACTCACCTCCCAGCTTAGCCTGGGAAAGGACATCCCTTGGAAAACACTAGCCTCAATGGGCTAAAGGCAGTGACATTCATGCCTTAAAATGGTCCGAAGGTCATACTTTCAGCTCCTCTAGTTCTTTGCCCAATTGAGCACCAAGTTCCCTGTGGATACTGAATGCCACACATTTTCCTACTCAGATGCCAAAGACCGAATTTCCCATAGCATTCAAGATTTGATTTTATTTTCCTCCTGTCCAAAATCTCAGCAACTATGAGCAACATCACCAGCATGTAAGTGCTCAGCTGCTACAGCAGCTCAGGCATTTCACCTGCCCTTACTCCAAGTCACCATCTCCTCTTCATCTGAAAACACTGACCATGACAACCAGATCAGGAGCAGGAGTGCACACTGTAATCTCAGGTCCTCAGGCTCCTGGTGGGTATTGCTCCAATGCAGGCAGGATCTTAAGGGATTAGAATGAGACCAGTAACTTTTGATGGATTCACCAGAAGTGCAAGGAATTCTCCATTGCCTGTTACACGAACACATGCATCAGACTCGTTGCTTTGCAAATGCCAAAACGCAGCTCACAAAGAGACTTCCCAGCATTTACAACTGGACATGAACAGAAACATCTGTGCCCTTGCCTTTGCTTCACAGATCAAAAGCTCTGTGTCTGCTGGTGGGGGGAGGTTGCACAAGGGCATCTAATTCCACCTATGTGAGACCATCTCAGCAACCCAATCTAGCACTTCTTCACTGAGCAGAGGCACCCAAGTCTTTGAACCTAAAAAAGCATTAGTGAGATCAGCTCTTCCAGAAGAGAAAGCCCTTTCTGAAGAGGCAGAACCCAAGCAAAGTCAAAGCTGCTTCTGTGCACTACAGCATGTCCCCGCAATGAGCAATAGTAGCAGATATGTCTACAGAAAAGATACATGCAGGCTCATCTCTTGGGAAATTTCACTAAATACTTTCTCACTCCTCCACCACACAGAAGAGCACTAGTCCTCCCGGGAAATTTATTACGTGTTTCTAGAGAAATAGTTAAATAATTCTTTTAGGAGCCCTTTTAGATCAGATTACAGGAGTACACTTTTCTCTGGAAGGGAGAGAATCCTATGCAAATGACACCAAATTACTATGAAAAGCTGCATTCTTGGCTGGAAACACCTGGTTGACTGAAAGCATGGAGCTGTGTGTCCTGATCTAACTGTGCCCTCACAGCAGGCAGGCAGGTGAGATGCAAATAACCCCAGGAAGGAGGCTGGGGGGGATAGAAATCCTCAAACCAGAAGGCAGATGGCAGAGCACCAGAATGCATAGCTCTAGAAATGGCACGGCTGTTGATGTGAGAAGGAAGCCATCACCTTTGGTTCAATTTAAAAGTCATCGTGACAGCTTGAGAGATTGTAACATTTAAGTGACATAGTGACAGCTTGATCCAGTCAACAATTGCAATTCACAGACGTGCTCTAAACACACACCCTGCTTACTCGGGTGCGAATCAGCCGCTCAGTTGGGAAAGGCATGTATCAAAAGGGATTATGCATTAAAAATGTTCCTCCAGGATCATCACTTGGCAAGTTCTTGGCTTATACTCTGCTGGTGAGACTAGACTAGGGCTCTCTCCGTCCTTGTGGCACAGAAAGGATAAAACAGGCTGGTAGATGGAAAGAAAATGAAAGGATCTGGCACCAGTGTCAAGTGTTCCATTAATTTCAGTGAAAGCTACAGGTATGCAAAACGTCAGAGAAAGCCCTTAAATAGCTTTGCTGCCACAATCAACTGAAAATGGAACCACCTTTTCCCCCTTTTCCCTTGCTCCTCCTGACAGCCAGGTGGACCCTGAGGTTCTTACAGTGATGCAGGGCAATGCAGAACATCCCCAGTTCACTGCAGATGTCCCAACCACATTAAAAAGGGAATTAGGTGTTCATTAAAATTTACAGTACACTTCTAACCTCTTTATAGTTAGGTGCTTGTTCTCCTGGCCCTGGAGTTATAACTAATGGTATGTTGGGTCTAATAATAGCACTTTTTTTTTCCCTTTTTTTTTTTTTTTTTGTTTTTGGCCTGCTCAGTGTCCTCCTTATATAAGTTGTGCTATGGAGCAATGCCAGAGTAACAATCCTCAGGCAACAATGTCCCTCGGCAGATACAGAACAGCCAGTGCTGGCATTTCTTTCCCTGAGGTGTGTCCTTTTAGCTGCCCACACCACATCTGGGAGGGACTGCTCTGAGCCTCCCTGGAGATGACTTCTCAACACAATAGGATTTCAGGGAATTTGCAAGTGGATTTCAATCCATGGCACCAGTTAAATCAATTACCAAAAAGGAAATACTGGAGAATTTGTCCACACACAAAAAAAAAAAATAAAAAAAAGTCAATAGGCCAAATACTTATTTCATCCTTTACAACTGTAATTGTAAAATGCCACTGTGCCCCTTCCTGCTGCTCAAAGGTCTTGTCATCCAAAAGCAACATCAAAAGAATGATTTTGTTGTCGTTAATAACATGACTTTTTCAGTGACCCACAAAGGTAGAGCACCACAACAGATGCTTACCAATGGTCAGCCCTCCACATATAGTCTAATGCGTTTTACAAATAAGTCTGCTCTCTGTAACCAAGCTTATTTCTCTGATTCAGGTTGTTTTAAAACCAAATAAATTAAAACCAAAATAATAAAAAGCTGAAATATTATCACAGCTTTTGGCTTCCTAAAGGTATATTTTATTCTTAGGAAACATTAGTGACAGTCCTAAACAGAGATTTGCAAGTTCCTCAGATAGCAAAGGAAGTTGGAAAATGAAAGCTTCAGTAATGGCTCATTTCCAAGCCTTTATGGGCAGATCAGTGGCTGGGCATTGCATTTTCTTAGAGAGAAAGCAGGGCATCCTTGGCAGTCTCTGTGCACAAAGGCGGGCAGTGACTGAAAGGCAGCTCAGGACTTGCTGGTCTCAGACGTCTGGAGGAGACCATGCACTGGCCCTGCCTGAGCCCTCCTCAGACTCCAGCTCCCTTGAGGAATGAGAGCTGGTCAAAGCAAGCCAACCCCCTGATGATGCAGTATGGCCTCACCTCTCCTAAGAAAATCTCACAGCTCGAAAGGGACCTAAAGAGATTGTTCAGTCCAGTCCTTTCCCTTAAGGTAGGACTGACCCTGCCTAAACTGCTCCTGAAAGACATGGGCACAACCTGACCTAAAGCCCCTCCAGTAATCCAGGACCTAGTTTCTCCATGCCATCTTTTTCTGGGGTTACCTACCCCTCCTATAGCAGTTTTACCCTAATGTCTAATCTAAATCTCTGGCTGGATTTTAAGTGCCAGACATTGTGCTTTCCAGTGTAGATGTGTCATTCCCCTTTTCTTTGCAGCTGGAAGCAGACAGACCCTGAACAATTAAGAGGCAAGAACACCCACAGGGAAGAGGTTATTTACATAAACAGGATCACAATGTGTGTGTGTTTATATATTTATTACTTATAAAAAATACTGCAATCTCTTTTCTTTTCTAATTAAAAGACCCAGTTTGCCCTGCTGCACAATTGCTAAGCAGATTTAAAATGGGGACTTCAGCAGCTATTTTATGGCTAATCAAATGAGTAAATATAATGATCTGCTCCAATTCCCATTCTGATTACATAGTGTAGCTATTTCATTCCCTCAATAAGCTCCTTGCACCCAAAAAGAATAGTTTAACAAGCTTCAGAGCAGAATGTTAGGCTCAATTTCTCTAAAGGGTAATAGAGTGGGAGTGTCTGTATAATTAGCTTTGTTGGGCTCCCTCCCTCACTTCACAATACTTTCTATACAGAGCTTTCACTGTCTCTCCAGGTTTCTATGTTAAAGCAGAAAAATAATGTAGGGCACATTAGATTCATACTGGTTGCATGGAGGAATTTTGGAAGACAGAAAAGGAGCTGCAGAAGTGCTAGCTAATTCAGCCCTAAAGGGCTCAAGTTTTAATTTAGCTTTAGCAATAAAAGCACACATGTTCATGTACACAGCTTATTCATCTCTAATATAGTGAACTCTTAGGGGTTTCTGAAAGTTAAGATTTGCCAGACTACTAACACACTGATCAAATCATATTATAAATCACTAAAGTACACTCAACAGTTTCTTCTCTGCATAGAATTTGAAATTAAATTAACAGCACACAATCTATAATGCAAAACATTACCTAACACATTTGGAAGAGTCTGATGCTGAATTCCCTTATAGAAAATAAAAGTATTTGATATACTGATTTTTCACTGCAGGAAACAATTTTTTACATAAGCTGTAATATTTTTGTGTTTGCAGAAGAATTTTCAGTTGAAGATTTGAAAATCCTTTCTGAAGTCAGACAGTCAGGTGGGATATGTGATTATTACCATCTCTGTTTTACAGATGGGAAACTTAATGCTAGAAAAATTGAAAATCTTACTAAAGGGACATGACAGAGATCTGAGAAGAAAGAAGTACTACAAAGTACTGTGGCTGAATCAGACCTCTCCCAAATCAGTCATCTTGTATGTCTCCTATCACTTGATATTTGCAAGCATCCAAGTGCCCATGAATACTGTCTTTGGAAGTCACACAAGAAGTTTGGCAAAGAGGTCAAAATCTAGTCATTTTGTTTAATCCTGCAATGACTGAGGGGAAACAAACAAACAAACAAACAAACTAAAACCGCAAACAAAAAACCCATGAAACAAAACAAAAACAAAAACCACCAAAACAAACCAGAAAAAAAGGAGGACTCTAAGGAAGTTACTCTGAAAATCCCACAGCTGAATCACAGGCTTCACCTCTACTAAACAAAATCCAGTTAATCCATCGCTTCAGAATAAGTCAATGGCAAATAAAAAATAGAGTAACACAGGTCCAATAGCCTCTTCCATTTTTTTTTTTTTTGCATGCAAGCCCACCAGTTTGTAGCTAGATAGCAATACCTGATCAGAAACAAACTGATACTGCACTTAAATATTTCAAACTCCACTCAAATAACTAAACATCCCAGGAGCCTTGAGCCTGAAAAGAGACAGATAAATTCTGAGTGGTACAAACAGGAGGAATGATTGGTCTGTCTCTTCCAGTGCTAGAAAAAAGCAACAGGAAACCACCCTAGTGGGAGGTAAACGGAAAATATAAAGATTAAGGTGGATCTGCCCCACCTCCATGGGATTCCTTTGCCATGGGATGCTTTAAATTCCAGAGAGTTACATGCATTCATAAAGCAATTGCATGTTCTAATGAAAGAAAAATCCCTGATTTAATATTAAGGAAGACATAATTTTTATCAAGCCAGTCTCTACTAACCGCAAATTCTTAGATAAAGCAAAATATTCTGAGGCAGCATTGCTATGAATTTGCACCACTCTTGTCTTTCTTTGGGACTCAATGGGAAGAACACTGAGCTGGATGACCGTTCATCTGACACAGGGCAAACAAGTTCAGGTTCTTAATTTCAGGCCTATATAACCTGACAGATGATAGAAAGATACTGAAAAGCCAAGGCTTAAATTCCAATTTCAGATGCAGGTTTTCTATATCTAGAAACCAGACTTGTGCTACTTCTGTCTTTAACAAAACCAGCAGTCAACCAACAATATAATTATACGAGTCGGGACAAAATAGACTTGATTGAATACGCCCAGATGCGACTTCCCTGCAAGCTCAGTTGGAAACTGTAAGTCCTACAAGAGCATTTATCAGAGTCCAGAAAGCAGGTTAGCAAAATGCTCTTATCAAATGATTCTGCATGTTAGAAGTGCAAATAACAGAGGGCCAGTCAATAGCATGTGACAGATTTAGTGCTGGATGCACTGGTAGACCCCCACAAAATGCATCTCCAAGGGAGATGGCAGTTCTGAGCACTAATCATTACTGCTTCCCTTTTACCAGACTGCACTTATGCACAGGAAAAACTCCCAGCTGCTGGGCAAAACATTCCACTTGGGAAGCCAGTTCAAGCATCTTTGCAGAACAAGAGGATCACTTTCATGTTTCCTTGAGTGGTGAGCCTACAGCTCCTCAGAGGTGTACTAAGAGCTCGAGGGATCTGGTTTGGATGTATAAAGAGTCCTTAGGCTGTTCTAGCAGAGAACAGCTTGAAAATGGAGAACAGCACCTTGGTAAGTATTTCAAAAACAAATGGATACCTGCCTTGGTGTTGGCTCTACCAACTCAGCCACACAGAAAAATGAAACAGCTGCACAAACTTGCAAGGCTGTGCACAACATAAGCCTCAGAGAGAGACTCTTTATCCCAATCCCCCCATGCTACTGTCCAGAAGACTGGAGAGAATAAAGCCCCAGAGGCCCAGGTGAAAATACTGTAAGTCATGAACAGTACAACATCACCTATGAATCCTCACTACACCAGGTACTGAACGTTCACCCAAACACCGTACACTAAGCGCGTGAGCAAGGAAATGGGTTTTTTCCCTGTATAACAGAAGGGCAGCCCAGAGGCACCAGCTGGCTTAGCCAAGGTTACACAACAGCAGGTATGGGACTGGGAGTCTCAGGGACACATTTACAACGCAGTTCTGAGAAGAACTCACCACTTTCATTAAAAGAAAGTCCAGGTTAACGATGGATGCTTCAGACTGAGTACTTCTTTCCTCCCCACTCTTTCAAGTGTAGCCTTAATACCTTTAGTAAGCTAAGAGAAAACAATTATGAAGCTGATGCCAACCTGTCAAACCTGACCTTTCTCAGGGCCAAAGCCCCAAAGCCCCTACCCAGCCAGGCTCTGACGGATGTATCTGAGAACTCTGCAGAGTGCAGCAAGGAAAGTCCCTTCAGGGCTCAAGCTGCTATTTTACAACAAGAGACATTTTTAGCCTATAATTTTATCTCTTCCATCTCTCCCCATTGCTTGAAATTAAAATAAACATGGACCAGGGCCTGGGATTTTATTTTATCTGTCACATATTGCTATCATTAAACACACTTAAAACGAGTGGGTTTAGTTCAAATAAAACTGTCTCTTCCCTCTCCCTTTCCCAGCTCAACAAACATAAAATAGGAAACTGCACTCCAATACATTCAAGAAACAACACACGTTACATCATGAGTAGATGATCCATCTGGCAGGCTGACATGGTAATAAGTTTGCTTAATTGTCAGGTCAGGCATATTACAGACCCAGTCTGTCAGTCCGTTTATTACAGCTCTGTACTGGGGAATTTCAACCTCCTTGCACTCTGTATGTATAGATGTGGTATAAATCCATATGCTACAAGCACACATGCATGGACACATATATGAAGTGTCACTCAGAACAGGGAGATTAAATTAAGAAAGGAAATACTGAAGTCAAATAGCTCTCGGCAGATGTATACATTTCAGTCTGGAATAATCACCCAAAGAAAGCAGTGAGATATTTACATTTAATTTATTTGAAACTGGACAGGCTAAAGCACTGATTATAGGGGATAATCCAGCACTGCCTCATAAGCAAAAGAGCCAGAGATCTTCAGATGTTCCCTCCATTTATACTTTTTAAGTGATCAGCCCATCATTTTGGTTTTGGCTCCATGCAGCTCCTATCATGAAGTCTCCTGAGACTGTCCATATGTCCTCCTGAGAAATCATTGAGTACATTCAGCAAATGATTGAATTCATCAAATGGATGCTTTGTCTTTAAAAAGCCCACAAAACAAAACAAAACCCACTTTTTTCCTCCTTTGTCTTCGTTCCTTACATCATCTTCTTCTCTCCATTAATGAACTCAATTCTGAAATTATTTTATTTACAGGAAGACTTTAAGGTATTCTGAAATACAATCTGTAGGAAAGACGCCAAATATAAATTGTATTCTCTAGACATGCATGCATTTGTGATTTTACATGAGCACGCACACATATGTTCAATATCGAAACAGCAGGTGTTCTCTAAAGTTTTATTGCCATTAGTTAGAAATGACCACATTACTCAACAGTGTCAAAGCCAAGTCTTGTCAAAGGCAAGTCTTGCCAGAAAGCCTGATGATTTCCAGTATTAAACAGCCCTGCTCTGGGGTGCTGGCTCTTCCAGATACCTTCGAAACCTAACATTTACCATCTACATTTACTTGAAAGAAGCACTTAACAATTGCATCCTCTGAAAGGTATCTCCACAACTTTTCATGTGAAGTAAAGATTACTGTCTCAAGCATGGTAACAACTCTGTCACTGGGGCCTCATAAAACACCATGACCTTTGTGGCCACCCTATTCCTGATCCCCTGCCTTGCACTTTGGACATTAGCTGCTGATGCAGACTCCAGTCAAAATCTTTCCAGAAAAAAATTAAATAGAATTCAAAACAAAATTTGTACTATCTCCCTAATGAATTATACAGTGCTCAAAAAATCTAGCTGAACAATAGTGATTTCATCTATCATTTTTTAACCTGCAAAAGGGTTTTAACTGCACAGATATTCCACGTAATGCACAGTTGATCCTTCTGCAAACCAGCACAGTAATCAACCCCAACACCTTCCTTCTCTTCTTGATAATCACAGCTTAAAACTGTATAGGCATCCTGGCTTTCTGCTGGATAGAAACACAACTGTGCCTCCCATATTTCTTGAATTCTCCTAGGATTAGAAGTTAATGGTTTTGGAAGAAGGCATCAAAATTGCCTGAGACCCAGAATGACTGGAGTGATTGCTGGTACACAAGATGGCAATTCTTTATGGCTCTGAGCTTCCTGGGACAGGACTGGGCTCTCACTGACATCTTACAAATCACTCCAGAGTGGATAACATACTCAATCTCCTGTCAGCCCAAAGATAAGTAACGGTGCTACTTATGGCAAGATAGCAAAGTCTCTGACCTGGGTTATGATGACAACCAAGTGAGACAATTGCAACGACCCTAACTATCTTTACACATAATGCCATGCAAACTGCACAACCTGCCCTTGCTCTTACTGTACTTATGCACATGAAACTACTTCCTTCCAAGGGAAGAATTCATTGTAAGACTCAAAATATTTTGTTTGGGCAGGGAGGGATCAGTCTCAGACTGCAAACATTGGCAGAAGTATTTATAACTGCTTCAAACTCTCATTTTTCTGGCCAGGTCCATTTTTCATTTAGTTTTTGTTTTTAAATCTGTGGGAGAAGACAGCAATACTCACTGGACCAACACACTGTTGATCACCCATAGAAACAGCAGTTTGTTAGAGTGCTCACTTTCAGCAGTGAAGCAGCACGTTAGTTTTATCTTGCTGTAATTTTTTTTTTTCCGTTTCATCCTCTTTTACAACTCATAGAAGTTTCCTATTCACTACTGAAACACCATATGGTGATAATATATGCTAACACCGGCACAGTGACACAGTCCACAAGCCTGCTATTGAGTAAAAGTTGACAACATAAGGCTGAGAGAATTGTAAGTGCTTCCAAGCCACAATAAGTACGTCACCTAATTGCATTTTACTGTGATGCAAAGAAGTCTGAGTCAAGGAAGGAACTTCCTTACAATGAAACTGTAACAGCCTGCAGTAATTTACAGTTATTTGAAGAGCTATAGCAAGGATCTATCAATTCATGGCTTTCAGCTACAGGCTGAGTGTGGGTTGGGGTTTTTTTTAGCCTAGGCAGCTTTAATATACAGAAAGAGACAATGCATTTCAGCATCACAGTCATCTCTCAAAAGGTTCCAGACAGGAAGGCAAAAGGCAATCAATAAGAGAAAATATAGACACAGCCCTTCAAACCATTCACAGATGACTCTGCCTCTTACTTTAATGAACTAAATTTTGAACTAGGAACATCTTGGAATAATCTTGGTATGTTCAGGCTAGAAATGTATCATGTTTATTTACACACTGGTAGCAGGGTCTAATGTAGAAACTTACAAGGCCAGCTCTCACATTTCTGTAGGGCTCTAGATCCTTACAGGCAGCCCTGTCTGAAATGAGGCTGAGAACAAATCTGCTCTGCCTTTGGACTGGCCAGCAAGGGCTCTGGAGAGAGGTTCTCTCTCTCTAGACAGACTTTGGGCAGACCCTTGTAAAAACAGACCGTGCAAGACAGGAGGGACCATGAAATGACAACACCATCTCAGAACATCACTGATGTCTGCCCAAGGCCCTGTTTTACAATGAGCTGCACGGTCTCCCTGTGCCTCAGTTCTCATTTGCAGAACAAAAAATTCAAACTTCTCCATCCTCAGGGCACGACAAGGATAAATGCATGAAAAGTTGCAAGTATTCATTCAAACAGGCACACATAAGTAACCAGGACAAACTTGGGAAGGCCATACTGTAAATGTCAGGGCTTCTTCTAAAGAGCACAATCCAACAATAACTCCCACCAGTAGGATCTATGCCTGCCCTGCAATGGTCTCTGGATAAACTCAAGACAATTCAAAGGCATACCAAGGCAACACTCTCCCTGCTGTGAGTGTGATGCACGAACCACAAAGTCATCATTCCCCCTTTGGTGGAAATGGCCTGGGGAATACATGCAGCACAGGTCACAGTGGGAGCAAAGTTCCAAGTGATGTATTGCCATGCAGGTGTTTCTATAAGTTGCTGTGCTGTTCCCTTGGCTCTGAACTGTTTCCTTTCCCTAGCAGGGAGGGAAATGCAGCTGGTTCCTCCTGTGTGCAGAGGAGAAAAACACAACACAAAAGGAACAAAAACCAACAAGAGCAGGGCAAAGGAAGCCTGATTTCCTATGGACTTGTATCTTGCATCTTGAGCAGACTCTGACTCTTCCTGTTCTCATCTCTTACCTCTCCTGACTGCCCCTCCTGCTTCCCTTCTCCCCCTACTATTAGCCTTGGCATTTGTCTGTGTATGTCAGCCAAACAATCCGTGTTCCAGGTCAGAGATCCTGGTTACAGCACAGTCTGGAAGATCAAAAGTTCAGATTGCCTGCAAGACACGCAGCGGGCTGGGAGCAAACTGCGCACGTGTGTGAATGGGCCAGCCCATGGGCCACAGTGAGGACAGCCAGCACCTCGCTGCAGCTCCCCAGGACATGGATCCAGATACCTTCTGCCCAGAACTGAGTTCTTCACACATACACCCAACTCTTAGACCCACTTAAAAGTGGTCACAGCATGCAAACCATATCTGGGGACCAGCCAACTGCTGGACACCACTGGGTGCTGGGTAGGAAGAATTAATCCGCTACGCTTTCGGTTAAAAACTCTCCAGCTATTTCCCTGACGGGCATTGGGCAGGAGAGTGACTGCTGCATGCGTGGGGAAATCACTGCCTTGTGCCAGAGGACTAAGTTCAACTTCCAGCCATATGCAGCTGGGAAAAAAACCAACTTCCCACTTCTGGAGAGCTCAGTAGATCAGAGAGTGATGATACAGGTCCAGGACATGACAATTTTCTGGGCCTGAGGCTTTGAATTCTTGCGGGTTTGCTGTCAAGGCATCACATCAAGAAGTCTGTTGACTGTAAATCACAAAACTGTAGCTGAGCGTCAAGCAACACTCTCTCACAGAAGGCAAACAAGGGCTTTTATTTCCCCTGCTTGGTTCACTCGCTCCAAGGCAGAGACGGTTGCATTTCCCCACACACGAGACTTCTCTAAATCCTCCTAACATGGGATGTTCTCATGTGCGCTCTGCCCTTCTATTCACATGTGCTATGAGAGGAGGATAAATCCATGACAGGGTGCCCATGGCCTCAGCTCCTCTGGTGACCCAGGCACAAACCAAGTCATCTGATTGCCCAGTGCCTTGGTTCCTCTCCTGCCCATGAGACAGCCAGTGCACTTCCCTATTTCAGAGGGCTGCTGTCATGGTGGTAAATCTGACGCCACTGAAGCACTCAGATGCATCGACCCATGAAAGAACACAAACAGAGTCTGCGTCCCAACAAAACACAGGTCTCTGCCCTAGAGGCAGCTGCTCTTTGCTGGCTGGACACATGGACAGCTTGTGAAGTGTGTCGGGTCCCTTTGAGAAGAGTGCCAAACCACAGTGAGTGCCAAAAAGCAAGGATGGGGAAATGATGACAGGCTTCCTGAGATGATGGTATACAGCAGCTTGGTCCCGTTGTGGGGAAAAAGATAGAAAACAGAACATAACAATAGGTAGAAGGCCTTGGACAGCTTTAGAGAATAAGAGCCCTGCTCTCAACTCCTCATTGCAAAACAATCGCAAATGCAGAATGAGAAAAAGACCAAATTATGAGGTACTATTTGCTTTTTATCACCATTCCCAAAGTAAATGTTTATCTTTATCCACACACAAATTTGAGATGCCTGCACAGATTTTAAAGTCCAATATATCCAACACTAGTTGTCATCTAAAGCTGCAGCCAAGCACGTAGGCAGGAAACCCAAATGGATGCAAAAAAAGAGAAAGGGGAAAAGAAAACCTTATTGATATTTCTGTGAACTTGATTATATATCAGAAAAAAAGAAACAGCAGGAGTAGTGCTGCTTTATTTTCACTGCGATGATAGTACAAGAGTAAGAAATAATACCCTGCAAAGGTCACTCTTATCCTGTTCATCTGTGACAAGCTGATAATCTGGGATCTCAGAAAACTTTCTTTAAAAATCTTCACGGACATGCTCTTATCAAAAGGATTAAGGTTTAATACATACCAGCAGATGCAACTGATTCAAGCATCTGCTAATCAGAGCAGAGTCAGTTTGCCGCATGCACTGGCTGGAGCTGATGAGCACAGGAAAGTTTCCCCTTCATACAGAGGAAGACCAATATCGAACACACATGAAATCATCGCTTGGCTATGCCTCTCAGCTCACATGTTCATGGCTGAACATCCCTGTCCTGGGCACACTCCTGCCTGCAGACATGTCAGGCATGACAGATGTGTGCTGCTCACAGCCAGCGCTCCTGCTGGGGTGCTCGTAGAAAGCTTCAACCCTAAGACCATCTCAAACACCAACCAGGCAGGGTGGGACTGTCACTCTGCCTTTGGGGAGGGGAACCACAGAAGGAAGGGTTTCTGGATGTAGAGTCTGTGATTCTTGAGTGCTGGGAGGAACCTACTGAAATTACTCCAGATGGGACGTTTCCTTTTCTTCTTTCAGTAATCCACCCGGATTTTCCAAACAGCATGAAGCTGGTGTGCTGCAGCCAGAAGCAGGAGTGCAGCGCTCAGAAGTGACCCCATCTTTAAAACAGCCCATGCAATTTCTGATGTCCAGAACGATGGCAAAACTCTCACAGCCCACTGAGAACAGCCCTAGCCAGCAGCCCTGCAGTGAGTCTTCACAAGCCCTCTGATGCTGCTACAAGTGTTGGGGCTCACCAGCTCAACACGAGTGTAGGCACACCTCTGTGAGAGAGTTATCCCTCTGTGTCCATGAGCCATACAAGTCAGTGGCAAAATGGTAGCACTCAACAGCCTTCAGGAAAAGCAGTATGTATCAAAAAAACCTCTGAAATAGCTGGATGGTCCTACCAAAAGGTCATCAACCCTTTAGGATGGACAAGGGATGCTTCTCAGTCTCAGCAGATAGGTTTATTCCCAATGAGCTTCTCTATCCTACAAACTAAGAGATTAAAAAGCCCACAAATTCCAAAATGAACAGACCTCAAGTGAGCAAATACACAAAACCGCTTGCAACTGGGAAAGCACTGCCTGGCTACCACCCTGTGCTGCTGGACACAAAAGCCTCTTTGGCAAAGCTCTGCAGATGCCCACATGCTCAGACCAGCAGAAAGAGGCCAGGAAACTTTTATTTACCTCAAATATCACATGTGAAGATGACAGAAGCTAAGCCATTGATTTCAGCCCAACCTGAACATCTGAAACAGACATATCCCATAATGAGTCCCATAATGGAGAAACCGTAAAATTTTCTGTCACATGAATGCTACAGGAGGGAGGAATTAAATCTGAACCCACCAAATCAATCTCAATCTGCTTGCAACCCTAAATTTTCTTTTTTAAAGGAAAGAGAAACATTCCTGACAACTGAGATGCTAGCAAATGCTCCATTTGGAGTGGACTTCACTTGCAAAATCCTTCTGCTGTGTACCAACCTAAGCAGCCAGGCTCAGGCAAGTAACAGGAAAAATGAAACCAACTCTGAGTCTGGACTAGCAAATTTGCACGGACTATTTTGAATACAGCTTCAGCAATCTGTTTCTCACAGGGCCTCATAGCCCAAACCAAGAGCAATCACAAGGATCTTTCTCTAAGCCGGGGGAATGTGCTGCTCCTTGCTGAGTAGGAGGCTTTATTCATGGTTGGAGATAAAGCTCTGCATAAACAAAGATAAAACACCCGAACTCTTAGCAGTGCATTCCTGACGCAGTAAGTGGGGCACTAAAATTAGAAATTCACATGGAAGAGTCCTCCTAGGAGTCTTCCGCACTCAACATTTTGCCTTGCTCCATGGCTTGCCATTCTATAGCAGATATTGTTCAATCCTGTCCCATCACTCTGCTAGAAAATAGACCCATTGCCTTTTCACTGCTTTTATTATCCTCAACTGGTTGTCAGGAAAAGTGATGGAATAACAACCGGCGCTGTCAAACATTTAAATCCCTTTTAAATTCCAGTCATTTCAAGACATTATTTCCCAGTATGTTTGGAACTTAATGAAAATGTATCACTGATTTTTTAATTTAATTTTCTTTACTTTTTTATTGTTCTGTAGCTCACATTGAGAATAAGCTTCTTTTCCTTCAAAATATTACTCACTTAGGCTGATGGTGTTGGATAGTGGCAGGCATCTCTTACTGGGGTAATGACACAGAAGTAGGGACACAGGCATGAAGCCTTAGATATCTTGTCTAACTCTGCCTCCATTTTCCCCATCTGTTAGATGAAAAAAATAACTTCTCTTTTCCACTATTTGTACAACCTCATCACGTAAAGGCCTTCAGCCCAGAACACAGTTCTGCATTGCCACATACCATATACACGGGCAGTAAGAGGCAAATCACACTGAAGCAGTTCCCAAGCTACAAGGACAGAAGAGAATTTGAGAGCAAGCATTGAGGAAATGCTGCATTCAAGGTCATTTAGCACAGTGGTGGTATCTGGGAATGAAACAGGTCTCCAGAGTGCCAGCCCAGTTCCCCTTGGATCAAGCTGTCTCTGAGAGCTGTACACAAATAGATTTCATCTTGACCATGATGCATGGTCAAGCAAGTTTTTTTGCTATTTAAATACTGCACAAATATTGGCCACAGAGTATTTGTTTTAAAAAAAACCCCAAACCCTAATGCCTTCAGATCAGGTACATCTTATGACCTGGTACACCTCCCACAAAGTGCTATTTCACGAAACTGACATTCTGTTGGAAATTCAGGATAAAGCTCAAGAGTTTCAGAAGGTAGGTGTCCAATTCCAGACAAAGCAATCAGCATTCAATACATAATTCACAGCAGGGACAAAAAATCCTGAGCTTTCGTGTGCTGCTATTTCCAGTATTTCATTTTCACAGTCTCTACTGGAAGCCCTTTCTCCAGAGCCACAAAGTTTTCTTGTTTTTCAAAAAATGCAAACATTTATTTTATGAGCTGAAATTTGGCGCTTTTTTGTAATTTTTTTTTTTTCGTTTAAGGTCTTGCTGTACTGATCTCTTAAGCAAAGATTTAAGCAGAGCAGGTAAAAACTGGGAAAAATACCATTTAATACAGGAGCCAGGTGACCGCAGCATTCAATAGACCTCTTTTCAAGGGGGCTCACACAATTTAGGACTAGCCCCTGTTCCCATCCATGGAAGTTATTCACCTAATGTGTTGCCTTTTACTAGTGCCTCCTTTGACTAATGAAAGACACAGTGGGTTGTTCTCTGCCTCTGAACTTTCCAATGAGTTACTGCAATTTAGAAGGTGTGATATGTACACGGAAACACATTGCAGCTACACAAGAGGAGCTCTGTCCTTTGCTCATCACACTAGCACTTCTGAATTTTACCAAACAGGAGGAGAACATTAATTAGATTTTTTTCATAATTCATCTGCAGTTTTTCAAACAAAAGCCAAGGCAAGCTATATCTCACATGCCACTGCAGTCATGGCAATTTTGAGGTCATGTTGGCCATCTTCTCCATTTCGATTTCACTGTACCAGAGGGCTGGAAGGGGCCATGCTGGTGAAGGTCACACAGGTCCTTTCTAGAACTTCAGCTTAAGTTGAATTCTTTACACATGGTCTCTCCTACACTACCTCACATGACAGAAAACATCCTTAGATGCTGCTATGTTGAGGGTAACTATAATGATTTAGTCTTGTAATTTTCTGTGCTTTTAGAGATGTGAAATCTTAAAAGGAAAAGCCTCCATTTAAATCACTTCTGAAAGGTTCTGTGATTCAGTCAGAGACTTTCACTTGCAAGATATGAACTGAGTCTGGCTCTGAGGTGATAGTGATTGAAAGCTACCCACACATTATTGATGGCCAATATGAAGTAACCTATCAATGGCTGGAAAACCTCTGCTGAATGGGTTCTGCCTCAAGACAGAACAAGAACTTTCCAAAAATTAAGCCTGAGAGAATCTTTCGCTTTGAGGTTTAGACACACTGAGGTTGACTCCCACTGGGATACCTGACTTGCAGAAGGATCTCCTCCCACCACACCTGCTGCTGTGTGGAGGAAAGGTCTTTTCTGTTCTATAAAGGATACACATTGAGAAAATGGCTTTTCAACTCATCGCTTCAGAGGAGAGGGCAGCACAGCTCTACAGGACAGCAACATCCTACCTCCTTTGACCAAGGCATGGGAAGCAGCCATCAGGTGACTTCTCCACCTTTGCTTTCCACCCCAGCTGCCTTGAATTAGAGAGGACCACCAGGTACAAGGAGGGGACTGCTGACCACAGGTGCCCAGATTCTCTCCCTGCCTTCTATTAATGGTGGTCATTTTTAGTCCATGGCAGTGTCCTTGTCACCTGCCTTTCCTCATTGGAAAGTTCAGAGGCAGAGAACAACAAAAATAATGTTATTAGAGTGACACCCAGGTAAATAATGCAGGGATGGTGCAGAGATTCATGCATATCCATGTCTCAACAGCAGGTCTGTTGGGTAAGAGATATTGTCGGGGGTTGGCATTGGCCCACCCATTCTGAGAAACATTATGGACTTTCCAGACCTACTGTGGAGGACATCCCTCTGTGTCAGAGGCACCTCCCGTGCACTGTGTGTCTCTTTGCAATTTTGAACTCATACCAAGGATCAATAGAGCTTCCCTTTGTGTGAATTTATGCCAATGGGCAGCGTATGTCAAATAAACTGCTAGTCATTACCCTGCTATCACTCCTACTCCACTGAGAGAAAACTATGTTACAATTTACCTTATGTTGCTTTAAAACTGTCTTGAAGATAATATAAAAAAGGAATCTAACCATAAGATTTCTTTTATTCCAGAATAGGAGTATCCCCAAGGGCAAGGTATTCCTATAAAATTATTATAATGCTTTAACCACATAAGCACAACTGAAAACATCTTCTCTGAAAACAACTCATAACTCTATTTTCCTATCTGCAGCCATTATCCTGATAAATTTGGGAAGGTCAGCTAAGGTGTAATCCAATAAATGTGCTGATGTTCTGAGTAAGTACCTTACAATTTGCAGCCTAATCTATTATCCTACTATAGGACCATCAAATGACTCACCAGTTCTAATACTTAGTACAGATCAAACAAAGGAAAATATCAAAGCTTTACGTTCTAGTTCCACCTTTCAAGGACTTGTTTGAGTACTCTTTAATTACAGCAGATGATACATTCAATTCTGGCAATTTCTTTCTCTAACAGCTCTAGTTAGAAGTTGTTCTATCTGTACTTTTCACAAGACATCATTATGTTAACCAATAAATCCTTAGAAGCCTGATAAACTGAACAAAGAAGTTGGAATTTTATCTCAAAGGTGAAATTCAGCTTCTTCTGCCCCCTGGATTGCAGTGTGTAATGCACCTGGAAGCCTAACTATGCCATCACTCCTGGGTAAGTGGGGACAAGTCTGCAGAGCCCCCACCTGAGCTGTGGGCAAAAAAACATGGGAATGAACATGTGCACCAAATAGCACATGTCATCTTGGAGGCTGATGCCCAGACCTGGGCCATGACTTCAAATCTTCTAGATACTCAAATACACCTGCAGAAGTTTCCATCTGAATGCTGTGACTTTTTTATTCTTTTCTTAATGGTAAAGGTATAAAATAAAAGTGGAAAAAACCAACCTATTCATAGAACTCCAGATTCCAAAGGCAGAGGTATCAGAAGACAGTCAGCAGCACCGTCAGCAAACTGGAAATGCTTAGGGAAGTGGGTACAGAAGTTACTACAAAGATGCTGGAGCTGACCATGGGCATTGACAAGGAAAAGGGGGAGCACAGATCTCTTTCATTTAACTCTCACAGTGTTTTGACACTATAAAGCATTTCCCAGTAACAATTTGCATTTGTGTGTGTTTGGCCCACATGAACAAAATGAACATGGGTTATTCAACACAATGCCTGAGCAGACCTTGTCTCATTTATCGCAACAACAAAAACTCACTGGGAAAAGGATTGAACTGTATCTGGTTTACATTGCTGCTCTTTTTGACTGACTAACCCAAATTAGACTATTTTTCAAGGACAAGTCTGTAAGTTTATGCAATAACTGTGCATATGCTGCTAGAATGAAAGAGGAGTTTAACAGGGAGGTTCCTGCAGAAGGGATGGAAACCCAGAGCCTCTGTGTGCAGATGGACACTTTGAAAAGTACACAAATCTGACTTCACTTTGCTTTTGCTCAGTTCACAAACTTAAACAAGAGCAATTCTAAACAGATTCTGATCACTACTTTAGTTCTGCTCCAAAAGTACTGGTTCTAAGCTACTTAAAAGAAATGCAGCAATGAAAAGAACCAAAAAAGCCACACACCAAAGAGATGGCTTGTATGGATAGTGGATGTGCACCCATCACTCACCTATCCCTTTGATACTTTTGACCTTTGAGGTTTTAGTAAGATAAATACAGCATAAGTGTAGCTGCATACATCTCTACAGACCCATACACATGTAAGAAATGAGACCAGTCGTGAGATCAGGAAGGAAAGACAGGGGCACAAACACATCTGGGATGATTTTATGAGATCTCAAGAACTGTCCTTTTTTTAAAGTGCCACTGGGGTGTCACCACTTCCTCCAATAAATAGATGACATCTCACCAGAACTTAAATAGCTCCGCTCAAGCACTACCTAGATGAGTGACAAAAATTAGCTGAGCCACTGTCACCCCTGCAGTCCTCGTCTAGACACAGCAGAGAAGTGCGAATTCCTGTCTGCCTTGCTGGGCTACAGCCACCCTGACAGCTGAGCTATGGTCCAAGCCACTTTGTCACCACTGATTAGATGGCAAAAACAAAAGAAAACAACTTGAGATGCAGATATCTGGATCCTTCTGGCGGTGTGACAGATAAAAGTTAACAAAACAGAAAAACGACAAGAAAATAAAAGCATAAAAGTACTTGTGAAGCGAGCAGGTTTTAATTCACAAAGCTATTGTTTGAAATTTGAGGAGAATGAAATGCCAATTTTGCAAATATTTCTCCAACAATCTCTGTGGCAATCTAACAATTGGGATCAGAGGCCCTTTGCTCAGAGGTGCGGCAGCTTTAGAGCCCGTGCCCCCTCAGAGCAGCTGCGCCCTTCTCCCCATTGACAGCCACATCTGGATGCTATCAGGAGAAACTGGCATGCCTGCTCACAAAAAATACCAGGCAGTTAGCAAATTGACTCCAGAAGTCGATGCTGGCCCCCTTCCCACTCTCTGTTTACACAACATGCCACCAACCTGTTGAGTCCGAGGTTTGTATGGAGAGCTGCTCTCCAGGTCAGCCAGGATGCTGGTCAGAGAGTCGATTTCTGCATCTAAACTGGACCGCCTCTCTTCAAGCGTCTTGCCACCAGGATTCACCTTAAAGAAGAAAGAAAAGTTCCAGTTATTCAAACCACTTGGCCTGCCACATGATTTCTTACTCATAGAGCTGCTACCATGCCCATCAATAACTCTCCAATTGCGGGGACAAACATGCTGAAATGCTATAGCTCCCTCCAGAACCAGCAGCAAGCCTCCATCTCACAGGGATTTATGCTGCTTTGGGGCTTTTCTTCATGTATTTCCCACAATGGTCCCATTGTGTTAAATTGACTTGAGGATTAGCAATTCAGCAATTCGCTGCCGAGGTGAAGAGGCAAAACAAGAAGGGAGGACACCAAGAATACCTGTCTAGGAAAACAGAGCTGGGGACAGGCTTGGAGCTTCTGGATCCCAAGTGCATCTCCTCTGCCATGTCCCTATCCCAGGCAAAGCACAGAAAAGAGCTGCATGCCACAGTGGCCAGTGACCAGCCACATGCATCTATCCTTATTTCAAATCAATTCCTGATAGTTGTACCTGCATGATTCAACACTTCTTCACTAACTCCATCTAAAAAATGAGCTCCTTCAAGGAGGAACGAAAAAGTTCATTTCTAGCAGATTCAAGGTGAAGGGTGTGATTTGCAATACGCAGTCACAAAATAGCATAAATAAGGTCCTTGTGAAATGGCTACTATGCAGGAAAACCCATGCCCAGAGCAAATGCCAACATTCAGCCAGGATCCTCTCTAATTTAATATATTTTGCTTTCTCTCTGCTTTCAAAACAGACCAGCCCCACTTGTACTCAGGGCAGTAGGGGCACACACTTGGAGAGAAGAGACATGAATTTTCACCACCACCACCCCCCTCAAAAAGTAAAACCTAGGTCTTGGCACCACAGCAGGGCATGCGACCCCCCAAACCACTGTTCAAGGGCTGCACTGCAATTCCTGCTAGAACAAGCATTTTAAAAGAAGACTCATTCACATGCTTTGGTTTTTATAAATTAACCTAGTCCAAAACTTCTAGAAAGGACCTCTGTGTTGTACAGCCCAACTCAACAATGGTGCCTCCTGACAGGGCACAAAGGCAGGTACAGGCTAGGAAATGTCTTCCTTCTCAATATTTTCAGTGCTTTGGAAATTAGGAAGCTCCGTCAGGAATGTGACATTTAAGAAAATCAGCTAAGGATTCCTACCATGTTGGAAGTAGGTGCCAGGAGCTAGCCCCACTGAACCAGCCCACAATTAGAGCATGCACAGAAACCAAAGTTCTTTAGTCAAGTGAAATACTACATTGAAAGTCTTTTCTCAGCCTGAGTTAGTTTTCTTCTGTCCTTCCATGTCTTACTTATCTGCAAATTGCCCAGACAGTCTCTCCATGTACATGCAACCACAGAGCTCAGTGCAGAAGAGCTCATTCAGAGCTTGACGACTTCAATAATAAAAATGCCAAAGAATTACCTAACAACTTACCTAATTTCAACTGCAAAGCCTGTTCAGATCATACCACCACCTCCCCACAGACAATCCAGCTCTGTTTGCTTTCACTCTCACCAAGTTACTTCAATTTTCCAAGCCAAAAACTTGCCTTTTCCTTTGGCTCACTGGCTGTTCCAGATAGTTTTTATTTAAATTTCATTTCAGGAGCATTCGATCATTACCTGTTTTACAGAACTCCCCAGTCATCAATCTGACACATAAATGGCAAGTTGGTCAACGAGAGACAGGCTATGCAAAGTAGACAGGCTCTGATCTGCCAAACTAATACGTGCTGAGGCATTCATTAGTTCTTAATGATTATTAAATCTTATTGGATTACAATAAATTTGGCTTTACTAACAAGAAAATGGAAGCTCCAATGTGCTTTATGCAAGAACACACCATTTAAAAGGCTGAGAGTCAGGTCAGAAACTACTTAAAAGCTCAACTCTTCTTGCCTATTTTTATTATAGAGCTAAAGTCTTTCCATCCAAACTATTGTTCAAAAAAAGAAATATTTTTCACAGGAATTACCCTAGACCATTACTCCTGGCTAACTGTAGGCACCTGGATTTTTATATCTGCTAAAGTACAATTTCCTTTCCACTTCATGGCCCTTGTTTGGTTTTTCTCCATCCTCCAGTTGCTGGCCTATAACTGCCACAGGCTTCCTAGACAGAAAAACTGTGATTGCTCCACTCCAGTGAATTTTCAAGCTAAGCAGCCAAAAGTCAGTCTGGAGAGGAGACGCGAGACACAAAGGGAATCCAAGACCCCAAATGTGAGGTAATAAATTAAGCCAATGGCAGACCCAGGAATGAAACCGGAGTATACACAGGACCTGCTTAGCACCCTGACCCTGGAGACCAGGGATGGTGGTGGATGAGATGATGATCAGCCAGTTTCATTTCTGCTTCTTAGCATTTCTGGGCCATATTATTCCCAGGTTCTCATTCCCCAGAACAATTATGCAATAGCTGACTAGCAAACACTGCAGAACAAGTTGTAAGGTTGTAAAAGTTAAATGTCCTTAGGAAACCTAGAAAAATAAAATAAAATAACATTGAAACATCTCTATTGATTCTGAGCTCTGTAAAAGATTTATTTATTCAATTAAAACATAATCAACATAGATTAGGAGCCCAGTTCTACAAATGCTGTAGCACAGTGCAGTACAAAACTGCCAATGAATAACACTACCGATATGTGTCAGCGCCTTCTGGGGCAGGAATGGACTTTAAAGACATTTAAAAAATGGTAATCCTCACAAAGACAGATTTCTGCCTGCTCTCTCTTCCCCATCTCCTCAAATGTGCCATTTTCTCTCTCCCCACAGTGCTCTGTATTCAACCAAAGAATGTGCTGCATGGGGAAACAGGAGAAGCATTTGCAACACCAACTTTAGCAAGAGAGGGTTAAGTTACTTCTCTTCCCATGCTCTTCATCATGACGTTAAAAGTTTTATGATATTGTTCGTGAACAAAACCCAAGTACCAGGTCCCAAGGCACACGGCTCTGCCCCGAGGAACCCAGTCTAGTTAAGCTCACGACCCCGCAGATACAAACACCGGAACCAGAAAGAACTGCTAATTCTATTTCTGTCTGGATTTATGGCATTGTTGCAGACATGTCACTTGTGCATCCCCTCTTTCAGCCAGCAGAATATGGAAAAATGGGTTTAAAAAGAAAAAGGATGCTATCTTTGGCTCAGCCAACGTGAGTTCGACAAAAAGCAAACATAAGCCAACCCAGTCCAACAAATTACTCATGCCAGAGACTATCCACTCACGTGAACTTCTGCAACGCCTACACTCCTATCCCCTGGCTCAGTCCCTGCTGTGAGTCAAAAGACAGAAAAACAGCAGAGAGCTTCACTGCTTGGCTTGTTTGTCCGCCCCTGAATTCCTGGTGTGCAGCTCTGAGCAGCTGTGATGGTAATCCACATCTGAGCCCTGTCAACCGACTCTGCTCTGATGAAAAGTTGCTTTACTTTTGCTAATCCTTCCACACAACACCAGTCAGTGCCACAGGTCCCCCTGCACCACCCCAAGGGACATTCATTACAGAGGATGAAGTGCCGAGGTCAATGCAGGGTCTCAAATTTTGTCTTACTGTTCTAAGAGGGTTGTAAGACTATTCACTGAGCTAAAAGAAATGAAAAGCACAATGATTTCCCTGGATGTCACCTCTTGCTACAACACCAGATCACCTACTCTTATCACATTTTTCAGCTTTCAGCAGAGAAACAAGAACACTTCTCATTTATCTAAGCCAGCTCCTTGCAGTGGGCTCAAAGAGAATAATCTGGCTCCCAGATGTCCTTTGTAGCTCCTGCTCCAAATTCCTTTCCCTACCCAAACCCAGATGCCTCTCTTTTATTCTCCTTTTTCCCCCTCTCTCCATGCCCTGTTTGCTGCCCTGCTGTGCTGTAGCTCAGGACAGGCATGAGCCCCTGGGACAAGAGACTCAATGTGGGCTGCCAGGTTGGCTTCCGAGCCTCTATAGGAAATCACTCTGATGCCCAATGGTGTGGATGGGTCAGGGAAACATGAAGGGTGAATTTGCACCAGTGACCAGCTGATAGGACACGGAGAGTTACAAGCAACCAAGTGTGTATTTTCTACCAAACAAAGCAATGGCCAAACTCCTGAATACTTTGAGAGCATCAGGACTTTGTTCACCACAGTGCAATTTTCCAGCATCAATATCCACCATCTCCCCATCCACCTCAGCCTTGCTCAAGTCTCATCTAATGAAGGCTGAACTGAGCATGTTCCCTGAGCATTGTGGCCAGCTCATCCTGTCAGCTGCATCCCAGGAACGTGAGCTGTTATTAGTGGGAAACGCAGTGCTGTTTCTTCTGTACAGACACATCCAAGACAGCCAAGCTACAGCTAAACACACAACCTTCCTTGTAGCATCAGCTTGGTCCACATGCTGTGCTATCACAAGTCACTGATAACCTCATAACTCACAAGTGAAAGACTGGAGATGAACACTGTGGATATTATGAAAGGTCATAGCATGATTCAAAACAAAGCTGGGGTCCTGCAGTACCTTCTGCTCCTGGTTCACTGGTTTCACTGCAAGCCTGAGGTGCTTGGGAGCTCTCTTTCAGCTGCAACACATCAACACTGTTTGCTCTTACACATCCAAGAATGGAGAAAAGCAGGGAGCAGAGTGGAATTCAGGCAAATCAGGAACTGTGAGCAGGTAGATAGTACATAAGGACTTTTGCCCTGAAAGACTTAATTGTCTTTTCCTCCAGTAAAAGCCAATGAGCCAGAGCTGATAAATTCAGTGACCACTTTCTGCTTCCACCAGGCTGCACCCACGCAGGCACCTGCCATGCTCTGCAGGCTATCCAAATCCTGGGGTAGGCACTGAGGTGGTGGAAAGAGCAAATAGAACAGTCTCCAGACATGAAGTGAGCCTCTCCTCATGCTCCATGGCCTTGGGCTCTGGGCTTAAACAGAACCACAGACAGAGCAAGAAGGATGTGGCTTTTATTTTAGCTGGGGGCAGGCAAGGGAGAGAAAAGTGTTTGATTTTGATGGTATCCACTATATTTACAAGGAAAGACTGTGAGAAACATTAACCAGGAAGAAGAAAGGAAGTGATTCAGTCTTGACATACTTCAGGCTGGGGGTTGTGTTTAATTTTTCCTTTTTTTCCTTCTTCTTTGGTCTTTCTCCAACAATATCACTGCCGGAGGCAAGGTCCTTTTCAGAACTACACCTCTGCTACTTTATCTCTCCCTCATTCTTCTTTCCAAGGTCACAAAAGCCATCTAAAGCCCGAAAAGACATGCAGTGGCAAAAAGATGCATCCTGAAGGGCATCTATCAGGAAAATGAAGCACTCTGAAGAGTTGCTGTGTCTATTTTCCCCTGAGCCTACAGACAAGTGAAAACATTTTCTTCCACATTCCCTAATGTAAATTAAAACAGTCCCGAGAGGCTGCACCCCCACACATGCACATGGAGACAAGAGCTGACTGCAGCATTCGGGGCAAGGAGTGTCTCAGATGCTTGATTGATGTCTAATCTCCAGTCCAGGCACCAAGGAGGGGCTGGAAAAGAAGTCATGCCCTTTAAAAACAGAAAGATTGAGTCTTTTGAAACAAATCTGAAATGATGGAAGATTTCAGCAGATGTGACCACAGTGATTTCACCAGATGTGATTGTATCAAGGATCTAATAGAAAAGAACTTCCCTGCTGTTCCATCAGGCTAAAGCCAGGCCTGAAATATCCTTTTTAGTCTTTTGATGACATCAAGGATAAAAGCCAAAGGGAAGTTAGGTTTTGATTTATTTTTCCCTTGCTTTTCTTTTTTTTCAGGCACAGAATAGTTTTACCTGGTTTTTGTTGCTGGATATTAGCAGGACCAAAGGAAAACACTTGAAAAGTTTAAAGAGGGCTGTTCAAAGGCATTGTTTGGTGTCTCTCAGACACTGCTGTCACTTAACTGAACAACATTTCGACAACTCTGGTGACTTCTGAAGAACTCACCATAGGGAGGCAGGCAGGCCTACCTGGAACAGTGCTTAAACGGGGTGGGTGTGATCATCCACTAAACACCAGCCTATATTTACTGTCCAAAAAAGGGCCAATAAATGTGCCAAGTATCTTCCTTTGGCAAAGTTCACACCAGTAGCTGTGCCACTGCAAATTGCAGGAGACACAGTAAGGTAAAGGGAGTTGCGCTCCTGAGGTCCAAGCACAGGTCAGCCAAACCTACAGCATGGGTCTGGCATAGGCACAGTCCCACATTCCATTTCTCCACTCCTGGGAAACTCAGATAGCACTGGGCATCCAGACTGAACTAATTTCTGAAGCAACAAGGTGTTGCGAAGAACTGCATGGGCTTTCAGCTGGGGCAAATGAACAAGCAGATGATGAAAAGTTAATTTGCTAAGCATTGCTAGGAGGCACCTTGCAAAACCTTAACAACTGATTTAAAAACTCTGTGATGTAGAAAGCTTATGAAAGGGGCAAATAATAAAAATATTTAAAAAAAAACCCAAAACACAGAGAAAGTAGGTACCAGAAAAAAGTATGAAACTAGAAGGCATCAGTCTCAAAACAAAGAAAAGGGGGTAGGTGTTTTGTCACACAACACACTGCTAAGCTGTGGAGCTACTTCTGCTGCAAGACTCTGTGGTTGCTATCAGCTTACATGGATTTCAAAAGCAGCAGGAGAAACACGTAGAAGAAAACTCTATCAAGATACATGATAAATAAAAAATGTTCTGTACATCCCCTTAAACATTTTTCTCTGGCTACCACTGATCTGATTTGGCTCTGCAGACATTCACATGGAGTCTCCACTCATGTTTTCTGTCTGCTCTCTGACACCTGCCAGGAGTCACTTCTGCTGGTGGGCACATTCCAGTCTTTGCAGGTAAATAACTGACCATCACCTTAGTGAGAGGGTTTGGACCAACACCTGGAAATCCACTTCTTTCTTCCTTGTAGCCGAGACAACAGAAATCACAGCCAACTGCACGCAGCCTCCTGGGACGCACAGATGAAAGACAGCAAAGACTTTGTTGCAGTTATGAATCTGTATAACAATAAAGATCTGTATTTCCCTAGAGATTAGTGTGACAGGCACTGTTCACATACAGTACCTAGGAAACATCCTCATCCCCAGGAGCTTATCGTCAACTGCACACGAGCCGCAGGAAGGGAAAGCAGTTAGAGGGGTGCAAATGAAGTGGTGCAATTCAGAGATATAACCAAGCTCCTTCAGGCTACCAAGATGAAGACACTAATCCAACTGGCCAAGCCAGCTCCTTAAAGGACACTTAATTCTCTATTTTCTGTCCTAGCCCTGACAAAACATGTGGGAAGACAACAAACTTCTGTCCAAGACATCCAACCTTCAGCTGCAATTTAACTGCAGGATGGCGCTGATTTCACAAGACCAGAAGGCTGGATCCAAGATGTCACCATGCTGGACACTGGCTTGTGTTTAAAAAGCCATTGTCCTCTGCTTATCCTGAGCCAGGCCTCAATCCCAAAACGAGCACCTTGGCTCTGCTCAGGGGCAGGATGCGCAGCAGAGCCCAAGGACAACATTTCCTTGCCAGCAGCTCCTGCCCCCAGTGCTGGAGGGAAGCTTTTGCCACAAATACTCATGGTTTGTCCAGACTTCTCAAGAGGATTTGGCCTGGATATTAGATGAATAAGCAGAAGCATAAAAAACCAGATGCAGATGGAACTGCATCACAGAAGTTTAGCTAAAAGGCTCCATGGCCTGGGGCACACTCTGCTGAAGCACTGAGTCCAAGACCAGCAGTGGACAACTCTGGTGACTGATGGGACATGGACAACAGACCATTAGATTCACAACAATCCCATTGTCACCCCTCAGGACAACAGAAGGCAATTATGCGACAGGAGTAAAGAGTATGCAGCAAATAGGTCAAAGCACTCAACAAGATCCTCCTTGCAGCCCATGGGAATGCTTGTCAGTGTCCTGAAACTAGAGATGCCAACACAGAGGTCCTGTGCTGTCTGATACCCTCAGCCACTATCTGCTTTGCCTCAGGACAGTGCTGTCCAGCTCCCTGCTGCCTGCACCAGAAACTTATACTTCTACCTTGGGCATTTAAACATGCACCCAGCTTTTCTGGGTTTCTGACCATTGCATTTTGCTCATGGAAGTAAATCCTGGAAATGTCAATGTTGGCTAAATGGGGCTTTTAAAACTGCAGTGCTTCTCTGAGCCTCTACACCAAAAAAGAGAGAAATGACAAAAGCTATTCAGTCAACCAGAGGATCTTCATACTATGGGCCAGCTAGTATGTGGGGAAAAGGCACAGTAATCCTCAGCACATCAAAGCAACAGGATGGATTTGATAAGGAATAGTTAGGGGATGAAGAGAGAGGAGGAGTCCCACAAGCCGACATCTGCCAGAGCAGCAGACCCGACAGTCCTGAGAGTTTACTTAACATGTCTGATCAAAAGCTTTGAGAGTCTTGTCTGTGTTAAGCGCTACCAGATGCAAAATCAGCAGCAAGATGAGAAGTGTATTAATAAACTAAGGAGGCACATAAAGTTATTTGAAAACTGAATGGGGAAGATGGGGAGAGAAGGGGGAGAATAAAACCAGTTTATTTTTCCATTAAGGCAATTTAATATTCTCTGGGTGGAGTTACAATCACTCGTCCTTGGGAATTAAATTGAATTACTGAAACATTCCTGTTCATCAGCAGAATATACAGTATGAAGTGGGATATATCATTTTTTTTCTTTATGCTTTCGGCAGGACATCACTGCCTCTTTATTCACAGGGCAAGAACAGCTGGCCATGAAATCCTTTTGACCCAGCATGACTTTTACTGACTTTAACTAACTTTACAGCAGCAGGGAATATATCCCTTTTCTTTTAATTAATGCAATTACATTAGGACTCATTATTGACAATTATGGTGACTGTTAAAAGTTTCCCCTTTCTTTGCCCACTCTCCCACCAACTTAAAATCTGCTTCAATATCGTCACAAATTAATGTTTAATTAGCCATCAAGCAGAGCTGATGTTCCCCGCAGAGTATTGCTGCTTACAGAAAAACTAAGAAATAGGAGAACATAGCGGATATTTCATCATCTGCCTCCAAGGGGAACCATAACCAAAGAGTAACCAATTACCCCAATACAGTTGGGAAGTTTAATCAATGTAGAAGCCAAACAGCTCATTAAGTGTCCACTGCAATAATGGAAGACCTTCCCACTGACTCATATGACATGAATGTTACATTTATAAAAGATCCAATGGTGATGTCAAAGAGCAAAGTCTCCCTTCATCTCCACATCCTTGCCAAGTCGTGATCATCTTTCCTTTTCTGGCATAAGAAAAGAAGTAAGAGGAGGATGCCTCCAACAGCACGGGATGTATCTGACAAGTCATGAATTACACACGCCTATGCACAAGGCAGTCTGTCACACCCAGCCCCCCAACTCTGGATTTATATCCCATAGGGGAAAACCACACCAAACACTGTCTCCTGCATGGTGCTGCGCCATCCAGGAGCAAGGGAAGGGCAGAACAGAGGGTGATTTTACTCCTTTCAACACTTGTGGTGAGTCTGGTGCTGACATATTTTGTCCAGTATGGGAGGCAGCATTTTAAGAACTTGAGACACATCCCAGAAAAGCAGAAACAGCTGAAAAGGAGACATGTAGAGAGTTCACTTGGTTTCACCTATGAAGGAGATTGAGTAGCTCGACAGCAATATCTAAACAGCTTCACAGAACAAAAATGCCAGATACCAAGAGATTGTCCAACCTAGCAAACCAGAAAAACATACAGCAGGTTGGGAAGTCAAAGGTAGGGAAATTCCATTTAGAAAAAACAGAAATATTCATTTCTGTGTAATACTGCAGGTAATTAAATGTTAAAACAAACTTCCAAGATTTCTCCACCTCTTGATGTCTGTGGATCAAGGCTGGATGCCTTTGGTCTCCCTGGGTGACCAGGTAAAGCTTTATGATCCATGATACACAGAAGGGCACTGCTGCCCGGCCCCCACACCGACAGAGGTGAGAAAGAAACAGCTCTGCCACATCTCTAAAGTTCTATTGACAACATTTTGTGTTTGCACCACTTTAACTGGAAATTAAATTTACATGAACAAACTTTATCCCACACAAGACTGCATATTGTGACAGTTAAATAAAGAGCTTTTTAAAAGGCACATGTCTCCAGCAATTTTAATCAAAAAAGATAGGTTTTGTTAAAGCTACCAATTTCAGAAAATTAAGGTTGACTAAAACTGTTTTTAAAAACTCCTTTTGGAATTTAATCACATATTAGAAACCCATATGCAGCTGCTTGTGTCACCTGCAAAACGACTGTATAAAACATAAGCATATGCTTAATTTTACACGTGTGCTTAAGTTCTATCAACTTTAATGAAGTTTAAGCACACAGCCAAGCTTCTCTGAATTTGAGAAAGCATTCCTGAGCATGGGCTGTGAAGCTACTATGAAATCACCACTGAGAAAAAAAGTAAAATTAAAATTGGCCAGTCAATTTTCACAGCTCAAGTAAGCACCAGGTCCAGAAATTAAACATATAATAACATACGTCTGAGTTTGTTTGCTTGTTTTGCTGTAATAGGAAGGGGTGAGTGCCAAAATGTTTGCAAGGATTCCCAGTGAACCTGGCAAAATGTCAGCAAAATGGATGTATAAAACTACATGAAAGTCAATGACTGGGGTTTGGCTTCTGCAGAAATGAGTCATGTTAAAAATCTACTATATGTCTCAAAGCTGAGAAGAGGAAAATCTGGACTCTGCCTCAGTCTACACGTTTTTGGAGTGGTCAGTGGCTGCAGTCCATGGGGCAGGCAAACCCCAGCTGGGCAAACCCCACAGCTCTGATTCACTGAAGAAGGTTCTTGCCTTAAAGAAATCTGCAATCTCATTTTCCAAACCATTACGCCCACTTCTACATTCCCTTCAAGGATGCCAGATGTGTGTCTGGTATTGGATTTGGCTGGCTGACCATGGGGTTTTCTTTCTTTTTTAACAACAACCTCCTCATTCAGACACCTTACGCTCTACCTATCTCCTAAGTGAGAACCTCAGCTGAAGAAAATGGACCTGAATTACACAGAAAGCTGAGCAACAAATAACTTGTGCTGTCTTTCCCCTGCAGTGAGAATCCCCAGTGTGCAGATCCCTCCCAGATGAGCTCCAAAGCTTATTTTGATACTGTCCATATGCAGACAAATTAATGTAAGCTGCTGTCTTTCAATAAGAATTCATGCATCAGAAAAAAAGTGGTGCCTCCAATACACATTAGACCTCAGGCAAATATCTTTTAACAGAGCCACAGAAGCCAAACAGGATTTACTTCTGCACAGAAAGTGTACTCCTTACCAAAGTGTCAGAGGCTCACCCGACCTCAGAACTTGAACCCATGTTGCTCCCTGATGGCAGCCCTACCACCACCCACGGGACATCTGTCTGCACAGATCTCAGCAGTGGCATCTTTTGAGAAAACACAGAGAGGTACTGCAGGGCAGAACTCACAGAATTTGCAGAGCCAGAGACAGGGGGAGAAAGGGGAGAGTGACTCAGGAGTGAGCAGAGTAACAGAACTGAAGAGGAAGGCTAGACCTGGAAGGTGATAAGACATGAGACTGTTTCCATGGCAAAAGAGAGACACAGAGATAAGGAAATGAAGAGAGAAGAAGCTGTAGTGCAGGACTGTAGAATTAAAGAAGTTTGTACAGCACCTTTGTCGCTTGCTGGCTTCAGCAACACTTGGAGTTGCTACAGCTTTCCTAAACATTTATATTTTACTTCTCACACCACTAAAATCAATACAATGATGTGTTCCAGATGCTCTTCCTTACCTGTTTTTTATTTGTTAAAGCTAATCAACATCACGCATTTTCATCAGCAAATCAAACTGAAAAATACAATTGTGGAGAACAGTCCTTCAAAGATGGAGTTTAATGGCAGAGACACGTAAAATTGTGTCTGGAACAAATTCTTTCAGCTCTGGTACAACACTTCTTATTGGTATTTCTCCCACCTTTTGGCTTTCTAAGCCACTGCACACTCTTCACAGAGACAACATTTTCTAACAACAAAACCGACCTTCATGGCAGCTGAAGCTGTTTTTCTCCAGCAATGGAAACTGAAAAACAGAGACAGGAACCTGCATTTCAGCCACTTCCATTCTTGGAAATTAGATGCTCTCACAACTTCTCCATATCCACATCTCATTACTGTTAGATAGAATTTCATCAAAAACAGGATGAAGTTTGCCTTACTCTTTAAAAAACTCCAGGGCTGTAAACCCAAATTTAGTGACAACTGAATTGTCCATTCAGGATGGCTCTATTTCTGTTTATCTTGTCTGACCAAAGCTCCTTTTAGTACTTCACAGGATCATAGTACTTAAAACACCAAAACCAAGGTGGAAATCTGACTGTCTGCTCTGTCACGTTCCTGACTACTACCATGCCCAAGCTGCATGGAAAGACTCTGACTTTCTAAACCACATCTTCCAGTCCCAAGAAGCTTCATAGAAAAGCCATAATAATTTGCCTCTGCAAGTTTTAGCATTCCTTCTTGTTACTGAGAGTCTGTTTGTTTTAGTCTTGTTGCTGCATTACAGTTCCCTAATGCAACACAGGCTACCCAGGATTTGAGACAGGAGCAACCCATCTTACAAGAGATTTTTCCTAGGACCTGCTAATCCAACAGAAGATACAAATAGCACTCAGAAATGAGAAGAATGGAAATTTCTTTTGCATTGGTCATGTTATCTCACTCTCTTCTATCACACAGCTCATCTGCTTTGATGGGAGAATTTCCACATCTTCATTATCTTTTTATTTTCCCTCTGCTTAAATAATTCTACCTTGGATACAACGATGTATTTGCTTCCTTTTTGTCTGTCACTGGCTGATACCAGCTCTGACAGGATAAAATCGCCTGCTTTTTCTGCATGCTCTCCATACCTCCCCTATTATTTTTCACATTCATATCTCTATTATCCACGGGTTACAGATTACCTCTCTGCAGGTGCCAGCTGTGGCTGACTCTGGCACTGCCAGTGAGACAGTGGCCCAGGAAGAAGTGCCCACAGGATCAAAAAGATGCCCACCAGGGCTTTTAACCTCAGGCACAGCACCAGGGGATCACAGCCTTCTGTTTGGACCCAAGCCGGTACATGTGCTGTGTCTTAGCCTCAGATGGATTTGCCTTGATTATCTCTGATCATTATAATCAGCAACACTTCTGACCTGTTTCCTCTCATGACTTTTTAGAAGGTCCCATACCCTTATTTACACATCTGTATTAGGCTTTTGCTTTCTTCTGTTCCCTCACTTCATCATGCTGTATGGCAGAACACCAAAAGATGCCCTGTTCCATCTCTGAAAGCATCTCCCAGCCTCAGACACAGCCCTCCTCCCAGAGAATGCATGAGTGTGCCCAGTGCAGGTCCCAGCGCATCCTGTGTGCTTGATTATATTAAACAATAACATAGCAAATACATTAAATAACACAGTAATAAGCATGATGTAAATAATGAGCAGTTAACTGTTTGGATCCTTGCTTACTTTGTAGTCCTTGCCGAGAGGTTCAGCTGTTACAGGCTCTCTTGCATTATAACATTGCCAAGATATTAATAGCCAGGCTGGGAGATGAATGGCAGGCTTACGCCATACAATTAAAACTTTTCCAGTTTACCCTTTCAGTAAAATGTGGTTTATTATAAGCATCTTTGTCTATTCTGAAGAGAGTAAGGAAAGTTACAGAGATGGGAACAGAGGTTCATTAAAGATTTAAAATAGAATGTGGTTTGGCATTGTAAAACAAACATGCGTATAAGATGGGTTGCATCAAGAGCTGCCTGAAAGAAGTGCTCAGTGTTCCTTCTCTCTTGTAATCCTGGATCTACTGGTCATGCTACCCACAAAAAGGGGTAAAAAAGCAGTAGTGATAATATATGCATGCTTGTTCCCGATAATGTGGAGGTCTGCTCTATATCCCCACTCACAATGCATTTCTTGTACAGATATCTACATGGTGTATACATATACACATGAGAAAATATGTTTATGTCTCATGCATCGCAATATTCATCAGCATATACAGATGTTATAGTACTGATTTTTCTCACCTTAAAGCCTAGAAACCTCTATTATAGAGCAAACACGTACCTACCCGCAGAGACCCACTGAGCACTTAAACATATAGAGAGCATACGTGTTATTTGTTTAAGTCTAATTTTGAGCACAGCACGTTCCTGTTTCTCAAACACATGAGGAAGGCAGAAGGAGGGAGACAGATGAAAAGCATTCCTCCAAAGCCAAGGTTTGAGTAAGAGGGTTACCATTACCAGGTAATTTATTTATACTTTTGGACACAGCTTCAATTTAGATAAAAGGCAGACACTTATCACACGGATTTTAATAAATCAGGTTAGGAGTCCCAAAAATCTGCAAAAGCTGGATCTCGAATGCAAGCAATACACACAGACTATGGCTTTATTTACAGAGTTGCTGGGAGCTACTGCTGCCTGCCCAGAGTCAGGCAGCCTGGCCAGCAGCAAGAGCTGCCCTGTATTACCAATGTTCCTTGCCAGCAAGCACCTACACCCAGGCCAATAATTCCAATGATTAACAAAATCTAGCACTAGAGGGAGGCTGAACACATGTTCTGCTCTTTTTGGCCTTTTCAGCTTCTCCAAACATTAAAAGGCAGGTGATTTAAAGCAAGTCCAGCATCCACAGGCAGAGCCCAGCCACTGAACAGGAGATGTGCTATTTACAGCAGCACCCCCCACTGGCAAAATTCAGGCTCTTTCCTCCCCAGCTACACATATTTGTCAGTACGTGTACCGAAAATGAAGAAATAAATTTTTAAAAAACAATAATTATAAAAAAATTCCTCTGTTCCGGCTGTTTCTTCAGCCGGTGAGTCACAGCCCGCAGAGGCACTGCTGCCGCCGCTCGCGGGGAGCGGAGTCAGACAGCAAAACACCTGGCAGCCTCCTCCGTAACAGGGATGAGGCTCTCGCTTCCCGCATCTATCAACACGTTCCCACCTTCTCCCAGGCGCGAGCACGAGGTAGAAGCGAGACGGGTCTCCTCTGAGCAGCCTCCTGAAGGAAGGCGCATACGCCTTCAGACAGCGTTTCAGCTTTTCTCTTTCCAAAATCCTTTGGCAATAGGAATTTGAGCCCTTCGGCTGATTTTCTACATATCACAACGGGATGATAGGACTAGTGAGTTCAGGAGGTCTGAACATGGGAATAGTTCCCTACTCATGTAGCTGCAGCCCTGCAGCTCCTCTAAGCATAGGAGGTTATAGCAAGAACTGGAATATTAAATTACTTCATATTTTACTTCATGCAACTGTTCAAAGTCTGATCATTTCTTCACTTTAACCCCCAACCTAAAACTACTTCTTCACATTCTCTTTATTGTATCCCAAATTCTGCCTGTGTTCAACTGCTGATAGTGTTTACTCATTAATTTGCAGTTCTTGTGGGATGTAGCAGACAGAAGTACTCTGGGATGCAGGAGATCTCAGGCCTATTTTTAGCCTCGTACTGGTCAGCTTGGTGACCTAGGCAAAGCACTTTCCCTGCTGCAGTTTCCTTATCAGGAAGAGACTGGTATTTCTTTTGTAAAGTGTTTTCTGGCCTGTCAATAAAAAAACACACTGATAACAGCCAGGGGTTGCTGGGAAAGAGGCATTCTCCCAGCTGAACACAATCCTCTCCTTCCCTTGTTGCAGTAGCATCTCAGATCCCAAATGAAAATCAGACCCATTTGCACATGCAGGTAATTAGTAGTGATTTTTAAATGGATGTTCTCCAAGATGGACTTGAGCAAGTCGGCAGCTGAGGGTCACATCTGCTCTGAGCCACCCAGGTCCTGCCTCAACATGAAATGCTGGGCTCTGAACCATTCCTTTAAGGAGAACTGGTCATTTCAAAGCCATTGGAGACCTGAAGCCCCCACAGAACCCATGATGCCTGAGACAGCCTTCACAAGGATGGGGCACAAGGCAGGGATTGGCTTTTCAAACCACTGTGCACAATCCTCATCCCTAAGCAACCCTGCCTGATGAGGAAGAAAGAAATTGCCAGTGCCATGAGCAAGGGTCCCTCTCTGTGATCAAACAGAGCACTCAAGAGGTGGCTGATGAGAGTTTTTCACTTTGGCTTTCCTTGGACTGGGCAGAATGCCTGTTTTGAAACTAGAAGGCAAAAACGTAATAAAAATCTGCCTCCCTCTCTTCCAGATCTATCTATTTCCCTTTGACAAACAGTGATTTCACTTTTCTTCCCATCCAGAATTTTTTTTTCTTTCTCTTTTAAACTGAGCCCAGGCCAATGTGGCAAAAGGCTCTTTGCTCATGTCCTTATTTGTCAAACACACCATCACCGCACCCTCACCACCATTCTGGGAACAAGTCCTTCGCCAGCTGACTGCAGCCAAAGGGGAACTTCCCAACACAACCCTTCCCCAGCCCAAGCACACTCTTTTTAAAATAAATATTTCCTCTTCTTTCTATTTTTTTAAGCATTCCATTTAATAAGAAAAGAGTTTAAATTTCTTTCCCCTTTTCTCCCCAGCCCTGCTGTGAATCCGAATATGACAGACCTAGATTGGAAAACAAAAATTACAGGAAAATGCCAGATCTATCACAAAGGTATTTCACGACCCAGCCCTCCTCTGATTTCCATCAGAGCATAGTGAGATACTAAAGTACCTTTTTGGATCTGATCCTAAGTGGCCAGTTCCACTGTCCAAATAGAGATCCAGAGATAAACAGGCCTATGAAAACTGGGCATGATTATTTTAACTGCTGCTCTTAAGCTACAACTTAAACTGTAATAATCTGTGCAGCTTTTAGCTCTCTGAAAACAGTAAAACACAAAATGATAATAAACTAAACATATATTCTGCTGTCCTCATCAACTTAACACTTAGTATCAAAAGCTTTACCCTTATTTCATAAGCTGTCATCAGCACTGTGCCATCCAGAGAGAAACTTCTGAGGTAAAATGGCTGATTTGCTGGAACAGACACATTTCAAACTCTGAAGGAGATCTGGGGGGCTCTAACCAGGTCCACAGGCTCCAAACCACCCCAGACAGCAGCTTCAGACCAGGTCAGTGCTCAGGACTAGGGTCTGCTGCTCCAGCACTTACATTTAGCAATGGGCAACATAGACAAGGAAATGAAATGGTCTGACATTGGAGAGCAAAATCAGCCTGTTGGAGCTTAATACAACACAGGCTCATGAGATCCCTGATTTCGTGCAACCACATCCTGAGAGCTAAGAAAGGATTCACAGCAGAAGGAACAGTCACCACTCATTCTGCCCCTTTAGCAAGAGAATGTCTGTCCAGAGTTGTGAAAATTACTTTGGTTCACAAAGGCATTAGGCAGCTTTCTCCATCACCACCTGCCCTTTTCCTCCTCTCCTGAGCTCTGCATCTCCCTTCAGCACGGCTTTTGCTGCTCCTGAAAGATAAGGAGCTAATCTTGCAACAAAAAATGCAGCTGGCTCCTGACTTTAGCCTTGAATTCTGCCTGGTCCTGATCTCCTACAGAGGACAGAAGGGAAAAGAAAGAGGAATACGTAACAAGTGAGCACAGATTAAAGGCAGGGAGCCGTGTTTGCTGCATTAAGAGTATGTCTGGCGTAGTAACAGGCAGGAGTGCTTGGGCAAAACTAATAGGCTTGTCTTCCACCTAACAGGATACCATGCAAAGGAATATTGCTCTAGCCAAACTTCTGCCAAAACCCAACACTCAACACAGCTCCAACCCCAGTTTCCCAAAGCTAGAAAGAAAGGGTGTGACAAATAGCAATTTCATGAGCTCAGCGTCCTGTTGGGTGGTTCTACCAAGGGGTCCATTCCTGTGACAGCCTTGAGCAGCTCAGGCACACTTTTGGACCCATGGCAGGAGGGAAGGCATGAGGAGCTGAAGACACAAGCTCCTCCTTGGGCAACGTGGCAAAGGGGAAGCCTGACCCTGAGGAATCATGTAGGGCACCACGACCCCTTCCCGCTACCCAGACTCTTGTGCAGGCAGCCATGCAGGCAGTGCCCTGCCTTCAGCAGGAGCCTGCTGCTCCACACTTTCCCAGGGTGCTCTGGAAGCTCCCCTGCTCCCACGGGGTCCACTCTTCTCAGAGAGATAAAAGACAGAACAACACTTGCTGGGGAATTACTTCATTCCCCCAAGGCTGGGAAAAGCCATGCTCTGCACTTGGCAAATGTCCCTGACGGCTGCAGCCTTTCGTGGCAACAGAGAATGCAATCCACATTAACCCCTTCCTGCTCAAAGGCTGCTTCCAACACTAAACCCACTGCAGGAACAGGCTGAGGCTTTGCGATAGCATCTGAACATGTTGCCAAGGGCAGGAGATCACAGAAAGCCCACGAGGGAGGGAAATGTTTTCCTTTTACCAAGGCACAAAGTAGATGAATTGACTCTAGAGTTTGTGAGAGGGTCAGGACCTAAGTCAGGGCTCTCGAATCCTGTTTAATGTCTGCCTGCTGGCCTATTCTCAGGTTCAAACCCACCGAGAGACACAGGACTGCCACAATCTTCCAGGGCCATCAAGGGCAGCTGCATGGCTGTCAGTACGTGGTTACACAACTCTCACTAACCTCAAACCTAGACCACGCTCTGTTTGTTCTCACTACTCCTCACAGAAGGCTCTTGCAGACCTCTGGAGCCTCAGTGCTTAGAAAATTTCTAAACACCAGGTTTAAGGCACTCCTGGCAAGCTTAAAATCTCCTGTTCCTGCACAGGCACCCACACAGAGCTGAGTTCAGGGCTTATTCTCCAAATGTATTTCAGTTTTGCAACCATACCCCTTCTCAGCGTTCCTTTTGCTAAGTTAACAAGACAAACTCTACCAGTCTCCACTGGCAAGATCAGCTCCTCACTCCTTGATCACCTTGACTGTCTGTCCCTGCATAATCTCTCCAGAATGTGCTTGAGCAAACACAAGAGTAGCCAGCACTACAGAAAAGCTTGCAATGTCTGCACAAAGGCGTTCATACCTTTCAAAGGTGTTCACAGTATGTCCATATCCACTTTGGACACACCATCACCACCTGATGCATTTTAGAAGTTGCATTTTCATCCAGATGACAAATCTAGAAGGTCCAAGCCAGCAAACAGGGGGTCAAAAGAGTCTCAGTGACATCACTGAAGCCTGGGCCAGGGCTTATTTGCTTCACTTAATTTTAGGCATTGAAATAAAGCACTTTTAGGATCAGATTACTGCCCTGAAGTCTCTCCACAGTCCATGGAAGGAGATGGCCATTCCAGAAAACAATTCATTCTGGGAAGGTTTCACTCCCATCCGCCATCACAAGGACATAAAGCAATTAGTCTTCTAATTCAAGCCGGATGGGAAAAATCCTCTAATAGCCCAGCAAGTTTTGAATGGAAATATTCCCTGTTTGACAAACACAGCTTGCTAAAGTTGAATTGGTTATTCCTGACACATGATTTTAAACCACAGAACTTTGCCACCTCATTTTATTATCATTCATTCATTTCCACAATTTCTTGATCAGTTCTGCATGAATGATAAAATTCTTGCTTTCTTACCTGCACTTTGTAAGTAACATCATCCAGAGGGGGTGGGGGAGGAAAGGCACCTTGTGGTGATGTGATGTTCCCAAGGTCATCCACAGGAGGTGGCGGAGGAGGAAGAAAGTCCCCTAGGAAAGAGAATGGGAGAGTTTAGGCTCACAAGCACTTCCCCACACCATGACATGGATGATCAGAATGAACTCTGCCACACTTGCAGCTCTGCCAATTGGTACAGGACAAAACACAATGTTTAACCATTAAATCTTCAGCTGCAACCTGCACCCCTCGCTGCTTCAGGAGATGGATATGACAGCTCAGTAACACTGGCAGATTGCTTAGAGGTGCTCAGACCGCACAGCAAAAGGTGATGTGCCTCAAAGCCTGAAGGCACCAATAAGCAGCTCCACAGGATAAAGTTGCATCTCAAACCTGCCACAGGCAACTACAAAACTTGCAATAATGAACACCCCGTGTCAAACCTTGCAACGGATCCCATCCAATTCACTCTGCTTGAGTGCTAAAAACTACACCAACTCTTCTTGATCCCTGTAAAGACAGCATCACGTGCTGTCTAAAAGTAGGGATTCCCTGCTGCAGGGGACAGAGGCCTGGAGCTGGAACCCAAAATCTAGACCTGCCCATCTCCTGTATCCCTGCTTCTTGCAGGCAACCACACACTTTGCATCTCCCTCTCCCTATCAGGACTTTATAACTTCATGTAAAGAATTTCTGGGAAGATTACAGAGTCTTCTCAGTGACAATACCACATCATGGTCCAGTCGCAAGTGCAGAAACATCCACCTCTTTTAACTTGGGAGGATTTTTACAAGGAGACTGATGTACAAAATTTCTACACTTCAATTTGTTCATCCTAAACTTCCAAAAATGTTGATGGGATGACAAAGCAGCATACTGGCTGTGAAGCCATTCAGCTTAGCAGAAATGGGAGATAGGAGTAGAGAGAACTTCATGGGACATAGGAGCAGAAAAGAGATAGAAAAACATGGGCAGAGCAGCACTGATTGCAGGCACCAGGATACCAGGCTCTCAAAGCACCTCCTAAGGGTGGAAAAAGAGTATTTGCCATTAGTACTGGATTTGTCTCCTGGGAAGGCAGCTGGCTGCAATTTGGACCACTTTGGTATGTTTTTATTTCTTCTTATGAAGCTTGCTGTTGCAAAAAGAGCTGTTTGCAGTTGGCTCTTCTGTGTGCAGCACCAGGCATGTAAGTTTCAGATTAATAAAAGTGTATATACTCCCTACTTGACCCTCTCTATCTCCCTGCAGCATCACACTGCATCCCAGCTAGAGACCCTCAGCACCATCCCCAGGCTCTGCTTAGAGAAGCATTGAGCCAAAACCCTGTAACTTGCAGTCCTGTGCCCAGGTTCAAAGCCCTGGGCTCAGCCCAGCCCAGGCATAGGCACCAGCTGGGCAGCACCACCAGCAGGGCACCTCGATGCAATCTGCCATGGGAAACAGATGGGTCTGAAGCCCTGGAAACTTTTTCTATTTCTAATCACTCTGTGAAAGACACAAACTCTCTCTAGGACTTTCAGGGATGTTATTTCCCAGGAAACTAATTTCTTCCCATTTCCCCCAAAGTGAGCATGGATGGGACTCAAAAACCCCCCTCTGAATCCCTAAGAAAGTATCATCCTAAATACAGATGCTCAAAGACAGTTTGAAAACAACACACTGAAAACTAATTTAAGACTACCATGTTGCTCCAATACATAAAATCCCATGAAACCTACTGGCTCATGCTATTATAGAGTTCAGGATTGATTTTAAAAAATATTACATGCAATAACATCTGCAGTATCCTTGTCTTTGCCCTGTAATTAATCCAATCTTTTATTTCAAATCATGTGAAATATAATACGGAGTAAAAAGGAAAGTAGAAAGATTTTGAAATTAGTATCTAAGTGTTTAGTTCTAAAAAATGCTGGGACATTTGAGTGCTAAGTAAACTTTTCTCCTTTGCTCTGAAAATGACCCTGCAACCAGCCAACGCGATTTTGCAAACAAATTCAACTCCAGCGGACACATACTTCCCAAAGAATATGCTTCAGATGATGTTTCCCCAGTTAGTCCCGGCTCTGATGCCAAAGACTGATCTCCCTGCACAGCACATTAGTCAGACGCTCTTGCTTTATTACAACCACTCAAAACACCTAAGAAAAATCGAGGTAGAGAATGTGTTGGAGTGGATGAGACAGGAAAAAGGGCAGATTTTGTGTATAAACAGAAGGGAAAAATAACAACTGCTGTAATAGAAGGGGAAAACAATAACTGTTAGAAAAAATACAAACCAAATACCATTTTGCCCCTTTGGAAGATTCATTCCTCCTGAAAGAGAAAAAACATTGGCAAGATTTCTCAGAAAAGGAGGAAAGGGCAGAAAAAGAGAAGAGTCCTCTCCTAGAGTTTGGAAAAAAACACTCTTCTTTGTAGTAGGAGACAGCTGGTTTTACTGCATCCCAGACTAGCTCTACTGACTCCTTCCCGTGTTAGATAAGCTGCTGGCTCCACTTTCCCCACAAATAGGAAGATTTCTAGACTGGGAAGAAAAGAGCAGATGCCTGATGAACTGGGGGGACCTTGCAGATGTTCGGCCTTTTCCTGGTCCTCTGTGACCAGATGGACTTTTCTCCTTCACAGCTTTAGTTATTTATTCTGCCACTGCACTTTCCTCTTTCCCACACACAGCCACAGGACCCAATGCTGTTCCCACTGCACTCACAGGAGAGTATTCCCTTGGATGCCGAAGGGAAAGCTGTTACTGTATTATTATTATTGGCATTGCTGGAAGTCTCCCTCCGGCAGAGAGGGAAGCAGGCAAAGATGAAAATCTGTGTCCTGAGCAGCGTATGATTCTAGATGATGTGTGGAAGAAACAGGTCTAAATTTGAGGGAGTAAAAGAGGAGCTTACGCTCCCTTTAAGGCAGGGTGTCCCTACAGTGTTCCTTGGGGACTTTTCTCAACCCCAAAGCTTTGCAAGCCAGACAGATTTTGCTTGCTTAGAGCTGGGCAAGCCGTGGGAGGAGGCAGGAAAATCCACGTTCAGAGGAAGCATATCACTGCCACCCACAGCTGACCACCTTCAGGATCAGACAGCTACGTGGGCAGCTGTCTGGGGAAGGGACCGTCCCCTGGTCTGCATGGATGCACCGGCAGCCGCAGGGGAATGGGGCTCCACATTACCAGTTAACCATGGGCTGGTGGAGGGCACCTCCCGCCCTGAGCCCTCACTCTCTCCTGACTGATTTAGCCTGGCTGTGAATAAGGGATAAGAGGAGCAAAAGGCTCATTAGTATTGAGTACTGTTCAGCACTGAGGCTGGCATTTTGGTCGACTTTCACCTGGCATCAACCTGAACACTTGGATGTACTTCAAATTATAAGAGTGACTGCACTGAGTTCTGTCAACAGAAAGACATCAAGGCATCTCCAGAAAGCAATTTGTACTTCAAGGCAGGTGAAGAGACTTGCCTTCTGATGGGAAGTCTCCCCATGGAGGCAGCCTGGGGCAGGCATGTTTGGAGGCAGGGAATCACATCCTGCCCCTCTTCACACTGCGACACAGCCTGCCTTCAGCTCTTACAGTGAGAAATCTCTACCCATTACCATACATTTAGTAGAGAAAATAAACACTCCTTGTTGCACCAGCTACTTGTTCCTTCTTCTTACAGCTGTGAAGACCGTGAGTCAACCTACAAAGGGGCTGTGGAGTGAGACATATGAGCCAGCTTGGTTATTTCAGATACAACAGCGCAACACGCCATGAAACCGCAGCTCTGAGCTCTCCTCTCAGACCAGTGCCTGCTCCTGCACTGGAGCATCACCTGATGCAACCACAAGAGATCATACTGTCAGCTCCAGTAATGTTCCACTCTAAGCAAAATGTTTGTATATTGTACATACAAGTAATTAGACAGAAACTGAGTCCATCATGGCTATGCTAGGAAACTATAGCAGAGCCATAAGGAGAAGTGATGTCTGCCAGGCCCCAGCCTGGCTTCTGGCTCCAACGGAATCTGTGGCATTGCAGATGCACTTGCAAGGTGTTACCCTTCTCTGTCCCAAAATTTTCTCTTTTACACTTTCCAAGGAGATTTAGGAATTTCATTATTACACTTTTAAGTATACACATAAAAAATTGTTCAGAGCCTTAATAGACATCTCCGTCAGCACAAGCCTGTCAGGCTGAACAGAAACTGGTAACATTTTTGCCACTGGCTGATCGATGCCTTCTGGGTCCAAGTATGAGCTGAGAAAAACATCCTTTCTCATGCACCAAGCACCCTTCTCACTTACAGTCTATCCTTTAGATTTTTAAGTGCACTTCAGGTTTTGCAGGATCCGGCTTGTGTCTCAGTTCTTTGTTTTCAGGAGATATATCTGCCAGTCAACAAATGAATTGCAGCACAGTAATTGCCTCCCCCCTTGACTGACACAGTTGTTTAGACATTAAGATTTGCAGCTTTGGAACTTCTAGAAATGAAGAAGGTCTCACATGTTCAGTAAGAAGAGACTCTTTGGGGGGAAACCCCACATATATACAAAAAATATATATATGATACAATACAAAAAAATCAAAACTATTTCTTCTCTGAAACAATAAGTTATTGAAACCTATTGCTCTGGATTTCTTCCACTGTTACTAGAGCTATAATAAAGTATTAGAGCTTTCAGGAGTAGCACATTAAAAAAAAAATGGGTTCACACTGGTCTTCCCAGATCTCTGACTGACATCTGAGGACTATATGCCCAGATGTTTTTCATTTTTCTCCTTCCAAGCAAAAATAACCTTTCTCATCGTCATCATGATAGTTTCTAACTCTGAAGCTCATCTGGAATCAGTCTGAATCACCTGAAAAACACAACTCAAACCTGACTTAGAGACCAGACTAAGGACAGTGATGGAGTAAACCCCTCCCTGATGTGTTTCTGTCCTGATCCAAATGGACTCCATTTGGCAAAGTACTGAGCAGATACAGGCACTGCCCAGTCAAGTATTTACCTTCTACTGCAGGAAGCCAAAGTTTGGTATTTGATGATATACATTGAAACAATTAGACTTTACATCTAAACCCTAATTCATTGAGCACTAGACTAAAATATGGTTGATTGAGGCTACCATGAACCTGTATTCCACAATAACCATTGCAAAAGCCTGCAGAATATCAGTATTACTAAGTGGTCTGGGAAATTTCATATTGCAAAGTGACGCCACAGGATTTTTATGGAAAACTTCAGCTAGATGTGACCTGGTGGCTCTGAAGTGTGAACACACATCTTACTAAGTTTCCCAAAGTGAATATTTTTCCTGTAACATCTGTATTTAACACACATCATTAGACAAGGAAAGCACATGATTTAAATAATGTTTTGGTCACAACCACATTGTGAGAGGTTATTGACTCCACGTAGGTGCAGGGGAAAATGTTGCATGATGACACACCAGCTCCTCAATCCACCTAAATATACTACATTGGCCTGTGATTCCTAAAATAAAGCACCTCCAACAACCCAAAGCACTGTTTAAATTACCACTCTTACCAATCACTAATCCTACCATTTCAACTACTTGTGCTAATCAGCTACTGTATTAATAAGCATGAGGGAAAAAAAAAGCCCCACACTGGCTAATTTCATCCTCCGCATTTAAAAATGGAATACCGAGTCTGTCAGGTAGTTGCACTGAAAATTTACTTCACCACCTGCTAGCTGAAATATTGCTTTTATGGATTTATATTGTATTAAAAGGTCACTGGCTGTTTAAGTCTTAAACAGTTTTAATCATTCTAAAAGTCTCTTAACAGTAAGAAAAGGAAGCTCAGAACAAACAGCAGCAGGGATTCTAATTAAAAGGGCCAATTCATCTAATTTTATTTGGGGTTAATTATTCAGGATTCACTCTCTGATGTGTAAGGAATAGCAATTAGTAATTTTAGTGATTTGAGGAACATTGGAGGTGTAATCAGTTAAAATGAGTGAGTGTTTACAACACAAGATGTTGAATTAGTTTCTCCCAGCTGGAGAACAGGAACATTAGTCCCCTACAGTTCAGGACTATGAATCGCAGTCCTGCTTAAAATATTCTCTTCAAATAATAATAATAATAAAAAACTCCAACAAAACAAACAAACAAAAAAAACCCCACACCACACACCAACAATCATCTGTTAATTTTGTTTACTACATGAAAAGTCAATAGGCAACGTGTACCATGGCAGTTTAGGTATCCTCCCCTCCACCTTCACCCTGCCATCCAACTACTCAAACCCCTGGGATTCATTGGAAACAATTCCCAGCAATTTTCCTATCTGTACAGCTCCAGTCAGACTTGCACCCTCCTGCCTTTCACCACAGCTGGCTGAGATAATGGAAGAAGCAGGCTGTGAAACTTTGAAATGCTAATTAACTTCAGTGGTTAAATATACAGAGGAAAAATGACCGTGCGATTAACTTAAAACCTCTAGGTACAATTCTTCTTGCAAACACAAATCCAAAATAGCTCTGCTGGAATTGCTCTGGATTTCTTCCAGTGTTACTAGAGCCAGAATAAGGTACTAAAGCTTTCAGGAGTAGCAGATGAGACTCTGATGGGGACAGAGGAGCTGCGTGGGAGTGTGTCAACAGGGAGATCCAGCACTGGCTGCTTTGACATTTGGGGCTGAGCTGAGGCAGCAGTTCAAAAGCCATTTTTTAGCCCCTCTCAAGAGGTAACTGGGCTTTACTAGCATCCAGGCATAGCCAGGTGCTTCAGTGGGACTTGGAGGCTGGACCCCTTGCATTGACCACAAGTTTGTGACTATTAAAAGGGTGGCATTGGCAGGTTCACCGCAAGTGATGCAGCTTTTAGTGAGCAACTTAATTTAGAAAAAACGGATGCTGTTGTTACTGTCCTGTACAAAGATCTTTCACTCCAGCTCTGGTCACCAACAGGGGAAATCCCCTCCACCCCAGGGCTCACAACAGAACTCGCTGACCTCCCTCTCAAAACACCCCAAAGGCAGTAATTAGCACGAGGATAGGAAAAAAGGGCTCAGTTCCCCAAATTATGCAAAATCTCAGCTGCTTTGCCACAGTGGATGCCCCTCATTGTGAAAGCAGTGGGTTTTTTTGATGAGACTGCGTTTTCATTCAACTGGTGGCTGCAGACACCAAGCCGTGCCATCCTTCCCAGCAAATCATAGCCGATGCTCCTGCAGTCCCAGTGGTCACAGGGAGGGGCAGGCAGGTACAACCCAGTGCGGGGTTGTCCTCCCCCATGCACATCAGCCGAACTTCCTACACATCACATTTGCAATACACACCACTAAGCACAAAGCCATCAATACAAGGCTGCATTTTGACTCTCTAGCTTGTTTTTCCATGTGACTATGGGGCAGAGCACTCCAGCCAATGTGCCACACCAACCTCTCTGCCATAGAGGTAACTTAGTTTGTTCACCTCAACAACCCCTTTTCTAAACATGATGCAAGTACACCAGCTCTGCTCCCACGCTGAACACATCACACATGGCAGTTACCTTGGTACTGCTGATGTCTACTAAGATGAGTGGTCTGCTAGTATCAGCTCTGTGGAAAATAGATCGGTCCTTCACTAAAGCTTAGTGAAGTACTAAAGTTGAGCCAATGCAAGAAACAGCCCATGGCACTGTAAAACTTTAATTAAAATCTGTGCTAAAATAGAAGATGGAAGCAGAGCTGCAAGATTAACAAAAAAACTCTAAGCACTGTTCCTTGTCACAGACTTCCTTTAGGACATCAGGGATGTCACCTAACTCTACTGTACCTCAGTCCACAGGCAGGAAAAGCTTTCCTTTGCCTTCTCTCCAGTGTTTATTTGTAGAAGTAAGCAAAAAGCCTATCTTACCTGTGCAGCAATTAGTATGAGATACCACTTTCAGCTCCAGCTGCTCAGGTGCAGTAACAGGGACAAAAGTAGTTCTGAATGATTTTCTAAAAAAATGACAGAAAACACCCTGCTAAGATGCAGAGACTTCCACACAAACAAATGGAAATCAGGGCATCTAAATCAGAAGAGCAAACTCTGCCATGGAGGGGAAACAGGCTGCATTCCCACACAGTATCCTTCTCCTCTGCAGAGTGAAGGGTCCGAAAAACAACTCAGTGAGGGAAACACTGCCTCACTCAGAACAAAACTGGAACAGGTTATCTATTTGTTTATTAGATTATGGTGTTGAACTCATTTGTTCATTGCTAAGAGCTTCTGACAAGAGTTGACATATGCATTAATTTAGTAAAGAGAGCTGTTGTGAAGGAGTTGAAAAAAATGAGCTACGCCACTGGATTAGGACCTCATTTTCCCTGGCTGTTGTTGCATGGCACAATGAAAATGAGTCTGTTTTTCTGGTCAGCTTTCTTCCCTGAGGCAGCAGACAGGGAAGACGTGGACCACGTCCATCAGATACAACCTATCTTATGTCCAACCAAACCCCCTCTGTGCCTAGTGATGAAATACAAAACACTGCACAGATCACAAATAAACATCACCCAAAGCTCTTCACTGCCAAGGGACTTCCTCAATTTGTGGAAGCTGCAGCCAACAGTTTTAAGTAATGTTCGATTTATCTTTGCCTATAACTCTTTTTGTATTGTTTGCTCATTTTGGGGGCAAATTGCAATCTGAGCAGTCACAGGAAACCTGTGTGCTGCAGCCTTGGCTTGAGCCTCGCAGTCAGCAGTGGCCTGTGCTGCAGAACATCTGGAAGTGCTGGATCCATTCTCCTTGCCCAGCATGCAAAGAAGAGGGACAACAAAAACCACTTACATAAGCAGCCCATCCCTGGGTGATGGGTTCAACCTTCCTGCAATGTGTCTTCTTCACTGAGTCTTCTGCTCCTTGTTTGAGAGACTGGAGCAAAAACACCAAGTGGGAAATGCATGTGCAGTGCTCAGATGAACTGATCAAACCAACCCCCAAAGACTGGCTTTCAAACTGGGTCATTTAGTTCCTTCCATCCTCTTTGCCACACCTCCCTGTGTAATGGTTACAAACATCCAAACTTGGAAAGACTAGAGAAAAATGTGTCTTCATGAGATGTATCTCAATTCACTGTTTACACTAAAACAAACTGCACTGGCTTTCTTCCTTCATTTGCAGATAGCCAGTGCTACTGGGGAGCAGAAAAGTAACTAGATTTTTCTTTCTACTAAAAAATAATTGCTGTTTTATTCACCAGTGTAAGAGTTCAATATTAGATTGCATCCTTAATCCCTGGAGATAATTTAAGATAAAATTAAATGCTGGATACATAGAATTCCCCTTTGTCTTGTTTTTTCAAAATAGCTAATGCTCCATACCTAAATTTTAGGGACTTGGTTTAGTGGTGAACTTGGCAATGTTCAGTTAACAAGTGAATTTAATGACCTTAAAGATCTTCCAACCTAAACAATTCTGTGATTCCACCTCCATACATATATTTATATGGAGTGGTAGCAGTGTGGTTCCTTTTGCTGGTACCTACTAAAAATGTCACATGTGATCTGGTTAGGTTACATAAGAAAACTGGGATTAAAATCAAAAGAAAATAAAAAAGAGGAGGGGAGCGTATCTTTCCTGGGTAGATTCCACCTGGAGGTACTCTTCATCCTCTCTACTATACTTCTTGATAACAGAGAAGGTAGAGAAGAAAAACCACTGACATAGGCTTTCTCTTCTTGGAGATGATTTTTACCCTAAAGCACTGATGCACAAGCTTTCTGTACCAAGGACCACTTTGCAACATGCCAGATTTACCATACACACTCATCCATGCAGCTATTGCCATATTTTGAGGAGAAATGCTTTAAAATTTACACTTTTGCATAATTCAACAAAATAGCTGGCTAGGAATGAACATGCTGAGCTGACTATTTAGATAAGTAACTACACTTATTTTTCCATATTCCACAAAAGCCCCTACCAAGAACCACCCCATCCTTCTCCTTGCTGGTGAGAGCCCAGAGCACAGCAGTGAGGAAAACAAGAAGAGAGAGAGCATTTCCCACCAGGAGCAACTTAAAGTGGTGAATAACAGAGGCACAAAAAGGACTTCCCAAGGATCAAAATCATATTCCCATTCAGGACACTGATGATAACAGCATTCACTCCCTAAACTGACCCAGGCAGATTGCCTATCTTCAGAATAGAAGCAGGGATAAATGGTGGCAGCATGGTACCCGGTTTGCAAGGAAACTTGGTTCTCATCTTGCACTCCCAACAGGAATGGCCATCGGATAGTAGTTATCCAAGCACACATTTTACACATATTAAGCTTCTGACCATTCTGAGAAAGCAGCCAATCAAACCAGCAGTTGTGCTGTAATTCTGCTCAGCATATGGTGCCTCCCTTCCAGAGAAAAGTATTAGGGTCTGGCACCAGCCCAGAGCAACCAAGGGTGCCCTTGCCATAAAAGCAGGGTCAATTATCTGGTGTAGAGAAACCTGTGTGAGATCACTTCCAGATTGAATTAAAACTTTTCTATTTAACCAACAGAAAACAAATTACTGAAATATTTGTGGATATTGTTAAAAGGAAAAATGCGGAAGAAAATTAAAATCCTCTGCTAAGACTGTGGTTTTGTTTGAAAAGCCAGAGATTTTATTCTTAAAATAAAATGTTGTGGAAAAAAATGGTAACAAATTGTAGTAACATATTGCTACAGTTTCTAGGTTGGACTTCTGAAGTCTTCATTCTGAGGTCTGGTTTTCCCTCAGAATCCTTACTTGAACAATTTTAGCAAAAGAAAAATTAAATTAGGCTAGGTGGGGAGCCTCCCTTGATTTTCTTTTGTTCTCAGTTCTATTCCAGCTTTTCTGCAGGAAAGTGCAAATCTATTCTTTTCAGATTAATGATTGATCTTCATTCCAAATCCCCACTCCAATATTAATAACCTTTCAGAAAACAATTAAAATGGATATATTGTTTGAGTGTGTGCACAGGGAGTAAGAGAGGAGAATAAATCTTCTATGATCACAAAAGCCTCTGTCATACTTGGAGGTCTGCTGATGCCTGCAGTGACAGACAACAGTTATCCACTGTAATATACACATCTCCCCATGCTTCCAGAGGTACATGCCCGGAGCAGTGAACAGGAAAGAGAGAGAGAATAGTTAGCAACACAGCGTACAAGCTGGATCATCCCTCTCGCCAGGTAACAAGAATCCCTCCATCACTGAGCTGGCAAGAGTAGGCCCTTCCCTCCATCAGATTGAAACAATGCAGGAAAAACAACTTCCAATTTGACATTCCCAGAAAGTGTAAACAGCCAGAGAGACCTCAGGCAGGTTCTTTGCTCAGAAATTATTTTAATGCACAGAAATGCCTGATATGCTGAGGCTTTATGATGAATCATGAAGCCTACATCATTCCAAGTTGCTTATCAGCTCTGAGAATTTTCTAGCCAATATCTCTGCCTTCTCTATGAATTACAGCAAGGACAGAAGTCTCTCCCCCATGACCTAAGTGGTGCTCTGGAGCTGAGGACTATCACTTACTGTCTTGCCTTTTTCCAGTCCCAAGAGAAGCAATGGGAAGGCTGTGGTGTTGCTTCCAGTGTGGTGTTTTTACAGTATAACAATGAGAAAGCCTTCCCCTGGTAAGGGGGCACATGCAGATATTTAAGGTTGCAGGATTTTCTTAGAGGATGATCAGAGGGCTAGGAACATTTTTCCTATGAAGACAGGCTGAGAAAGGGTTGTTCAGCCAGAAGAAGAGAAGGCTCCAGGGAGATTTTAGAGCCCCTTCCAGTACCTAAAGGGGGTTTACAGGAAGGCTGGGAAGGGGCTTTTCACACAGGCATGTAGTGACAGGACAAGGAAGAATGGCTTTAAACTAAAAAAAGGGTATGCTTACATGAGATATTAGGAAGAAATTCCTAACCATTAAGGTGGTGAGGCCCTGACATAAATTGCCCAGAGAGGCTGTGGACTCCCCATCCTCAGAAGTGTTCAAGACCTGGTTTGATGGGGCTTTGAGCAATCTGGTTTAGTGGAAGGTGTCCCTGTTCATGGCAAAGGGGGTGGAACTGGATGATCTTTAAGGTGCCTTCCAATCCAAACCATTTGATGGTTCTGTGATATGGTTCTATCACCATCTTTGGCACAGTGAAACAAACCTGAGTCATTGTCCTAGTGTTCTCCTAGAGGAGAAACACCCTCCTTTGGAGAGCATTAACCAACTTTCCTACATGAAACTGAACAGCAGCAGGTTGTGAAAACTCACATTGCAATTTTGCAATGCATGACTTGCTGCATGCAGTCATCCAAGGTGACTGCTTTATGCAAAAGCAAAGCTCATTCCTAGAGGATTTAAACAATCACAGTCAGATTTCCTTGATGAAAGACACTCAAGGGAATAACAACTTTAAATAAAGAGAAAACATGGCATGTTCGGGTACCTGGGCTGTCAAGAAAACAAGAAGCAATCAAGAACAGATCTGAGAATGTTCTGAATTTAGCCACTGTTTATTTTTCTACACAAAGAATTTTAAATTTAAAAATAAAGGCATAACCTAGCTTTAAAATTCAGTAACGCATCTAGGCAAAATGTAAATGTGTATGTTGAAGATCATTTAAAGAACTGATATCTGCTCCCCTCATTCTTTAAAACATCACAACGAAAATCACCTACCCATGATACGTAAACAAAGCTCTGCGTCAGGTCAGCCAGCAAAACCTTTTAAGGCAATGGCTCCACAGTCATCATGAGAAAGCAGATAAAACCTACTTTGGCTTTCATTTACTATATATTTAACATTTGCAAGAGAAAAATCAGATGACTGCTTAAAGCTTGAGATGATGCGTGTCATCTTCAAGTTATTCTTGAGCTTGAAATGTTTAATGTTTCATGTGGTTTGAAAATGGTTTAAATTCCCTGATGAATTTTTCATGCCCATACACAATTTAGCCTTTATCAAAAAAATCCCCTTCAATTAGGTACTCTGCAAAAGATGCACAAATTCTTTGGACATTCTCGACACTTTTTTCCCCTGCTTTTTTATTTACTGTTTTCTGGTTTGCTAAGGTCTGCATAAAACATCCTCAGGCGGATATGCCTACTGAAGTTATCTGGACTTCACCATTTGAGCTACTCAGAGAAAATTAACGCCGCTTTCTTCTCCTCTCTCTCTGTCCATGATTTTATCTTAACCAAGAAGAATTGGAAGAGAGAAGAGCACTGGGAGGGGCCAAAAGATTGCAAACTTTTGAATGGACCCAAGTTTTTACCCTGATTCAGAATCGGGTGCTGTAAATCAGCAGCAGCAGGGCTGCCGTGGAGCAAACCCGGCAGGCAGGCAGCCTTTGGCAGCAGAGCTGGCAGCAGGCAAGTCGCTCCCAGTGCAGGAGATGCGGCAAGAAAACAAGCATAATTAGAGCACCGCAATGTGCCAGCTATTCTTGGAGGCAGAACAGCCCCTCAGGAGCTATTGCAGGAGAGCGAAGCGAGGACAGCCCTCAGACCACTCCAACCCACGTCACAGGCATCCCCAGGAACATAAAGCCATCCTCCCATGTTCGGTCCTGCCCCGCAGCTCAGGCTAAAGATACTGTCTCTCTGCTGCTTTTGTTCTCTGAACACCTTCATTATGCTGAGCATACATCCCTTAAGGTTCCGGGAATATTAACATAAGCCACCCACAAATATTATTTTAAAGAAGTGATTCCCATAGTCCTCCTATTTTTGGAGACACATCTTAAAAAAGCTTCCCTAATATACTGGAACAGGCCCCATATTGTCTCTTCATGAAAAGAATCCAACTTCTATGCTTCTAAATTCACTGGTAAGCAGTTCAGACTTCCTTTTATATTGTAAGATTTCCTTCCCATAAGATGCAAGATATATTGCCTCAAGGGAAAAGCAGCTTTATGAAGAGGAAGCTACATGTGCCAGAATTGTTCTCTGCCATTATCTGCAACATCCTTTCTCCCTCCCATTGTTTTAATAAAGCTGGTCACCAGAAGAACCTGCAGGAAAAAATGCCAAAACCCTCAGCAGAGTATCTACCTGCTAAGAGCCCCAAAGAACAACTGCTCTTCTGCAATCATCTTGATGCTCAGAAAACCTGTATTCTGTGCAAACCACATATGCAGTGCTCATAGAAATGTGACTCTGCTAATAGACTTGCTTTTGGCTGTTCCCACCAGAAGAATCTTTGAGAAATGGATCGCTCACCAGTAATCCCCCACCTACACATATTCTTGTAGAATCTCACTGAATGGAATGATAAAAGAAAAAAAAAAAACAACAACAAACAAAACAGAGAGAGAATAAACACATTCAGTGGTGACCTGTGTTACCGGGAGGAAAAAACCAAAAAATGTAAAAAAATCTGCTGTCTGTTGTTCCTGCACATGATCCAGAGAAACATTCCCCTCATGCACACACGTGCTTGCATGCAGCACAGACTTGGTTACACTCTTAAGTTCAAGTGCATTCTTAAATGTTATGTCCCACAGGCCTTCACAAAGCATGTATCCAATTAGGCATTTTCTGAAATGCTTTGCTAAGCAAAAGGATCAGTTTACGTATTTTCCCCAAAGATTCTGCTGAAATGAGGCTAAATAGTTGCACTGGTAACTCTCAGGAGATCCCCAGTTCTTCCCTGAAGCATTCATTTGTTAGGATTTCCCTCTAGTATATTCAGCTTTGGGGAATCACTATGGGAAAATGGGATCAGGGAATTCTCAGTGTTAGAAATGTCAGTATTCACCAGGGTAGCTAAAATAACCACAAATCCCTTCCCACTGATCCAGATTCCACCAGGGCCCCTGACATTTCTTCAACTTCCATTAAAAATCTCATCTAGGGGGTATAATCGCCCCAAATTTAAGCAGAGGGAAATCCGGGGTTCCCTCAAATCAGAATCTACTTGATTTGAGACAAAAGGAGTCTGTTGTCAGGAGAACAGAAGTTGCTAAAAATAAACAAATATTCCCAGTGTTTCTGCACTCCTCTCCTTGAAATGAAATGATCAAGAGGATTAATTTTAGCGTATGCACAGTTTTCATGTGAAAAAACCCAAGTTGCATCTTAGCTTTTAAGCAAAGACCAGATGGAAAGTCTATCATTAGAAATGCCAAAGGGAGAATACACTCAAAGTTCGCTTCAGGATGGAAAGGTCATTTCTAGTCATCCTTGTTTTAAATGTTCTCAGAAGCACTCAAGCTTTTTGTAATAAGATGGTTTTCTTTCAGTTTATCAACTTGACTTCCTCCAAAATAAAATATAAAAAAAATCCCCAAAACAGAACAAAAGTCACCAAACAATACAAGACAGAAACTTTAAAGGCAGGCACCAGCTCCCTTTTTTTCCTCTCCAGAGCAAAAGAGTCATTAAATTTTTAATGAATTATTATTTAGATGACAAGAAATGCCACAAAAATGATCTGCTGATTCCACCCAGGGGTGTTAACTTAGAGCTTCAGGGGGAGATTTATGAGACAACAGGCAACAGACGACGCGTCAATGAAGTCTGAGAAGCAATGCTTCGTTTATCAGGTACTAGTGTCGATGAAGAACATATCAACCTGATGAGAAATGGATCAGGCTTCTCCACTGTGTTCAAGGCAACATCTCAAGGCCCTAATGAAGGCCATTTGCAGCAGACATATATCCACCAGCCCATCTCCATTGTAACTACCATGCTACTGGTTGTAAGCAGTTCAGTAAGGACCTCCTTCAGGCTAAAGATACCTTCTTAACACTAGTAACACATGTATGATAACTAGACGGTGGCAAAATTGTGATCACTGATGCCCACTGGAGTCATTCAGGTGACCTGAAGATAATGCAGTGCTTCCGGCTTTATTCCACTTGCTAACTCATATGCGAGCTACAAACACACAGCTTCCACTGAGATTTCACCAGTCCCTTGTCACCAGGTGCCAGCTAACCGTGAAATAAACTCCCTTCCCATGAAGATAAGCCCACAGCTAAAGTACAGTATGTGAATAAGCCTGCTGGGACACAGCTTCCAGCCCCTAACAGAAAAATATTTAATCAAAGACAGAAAACTCCATTCTCTTGTTCTCCAACAAATATAAAAAAGCACATAGATATGGTGATATAAAATCAGCATTTTCACAGTAAACACATCTGTGTGCCAGTGCAGATTATTCCCAATAAAAACTGGAGCTACTGGCTAAAGCTAAAAGTGTTTTCTCCTTGCAGGCTGTGCCTCTTCTCAGCTCAACTAGGCCACCCCTGACAAGAAGTATCTGACTCCAGGTCTTCCTCTATAAAAACTCTCTCAGAGGAGCCATCACTGACCTAACTGAGCAGCAACTGGGCTGTGCAAGTGTCAGAGGGATATGTGCCCTGTGGTACTGCTGAATTAAAGACAACAAGACAAAACCAAGATTACATTCTCAAACAGCATGCTGAAGCACTGGGATCAGCAAACAAATGCTTTGTTGTTTCTTGGCCACTTGCAAATGGTGATTATTCCATATGAAATAATTAACAAACAAGGATAGAATCCTCCAAGCTCCCTTTAGAAACCTTCTTTTCAAAACATACCCTCATTTTAATCATTTGCCATTTGCAATAGGGAAGATAAAACAAGGAGGTAAGAAATCTGAGATGATCAAACCTTCCCTAGTCCCCACAAATAGACATTCACTGCTTTCCAGTAGTCTTGACTAATCATTTTAATAAGTAGCGGAAAGATTTCGCAATTAAATGCTTATAGAAATAAGACGCATCTTCCTGCTCCTTCTGATGCCTCATGAGTTTTCCAGATCCTCTCATAAAGAGCTTTTATTACTCTGGGCATGAGAGAGCAAGAACTGCTACAAGAGAAAGCTCTGATTTCAGCTCCATCTCAGTCACTGTCCGAATGTCCAGAAACCTCTTCACAGTTCTTGGATAACAGTGGGGGTGGGGGGAAAAGGCAGCTTGTGTCCTCAGATGAGAACCACATTTGCTGGACAGGTTTGTCAGAAAAAAACCCACAACCCTCTGAACTTAGAGCAAACTAAGCATGTTTGGTTAAGTATCAGGAGGAGGAGACAGGGAGCCTCACAATTCCTTTCCTGCAACCCCACATTTATGGTGACAACTGCACTTTCCTCTGATGAAAAGTGACCTTTAGGCTCTGACATTTAGGTCCAGATTCTACAACTTGTGTTACATCCGCCTCCAGTTTCACAGGTGGAATTCATAGCACTTTAACGTTTGAATAGTTGGCGACCTTCATCAAACACGAGCCCGCGTCTTACTCAACAGAGTCTTAAAATGGAATATTCCCGCTCCAGAGACCCATGCCATGCTGGATGGTCAACTTACACGAGGTATTGGATGTGCCGTATCTCATAGGAAAATCAACATACCGAGTGAAAGCTCATCTCTCAAAATAGTCACCCTGCTACTTTATTTCTCTTTTATTTGTTTCCCTACTGCAGTTACAAAACATATTCTCACAGGGGCAAAAGGGATCATTAGCCAGAGCACTTTTGGATACAAAGAGGCAGCGCTAAATGTGCACCAGAAACAGAAATATTATAATGGTCTTTCCACATGAGAAGGCATAAAAAGGCAAATGGCCCCTCCATTAGCTTGTCTCCATGATATCTCAGGAAAACACCATACACTCACAATGGAAACATGGTGATTCAGCAATTTCTTGTTTAAAAAGTCCAACTGTGACTGTAGGGAAATAGCTCAGCTGTGGTCATGCATTACACCTCTGTCTTGAATTAGCTGCTAAATTTAAAGTATTTTCTGTGTATCCAGTAAGAAGGATTTACTGGCATGAAGAAATAGTTTAAATATCATGAGTTTTCAGGCTCAGCCAAACCAATCATTCTGGAGCTAAGTCTAAAAGACTCTTGACCTTAGTGGGGGAAGCAAGTAATTGAACAAAACTTAAGAGATCTGGCAGCTGGAGATCCACCAGCCCAACCCCTTCCTGCTGCTGCAAGGCCATCTCTCCCTCTTTAGGGCACATGTCCTGTTTTTACAGACACAGGCTGAGCACCTGATGGACCAAGAGAAGTTGGTCAAGTATTCTTATGTTTCAAATGCAACTGACTTTTTGAGTGTAGAGAAGAGCAACAGTCTCAAGCTCTGCAGGACCCCTGTTGGCACGGATGGGTTCACAAGGCAAACTCAATTACTAATTTAGCCCAAATCTAAGGCATTGAATGGACTAAGCATAAGATGAGGAATACACTGCAACACTTCATGCATTACCAGGTATGACTGTATGGTCTCCTATTCACGCTGATACAAGAGGAGACACAGGCCAGCTGTGACTTTACCCAGCTCACACTTCCTTCATGTGTTGCCTTTTGTCTTTATAAATTCATTTTTACATAAGACAGTTGTGTCAGACCTGAGCTTCCAATGCAATTTTCCTTTTATTCTTGCAAGATTAATTCAGTTTGCCAGGTTCTTTTTTTCCTTGGGCACCACACACAGAATTACAAATGGCTCTATTTGTGCCCATCTGGTACAAAAGTGATGTCAAAAGTGTAACGGGAAGGAGGAAGGGACCCAATTACAAAAGCAAGATCTGTGAGATAATCTTGGTTCCAGGACAGTGAGCAGTGACGATTAGGAACATCTCATCTATCTGTCAGTTGTGGTCATTTGATGAGCATGTCATTGAGAGGAAACTCAATTGTAGTCGAAATGCCTATTACAACTTTCCAGATTCAAACTGTGCTTCAGCCACTTCTGCCCCCTGTGCCATCAACACTAACATGACAGGAAGGTCAGAATTAGTTACAGGAATTCAGTTTCCAAGAAGGAGCCCAACTGTACTGCAGATTAACAACCCATTAGTAGTTTTGCAGAAGTTGCTCCAGCTGGGGGGCTACCAGGCTGTGCTGAGGAAGTGCATGGTGTTGACTTCCCAAACTGAGTCACTGCTGTAAGCCCTGGAGCGGTATTTTTAGATTTGGGGGAAAATTTCCAGGAAACATCACTTACTGGTACTCACAAAAATAGCAAGGAAAGTCTTCAATTACTAAACTTTTAAGGAAGAAAGTCTTTCTTCTTTATGACACGACATCAAAGCAGCAGCCTCTATGATTTGCTTGGAAGAAGTTACAATGAATATTGCTCCTTACCGCACTTTTCCCTGACAGTAGTAGATGTTGCTCCTAAGCTATTACTTCTGTACAGATGCAAGGTTGAGTTTTTTCTCCTCTCTTCTACAGATTATTTCCAGGATAAGATGCTCCAAAAATTTAGGAAGACGTGAGTGAACCCAGGTACCAACAATAGCTCAACCAAAGCAGCCCAGAGGTCAGTCTGGACCCTTTATGCAACTGTCCAGAATCCAATTTAGGGGAATGGCTGCAGCCTTCACTAAATCACATGAATCGGAAGGTAAACCTGTTACTGGAAGTCAAACTATCCTCTGCAGAGGCAAGTTGATCCTGCTGCACAATTTAGATGTGCCCTGGTATCACAAAGCAGACAGAAGCAGAGGAAGCTCACATATCAACACCTGGATCAGACACCTGTTCCACTTCACACATGCAACAGTGCCCTTATGTCTCCTCAAAAAGTCAGGGACTAAGCCAGTCTTTCAGAAACATTTTGTCGCTGCAATAGTTTCAAGGATGCAACCACAAATCTGGGGAGTCCCAACCATCTTAGAGTATGTGCCTTTCCACTCAACACAGATGGATTTATGCTCTTGCTTGGCAAGTGTGGGCAGAGTGTGCCAGACATGGTGCCTTTCCCTAAGCAGCCACGATGCCCCATCAGGAAGGAGGTTGACTAGCTGACTACAAAACTGAAACTTTCTGGAATAATAAAAATCTTTTAATATTATAAGATACAAGCACACAAACTTGTCCCCATCCTGCACACAAACTGCATATGCCTGAATTTATTACTACGACTTCCAGACTGTCTCCACAACTGCCCTCCCCTCTGAGACCTGGGGACAAAATTGGCCAAATGGTCTTTCAGAAGGCCTCAAAGACATCCCCCTCTAAGTCTTACACAAATCAGTAGCTTGGAAGAGGGAAAAAATCAGGATAATGAGAAAAAGGCTGCTAGCAGGACTTGGACCAGTACCTGCTCTGTTTGACCTCTTGGCCGGGCACTCCCAGCACGACTGCTGGGAGGGCACGTTGGGTCCAGCTCTCTGCCAAGCTGTCAATCAGCACAGCACACAATCTGTGACACTCATGGGACGTGACACCCTGTGCAATGCAATGGAGACCCAACAAGTTTGTTTTGTACATGCCACTGTGGCGTCGGCAGATACAGCAACGTGCTTTGGCTCGTACTGACACGGGAAGCATTCAAAGCACTCATGCAGAGATAAGAGGCTCCCCTCATCTCCTGCCTGAGACACACTGACCTCCCCCCCTCTCTTCTCCTTGGCATTGTTAAAAATACAAAAATCTGTCACTTATTTTTTTTAAATGTCTCTGTTTCAGAGGGTTCTCCCCCTTTTTTCTGAGGCCAATTAAAAATAAAAGTTTAGCAGAAAGACAACAAGGAGGAAAAAAAAAAAAAGCTTCTGATACCATTGGATCCAGCCTGTAAGGATCTCACACATAAAAGAATTATGTCCCTAAGCACTTTCCAACAGACTTTCAGAAAATTTCATCTTTCTACTTCCCTGGCTGGATAGTCTGTTTGAGTAATTTTCTCTTTCTCCTGGGGCTGGTTGCTAAGAGACGCGCTATTACTTCTCCCTCTCTTATGACCCGATTACTGTGATCAGCAAAGACAGCGTGCAGACAACAGCCTGACACGGCTCATACAAGAACATCGGGCTCGTTACAAAATGATGGACTGTATTAACACTCCGCAGCCCCTTCACTCGCTGTGGCCTTTGCAGAGTCTCCAGGCACAACTGGGGGCTTTTACTTCCATGGCTTCTGAAGTGCACGTTCAAACATTTTAAATCACAGGACTGGGAAAGGAAAAGAATGGACTTTTACCTCCTGTGCTTCACTGTCTTCCAGCCAGAGCGGTGTTAATGGATCCTCACTGAGCAACCCTCCTTTTCTTACCCTTCCCAAGAAGTGGCCTATGAACTATGATTATTCCTTTTCATACTCTTGAAAAAAAACTTTTGCACATACACAGCACAGTTTGGGTTAGAACATCCCCTTGAAGGATTTGATAGCACTGTGTAAAGCTGATCATGACACTTCAGGGGCTGAGAGATGACCCAGTCCTGCAAAGAGCTGAGACAGACTGCCCTGGATAAGGAAAGAGGCTGGAAACAGATCCAGCTCTAGGTGCACAGTGATCCCAAGGAAGGTACTGGGATGCCCAACAGGCTCCCAGTTCATGCAGAAACAGTCACAGCATGGCACTGACTCTGTGAAAAAGCTATAGGGGATGGGGCCAGTGAAGGAGATAGGAAATTTGGAGCACGGACTGGGAGCTTGCACTGAGGGATAAATGGGGCAAAAAGTCAAGGTAAGATGGTATTGTTGATGTTATTAATAAAGAGCAGGTCTGCTAATTTTCAGGCCACCAACCTCAGAGACCACTGGTTCCACTTGATCAGAATTTTAACCCTCATCGCATTCACTTATAACATAAATTTCAAACTTATATAATTTCTTCTATTAAACCTACTTTTGAAAGACTGTGTTTACCTGCACTGTTTCAGGACCATTCTCCTACTCTTGAGGGCCCCTTCTCCTCCCATCAGCTTGCTCTGGGCAGCTCCTGAGGCAAGAGCCCTGGGCAGACCCTCACATGACAGGTATTGCAGAATACCTGGAAAAGCCAATTGCTAAATATTTCCAAGTGGACCTTGTAACAGAGGTGGCCCAGATGCACAGGTCCCTTCTTCATCTCCATGTTATTTCCCATAAATTCAGTGCTTGGCAAAACAAATACCAGTTGTCATGCCAGTGCAATTTATACCAACCAGCCCTTCACGCCAGGCTTGGCTTCATGGTTTGGATCGTGTCTAGTCTAAATCAAAACCCTTCCTAAGTCATTGTGATCACAGGAATTAAGAGTTGGAAAAGACCTGTGAGTCTTTTGCACTTCACAGATCCTCAAATAGTTTGGGTAAATCCCCAGTTGAGTCCCTAGAACATTCCTGTGCTTTCTTCCATGGCTATGACTTTCTGGCTTGAATGCTAGTTAAAGAAGAAGACAGAAGGGAAATTTTAGGGTAGTGGTGTCTGCTTATTAGCAGCTAGAGCAGAGTCCTGCTCATCTCCTGCAAAATCACCCTCCCCGGGCCAAGCAGAGCCACAGGACTCCCAGCCCTGCTCACAGACCCTCAACTCCTGTGCCAAGTTCATCTCAACATGCTTTGCTTAGCAACAAGCATTTTGGGCCTTGTATATTTAGTCCAGATAGTAATTGTGTAGTGTTCACTGCCAGAAATGCCTGCTCTTTGGCCACAAGTACAGCTTCTGTGGCTTCAAGAGTTGCTCATTCATTCTTCTAACCTTTTATTAGACCAACCTGTAATATAATCCAATAGACATTTACTGGTTGCTCTGACTTAGTAGGACTCGCTCTGGCAAAGTAAAAAAGCTTTAGGCAGAGAAAAGGAAAAACATAGGTATAATCCTCTCCTATTACAGTCAAGTTTTCAGTGTGTAGAAGAGATGCATTGTGTGAACAAGGACAAAAAAAAAAAATATTACTCAACTGTTAACTGTAGTATAACAATTGTTATTATTTAACAGACTAGCATCTGGAGGATGTTAAAATTTCAGATTAAAATAAAAGAGACAAGTGCTGCCTGCTTGAATTCAAGCTATTTCTGCATTAGACTTGGTCTTTTGGTTTGATTGGGCACCACAGCCCTTTAAAACTATATATATGGGACAAACATTATCTTTTTTAAAAGGAGGTTTGATACGGTTGATGACAGATGTTTGCAATTCAAGTTATAGAAAGAGGGTTCCTTTCCATTCCAGTGTGTCAGAAACATCTCTTCTTTCTGTTTTCCCTTCCCTTTTTCTGACCATTTTTCTTTAGTCTACCCAAACTATTGTGGTTCACAGAACAGGTCATTACTAAAACGAATCATTATTCAATGTTTGAAATAATGAAGTGGAAAAATTAAGTATAGTATCTGGGAAGAACAGACAGACAGGAGGAAAAGAAAACAAGAAAAAAATAGGCATGGCAGAAAAAATTAAAAACCTACCTGCTGAGGATTGTGATGTTTGCTTTATGATACCAAATAACTGAGAAAATACAAGCTTGCTCACCAGAATGAAACCCAAGGCTAGGCATTACTTCAAGTAGTTCCCAAATAAGAGGCAATGTGTTCCAGAGCCAGTGAAAATTTAATATTTGTAATTCTAACAAAACACAGTCAGAATACTTAATAAAACCTGGTGGCTTGACTTGACATTTTGTGAACTACAGATAAGTATACTGGTTCAATAACAGTTTTTATGCATCTCCTTTATGCGGCATTTTTTTCCCAGTGCCTTTTTCTGAGGTAGTATTTCAAAAAAGAAAATGCTCATCCTGACAGCAAGGCCAAGACACAAACCTACGAATTTGTCTCTGGTAAAAAAAAAAAAAAAAACAAAGCAGATGCAGACACTGTTATCCAGCACAACAACTTCTGGGATGACTGCTATCAAAACAGAAGGCCCCACACAGAGCCAGGTTATTCACACTGGTGAGAATCATAGGTCCTGATACTGGTCACTGTGCCGTGGACGACTGGGCAAAACTCCATGTCTCCATAACTCATAAGCTATCACGTGGAGGGATGCTGCCTGGGCACAAAGGCATCAGCTTAGTCTCACGCCTCTTCAACACAGCTCAGCTTGCTTGGGGCAGTTTAAATCCACTATTATACAAATGAGAACCACCACTTATTTCCAACTGGTTTCACTTGGTTCCTAACCAACGGGAAAGAGGATGTCATTAGAGAGAAATCAATGGAGACTTCCGAAAGGCTGCTCCAAACTGGTTCACAGCTACTTCTTAATGAGGGACCCCCGCCTTTTTGCTTCTTCTGCAGCGTTTGGGGGCTTTGTTTGTGCTTTAAATGCTCTTGTGTAGAAGGTAGCAAACCCACCACAAAGAGGCCTGGAGCTTCAAGTTCTTTTTCACTGGCTATATTTTGTAAGAGCCTGTGGATGATGCAGTTCTGACACTAATGAATAAAGTATTGCTTCATCTGCTGCATTTCAGTCAGCACAAGAAGCGCAGGGAAGAACAAGGGCAAGGATTAAGAATGACTTTAAAAGTTTATAATACACACTTTAAAAAAGCTTTCTTTAAAAACCAAGCACTAAATAGGGACTGTGCTCAGGCTCAGTCAGGATGATTTCCAATAGTATGGTTACCTCTTTATTCAAACTACATTTTTCAGATCTGCTTTTTTTCAAGCTCAGTCCTGCAAGGGATGGGAGTGTAGCATCTATTGCAATGATGAGATCAGAAAAATGTTAGAACATTTCTCAGCCAGGACAAACGTTTTGTCCCACCAATGCCTTCCCCCTGAAGCATCAATGATCTTTTCATCTGGTGGAAGAGCTGAGGAGCAAGGCAGGGACCATCAGATCCCACTGAAAATACTCTGGTAAATTCAGCATCAATCCAACAGAGTAATGACATATTCCCATGCCTCGTCTGGGCTGCACCAGTGGTCCACAACATGTGGAAGAGAGCCAGCTTCTGCTTCCACCATGGCAATAGATTCAGTTGTATTATCTCATGTTAGGGTTGAACAATGCACACACAGACCAGCTGAGACATCTCAGTGTGCCTGCACCCCAGCCCCCTTCCAATGAACAGCACAGCCCTGCAGGAATGTACGAGATACACCAATGAGCAGGTACACCAACTCTCTGACTCTCAACCAACACAGCCCTTCCGCTAGCAAGAATGCCTCTCGCTATAGGGTACAGACCCAGCACAGGCAATCAGGAAAAAAACAAACCAAACACACATAAACCCCACAGAATCTTTCAAGTCAGTCTGAATTTATTCTTTCTGGGCTCTCAATGCAAATGATGAATAGACTCTGGACCTGGTTAGCTTCTATGAACTGTCAAAGATTGCAGAGCTGGGAACAGCACAGCTACAACGGAGTGTCTAGTCCAATAAATCCATACCCAGCTTCAAAAATTAAGACAAAGCTACTGATAGCAGCTGCTGTAAACAAAACCCACTAGGTATAGCTGCCTATAAAAAAAATACAATAGCAAAACAATAAACAGCCTGACAGTTTGTGCTCCCAGTCCCCTACAGACATAGCAGAACATAATTTGTTAGTGCTCAAAAGCCTCTACACACATGAAGAGGAGGAGGGCATGGAGAGTCAAGCCCTGAGAAACCTGGATCAGCTGGGTTCTAGCACACACACTGGCGTCCACGACATAACCTTACCCTGGAGCTTGTCCTGCTGTTGTGCCTTTTCTCATGAGTCACTTGCCCAGTCCTCCAACCACGGTAAATGGAAGGAGATGGTTTAAAAAAAAACTTAATCAAAACTTCAAGACCTTCACATGAGACCTGTTGTTCACCATATCTGAAAGGTACCGAAGAAAAGGAAGGGAAAGATCTTGTTTTGAGTCTCATTTAGTTTCCATTATCAAATCCATATTAACTGCTTCTGCACCAAGGTGGCAACTACAAGGAAGGACATCAGCACTAATAAACAATGAATTTAGAAGGACCCAGCTGCGTAAACCAAAGCGTCTAATTTTGTAAAGCATGTCATGGGAGCCTCAGAGGATGACAGAGAAGCATGTCCCAGCACCAGGCACCCCTACAAACCAAGTCCCTGTCCAGTGAGGGATTCTGGCTGCACATCCCTTTCTGGCCAGGGCTGGCAGTACAGCACCTCAGTCTGTCTCAGGCAGCTTCAGAAACATGCCTGGTCTGATTCATACGAACGAAAAGACATTGCAAGAATATGAGGAATTTGGTTTCTTGGGAGTGGAGATGATCAACTTTGCTGCAGCAGGAGATCAACGGGGAGCCAAATAATGATCTGGCCCTCCCCAGTGGGCAAAGATGGATTTGTTCCATTCTCTACCACCATGAAATCATCCTTCAGGTGACTGTGCACAGTGGCAAAAGAGTGTATTCAACCCAAAAGGACCTGTGCTAATGCTCCCAAAAACTGGATTCAAAAACCCAACCCTGCAATACAGCTGAACCTCCCCAGCTCATCATTGTGCTCCACCTGTAGCAGCATAGTGTCATTTCTCTGGGACTTGCAGAGCTTTATATAGAGGGGAGTGGGAAAGGCAAGGGAAAAGAGCTTTTGTAGTATCAAAGCAAGCTTCAAAGCAGAGGGATTCAAACCAAAAGGCATATCACACCACAAAGCTTGTGCTCAAGCCATCCATTGGCCTTGACTCAGGCTCTTCTGAGGATCTCAGACTGACAGCAGATTTTTACATGCCCCTGATTCTGACCTCACAACCCCCAATGCCATCCCAGCACATCCTGGCTCCCCTGCCTCATTGGCACTTGTTTGGGAGTAGCTGCCAGCTCTCCTCCCCATGCCACAGAGAATGCAATCCCATGCCAGCACCACCAGCCCCATGGCAGTGGGCACAAAGCCAGTGGATCAGCCATCACCAACCTCACTCAACACCAGGTGCCTCCTTAGTCTGCCCTAGAGGGTGAGGCCCCATTTTCTGGAACCAGAGAAAAGAGGAGAAGAGGGAATTTGCTCCATCTGCAAACTATAAATCCTTTCCATCTTCCTGAGCCCAGCATAGATGGGAACAGCTGTGTGGCAGCGTTTCTGTCAGGCCCCAGCTCTGTTGAAGATGCTGAAATACCAATTTAAGTCTAAAAGCTAGAGACCAGGAGAGAAGTAAGTGGCAGGGAAAGGAGAAAGGGCAACCACAGAATCACAGAAAGATTTGGGTTGGAAAGGACATTGAAAGATAATCCAATACAACTCCCCTGCCACCAGTTGGATTATCTTTCACTAGATCAGGTTGCTCAAAGCCCCGTCCAACCTGACCTTGAGCGCTTTCCATAATGGGGCATCCAATGCTTTTAAAGGAAACAAAATTAATACTGACTCCTTGGAAAAAGGCATTACTTTGCTTAAGAGATTTTTTTGTTCAGTGAGTAGAGAGGACAAAACCTGTTATGCACACTGCTGGAGAGAGTCTGCTGAGGAACAGAGGGAGGAGGCAGGCAACACCAAACACATGAGCACAGACAAAGAAGCCAAATATATTAGAAGTGGACTGTCAAGACTCATGGTTGGATGTTGCCTCATCCATCTCAGGACTCATCTTCTCCCAGCATGAAGAAAAGATGCTCTCAATCTTCAAACACATCCATAGCTCCATTCAAGAACCACCCTTGACCCTGGTTAAACTCTTTTAGATCTACTGCTCAAATGTCTGGACATCTAATTTTGATTTCTAGCCTAACTCATCAGCAGCTACAACTTCCTCCCAATGTATCTTGTAGATAAACGTCTTCCCCAAGCTCAATCTGCTCTTCTCTCTCTGTGGGGTAAATACAGAGCTGTGTAAGATGACCTGCACTTCCCAGGAGCTGTGGTGCTAGTGCCTCCCAGGATCAGGCAATGTTAATCCTCTGCAAACCATCACAGTGGGGAAGGGCAGCAGTAAATCCTCCAGAAACCCAGTCCAGATCACAGCACGTGGAAGTCTGGTCTGGTCTTTGTAGGACCTATAAAAACACAGCTGTGCCCACCTCTTCAGTCCTCTGTATGGCAGAGACCTGTGCAGAATGTGAGGCAGAACTGTGGTCTTAGTCATAATGATGATGATGATGATTATTACTTTTGCCACTACTGCAGTCATACCCAGTGGCCTCCAAACCGATCTCTGCAACAGCAAGACATGGTCTCAACTCTAATGAGTTGATAAATCTAGTCCAAAACAAGTTGCAGCAACTCAGCATGGCAAATAGCGAGGAGGGGGGCTGGCAGCACCAGGAAAATTGCTCACTTCACTGGTCTAAACCACACATGGAATGAGTGCTTCAAGTTGCATTAAAACACTTCTGGTTTATAAAGTGTTGGCTATTGTGATTTCACCTTTTTCAGTTATGTAACCATTTCTAACTTCCTTTAAAGTTCCATTAAATTGCTTAATCAGCACCTTCTGGCTGATTTTTGTGCAGGTGTCAGGACAAGAAAATTAAAAAATTAAATTTAAGGTGAGACCATGGAAATGCTTTGGTGGGAGGTGAGCGGGGGGTACATTCACTCCCACTACACGCACACCCAGCACTTGCTCCACTGTCACTCCAGTGTCTTTTCCCTGTGCTTTCAACATGATCAAGAAATAAAACCACAAATGCAATCAGCCGGACAAACCCTCTATGTGCAAGCAACACACCTACAAAATAATAAACACAAGGCCAGAGGATGCATATTCCTGAATGTGAAAAGCAACAAGCCAAAGAAATCACCAGGAATAGAATTTGCCAGTCTCCCAGAGAGATTCCAGATACTATTCCAGTTGCCAAAGGCTGCAGGGAGCCAAGTCCAGCAACACTGCTGGGACAGGCAATACTGTGATGTACACAGTTGCTCTCTGCCCCATCACAGCCCCAGAACAGCCCTGCCCCTGAGCAGTGCCACTGCTCCCCCTCATCTCTGGCAGAAGGAAGCATGGTAATCCCTTTGTTCCTCTAGCTAAGTAGGTCTGGCAGGGTAGGAGGGATGAAAACACACCAGGGTAAAAGGGATGCTGCAGCTCGCCCCCCTACAGACTCACAGCTAACCAAGATGGGAAAGAACTGTAATGAACACAGAAAAAATTTGGGCAAAATTACACCCAGTGCCCCTGTATGCATAGAATCAGTGAGGCACAGAGCTGTCTCCCAGGCTGACTTATTGCTGCAAAAACCAGGGAGGTCATTGGAAAAAACAATTAGGGGGCCTGGAGGAGAGAAGGGAGCTATAGAAAGTGAATGAAGCACATTGAGCTAAATATTTCTCACTGCCTCACTCTCACCTGTCAGATCCCAGAAGCCTCATGTTCTCAGGGTTATATATGGCTGCGTAATGGCTTTGCACGGGCTGCTGACAGCGACCAGCAGCATGTCACCTTCTGAAAGTGGATTAGCTTAAGCTGCAGGCACGTTGTCACATCACTAAGCCTGTCTCTGACCAGGTCCTGGCCAACTCTTAGCTTTTCCAGGCCTGTCACATAATGATGGGATCTCCAAATGCTCAGCATCAGACAAGGCAAGGGACTGACACTGACAAAGTGCCCCTCTGAGCTCCTGATTGTCTCCCGGTTTCCAACAGACCCAGTGATGCCTGACTGCTTGTGGGACCAGGTCCTGAGGGTTGCACTAGAGATGTTTGAGTGTCTGGTCTCCCCTTCTCAGCCTGCAGTGTCCTCTGTGCTCTTTGGGGAAACCGCTTTCCACAAATGCCAAGAAACACAGAATTTTTTAGAAGGTGATAATGTCCCTGAGTCACATATAATCAGACCTACAATCACTAAAGCACTGACAATTAAGACATACTGACCTTTTTCACACACGAAAAAAAGGTGATTGATGAAGAACAGTTTTCCTAGGGAAAAGGGGGTATTTTCCTTTTTTATTTTGGAGAGAATTAGAAAACTAAGAATTTCTACTTGACTTAAATGTGACATTTTCATTGCATTTCAGAAATGGATTATTTTTTACTTTTTAAATTCCAAATGTCTTTCTCTTCCTATTTCTTGCTAAGTTTTGTTACTGAAGGCAGCAGAACAGGTGCATATGACTTCGCTTTTCCCCCTCCAACACATTTTCTTTTTTCGTTCTGAATTCTCCAAAGTTAAGAGTGGCAGAGGAAAAAAAACCAAAACACTCATCAGACTTTTCCAACTTTCCTACAAGCTATCCTTCTCTTTAGAAAATCACTCAAGTGCAAGATTTAATGTGCTGCTTTGTTTTTCTTTCTCCTTTCCATTATTCCGTAGTTTTCCTAAAAATGCATACAACATTCAAAAGACAGAGGAGAAAGGAAAAAATATACAAATTATATTTAACTTATTGTACTCAATACAAAAGAGGGAAAAGTGATGATGGAACAAAGTAGAGCATCCAAAACCATATACAAAAGCTGTTTGAGCAATTTTCTTGAATACAACTGAGCTTTTCTTTTGAGGAAGAGTTGGAGAGAAAAAAGGAAAGAGTTTTTCACCCATCACTAACTATAGTAAATCACCACAAACAAATAAGTCATGCCTTGACAAGACAGCTACCACTCTTTGCTAAAATCCTTGGTTTTCACCTTGTTTCTGCTGCAGTAAGGTTCCATCACACACTCTCCACTGTCCACTGGGGGTATTCCAGGTGCTCCAGCTGGCAGGCTTCCAGCCGCAAACCCCAGATGCGCATCCAGCCACGCACTCCTGACACTAGGAACTCCCTCCCTCCATGTGTCCACAAGCCAGGAACCCAAATCCCATGCTTGCTGCTCAATTACACGAACAGAGGATGACTGAATGTCAAGACAAAGTAACTGGCAGGCATTTGTTCTGCTAGAAGCTCCAGAGGCTATTGCAACGGTCATGTAAATATCCTTTAAATTACTTCACATTCAAGAGTGTTGCACAGTAGAGGGAAAAGAATAAAATTACAATAATCCAGCCAGTAGGCTGGAGAGGAAGCACTTCTAGACTTGTTCTGCCAAACTTATGCCCTACCACCCCCAATTATGCCCATACTCCTACAGATCAATCCCATGTTTGTGAAGTATTCCCACTGTTCTTGGATGAAAGAACCAATATTGAAAAGTGTTGTTCAAGCCTGAGTGCCTTGAATCATCACATGCTGAACAAGAAGAACCCTTTCAAAAGTATCAGAGTTGGACAAGGGACATCTGCTTTCATCTGAAATCAAGAAATATCTGTCCCCCTGTCCTCCCCCAACCCAGCAACTCTCAGGAGGGTAGGTAGCCAGAGTAAGGGTAAGAGTTACCTCACATTCCTCTTGATATGAATGGTCTGAAACAGGAAGGCTTCCAACAAAGAGCAGGTCAAGAACAGCCTGTGTTAGCAGTCAGTTTCTCTGAATTAGACAGTTGTGGTTCCTTTCTTAAAAAATAAATACTCACCATCACCTCCTGGTTGCTTGTATGGGTTGTACTTTGGTTTAGGGGCAACAACAGGCGCAAATTTCTTTGGAGTCTGCTGGGTGGACACTGAGATGCTGGGAGGCCCAAAGGTGTGCGTGGTCTCCATCCTTGCAGTAACATGACCGAGAGGCTCATTGGTACTCTTGGGTGGCAGCCAGGATGGATGGGACATGGTTCAGATCTGAGAGGAGAGGCAAAGAGTCACACGCACATTAGGAATTTAGGCTGGGGAATTAACAGCTGCATTCCTACTATTTTGATGGTTTACGAAATTAATCCTACAAAACCCTTTCACATGTTTAATTGATGCATGCTTAACTTTAAACAATATTGTTCTAACGTAAAGGACTTAAGATACAAACTTGTCTTTCCCCAGCAGGTCAGAATTACTGATCAACTTCCTGCTGGTGCCTACAAAAAAGACTGCTATTTTCCTCTTCAAACCAGAGTAGAAATAGGCTGATACCCTGAAGCACCTCATCAATCCCACCACCCATTCAGCACAGTAGTGATATATTTGCCTTTCCCTGTTAGGCTTTTTCGAGTTCATTAAAGTACAACAGTGCAGGTGCTCTGGGGACAAGTCTAGTCACAGATAGGCAGACGTACTTCCAAAACATACTTTTAGCACTTTTTCACATGTCATTTAGGACCCCATGCCCCAGTGGTTTTCATTCAGACTTTTAAGAAAAAGGATTTCAAAAGCAGCTAATCATTCTTGATGCCTCCATTTCTGAATGCCCAGCTTAAGACATTTTAAAAGCATATCAATTTTGAAAAAATGCCAGAATACCACAACTGCTGACAACCAGGCTCCTTTTAGACATCTTGACTTGTGTAACAAAAAACAGAGGCAGCCCAAATCATTACTTATTTATGAAAATCTTGGCTTTAGCCTCTTAAAAGCCTACACCACTTTTGAGAACTGGACTCAGATGCTGCTGAAGATGCTGCCCATAAAAATCCTGTTCATTGCAATAAACAAGTGCTTTTCACCACACATAAACCAGACTCGCTGGATAGCAATGACAGTCCTACAGTACCATCAGATGATCCTATGGAGCTGGATTTGAGAAGCGACAGAGAAATGAAGATCCCACACAGACAAAACTAATGCTAATTTGGAGCTCCTGAGCACCCTGTTACTTCTGCACAAACACTGCTTTGGTGTCAGAACTCCTCAATGCCACTGAAACCAGCAGGCAGCTGTGACCCAATCAGAAAGTATTTGTTTTGCTCATGGAAAAGGATGAGTGCAAGAAATAGCACCAAACCATGGGAGACATGAAGAGATTGAACTGGCAGAAAGGCCGTTCCATCTGGGAATAAAAGGACAAAGCAGAGGAGTTACTGGATTCACGCAAAGGTGGTCTTTAACTGCAACAGTAAAACACAATCTGCTGGGGCTGAAATGGAAGAGAGAGTTGCAGCTTTGCTGGGCATGGCATCAAAGGGCTGCATCAGCTGGTGCAAACAGTTTTTCCAGCTCAGGGTGGGAAAAAGAAAGGGCACAGATGAAAAGTGGCCTTTTGGCAGGTGCAGACCCCCTCAGAGGGGCTGCTCCCAGCCTACCTGGGCATATCCTTAGTGCCTCACAGCTAAGACTTCCATTCACGCAAGTTTCTCCAAGAAACAAGCACCACTGAGTTCTTCAACCAGCACCCAGGATGATATGAAACATTCAGGCTGGTAGAAGACACACCCAATAGCATATTTAAGTCTACCTAGAGAAAACAAAGCAGAAATTTTTCTCTTATTTCCTAATTTGGGCTCACACATCACTAAAATGTCACGACTATGCTCTTAAGAATTAGGAGCAGAGTTATTCTGCCAACTTATCCTGGCTGCATTCTACAAGCTTCATAGTGGAACAAATTCAGTTGAGCCCTTTATCAAAGCAGTAAATGAAGTCTCTTGGGTATAAATGAGAGAATGTATTCCTGTGGGTTCCTCTATGGATAACCATGTCCAAGTAATTTGTTGTTGGCAGTGCTGAGTCAGTCAGCAGAAAGGATCAAGGTGTCCACATGGCAGTGTGGGACAATACCTCCAGCTAACAGCAATAGCTATTTAAACTGATGGATATACACATGTGCTTATTCCAACACAATAAATTTACTCCAGGTTACAGGTTTCCTACTTGAGAAGTAATTTCTACTTTAAATTGCAATGTCTGACCCAACACTAGGAGGTAGACAATTTGTAGTCATCTTCCACTTCCATCATTCTTTGTGTGAGAGAGGAACTGGCAAGTGCCAAACATCAGGCCCAGCACTTTTGTCTCTTCCTGGCCATGCAGTCTGACTGCTTGACATGAAGACAGTGGTCTCACAATTCCCACCACTAGAAAGTGTGCCTGCTACACTAGGAAACCAATACCAGTGAAAGGAAGACATAAGGTGGCTAGAAACAAGGCAGACAGGAGCATGGCAGGAGCAGCCTGGATATGGACAATTATCCAAGGCTGAGCTGCAAGGATGTAGTTTTCCTGCCCCGTATGCCTGTCATCCAAACCTATGGTAAGAGTGTATCATTCTGAAAGCAAGAAGTGAAAGGCAGGTTCTCCCCACAGGGCTGGAGAGGAAACCAGCCATGGTGGGTGGAGGCTGAGGGCATGGGAACCATGGTCGCTCTACCTGGTACTTCCCTTTACCAACACCAGCCCTCATGGACCTAGAAAATGACTGTCATTGCATCAGTAAGATTTACCTACACTGATGCTTCCTCCTCCCACATCCCTCAAAACTGTAAAAGCAGCAAAAAAACTCAAGCAACTAGATTTTAACATCAATAAGCAATAAGGGCACTCGACTAAACAGGACAAGTTTGCACTCTGCAGAGTTATTACATCCAAAGACAACTGCACCTTACCCATTGCTAAAAGTATCCTGAAGTTTAATTCTGATAGGTTTTCAGCCTCTGGCCTGAGAGTTTATAGGAAAGAACATCCTGCTGCATGAAGCACACTCAGACCCTGGACATTACCACCATACTGATTCAAAGCCAAAAAAAGAGAAAACCACCAGTACTGACTAGATCATCACCAGTCCTGTTCTGGAATGTTCCTTAACCACCTTCCAGGCAGCATGCCTTGGTCCCATTGAGCTCTCAGGGTCTGCCAGGCTGATGGGAGGGATGGGTTGCATGATGCACAAACCAAGAATGTCTGCTTCAGCAGCCAGGTTGCACAGCTCTGAGGATGGCTGAAGACAATGAGAATTTCAATGAATGAGCTTAAGAAGCAGACTGCTCTTATGGACAGCTTGGGAGTGTGAAGAACACACTGCTGTAACTCAGCTGCTGACTGTAAGATGGCACACAGCTCCCTCTCGGCTAACCTCTAACGCCTTTGTTTTGGCCATGGTGGTATTTTCTAATTGTTTCCCCATTAGCCTTTTCTCTTCCTCTTTCTCCCCCTCTCATTTTCTGTTATGCATTTACTGTCACTTGTTTTTGCTATCTGGGCCTTGACAGTGTTTTCAGCAAGTTCCCTTTTCCTCATCTGTTCCAGCCCCAGCTCCCCAGCCTCAATTAAATTTAGCCTAACTACTCTGCAAGATCATAGAAAAAAATGAATTAATCTCTTTTTAACAGCTGAAGCTAAACTTCTGGGTTTGCTCTTATTTTACCCCCATTTGGTCAGCTGGTAAAGTACCACAGCAAAATAAAAATGTAAGGGACATTGGCTTGGAGACAGTCACAGCCTCCCACCTCTCTGCAGACTTCTCCATGGTGGAGTATCCTGGCTAGTTCAGACAAAGCCATCAGTGTTCCCTCTCCATTCCATGGAATACTGCTTGGTTTTGAATCAGAAGCTTCTTTGGAGCAAAACATTTCCTGATGTGAACAAGTAATCAAAACAGCACAGGGAAACTTGGGCCTGTAACTAATCCCCTTCCTCTAAACTTACTCTTACATGTGTCACTGCCTCTGTGTCACTGTGGTTCCTGCACTTGGACAACAGCCTTCACTCAGTAATGGCAGTGCTTTCCTGGCTCACCAGCGAACACAAGCAGCAAACACACCTTTCCCTTTTGAGGTATTTCCTTCCATTAAATGTTATTTTTCACTGGAAAGTTAACCTATCGGTTAAATCTACAGCTGTCCCCACACTTCTGCTCCAAGCATATCATTCTTCAGGTGTGGTTTGCATTCAACAAGCAAACTTGAATAAACCTAGCCACCCAACATTTAACACAGAAAGGCTGGAAAAACCTTTATCAGCAGAGCCCATGGCCCTGAGAACCCTCCCAGAGGGACAGCCACCTCTTGCTCCTTCATCAGGGTCGTGTCTCCCTCTGTCTTGGCTGAAGCCTTCTGTGTTTCTGCCTGCCACTGGACAACCATCCTTAGTCAGCAGTAACTCACTGTTCCTGATCTGACTGCCACAGGCTTTGTCTGTGTCTCCTTACTCACTGACCACTCTGGCAATACCCACTTCCCAAATTCACTGCCCCATCCCAAGGGAAAAAAAAAATAAAAATCCCCTAAATCTTCTTTACGTCATTGCTTTGAAAGCCTTTCTCATTGACTACGTCGACTAGCCCTTCTGCACTGAACTGTACCCAACCACTGCGCCACAAAGCTTCTGTTGAGCTAAAGAATATTTGTTATAAAGCACACAGAGCGTCAACTGAAACAATGCAAGTGTTGGAGAATCCAACATAGCATTAGGTAAATTGTTTGGACAAGCAATTAAGCACCATAATTACAGCTTCTCCTTTATGTCTGGCTTTAAATTTAGCTACCTCTGTTTCCAGCCATTGTATTTTGTTATGCTCCTGTCATCTGCATTATAGACCTGACTCTCTTCCTTATGCAGATCCTTTCAGAACACAACCAGGTCATTGGTTAAATCAAATCCAAACATTTAAATTAAGTATCAATTAAACTCCCTGTAAAGGGCAGACTTCTCTTGATTCTTTTATGCAAGTTTACTCTGAATTCTCTTCAGTTTTCCAGCTACCTTTTATGAAATACTGGATGATAGCGTAAGACCATTTTTTTCAAGAATGGCAGCTTAAAATAGAAGGAATAAAATGATGAATAATATTCAAAAAAAAAAAAAAAAAAAAAAAAGACCTGACTGAAATCACTTGTGGATGCCTGAGGTTCTGTTATCCTTCCTTCTTTGGAAGCATTAGTCATCACCTACTTTTGGAGGCAGAGGATAAGACCAGACTAACCATGATAAATAACATTAAGAGCAAAGAGTGAAATCACGCTGCATAAATAAGGAAAACAGTGTGCTCTGGTTCTATCATTAGGACGATCTTAATGCTGTAAGTTCAGAAAATTCTAACCATGAAAGAATACACCACAGCACAGGAACTGGAATTCATGAATCCCAAGCTGAGACCGCATTATCTAAAAATGTCAGACCAGGAATATCAATAGAAGATAATACCAGGCAGTAATAAAACCCTGACAAGGTTTTTTGCTGCTTTTTTTTTTTTCTTTCTAATGTGTGGGCGTTAAGAGCTTGTTTTTGCTTTTAATTATAGAATGTCATTCACCTTTGAGAAGCAAAGGTAAAACAATGAGGGTTCCAAGTCAATTTAGTCTCACATCAGATAAGCAATAGAAAGGTAGAGTATCAATTTGTCTACTTTTGAAATTGTTAGTACATATATCTCTGAGACAAGCTGGCTTTTCTGTGATTAGACTGTGCCCAAATAAATCTTCATTTCATTTTCTTATTTATAACATGGACCAAGTACTCCTTGGATGTTGATGGACTTCATCAAGACAGAAGATTTTGTTCCTGAGTTAATTAAGCTAATGCTTCATAGCGGGTAGCAACAGTGTTTAACAAAAAACGAGCAACGACCGTCTGTGCTTCCAGACTGCTCTGTCTTCCATCCCACGCCTTCCTAAATTCACTGACACGATGTAGGTCTGTGATGTTTTGCCTTAGTATCACCCAGTCACAGTGAACCATCACTCCTAAGGTCGAAGGACTGACTAGCTAGAGGGAATTAGCACCTTTTTTGTTGACAATAGATGCTTGGGGCTTTTCTCTCATATACGATCCAGACATCACCCTCCTTAGATAATCTGAGTTTGTCCCTAAGGGCTTACAAAAGACATGCAGAAAGGTAAACTGCATTCTCCCCATTTTCTCCTCTCTTCCATCCATGTAAAAGAATACAAAGAAAACTTTTGACATTACTTCACCTTCCAGATGAGTTTCAAAGATGAGCTCTACAACTAAGCCAAGGAGACACTCTTCACAACACAAAATAATGCCACCCATTGCCCCTTTTCATTACAGGTACACGCTACAAGACTGGATGTCTCTGAGTTAATCCATCTCCTTTTTTTTCAGACTGAAGTTCCCCAAATTGCAAACCCAAATGCCCTGCTAAAATACAGTTCTTTGCTTTGTCCTTATCACCTCCACTCCACTAATTAATCAAATGCAGGAACTAAGGCTGACCAGAAAGATTTGCTCTTTACAAACTCCCAAACCTGCTTGATTTTTTTGGCACTGTTCCTCTATGAACGTTAAATGAATTTATTTCTCCATTTATGGCCGATGATCTCTAGCCATGAAGCTCTCCTACTTGTGGCCTTCAAAAGAGGATATAATGTCAAAATTCTGATCTCATTAGGGGTCTTCAGCAAACATAGGAAGTGCCGTAGGTACTTATAAACTCAATGCAAGGTCTCCTGGGATGTTTTTCCCATATGGTACTACTTATCCTCATCAATTTTACATCATATGGGAAATTATGTGATTTGGGGAATTGAGATTCCTTTGGAACTCCCTTAATCATTGCCAATCTGCACATCTCTCCGAATTTACATCCTATAAAATTAACCAGTCCAAAAAAGCTCCTCCATCAAGCCCTCCCAGCAGCAAATTGACTTTGGACTTCCATGCTCCTCAAACATCATGTCAACAATCACAACTGCAAAGCCTCAGGAATGACTCTGAGCACTGTGAATCCCATGTGTGGGGCTGATGTGACCTCTACCACCAGTGGGCAGAGTGTTAAGTGGAGAGCTAAGGAGAATCAACTGAACCACCAAACACTGAGAGGTGATGAAAAAGAATGGAAAACTCTGTTACCCTCCAGTGACTGCCTTCTTGATCATATGCAAACTCTGTGCACGTGGACTCCGAGTCTTTGTATCACATCTCTCCTCAAGATCAAGTTTCTTTGCTTGCACCCATTTTACACAGTGTATGGACACTCCCTGATGCTTTGCTGTAGTCTCTCACAGCATTTGTCAGCTGGACCAAGTTTACCTCTGACCCTTCACCTCAGATCCAGAGTTTTTTTCAATTGCCTGGATAATGCAGGGGTTTCTATCTTCATCCCAATTCCCTCAAAGTAAAATAAATGAAAAAGTAAATGATGTCAAAGTAATTTCTTCAGTTAAACAGGGCTGAGAGCATTCACCTATTTCCTGCTGCAGGGACATCACTAATGTAATCAGAGGAATTAAAGGAGAAATAAACTTACTTAGAACACTGCTTATGCTGAATTATTCCTCGAAGAATACAGTCTGGTAATGTCTCACTCTGGTTTTAACATGTTCAATCAAACTTCCATGGGATCTTCCAGAAGACCTGACTTAAATTCAAAGTTCACCCTGAGTAAGGTTTGACTAAGGGGTTGGCCCTTAGATCTTAGACCTCAAGAGATCCCTGGATGGATCCAAATCAGTTATTCTATGACTAAAACTGCAGACTTCAAGGTGTGACTATATTTGCACTCAAAATGGCTTGCAATTACAGTATCCCACTTAAGATACACGAGCAATATCACTTACTGGTAATGGAACATTATATTCGTTATTCTCTAGTTGCAATTGCTGGCAAATGAACAGAACTTGTGCCAATTCTTGTAAGTAAATAACCAATACTTGGAAAATAACTATTTTTTCCATGCACAGCTTCATCCACACTTCATTTTTTTGCCAGCAGATCCACACCAGATTGGGATGTGACTTTGGTTGTACATACTGAAGTTACTACAACTTCTACAGCATCATTCAGACATAACAGGAAGGCAGAAAGTCCATAGTGGAGATTGTAAAGATGTGATGGTAAAGAACAGACTCTCTGGTACAAAGGTGCTTGACACAGGTCAATGTCATCATGGAAATAAGTTCATCAGACATCCAGCCAAAATCATAATTACTCTTACACCAAAACTCTGCTGCTGGGACAATCTTGATATCAATCAAGAACGCACCCTGAAGTTTCCCTCTTAGCTCATTTCTCTTGTATCAGCTTCAGTAGTGGAAAAGGCAGAAGGGCAAACTGAACATAAAACTTTTCTTTCCCAATATAATTGCATTAATAGTTTTGGGATTAGATGCCAGCTATTTGAACTTGACTGCTGCTGCAAAACACACACATAAAAACTGATGAACAAGATCTTCCTTTTACAGCCATGACACATCCTGCTGTCCAGTGACAAACTAGGCTTTAAAATCCCAATAAATTGAACTTGACTGGTCCATGTGCACTGAAACAAAGAGATAGATCTATCTAATCTAATACAGCTCTAATGACTGCATTACAATTTCACCAGAGAGCAAGCTGATTCTTGATTTTTGTGGCTTGTGAAAATCCTCAGTTAGTCCAAACATAATCATATTGGAAAAAACATCAATCCAAGGACTCAGGTACTTGTGGTCACAACAAACCCCAGGGCAATTGCCATGGAGGAGGCAGACCTGCTGGCTTACTCAAATACAGCAAAGTTTATAGCTGAACCTAAAGAGCTGAGCCAGGAGATAGCTCTGAGCCAGACAAAATTCTTCTAATTGTTAAAGCCTCTCTTCCTGATAACTTGACCTACAAGTTTGTGAGGATGTTGTTACATCACAGTGAAAAGTTTGAGACGGATGCTTCAGAATTTTGTGCATAAAATGAGAGAGGAAATATATTAATAGAGGCAGTAAAAACAGGCAGAATGATGCAGAAAGGTTATTTTGGGAGTCTTAGACCATGAGCTCCCTTGCACAAATACTATTTTCCTGCATACAATTTATTTTCAATACCTCTTTGCCAAAAAAAGCTGCCTTTATTTCTTTTGTGCCCATATTCAATGTCTTGCCTATAGCACAGCTCACTACTTGGCTTCCTACTTCAGCAAGGCACTGCCAAGTAACACAGAGCTTACCCACCAAATAAAATGATTAAGGGACTGGACTTCTCAACCAATGGAGATGTACTGGAATTAGGCCTATCATGAGTCCCACACAAGAGAAAAGTAAACAGGACAAGAAGAGATGGCAAGGTTAAGGCTGTTAGAGCAAGCTCAGGCAGTTTGGATGATGATGCTGGCTGTAAACAAGAAGGAACTGTGCAGAACTAACATTCAGCTCAGCTGTGAGATATCAACAAGACCCCAGTGGGACCAAATGGGACCGTGGCAGCATATTGACACACACAGATAATTGTATTAGCTTTGCAGAGCGCTCTGTGTGTGTGTGTCTCAGCCTGGGGAGAAATAGCAGGGATCTGACTCAGTGGGAAACTGATGGGGTGAACAAGGAAACCATGCAGAGCCTGAGGTTGTACCTAGCAAGGCTAGTGTGGGCGTAGGTGAGTTTTCAATTTACAACAAACTCCCTGCACTTTGCTCCTCTTCTAACTAGCTGCGGTTGAGAAGGAGTCAGCTGCCACTGCCCTTGGAAGAAAACATATCTGCTATCAGTAATCTGAATCCCAAGTCACCAATAAGGGTTTCTGTGAAAGGAAGAGGAGCTGCAGCCCAGAACATGGGCACAGCATGGGTCCCACTCAGGAAGGAAACCCAATGCCACCATACCCTTCTTGTGACAGCTCAAGCAGCTGGCATTACATTCCAGACTTTGAAACAGTAATGCCTAAAAAGCAAGCAATTAAATCAATTAATGGGTGGGAACTGTGTCCAGAATTAAAATTTTTAATCCCTAATTTTTTTCCTCCCACCTAATCAAATTAACTTTTCCTGCCCCAGATCCCAAGCCATCCTGGAAGTCACAGCTTCAAGTACAACAAATCCCTGGACAACTTCTCCTTCCTGAGCACTGCACCAACCTGTGTCTTGATTTTGAGAGCTCAGCCTGTGGCACTTTGCAAATAATCAGGGGAAATACCCATTTTCCTATGGAAAATCCTGTATCCTAACACACAGAAGAGTGATTGCTGCCAGATGACTCGGAAATGATGCTGCGAAGAGACTGCTAATAAAAGCAAGATTTTTAGAGTGTATGAAAACTGTAGGAAAGGAAGTACACAAACCCCTTTGTATAAACAGTCAGAAAAAAGACTGAGTTTCTCTGAGTTTCACAACAGGTGATTTGACATTATCAAGACATGAGCAGCCCAGAGTCATCTTGTCTCCCTTCTTCAACACAAAGCAAAAATGAAGATTTAAGTGTTTCCCCTTTAAGAAGCTAAAAGCCTGCAGTACTGTCAGGAAAGAAAGAGGATTTCTGCAGGTTACCAAGTCCTCCTTTTAGCAGGAGACTGGACTATCACCAACACTAGATAAGGCTTGTTGTGGCTTTATCCTTGAAAACCTCCAAAATGAAGAATCCCCTGCTACCTGGTGGCTTGCTCAAGAGTTATACTACTTTCCCAATGAAAATGTTTTTCTAACTCTCCAGCTGAATTTCCCAGTCAATTATGCAAGACCACAGCACTTTATTTTGCCATCTGGACAGAAGCATTTGGCTCTGTCATCTTCAGAATGCCCCTGGCAGTAGTCACAAGCTGCCATTGGATCACTGTGTTGCCTTCTTTCCATCAGAGAGAGAAGCCAAAGCTCTCTCAGCCTCATCTTGTAGGCCATATACTTTAGGTCCCTCCTTTGGACCCTCTCCAGCTCTTCAACATTCCACTTCAAGTGGTAGATACAAGACTGGATAACGGCCTCACCACAGGGTGTAAAGGCATGCAATAACTCATCTCAGTTTACTGTCCAGGCTCCTCCTGAAGCAGCCCCATACCCACTTTTGTTAGTGGCAACAAGACACACTGGACTCATATTTGACTGGGTGTTCACAGACTACTCCAGCCCTTTCATCAAGAAATAAAAAAGAATAAAAGGTGTATTTTGAGACAGTGCCTAAGCTGGAGGAACTACACAATGTCCACAGCCACACAGGATGTGGAGTAGGTCACAAGGTGATATTAGTTACCTCTATGCTTTTTGCAAAAGACATGACACAGAGTTCCGTGAGAAGATATCTATTCAAAAGGGGGTAATGGAAGCACAGGGAAACGGATGAAGAGGAATATTAAAAGCAAAGCGTACCATGACACTCTGGAGCACATCAAGATAAATCTCTGGTTTAGTAACTGTAGGACATTAGTTCTGCTCTGAATAGCAACTTGTGACACAAGACAAGTGTTTAAGATTTGATTTTCAATTCTACTTTGAAACTCATAAAACCACGAAGCACCAGCCCAGGAAACTGCTGCTCTTCCCTTTTAACTCTGTGTCCCTTCATTCAAAGACAGTGATATGCAAAGCTCTGAGTGATATTTCTCCAACTAGTATAAACCACGGTGCCAAAAACTAAGTTAATCCAGCCAGGCATTCACACTGGCCTTGCAAGTTTCCTAAAGAACCTGATCATATTAAAAAGCTGATTCCAGTTGCTCTACCACTATCACATTAGTGTCTTCTGTTTTTGACCACCCAAATTAATCATTTGTTCCCCTTTTCAGAAATCAGTAGGAAGTTTTGTCGTGACAAAAGAGTTTCCACACTAGACTGGCCACATCAGTTCCCTAGATGTGAAACAGCTCAAACCTGACAGTCTCTAGGAAAACATTAGGATGCTCTTTTACCTTCACTTCACCTTCTCAGAAGAGACTGGCAGCAGGTGGTAGAAGAGAGGAAATGAATCATGAGCAGAGAGAGCTTTTGGAGGGAACAAAGAACCAAACTTTTAATGTATCCAGAGATAGGTATATGCTGCTGCATTTTAGCCACTGCTGGCAACCACTTGTTTTTGAGCTATGCTAGGGCAGGCAGCTGGGCTGTGCAGCTGGTAAAGGCACACATAGCTCCATTTATCAAATGCCCTTCAATAGTTGCTACCGCTATCTCACAGGTCTAAGGCAAAGCATGTTCCCACACACAACTAAGCAGCTGAAAGGCATTTCAGCATGCCTTTGCTGTGTAATGCACATATTTCTCTTTCAAAGTAACACAACTGCCAACACTTTAATCATTCCTTGGGGACCTTCAACCACATCAGCCCTTAAGTGCTTCATTACCTCCACTGCACTCCTGCAGAGCTCCCATCCCAGGTGAGCTGTATGAGCACAGCTCTCTGTCAGCTAAAGAGAGCAGACTGAGCTGCAGGAGATCAGAATCTGTGCAGATCAGGTCTAACAGCCTACCTTCCATCACTCTTTGTTCCTGCAAGTTTGGCCTCGTTTACTGCAAAATATCTAGGACAAAAGGCAAGACAGCAACAAGAAACTATGTTTGAGACTAAAATTATTGCATATTTCTTTTCATGAGATCCTGTGGCAAAGAAGATGCTTGCTCCTCTGCATGGACACTCTAAGGGGCTAAGGAGATAAGCCAAATAACCTTAACTGAGGCACCTGAGCTGTATGTACATCCCCGAAGCTTTCTTGTTTTCAAGTTAGAAATTGCTGCCTTAAGTCACAAAAAATACTGAGTTTTGAAATTGTATTGACATGTTCTTGGCACAGAAAAAAAATAAACTGCAAATGCAACAAATACAGAAACTTGAGCTGCCCTTTGTTTCTTCAGGGCTTAAAACACTAAGGGGAAAATGTAAGCAACAAATTACATTGATCCATGGAAAGATGCAGTCTGTTAGGACTGGTACGCAGATACCTATTTTGAAATTAGCTTGAGCACAGGAAGGCATAACCTACCCTTTGAAGCTTCTAGATTGCTTCTTCAGCTTCCTTGAGATGACACTGCTGGAGACATATCATAAGGAATCACTTCCAAGTCAAGTCCCTTTTTATAACAAGCTACCCCAGGGCCATTTTTTTTTGTGAAGCACCACCACTGAGAAACAGCTTCACCTGCTGTCTTCATGTCAGCCCTGCTCTCCCTCCTCTGCAGCCCAGCCCCCCATCCAGTGCCCTTCCAATTGAAGTTATGATCCAATGGCTCAAGATGATGTAGGAAGGTCATTTAATCATGCAAGGAATACAAACTTATGCACACATGTATGCACAGACATGTGCACATCCCAGATTTTTTAATTCTCCATCATTTGCTCAGAAAACTGGTAGAGGGAAAGAATAAGGAGAGAAACCAACAGTTGCTCACATGGATCAACACTTCCAGGCTCTCTCTTTTGCAGCTCATCTCACTCATACTTGTGGTTTCAACATGTGATTCACATTAGGCCCCTCTGCTTGCCATTTGATGGTTCTGCTAAACAGATGTGAATTTTAGTCACAGAGCCTGCTCTTTACACAGCCTCTTTGTAGAACAGATGGGCCTTTTTTTCACCCCCATTCAACAGTATTCAGATAACGATCATATCCAGTGCACAGGTTTGCTTGACGATTTCATATGAAAAGGAACAACACATGAACACAGACATGTTTTCAAAGGAGTTCTTTTCAGCAGCTCGGACACACCACAAGAGCAATGGCACTGATGGAGAATGCCAAACTGCAACATCAGCAACGTCCAGAGAAGACCAAGACCCCAGGGATCACTGAGATCCACCCCAGAATTCAGGCAGATGAGTGATGCACACTGCACCCAGCAGGGTCCTGAAGACACAACTCTACCACATGCCCATCACAAAGCATGCCTCCCATGAAAGCTTGGGTGGAAGGGTGAGCTGAATGAAGGGTAAGCTCCTGCAACTTTCATGGGGACATAAAACCATAGCATCTCCTGGGACTCCTCAGAATGGTGAAATAGCCTGGAAAAGCTATCCGCTCCCTGTGTGGGCATTCTTCTTTCTGCACTGAGAGTGCCTTTGGCACTGGATGAAGCAGAACTGCACAAAGGCCCTCTCAGAGCAAAATAAGACTGCCCACATGAGAAGTACGCTCAGAACAGCTATTGCACTTTTAATTCACACCCTGGCTTTGTTTTGCAATAGCTTCCCTGAGCAGAAGGGCCCTCAGCTTCAGATTCAATTTCTCCTCATATTATCAGTAGCTGAGCACTGCTCCCGTCTGAGAGTAGGATATGGTCTATACAAGAGGCCAAAGTACAATCTTGGAGGAGAAGGATGAGCTTCACAGTTACTTTGCACTATCCTGTATATGGATGAGCCTCTATATTGCTTTAGTAACTGAACGCTAATGACTTCACCCTAGCAAATGGCCCTGCTATGTGGGTAAGTCATCTCTGCTCTACCACAGAACCCAAGCACAGGATGTGTATACATGGCACACACAAATGTCATGCCCACACTTGTGCAAGCATCTAATCCCTTTCCAAAAATTACAGCCCCGTCTCTCAGACACAGTTTTGCCCTCCATACACTGCCCACCTGTTACAAAGATGACCTCAGCTTCTAGGAAAACATACTTAGGACTCACCATAAGAAAAATTATACATATATACACACACATTTTAAATGTGGTTATATTAAAATTTGGTTATCTGGAGAATGAGACTCCAAGTTTCACAAGGGAAGTAAAAGTGGAATTCTCTGCCCGAAAGGCAGCCGGGACACGGCCATTAACACCCTCCCTGGGGGCCCTAAAGCTGAACATTTACAAGAGCAGAAAAATATGTGTGGCTTTCTTTTGGGGGGGCGTGCATACAATTAGGCAGTATTAAAAAGCTAGTAGGTATTAGGCATTAAAATATTTTCAGTAAGAGAAGACTGGGACTGAAAAGGACAGCTGAGTCCTTGCAGGGCAACAGGCACTTCCATCTACAAAGCACTTCGTGTCTTCTGAGTTTTTTTTCTTTCTTTTTTCTTGGCAAGCTCTGAAACACCACAGTATAATTTTCATTCCTATTAATGACCATGCTATCCAAATACTCTGTGTATGGACCATACACCAGCACTTCATTCCTTTGTACATCTTAAGAAGAAGTGACAAAGGAAAACACTATGAAAGAGAGACTTTCATAAGCATAAAGCAAATTTATGTGCCCAATTCCCAGAGGTTTGTTGCTTAACCTTCAGTAAGAGCCTTCAATAACTTTGTCTGAGCACTCAAACAACGTGCTTTCTCTCCTCCATGTGAAAGAAATGAAATTCCCTCCTGCTCTGCTCCACCTGTTCTGCAGACCTGGTAGGGCTGGTGCTCCTGCTGTAGCGAGACCAGTAACAAGACAGAACACGGCATCAGGAACAGGGCTCCCCTGCTATCCCTCCAGGCCATGCAGAAAACCTTTCCAGGCATCACTCTCCATCTGCATCCTGCCTTCCCTGTCACCTCCATCCAGACACTGGGGACAACATTTAGCCCCTTCTTTACAACAGTGAGCTCAGAGACAAGACATGCTCTGTTAAGGACTATCCCACTGCCAAGTGAACAGAACCAAAAGGCATCCAAAATGCTAAGTATGGATATACAGATCTCAGTGGAGGGTTAAAACTGAAGGGGAGCAGAGCTGGCAAAGGCTCGTGATGGATAGCAGTGAGCTGTTCAGAAGAAAATTAAGAAAACATTTTGAATCCTCTCCTAAAAAGGAACAAATAGGTCCAACACGCCAACAAAAGGGGATTTTTTGCATCTCTGAATGATAGCGCTTCGCTTTTATGGCCTGCGGCTGCTTGGGAAATTCAAAACTATTTCTCTGAAGAATTCACTTGGACAAGCTTTATGGCTTTGATCAGTTAACTATTTTTTAATGCTAATCCACCCCAGTGATATTTGTCCTCCTTTTCCCCATGTGCACAGAAGCACAGACACAGACAAATACTACACAAAAGCAAACATTAGCCAGATGAACAGTCAGGAACAATGATATCCAGAGCCCATAACCAAACAGCAACTCCATTCTGTTTTATTCTTTTCTATTCTCCCAATTCAAGATCCTTTGGCCCAGTATGAGCTGCTAATGGAAATTCAGGAATCAAATTTTGGTGCCCAGCAGGTATAATGGTCATGCAGTGATTTGGCCACAACTATTCTAACTCTAGTAAAAAATTTAAATAATTTCCTCTAAAAGTTGGAATTAAATGGCTGAGAGGCCTTATTAGAAACTTAAATCCCTGCAAGTAGCCCAAGTGCTGCCCCATCCCCCAGATTCACAAATAAAGATGCAGTATTTGTGATTTGCTTACATTTATGACAAGGATTAAAAATGGGCCAAGAGTAGGACTAGAGTTACCAGAGACTCATCATCTCACTGGAATTGCTCTAACCTCCCCCACAATCTCAGGGGTACAACCTGAGCCAAGTACAACTCCATTTACAACCTCAGCATACAAACTTGTCCCCTTGTTTAGGGCACCAAAGTCAAACTGTGTACCAGAATATGCCAAGTATCTAAGCAATTACTCAATTACCTGTCATATCAGTTGCACCACTGTGACATCCCATGACATACACAGCAGCCACTACACTGAAAAAGCCTTGAGTAAGGGACAGTTCCTGCTCTGCAGCACCCTTGGTATTCAGGCTGTTATCTGAATTTTACTTGCTGTCTTTGGGTAACAGATTTGGGCGGTATTTCCTGTGGCAGAGAATTACACAGGCTGATTACCCTCTGTGGAAAAGTGAAGAAATCCTGGAAGTAATTTTCTGTCTCAATTGTTCCCAGAGCGCAGGAACAATCTTTTATCCCTCTTCCTGTTTTCTGCTCAGTGCCATCCAGGCTCAGTGGGCAGAATCCATCACGACAACACCTCAGGTCTGGGTCTGCAAATACCCACCCAGGTGAAGCTTTACATGAGAGTAGCCTAAGAGACTTCAAGTAGTGTCAGCCTTGAAATTGGCCACAAAGGTTTTAGAGGACAAAATGACTGGAATAAGATAGGTCAGCTCAGTCCTAAGGTAGGACCTGGCTTACCTCAAGAATGTAATACAGATAAACTCTTCCTGATGCACACTTTCTAATGTAGCTCTCTCAAAATTCATCACCAGAGACTCTCAGGCACATAGTGTGATTCTTGGGGTGTCCTGCACAAGGTCAGGAGTTGGACTCAATGATCCCAATGAGGCCCTTCCAACTTAAAATTTTCTATGTTTCTATAATATTTAAAGCAATTCATGAAAGAGTAGTTGCACCTGAGAATTGTGCATCACAGGCAGAGCTCCAAAGACAAAAAGATTATTTTCTCAAACTAAAATTTTCATTACCATGGGGCAGGGGGGGGAGAAAGATGACAGATATTTTCTGCATGGATAAAACCCCACACTTTTAAGACTAAAATTAAATGGTGATGGCTTTCTACCAGATCCTGAAAACATTCCTGTGCAAAACCACCATCCCAGCACTGACAGCATTTGTAGGTGTGGAAGGCTGGTTTCTAGTTTCTGAAGTGCCCACATAGGCCACCAGTGTGCTGCTGCATCAGGGATTCCCAAGCCACATGGAGTGAGGAGGTGTGGTCTGGCTACAAGGCTATCCCACAAAGAGGGGGAAAGGAGTGGGTACCTCTTACCAACCTGCACCACTCTGCATATGCTGCTACAGCAGCAACTCCAAATGTGAATTTTCCAACATTTTGGCAATAAAATACTATCCACCCAGGTAAACACCCACACTCAGAATTATTCGATCAGAACCTTATTTTCCACCCAAATGAATTTTGATATAAAATATTCAATTTGCCCTAATCAATGAGGCTTAAACAGCAGTCAAAATATTTTTTGAATTGACCCTGTCAGTGCCAGAGTGGGAGAACAATCACTTTAGATAATCTGCCTCCACAAAGGCAGGTACTCACCTTTCAGTTGCGGTACTACTTTTTTAATAAAGGCAACATTAAAAATATGCTGCTTTTCAGTCAATGCTGGTAGGAGAGGGAGGAAGGGGGCTGCAGCCTCCTGCAGACTTGCATGGCCAACCTTAGTATCGCTTAATTTCCAAATGAGGAATTTGGTAGTAAACAACCTTTTTCCTTGTACACAAACATTTTTAATTTCATGCCCTGCTAATCATACATCTGTTAGAGCTCCTTTTCCATCCATTGCAGTAACGATAATAAAAGAAAAATCATCGCACTAACAATGTGGTTTGTCTAAAATGAAAATTGAATAATAACCAATGTTCCTCTGTGGGATGAGGCAACACAGCAGCACTCACTTGATGGAGGTGACAAAGACATGGTTTGAAAAGTGATGCCTTCACATATGTCCTGCTGGTGGCCTTCACTGCTAGCAATCCCTCTGACACTGCTGTGTTTGTGTAAGTGCCTTTTAGGGACTGGCTTCACCTGAGCTTCTCCCAGGCTTCCTGGAGGTTCACACCAGGCACCACCACCAGCAAAACCTCTCCTGCTGTCATCGCCTCACCCACCAGCCACCTCCTTCCCCCTGCTTCCTTTCCCTTCTACTTTTTCCTCACCTCCACTATAAGCAGGATATTACCGTGAGAGATGCTACACAGCACTGCCTTCACCTTCCTAAATCTCTTTCCACTAGTGAGTCCCAGACTTCAGATGTGTACAGTGCCTTTACCTGTGGATTTCACATGCAAGAGCTGGCTGATGTGCTACTCAAGAGTGCACTTAAATATGTAACTATACCCCTGAAAACAAGTTTTTATCACCTCTTCAATAAGATTAGTGAAAGCGTTAAGGTTGTTATTTAATAGACATGCCCAGCTGAAATGCCAACTTAATCAGGCCCCAAGAAACACCCACAATCAAGACCATCTGATTTGCCCTATGGAAGAAATTTTTATAAGACACTGGAATGAGTTGCCCAGAGAAACTGGGGATGCCCCATTCCTGGAAGTGTTCAAATCAGGTTGAATGGGGCTTGGAGCAACCTGAACTAGTAGGAGGTGTCCCTGCCCATGGCAGGGGCATTGAAACTAAATTGTCTTTAAAGTTTCCTTCCAACTCAAACCTTTCTATGATTTTATGATTCTAAGATTTACTGCCTTGTATTGCCCACATTCCTCTTTTCTGGACTGCTGACACAACAGCTTTTGCCTTCTTAGACTCCTCCTATTCCCATAGCTGTGCTGGGCCAACTCCAAATCAGAAATATTGCACTTGTAAGACCTATGTAATGGTAACTGAGAGTTTTCGTAAGTAGTAGGAATCCACCTGAAGCCCCAGGCAATGTGGTACAAAGACATTCTGGGTGAAGGTAAATGACTGCTACACCTGGGACTCTTCTCTGGCCTCCAGTCCTCCCATTAGCATGCTGAACCCTCTCCTCCTTCCAGAGGCTGTTTTCTAAAGCCTGCCTATCTACATAAGCTCTCCCTTGTCTTCACCAGGAAGTGCAGTTGTTTGACTAATCGGCTTTAAGGTTCTTTGTGAGTTAACTAGTATCAATTAATTGCTCCCATTTTGCAGATAAGGAAACAAAAGAAAAAAAAAGGGAAACATCCTGGTCTAAATTAATGGAAGGGAGTTCAGGGCAAAAACACACTTCTTGACCTGGGTCCAGAGTATTCAAAGCCACTGGGGAGAGTACCTTGGCATTCCCAGACCCCACCTCCTCTTCCTCCAGAAGCAACACCACACCCTGCTCTGCACAACCAGCCCTTCAGGTCACCAAGGATGCGCAGGCAGTCCCTTTTTATTTTTAAATTGATTTTTTTCTTTAGTTTACTTTTGCCCTTATGCTAAAGCTATAGGCATTGGAAATGCTACTGTACAAGCCAGCTTTTTATTACTCAAGAGACAGTTTTCACCCACTTGCCCCAAAAGCAGAGTTACCCCTGGAGGCATCAGTACTGGTCCATCAGGGCTCATTTCCACCAGCACTGCTGCCTGAGCCCTACACAAAGCAGATCTGGGACAACCACTGCGACACAAGGGAAAATTGTATCCAAAACTAGGTGACCACAACCAGCAAGAACACAGGCAGTGGTACACACCTTCTGTCAAATACACAAAAGCATTCAGATCTGGACTCTTCTGACCTCTAATCAAAGTGAATTCAGTCAAACAACCCTACCAGAATTAACAGGGAAAAGAATAAAAAAAGACTTTGTTGAGCAAAAGTACTCTTAGACACATTTGATGTAATAGTCATATGATTAACAAACTGTCATATCAAAGTTTTCTGCAAAGTAGGAACACTCTGACAGTTCATATTTTAAAAACTGACATTTTGATTCATTACTGTAAATAGCACTCTGTATTAAATATTGTGACAAGTCATACAGTGTAGTTTTGAGCTCTATAACATTTAGGAAGTACTGGATTTTTTTAACTTTTTTTTTTTTTTTTAAAAAAAAAAAAGCATGTATAATATCAAAAGCAGTTAAAGCAGAACTCCAAGAAAGCTTCTAGAGGAAAGAATCATGATTTCTGAAATAACCTACTTCTCTGCCGTCATCTCAAGCACTGCTGGGAACTTAGGCCCACAAGGATCTTAATGTACTGTTTGCATAATAAAATAGGGAATTGTCTCACGGAACAAAAGAGCTATATGGAAAGTGGCTACATTAAATAATGTAAAATTACTCAGTAGCAAATCATCCTGAAGTTGGCATAAGAGGAAGAACACTAAAAGGTGCTGAATTACCACTCAGAATATTTGAGTGTAGATTCATAACTGAGATAAACAACACAATGTCCAAATGACTATCCAAATGTGCATCTTGCTTATCCCCTCAGTCTTCAGTCACGTTTTCCTCCCTCCTCTGTTTCACCAGCCATGTTTAATAAAGACTAAAAGTGACATTATGGGCAGAAATGAAGGTTGGGGAACAGTGACAGCCGGACCACCTCTTCTAAAAATGGTACAAATTCAGACTGATTGAACCTGCTCATGAAACCACTCCTGAGTTCAGTTGTTGCCCATCTCCCCCAGTACTCAGAGATCTTCACATCCTTCTCAGCAGCTCAGTTTCTTTCACTTAGACTGAGCTCTTACAGACAGGAGGAGTCCATCCCTGTGCACACCTGAGCCAGGAGACCTCAGCCAGTCCCTTGGGAGCAGCTGAAACCCAAATGTGGGCAGACAGCTGCTACCAAACCCTGCAGCCCAGCACAGCCATGCCCATCGTAGACAGAGGCAGAGAAGGCAGTACTCCCTCACTGCCAGGGTGAGTGGAAAGGGCTGCCCAGTCAGAGCTATTGAGGACATCTCCTTGTACAGGGGTCCAGAGCAGGGCAGTTGAGACTGTAGGAATGCTGTGAGCAACCAGAACTGACCCACCAACCAAGACCACTTAATCCCTTCATCACTCCTTGCCTGCTGAGTTCCTGCTCATGGATCCCTTTCCAAGGATTATCAGTATCAGGGCAACCAGGGCTGGGATCAGAGGCAACAATGCAAATGTTCTGCATTTCCTCTAAAGTAAGCCCCTTGACAAAGAAATTAAAAATGATAGCTCAAGCCAATATATAAAGACATTGACAGAACAGCAGAAGAAAACCAGAGGCTGCTCAGCCTGTTTGCAAGATGCTCAGGTGTTATGAGGACTGCAGTCCAGGGCTTCAGAAAGAAAAATGGTTACCATTATCATTGCTTGCAGCCAGCTGCAAGTGGAGCTCTGGGCCCAGAGAGAATGGATATGCTGCCGTAAACATAAGCCTAGCCCGGGACATGGTGAGGCAGTCATGCACACCAGCAATGGATCACAGCACTGTTTTAACAGGGGTTTGATCCAGCACAGCCTGCCTTTCCCCAGGAGCAACTACACACCACTCACAGGCTGGAAATCTTGTGGATGTGTTTGCATGCCAGCAAGTGTGGTGGTAGTAGTGGTCTAGCCAGACATCCAAAACATATTGGCACCACTATAATTTGTCCATTCACCAATATGTTTTCCTAAAAACGCCCATATGCCTTTTCTGCAGTTCCCATATGCTTTTGCAAAGAGAAACAAAAACATTTTGTTAGTTGTGAGCGATTGATCACCACATATTTCACAGAAGTCAAGTCGGAAAACAACAACAACCAAAAAAAAAAGCAGTCAGCTGCTTCCCCCTCCCTTTCCTCTCCGTTCATGAAGGGAACTGTGAAGAGCAGGAAAAAATTCAGCCCACAGCAAAATACACACACCACTCATTTTTTTTGCACTGCAAGATATTCTAGGAATTACAAGAGGAATCTTCATTAAAAACAAGCTATCAAAGATCTGGCAGCCAGTGGCATACCAGACAGTAAATCAGCGTTGGGTGTTCAGCTCAGTGTTCAGTGCTCGCTCGGGTCTGTGCCGCGGGCAGCGCAGCCCACAGGAATCCAGGCTCCTGGAGCAGCACATTAAACAAGCCTGGAGGTTGGAGGACAGTGTGGTAAAGAGATTACAGCCCTTCCAATTCACAGGAGAGCTCATTTGATGCCAAATCCATCTCTACCTGCAGGTATAAAGCCCCCTCTCACTTGTAGGGCTTCCCAGGGAGGTGCTGCCTTTCTAATGTGAATCCCAAAGCAGCAAGCAGGCGAGGGCAGCAGGCAGGCTGCTCAGTTCAACTGGGAGCAGGCACGTGGGTGTATAAGTATGCGTGTGTCAAGGCTGGAGCACATGGGAACTGTAGCTGTTTAGTTAGAGACTCATTAAGAAACAGCAGACCCAGGGCCAACGTTCAAAGAGGAGCAATGGGAAATGTTTCTCTGGAGAAAGATTAGCGTGTGTTCTTCTTTACACAAATAAAATTAAAGAGAGAATCATAATATAGACAAATCAATTAACTTCTAAGAAGCCAAGGGCACTGCATGCAAGAGCAGATGAGAGGGGAACAGATTTGTTACAGGGCCATTGAAGCAGTGCATAGCCTTTCTTCAGTGGAAAAGAAATTCAGCTATTGCTGAAGTTTTGATTGATACCTGCTGAAGTTCTGATGTTAGCCCTGGCTTCACCATGCTCACTGTTACAAGAACACAGCCACTTCCATCTCAAAATGTCCATACACATACCTATATATCACTCTAACCCTATGCACTAAGAGCTTGAGATCATCTTTTTGAAGGCTCCAGAAAATACCAGAGGGCAGAGGTCAAAGGACTACAGGAGTGCTTGACTCAGCAGTTTCAGGCATAAGGTAGGAGATGGTGGCTGACGACACCCAGAACAGCATGCACCCTTCTATCAGAATAAACTTTCAGTGACACAGTCCAATGTTCTACAATTCTCTGGAAAATTTAACCAGGAATGCTCTTTCCAAAGTTAGTGTTTTCTTACAATGACCTAATCTTACGCCAATCCTAATGAGAGGCCAGATTCAATAGGTCAAGAGCCCAATTTTTCACAGAAACAAAGCTGAAAATCCAGTGAAGAGAAGTTAATCTCCTGCACAGGACACATAGCAAAAAAACAATTTGTCCAAGACAGCTTGCTTGGCAAGATACATTTTATGATATGCTTTTGCCTTGAGAGGAGTTGTAAGCACCTGAAAATCTGGCTTCACCACTCACAAATGTGTTGATGTTGTTGCTCAAGCTCTGAATAGAAAGCAAAACTAATGCTGTCTTATTTAGTTAACAGCATGTAAGGATGGGTTTCTTTCTAGATGTCATATTTACAGCAACCCACTGGGACAGTCTATTAGACTTAGCCAAGAAAGCTGCCACAGAAAAAGTGAGACTAACAGAGGAGCTGCCATTAATCTTCCATAACCCAGCAACTGGGAAGATCAGGCCTTGAACAAAATTCTACTCTCTTGCTATTAATCTCCTGTCCTCTACTTATTAATCCCTGGTCTGTCTTTGTCTTTCAACATTTATTAATGACCCTGTTTGCAGTAAACAGGATGCTGAAATCTCATCTCCAGCTAGCTATAATTTACACGACAGAAAAAAAAATACCCACAAAAATTAAACTCAAGAAGAGGGTAAAGAAAGGAGGGATGTGCACTGCATAGCAAACGGGGAGAATGAAAGTGCAGTTATATTCAGTGACACAACAGTGTGAAGAAGCACTATGCGTGATTTTGGCATATCACACAGATGTCTCATGGTCCTCAAGTCAAGTAACACCATGGCAAATAAAGAAGCTCTACTAGTCAAAACAACCAAGGTAGTGGTTCATTCACTATTTGCTTCTCAGCAGAGCTGCACACTGCTTTCTTCTCACAGTTGCCATGACTTTGCAGCACCTCTAGCACCCTTCTGTCTCCTGCGATGGCACAACTGAGAGAAGCTTGAGGACAGACCCAGTGCCCTGACACTGTTCCTGTTTTGCAATGTTACCCTTGCTGCAATCAAACTATTGTATCACTGGATGAGCACAAAGTACAATTCATGTCCTACATACAATCCTACCAATAGTTTGAGGTGGTTTATCAGAGTGATCCTTAAGTCACAGCTATATAACTCCTGTGAATTTGATGGAACTGGCAATTCTGAAGAATGAATTAATTTTCTTCTCACATGAATTCCTATTCATCCACTCAAGCGCAGTTAGATTAAAACTAATAATAGAGTCAGCTCTCCATCATCAGCTGAAAGCATCTCCAGCCTGCAAAGAGACACACCATGGATGGGGAATGAGTTCAGGTCCACAAGCAAGAAAGTTTTGTTCAAAAAGGAGTCAACACAATACGGCCCACAGAACCAAGCAACTGTTCCCATGCCACACTCCCATTCTCAGGAGGGCCTGCACGTTTGCTGGTTCTAGACCTGTACTCAGAAACAGTAAAATCACCTCAAGCTTTCTGGGCAGACTGGCCTCCCTCCACCTCAGGCTATGGAGAAATGTCCATCAGCTGCTGAACAACCAAACATCGTACCCACTCTCCCTAAACTCAGCTGCTGACAAAAGCCCTTGGAGCTGATCCATTTCTCACCTGGAAGCAAGGCAGACCTGTCAGGCACCCAGACGGACGTATGGACAGTCTCTTCCAAGGGACCTCTGTGGGTGCAAACAGAAAGGTCAGAATCAACATTTTGCTCATCGTAAAAGTAGAAAGTAAATCAAGCTGGCTGCAACACTTTGCCAAGAAAACATCCCCAAAAGGCCATGTAAGGCCAGACACCTTCCTGTATGGAGCAGACCATAACTTTTTTCCCCCCTCTCTGACACAACTTGTGTCAGTCTGTCCTTGTTTTGACCCATATAAAGGTTTTTTACATGTTGGCAGCACAGATTACATCTGAAGAGTCAGAGTAGCTGAGGCTACTTGGAAGAGAAGCTACTTGTTTTAAATCACTGAAGAGCTGGTGAAAGGCACTGACGTAAGGGCTGCAGGTAACAAAGTCTCTTTCAAAGCCTGACCAGACGCCCTTCCGCCTCTCATGCTTAAAAGGCCTCTTCTTCCCAAGCCTCCGCTGCTGCTCAGGCCAACAGTGAGTCACTCCCACAGCACTGGCTTTGCCATGCAAGCATCAAGGAGCACCAAAGCAAAGATGGGATGCATTAAATACACAGCCATTGTAGAAAATGAATCAGGGTGGGACAGCCCAAACCCTACCTCAATCTCCAGACCTCGTTTCCTTTTTGGTTGCCTCCAAAGACACCCAATTAAAACAAAAACACAGGTTTTCTAATTTACCACAAGCTTCTTTCAACCAGCAGTCTTTCACACTTCCAGCTGATTGATATCTGAGCCTATCTGGTGTTTTCTGTTTCCTTTCATCTCAGTCTTAGAGAAGAAATGAGTAAGTTCAAAACATACTAGTGATGATAAATGAAAGGTCCACCTTTGCCTGTCCCAGCTCTCCCAGCCCATCATGCTCCTGGTTGCACCAGGACACTCCCAGCTCCTCTTAACTGCATCCTCACCCCTATTTTCCTGAGATTAGCCAAGGATTAAGTTATTAAAGAAAGGAAGGAAAAACAGATCTAGCTAGTCACAAACATGTTTTTTTTTTAAGGAAGCCAGGCTAAAACTCATTAGACCCACCATCAGCTGTCTTTGCTCAGGAGAACTGGGTCTTGCAGGGCAGAAGCTTTGCCCTCCTGGTCCTTGGTGATGGAAGAGGAGCAGAAGAGCAGCAGTTGCTTCAGCTCCATACCAAATCATAAGAAGCACAGAAAAATTTGCTGAGGACCTGCCCACACAGACACTGGATATTCTTTTCATATTTGCCATGACAAAAAATTTGTGTTAACATTTTTGCAAGCACTGTAAGCCCATATCAAGTATCAGCAAAGAGGCAGACAGGTGTCCTGACCACAGAGGAGACAGCATATGCAAACAGTTTGGAATTTATTATTATTTTTTAAAGGGAGAAACAAATCCCAGAGATTTTTCTGTGCATGATACATTTTCTGCTCCCTGTTTGATGTTGCTTTCAGACTTCAGACTTCAAATAGCTAATGCTAACCTATGCCTCAAGCCTGGTTTAAACTAATGGTCCTTATGTGACCAGAAATGAACGCATGGTGAATCATTTATGCCACACACGGGGGGGGGGATGAGTGGTGGTCCATGTCTCCTGGCGGCTGCAGGGACACAAATAAGTTGAGGGAAAGGAGATCCCAGCTCTCTCTGCATTACAGCCAGATAACTCACCAACTGCATTTTGCATTTTTGGAGCTGGAAAGCACAAACTCCAGGTCAACAGCCCAACCACAAGCAATCAGAGAGAACAACCTAACCACTGGCATTTTCTGCAAAGTATGCAGAGAGAGAGAGAATCTGCACAGGCTGCACTTCCACTCTCTTGCTTGCCTTTGGGAGAGAAGCTTCTCTTTAGAGAAGCTGCATTTTAATTAGTAGCCCCATCCAAGGGAATCTGATCTTGATAATAAGGGAAAGAGAGCAACCCAAAGTTACAGACTTCAGGGTATGTGGGTCCCAGCCCCTCACTTCTTTGCTGACATTACTGCTTTCAGGAGTTAAATCAAAACCCCATTTAACATCACAGAGGTTGCAAATTGCATCTAAAGCACTGCCTAAGCCTCAGTTGTAGTAAACAGCTATAGCTCCACTGAAATCCAAGGAATTATTCTGATTTTGTCTGGTTACAGATCTACAGGCCCATAAACATTACAGCTCATGCAACCTCCAGCTAAGTATCTTCTAATAGAAGACCATTATGTTTGTCAGATGGATTGGGATAACTTGCTTAAAACACTCTTGAAGACTCATTAGGATCATTGGGGTTTAGTGGTTATATTTTGAGAATAAACCCCAGCAGCTATTAAACACTAAAAAAAAAAAAAGGCATGATAAGTCATAATTTGGGATTTTCTTTGGGAAATTTGTAAAATGAAGGGAGGAAAGAAAACAGAAAAATGAAACTGATCTATGCACATACACTGAGAAATCAAACGCTATTTGACAGATAATGAATGAAAAAGAAACACAGGGAATAACAAAGAAAAATCATGCAATTCTGTCCTCCTTTTGAGCCTTATTAAATTATATTTTGGGTAAAATGCACAGACAAGATGTTGTGCACCCAAGGAAATATGGATGTGTTTTGCTGGCTGTCACTGGCCAGTTGATCTCAGGTCAAGCTTCTTTCCCTTGAGAGTTTCTCACCTCCTTGTAATAAACCATCCCAGAAACAAGCTTGTGCTGACCATGCTTCCCAAGAGCAGAGCAATGCTACTGACTAGTTTTACAGACCTCTGCCCAGGGGTGGATGCTACTAAACATCACTACAACCATGCCATGGACCTACCACTGTCTTCTTTAAACCATCTCACCAAATGAACTGGTTCCCTTGGGCAAAAGGCCACTCCATCTGCTGTAACCATGCTCCTGTTCAGATTGTTGCATTGCCACACCTTTCCTGACAAAGGAGAAACCTCTTTTTGGCTTTTTTCCACTTTTCCTGACCCAGTTATACTGTCAAGCATTGATTATAAACTAACCCTAAGACAGGGAGAAGTGGAAGAGTCTTGCTTAGCATTTTGGAGAAAATCCACAACCACCCCAGGCCCTGCCAGGGGATTCAGGTGCCAATTACAAAGGACCACCAAGAAGAAGGTCCCTTTTAGCAGCTCCTTAATCTCCAAGCCTTCTGAAGGGGCACCCCTGACCAGCATCATAAACCTGGATTAGCCAGATGGAGGTGGGGAACATTGGAGCTATTTCCTCATCTGGTTTTCATTTTATTCATTCATCACTCAAGACAGGGAAATACTCTGATACACATGTTTGGGTGTCTCTCTCTTCACACAGATTTGTAAGCCAGCACAAGTTAGGCAAGGCAGAAGCACTGCCAGGTCCTATTCTAAGGATGTAACCTAAGGATGTAACCAGGGCACTGTGGTGCCAGCCTGTATCTCTCAGCCATTGGGCTGTAGGATGCCAGCAGAAGAGAGCCACACATGCCAGCTGCTCTTCTGGGCTGACATGTCACCACATTTACAGGTATAGCTGTCACACCCACACAGGTGCCTGCACCAACCACAGCTCTCTATTGGCTCAAAAGGGAAAGGGCAAAGAGGAACACAGCCACTCAACACATACCCACCATCAGTGTCAGCCCAGGGATGGTGGGAGACAGGGATATTTAGAGCCTGCCAGAGAGCACCTCATAGTAATTCCCTCCTGCTCCTTTTGCCCTGAATGCAGCCTTAAAAATCCATAGCTCCAGAGAGCTAGCCCAGATGCTGCTACTCCAGTTCAGTGGTGAGAGGATGAGCTCAAATTTGCCATCAAATAGGAAAGGACAAAAAAAAAGCAAATAAAATTAGTAGCAGTAGTATTTTGTTAAAATCAAAAAGCCAAGCCCCCATCAAACCAAAGATAAAACAGACGAAGTGAGATGGAGAGGACTCCTCTATGGCTTCAGTGGCTGAGAGTTGCTCCCAGTTGCAACCAAAGCTCAGGTAGCTCAGGTGCAGGAGAAAAGCCATCACAGTCTGCCAGTCACACTCCATGGTACTGTCCTCTGGTACCAAAGTGCTACTGAACCATGAGAGCAGCTCCTCTGGGAGAGGACGCTTGGGCACACTGCTCACAGCTCCCCTGCATCGTTTGCTGAACAGGATCTCCAGGGACAGCAGATCTGGGACAACAATCACACCAGTTCCTCTTGCACTGCAAATCAACAGTCAAACTATAAGTACACAGGAGCACAGCACATCCAGTACCCAAGTAGGAAGGGGACAGCAGCCCCGAATCCAAGCTCCTGCCACACACAGTGGGCAGGTTTGCTTCCTGCCTGACAAGGACCTTCTTTTCACCAGCCGATGTAGGAGCTTCCCAGAGAGACCAAATTCAGGCACAGCTCAAATAAGCACCTGGATCTACAAACAACAGATTAAATTCTCAAGCTACAAAACTATGTTTTAGCAAAAGTGCAATTGAACTCCATGTACTTGTTACATTTCTAAATATACTCTCGTTGTCAAGACAACAAAGAGACTGATGGATCTCTAAAGTGTACTGTATCTATTTAATTGTCAGCATTTCAAACTGACTTGAGGAGGGAAAAAAATGCTGCGTGATAAGTCTAATTGTCATGGTTACCACTGGCTAACCCCATAATAAAAATATATATATATTCTGGCTAAATGTGCCAAGCCATGTGAGGAGCAGATGGGAGACATTCTCATTACTGCAACAGCCTCCACTGGAAAACTAAACTTGAGGAAAGATGCGAGAGACTTAACAGATCTCAGACAACACACACCGTGGGCTGCATCTTCCCAGGCGTTTGGCAGCACTTGCTCAGGCTTTTCTGCTGTGCTTATTCGCCCCATGAGTGTTGGGACAACCGATGGGGCCAGGGCTGCTTAGCTCAAGAGCATTCTGTTTTGGGGATCTCATCCCTTGCTGCAGAAAGCCTGAGATGCAAGATGTTACTCCTTAAAGGCCTCTAACAACATCTGTCGTGCAACTGCCTGAGTTTTCCACTCCCACCCTCACTCATTTGCTCTCCTCCCTCCAGGTTGTCCTACCCAAGCCTACAGGCAGCCTGGACCCTCTGCTCTCACACCATTAACAGCTAAAGCCAGGTGTATGTCCAGGCTTGGAGATGAGAAACAAGTGGAAAGAAACAGCCAGCCACTACTGCAAATACACCAGCCTGAGGCTGAGCTAGGAAACATCATGGACCCCCAGCCAGCCCCTGCAACCCATTTGATGAGCACGATTAATCAGTGTGAAGAGTCCCACTGTTCACAAGGTGCCTCCTGAAAGAGATGTCTTCCAAAAAACACCTCAAACACTGGCTTTTTACATGCAAGACCTCCACAACAACATCCAAGTTATTTACCTGCATATAAATAAAATGATTATGGCTATTCTTCACTGACCAAAACTCATTCATCTATACTCAGTTCCCACTTTCCTTTCATTAAACGAAAGTTAAAGTTGCAGGAGAGAGGCATCGATGTCATTCAGATATGAGAAGCAATGGTTAAAAACTTCAGTTCACCTGGTGAGCACTGACTTATAAGTTGGACTCGATAATTCTCATGGGTCCCTTCCAGCTCAGACTATTTTGTGATTCTGTGATTTCAATGAATGGGGACATTTCTAATTAGTTTGACGCTTCCCCAAAATTTTTGACAGAAAAATTGAATTGTAATTAAAAGTAACCCCCAAACTGTTGCACTCCTTCATAAAGATAAAAGCTGTGCATCTCTGCTGCCAGACGCCTTCATGGAAGCCATAAGGCATTGCCTAAAACCATCTCCAGGAGAGCCGTAGAACAAAATCTGTTTGGAAAACACTGCTTAAGAGAAATACTACTTCCCAGGCGCCTCAAGCAACACATTTGAGTTTGTGATATTTTCCCTGGAGCTTGCCCTTGCTCATCACCAAGATGAACAATTTCTGAATTTCAAATATGAGATTCTCCATGATGTAAAATGAACTTTCATGCCTACCAATACAGTCACTGTGTGGTTCACGTTGCGTGCTGCTTCACAGAGTGGTCTCCGCACGGAGATGGGCAGTGAACGTCAAAACAGAAGTAGCACAGAATGGTTATTTCCAGGGCTTGTATGAGAATTACTTCAAATACTATTTAAGTCAGGAGGTAAAAAAGAGTCTTTGACACAAAGAAGCCTATGTTCTAATGAAAGCCAAAGGGACTTAAAGGCAACTGGATTTTTACAAGTATTTGGGCACACCCAAACCAATGCAGCATCAGCATTTTGTCCCTAGATGCCTAAATAATTTTGAAACTAAACATTACCCATAAGGAACTTCAAAGAGATTATAGTCCTCCTGAAAGCTGTATCCAGAGCTTAACTGAACTGAAATCCCAAACAACCAAAAGCTTAAAATCATGCTTCTATTTCAACACCATACGGGTACAGGAACCTAACTTTGGTTTTCCTGTTACTGAAAGTGCTTGCCTAGGGCACCAGGCTTTTACAGTTATGGCTTTGGGACAACTATTACATTCTGTTCTAATAAAGTACATGCTCTCTGGAGCAAACTCCCCAGGATGACTCCTTTGCTTTGGCACAAATGGACTCATTTAGTTTAGATAAAAGGATGTTCCCTTGCATCATTTTCATTTGTTTTTTTTTGTAAGATAGAGAAACAGTTAATTTTGCTAAATGAGTGCTCTGTTGCCATGACTTCACTGCAGACAAACACAAAGCCATCAAGCTCCTTTTCCTTGGGCACTGTTTCGGGGTTTTTTTTAAAAAAGGTATTTGATCATCTTGATTCTCTTGCTTTTTTTCTCAACATCTGGATTCCCAGCAATATCCTGCAGACAGACAGATACATAATGACTATAGCTACTCAGTAAATTAAGGAGATATTCCTGCACATATTCAACCCCTCACAATCCACCTCTGCCAACTGTGCCAATGCACCCTTTGTGACTCCACATGCAGAGCAGTGCAGCCTGCAACAGCAGGCAGCAAATAGCTCCAAATGAAACCCTAAATTTATGGAATTAGTCCCTGAAAGTCATACTTTCCACTCTCCCACCAAGGGCCAAAGGATGGCTCCATCCTAGTCATCGTCAAGCCAGGCTGTTGCTCAGAATTTTGCCCCAGAAGGCCAAAGTCCTACCTACTGCCTCAGTTTCTCTGGTGGATGAAAAGGGCTGCACGTACATGTCATCTGCCTCTGTGGGGTGTTACAACATTGGCTGAGTTAATATTCATGGAGTACACTGGGGATTAAGAGTACTATAGATTTTACTGAGGGAGAGGGTTTTTTCTTTTTTAATGTTTGCATTGAATAGACAGACTAAGTAGAAACAGCATTTGTAGCCTGCAGCCATTATCCTAGTAAAAGGCTCATTACAGCATGCAGCCTACCAGCTCACCTCCAACCAGTCTCGCTTAAACGCATGTAGGTGGAAGTGCTGCTCATTCCAGAGAACTTTCTTTTTCACCGTCTCCGTCTGAGGGAGACTCTGGATAGCTGGGCTCGCAAGACACGGCTTAGGATATAAATACTTCAGTATGTGCTTGTTGTTCAGTACCTATTTATGGCAATCACAAAACAATTAATTACTTCCCATTTAAGACTAATTCCTGTCTCTTCCAAAAAGACTGAAGGGGGGTGAGTTTTGTCTCAAGACTTTCAATTTCCTGATGAGTCACAGCAGACATGCTACAATAAGCTCAATACTTCAATCAGACTGTTTCTTATCCAGATATATTCAATACATTACTAAGATATGGAGTGTGCTATTTTAAGGGCTGATTTCAGGCATTGTATGCATAATGCTTTCTCATCTAAACACGCACTTTCTCCTGGATGAGACAGATGTACCTCCTACACCACCATTCCTTCTCCCCCCGCGCAAATCATATAGGTAAATAAACATTGCAAAAGCAGAAAGTAAAGAATTGCACACTTGGTGCACTGATTTTTACAACACACAGCCCTTCAGCACATACCCTTCTCTCCCACTTCAGTAGTTCATTCCCTGCCCTTTGGCAATAAAATAACTTATGTGACAGCAGCATCTGACAAGAAGAAAACATTCACAGACTGCACGGGTTGCAACAAGTCCATAGCGTCTTGCTTTCTTCATTCTAGGGCCAAGAATCATACATTTATTGTTCTGCCCCAAGGAGCAACTCTGCATCCCTGTAGGAATCCTCAGTTGTCCCCAGTTCCCACGCCACCCACTCACAAGCTCCCAGGCTCCATCAAACAGACAGGAGACTCTCTGCTCAACCTCCAAGCAGCAACACAGATTATGGGTACCAGCAGGTACCCCCTCATCGTCATTATTTACTAATTTAACAGACAGATATAATTTATCATGTCAATTGGGCAATTGATCCCAGCTGGGTCATCTGAGTTTACAACAGGTTGCACTCAGCATCAGCCTGACCACAGCCAGCTGAGGAAACTGCCTCACCCAAGCAGACTATGAAGAGCAGAGCAATGGTCACATCTCCCTGGACCATGCACATACCCGGGTTCTTACAACCAATGCAGTCAAAAGCTCCCAGACACCAATAGTTGCCTAAAAAATGTGTGGCTATGATGACAAATAGATTAAAGACCATAATGTTTGGGCGAGAGAGACTCGGTACAGGTGACAGACAGCTCTGCTCTTGCTTTTAGCATTGTCAGTGTGGCACCAAGGACATCAATTGCTCTAAGAGCAGCCACTGCACAGACACCAACTCAAGACTACCCCTGTGCTAATTGTTAACAGCAGTTTTCCCCATGGCACAACTGGACTACACAAGCAGTTTCTATGCAAACAGCAGCAGTGCCAGTTTCTGCCAAGCCCATGCTAATTGCAAGTGATTCCAGCTCAAATGCTCTTAAGTCAGAAAGTATTTAGGCAACGTGTAACCAAGGTCTCACGTGTAACCAAAGTCTCACATTTGTCTCACCAGCTCTCCTGTGGTGAATGAACCTACAATCAGCTATGAAGATCTGTCACTGACTCTTTTCTTTCTTCCTCATTGGAAAAACTTTCACATAAATTCTAATATTATGCCAACAAAATGTAGAGCATTTTTGATCCTCACAATGCCCTCAGCCTGTTGGTGTAATTGAACTGTCAAAGCAACACAGAGAACATGGCCACTGATATTCCATTAAAGGCAACAGATCCTTCAAGGCTCAGCAGCTTCTCAGATGCTACTTTGAAAGTGTCAATCTCTTCTCACATATCACATTTATCTCAAAACCTGAGGGCACCTTAGGAACATTCAACTAGTTTCACAAACTCCGTGGAAATGAAAAGGGCAAGTGGGGAAGGAACACTTCACATGCCCAAGCCCAACTTGGATGGACCAAGGAAACAAAGAGTTTGAGTATAAAATATGGTACATCACCTCTTGAGTAGGCTCAGTTAGGTCACCTTAATTAAGGTGAGAATATTCACCCAAATTTTATTGGCTTGCATTAAATACACCATTATCTCAGTCTAGGTGTTTATGGGACAGGCACCGGGCTCCACGAGATCTACAATGACATTCACTTTGAGCTGTGCGTGACAGAGCAACACAACTTTTGCGTTACCCTTGTGGGTCCCTTCCAGCTCAGGCTGTTCTGTGATTGTCATCTCTGAATACACACAAAAACCCTGATGGTATCTCAGTGTCTCTTCTATTATAGAATATCTGTGATAAATCTTCTTGAGGAAGTTTGGACTCAGCTAGCCAGCATCCATTTCTAACAAGAACAGAAATGTGTGCTACATTGTGCAGTCCTCCTCTTCCATGAATGGCAACTAGCTCCTCTGCAGAAAGCATCAGGCAGCAGATGAGACCAAGAGCACGTGGCCGTGGCTGTGCTGCAAAAGGTGCCTGTGGAGTCAGTGCCCCAAAACTAGTGCAAGCAACTTTCTTAAAGCTAGTGTTGTGAATAAAGAGAATACAGGACCACTTAAAATGGATCATAAATTTTCTTTTTCCTTTTGGAGAACAATGCTGGTAGCATATGGGTCTGCAGCCTAAACAGACAGCTGATGAAATTCAGGCTCATCTCATATTCTTAAAACATGCAAGACCAGGATTTTCCCATGCTAGGCAGTTAAGTCCACGTGCCTTCCTAAAAAGCCATTTGGAAAGTTTCTAAATGCAATAGGAGAAAAATAATCCTGCTCAGTCCACGCCTGTGTCTCCCTCTCCTCCCATTAGCACATGGGGAGAAGGTTGGCTTAGAGCAGTACAACATTTCAATTTGAATATGAATCACTCCTTTGGTGAGAAAACAAAACAGAAGCCCATTTCACATGAGCCTTATCTGAAGATATAATGAAATCCAACATATCTAACAGCAGCAATGGAAGTAAAACATGGTGAAAATACTGGCTCAGACAAACAAATAACAACACTTTCCCTTTTAGAGGATCCCAAAGTGCTTTACAAACTCATAGAGGCAGGAATAATTTCATCTGCCAGTGAAATATGGCTACCTCTGGGTGGGTACTGAGCTCAGCACCATGCTGTAGTTCATGACAGAGGAAAGAATCAAGCAGGAACAGTGTGAGTGTTCAGGACAACATGATCCTCCAGTGGGAATGGCACTACTTTCCTGGAAAGTGGAAATTTAGCTTAATTTTGATTCATATGATTCAAAATGCCACTATCTGAGCCAAGCACCAGAACACCACATGTACATGATGTTGTACTTAAAAAAGGGACCAGCTGTAAAAAAATGATGGAAATCCAATTCACGTATGCTGGTATTCTCCAGCTTCTCGTTCAAAAGGTTACAGAAAACAGCAGCAAGGTAGAGGATTAAAATTTCTGAACCTGCCTGGGGATTGCAAATTAATTTCTTATCATCCACAGGGCTGAAGGATCATGACTTCCTGCCCCTGGTTCAGCTGCTATCTCCAGATGGAGCTCAGGGTAAACTGCTTCTCCTCTCCCCAGCTCCCACCCAGCAGGCACAGTGATATTCAGCCACTATTATGAACAGTCTGGAAGAAAGCACAGCACTCCCATTCAACACTGCTAAGGAATGTCAGTCTTGTGTATTACCAGCTTTACCGAAACATTGACAGAAACACCATTTTCATCCTATCTCTTTTTCCCCTTCGCTCTTCACATCCACATGCTTTGACTGTGGTCCACCTCACTGGAGACAGTCATGGCCTGTTTTTAATGAGTTTGTCAGTGGAGACTTGATCCCAACTCAGGCCTTTCTCATACTACTGAAACATCAACATACAAGCACAGAAATCCTTCAGGGCAGAGGCCCTGAGCAAGTGATCTGCACATTTCCAGAGCTAAATGTTTACTTCTCTTCTTGGCAGCATCTGGAAGCTTGCAGACTATTTATCTGCATCTTGGAAACAGCTATTTAGTCCTACAAACACATCAACAATTCACCTTGACTCAAAAGAATGATTTACCAAGCTCTGAGGAAACAATGAACAAAATCATCATCTTTTTCTTATTTTTTTGCCAAATGTCTGTTAAAGTTTTTCTGAAAGGAGTTTACTTAATCTTCTCTCACATTATATATACAGCTGCTATTCCAAAAACAAAACAAAACTTGGTGCACAAATGCAAACAAATCTGGGTTTGGCCTGATCTGCCTAAACCAAAAGCCAACTTCCTCTCATACTGGCTCAGGAACAGAGACCCAAAGCCAGCAAGTTCCTAACATTTCTGAGTGGCTGACTTTTGGATAGGTTTGTGCAAGTTTGTCTTCAGTGCCTTGGGACTGCGTGACAATTCAAGGGAAAATGCCCTTAGAATGAACATGCATTTGAACACTAATTTGGACAACTGCTACAAAGCCATTTTATTCTGTAGAAATGACATCTCTCCAATCATGCAGTTATGTTCTTGCCAGTTGGAGACTCATCCTCATCTTGGTTTAAACAGACCTAATTAATTTGGTTTTCCTTGGAGAGGGGAGAAAAAAAATCAACAAGCCAATAAACAAGAAAGAAAAATTACAATGAGTTGAACATGACATACAGGTAAAGTGAATTGCCAGGGGATTCGGCTAAAAATTCATCACTGATTCATTAAACGAATCATTGAGATGTCTTAAGAACAAGCTATCAAGAGAAGTCACTCTTCCTCTCCACTTTTTATTATTAGTTACTGCTGGAAGTGACCTTTTCTGCAAATCTCTAGACCATTTTGAAGTGCTGGTAGACTTTAGGAAGTGAAAATTAGTTCTCAAAATGAACTAAACTGCTTCAAAACCCTTTTATTAAAGGTTGTATCTTGCTTCTTTCTCACCACTGGATATTTAGGATAGCCCACTACAAAAAAATAGCCACTGGGCAGTTCTAGCTGCCAGGTTGGGTGCAAGGCCAGGTTGGATGGGGTTTGAGCAACCTGTTCTAGTGGAAGGTGTTCCTGCCCATGGTAGGGCAGGGTTGGAACAAGATAATCTTTAAGGTCCTTTCCAACCCAACCCACCTATGATTCTATGAGAGTCCCAAATTTGGTGATACAGGTGCTCTTTAAGTTACAGAAACCAAGCAAGAGAGAAGTTGCTGAAACCAAGGGAAAGAGAAGGTGTCCAATGCCACTGGAGCAAGTCACTACCAAAACCCAAGGAGAACCAAGGATGCCCTTCCATCAGCTCTGCCCACAGCCTTGGGGAGGGCTCTGGCAAGGAGCTGGCACTGCCTGCAGCCAGCAGATTCCAGAATCTGCTCAGCCTCACAGAAGAGTAGGAGGTGAGACTGCTGGCAGGAGCAGGCGGAGCAGCAGAACTGGTGGAGATCATAAATGGAAGAGTGTTGTAAAACACGGAGGTGAGCACAGACTGACACTCACCTTCACAGTTCCCTCCCAGAAAAGCACACCTCGTCAGACTCTCACAGCTTTGAAACGCATCCAGACTTCACTGGATCGATCCAGGAACCTCATTCGTATGCATGTTTGCTCTCACACGCAAACACAGCAAGGTTTTAACCACACACATTTTGCACAAGTCCCACAGGCCCAAACTTTCAGGTTACTTGGGAAACTTGGTCTTAAATGGGATTGTAAACCAAAGGAAAGAGATTATAGATAAAGACCACAAAGAACTGCAGAGCAATTTGAGTTAGAAAGGAGCTTTAGAAGAGTACACCACTGAGGTACCCCAAAACGCCCAATCTTCAGAAGACCTTTTTCTTAAAACAGTATTTACTTAAAAGATTGCACAAAATGATCTTCCAAAACTGATTCAGTCACGTGAAAATATGGGCTGGGCTCTCTCCATTCAATATCTCTCCCAAGTGGAAAGTTCTCATCAAAGCTATAATATATTCAGCTCCAGAAGAACAATTAGCTGACATTAGATAAGTAGTTGTAACTCTCAGAAATAAATGGCCTTGCTATTTATCAGTAGGTGCTGCACCTTTAAAAGTTTCCAAAAGTGATGGTCTGTTTCTGCACATACTGGAATATTCAAGAGCATTTCATATCTATTCTCATATCAAGAAAAGAGCAATTAGATCAATAATGAAACAGGAGTGCTCCCTTTTACTTTCTGTGGTTTGCAAAGAGGTTCATGTTTCTGTGTGAGCACAGCTCTTGTTTTAGTGATGTGAAAGTGTGTGGTTTGTGTGATACCCAGTTTCTTCTAATATTCAAGTTTCTGTTGTTATCTACCTACAATTTACAGTAAAGCATCCTTTATTCTCACACCTCTCAATCTCAAAATTAGATCAATTTTCCCAACAATATTTTATTACCCATGCAGACCTTTTACAAATGCTGGAAAGCTTGCCAACAACACACTCCTCACCAATACAGTGTGAAATCACAGAAGACAGTGTTAGTGTAACCAATTCTACCTGTGCATGTGTCTGTGTATATAAACAAATGAAGAAGTAAACACAACCTTTTCTTTGGGGAAAAGGACCATTTTTATGTTTGGAAAAGCAACTAGAGTTCCGCTGAAATTCATGCCAACAGGCCCAAGGCACCACATGCAGTAGGTAAAGACTACTGAGCAATATTAGAATCACTGCGTATACATTACTGTTGTGCTATTTACTGTGATTAGATTATTACTATTTTCAAAACTATTCAAAATATTTAGAACTGCCCCCACTCTGCAGAGTATGAATCTAATTCTAGCAAAAATTTCTTAAGAACCCTCCAAATATGAAGGACACTGCGATTACTGGGGATGGGTAATCTGCTGGCTCTAGCATCAAGCCAAACCATGCCATTTATAGCATTTTGACTCTCTCTACAACAGACAAGCACTGATATTTTAACTAGAAATGTTCATTTTCCAGATAGCTTTTGCTGGCCATGAGCTCTACTCCAAGATCCTTGGCTGTGCTGCCCCTGCAGCTCTCAGAGAAATGTCTTTGTCAAATACACCAAAGGTCCCAAAGAGAAAGTTCACCTGCTGCTACAACACAAACATCAATTCAACAATAAAAATCTAAAACCAACTGGAATACTATATACTTCTGAAGAAGGAAAGTAAATCAGCAACAGCAAGGTTACCCTGTTGTGAGTCATTCTGTCAGCTTTGCAGTCTGCACCTACTAAGTGCACAGGCTAAGGACAGGCTAATCACTTCTCAGTGATAGTCCATTCTGCATCTCTGTGGGCCAGCCTTGTAGTTTGCACACAAACATTCTTAATGGTCATAAAATCATCATGCCCTACCTGGCATAAATTTAATGATGATGGCATAACACTGCATTACCAAGTCATCAGCTGCTTCGACTAAGGTTAATTCAGGCAAGCCAGAACACAAACGTTCAAACTCCTTGATGTATCTTGCACCCACCCAGAGAGGACTTGGCTTTCAGCCAGCCTGCATAAATCCTGGTGGGATTAGTCAATGCTCAAGAGGCTCCTTTATGGGATAAGTAACGAGGTCAAGTGCTGAGATCTAAAAAAAGGACATGATCGGTGTATATAATCCCCCACAAGGCACATCCCTCCACCCTTTACAGCCAGCAACAGGGATGACTAAGGATACACAGCAAAAACCATTATAACCAAGGCCATGGAAATGAAACTGGCAAATGTACCATTTATCAAGTCATCTCAACATGAAACAAATGCATCTGATTTTATCACCAAAAACGCCAAAAAGTTCATATTTGGAAGAGATGCACAGAGAGAACCATGAGACTACTGCTTACCTGGTTTTAGCTGGAGTAGAACTTCTGAAATCTTCTAGTTTTGTTGCTCTGGATTCCCTGCAGATAAGCCAAGAGCCCAAGAACCTTGATGCTCTTGGGAAATGTCAGTAGCTAAATCTGGACTAACACAAGACTCTTTAAAACATCCTTCTCAACTGTTTGGGCAATGCTTAATAAAAGTAACACACTCTACTATAAAGGTGTCCCAGTTAGGTGTTGCTACTGTGGGCAGCTGCAGGTCAGAAAGTGCTGTTTGACAAAATGTTTAAATTAAGGGGGGAGTGCTAAACCAAAGATACTCTTCTAAATCAAGGTCACAACTGACCATGGAACTCAAACGTGCCAACTTTCAGAAGTGTCTGGTTTTTCCACTGCTATCTTCATGTAGGAAACCTGACTGACTGCTGCATCCAAGCCCCTCCAGCCTCAGGTATTTCTCAAACTCTTTGGAATACAGGCAAACCCAGACTTGATTCAGCAAACAGACCATGGGAACAGCTTTTTATGTTTTAATACAAACTGTACACACACCTTAGGAAAGACATCAGCTGCCCTATCCTTCACCAAGACACAAGAAAGCATCTCTAGCTGCTGCTGCAGCTAAACCCAATGCTGGGAACATCTCTCTGGAAACTAACATGACAATAGAAGTTCTGCTGAAGTCACATGGCTCTCAGGCACCTCGAGATGGGCTATCAGGAAGTGGGACCCATCTCAAACCAACCACAAGCTCCTTGCCAACAGATTCCCATCAGCAATACAGCACCAGTCATTGCCCTCATCTGGGCACTTGGCCATCAGAAAATATTGGAAAAGCCTCCTTCATTTTCTGCCTTCCACAGACCAGTTCACTAATCACCACCACTGGATGCTAACTGCCTTCCCTCACCAATAACTTGAGTAGGATTTGGACCACTGAGAAGTTTCCTCCTCATCCTCCAGACCAGCTTGTGTACCCTCTCCCTCGTCTCAATGCTAACAGAGTTTGTCACCAGCTCTGAGTGACCTTGGCACAAAAAATAATTCTTGTCTGTCTAAGCAAGAATTTGGAAAAGCAGCTTTTATTGGACAGGTATGTCTGGCTGAGATTTGTGATCAGATGCAATGCATGGCACAGAGTGTGACCTGGAGAAATATTACCATCAGCTAACAGCAGCACAGATTTCTTTCCTCCCTGTCCCTCATTAGCCTCGAAAGCTGGCCTTGCCAGCAGCAGTAATGCAAGCTGAGACAACAAAAGCACATTAATGATGGGCCCCATCGTGTTCCATATTAATTACCGTAGCTAGTAGTAAACTGTTGGTTATAAATTATATTTTGATAAACTGCCCTTTCTTTGACAAGCCAGCTCCAATGTTTAATGTTGCACTTAATCCTCAGATAATACCCCAGGAGTCCTCCCTGTGCCCAGCAACAAATCAAAGCAACCTTCAAAAGGCTGGCACAGATTCCCTTTTCCTACGCACTCTGACCTGAAACTATCCCATTGCATCAACTTTGTTATAGGTCAGCTCTAAAGGCTGAGTTACCAAAACCAGCAGCATCTCAGCTACCAAGTGTCCTACAGAGCTGCTCCAGCACTTCTCTGGGCTGACAAAAGCCATGTACATGTTTTACGTGTATTCATTTTCCAGAAATGCTGTGCTATTACATTGCTCTGCAGGGTAAAATAGCAGGCTAGCAATCCCCAGAATATCTCAACATTCAGAAGAGAGATTTACTTCTACCTGGGACCGAAATAGTCAACTAAAATCTTTATCCGAAACCATCGTATTCTTATTTTTATTTCTTTTTAATTCAGTGACATTTAGCTAGCAGAACAGCTGTTAGCAAAGGTCTAGGAGAGGTGGAATACCATTTTCTATATAAAGAAAAATGTTTTGGAGGAAACTGCAATTTGACAGAAATACCTATTTAGCAAAGTACATTTTAAAAAGTGGCAAAATATGCTCTGCTTTTTCTAGGTAGCAAAAGAACAACCACAGCTCAAGAAAAGGAGCCCAAATCTTAGGAACAAAGGTATAAAATTATATCGCAATGTACATCCAGGAAAAAAAGGAGGAGGGATGTGCCCTTTAAGAAGCAGCACAGGGAGAGACCCTACTCTGTCTCAGATGTGCCCATCACCTCTCACCACCACCAAAAAAAGTGAAAAACCTAGTCATGGTCTTCCTGAAGAGCTGGTCCAGGTCTCATCATGGATAAACAGGAGCTTGCAGGTGGCTTCAGACAGAGCTGGGTCGAGCCTGGCACAGTCAACACTTTCCTTCACTTTACTCTCAAGACACAACTCACCACACCCAGCAAGAACAAGATGTTGCACCTGTTATTTACAGTGCTAAAAATCCAACAGCTCAGGATGAGGATCAGCAGCAGCAAATGAGAATCCCATCCTCCCCACGGAGGGATGTGAAGCCCTCTGGTCTCACTCCATGTTGCAAATTGAAAGCGCTTACAGCAGTCAAGGGTTCGGTCTTGTTCTTCCACCACTGGTGGCAGATGGTATGTGCTATTATTAAATCTTGATTGCCAGCTTATAATAATAATCATATGGAACCTTCTGCACTAGGACAAAAATTCACTCTTTTTATTTGGGGAAAAAGCAGAAGTCTTGCAGTAAAATAACTTTTCTCTTTTAATAATTTCTTTTAAAAATTCATAACATATTTCACCTAATTGGAAACACACAGAAAATAGGATATGGCCATATTAGTTAAAGGTCAATGAACATTTATTCACCTCTTTCGAAACTGACAGTATTGTCATGACAGCCATAAAAGCTGCTTTGAATTTTAGTTCCCTAGAAAGTAAATATAAGGAATCCCAAGGCTGTAACCACAAGTGCCACAGCTCTTAACACTGATGTCATATGCAGCTGAATTTGTGCTGCAGAAGGCGGGATGGTAAAGCTTCAAAATCAGCTCATGTATGGTGTACTGAAAGGACACAGTAATTATCCCCCAGCCCACTGCCCCAGGCATGTACCACAATGCTTTCATTTGATGCAGCATTAACAGCAGAACAAGTTTTATTCCCAAGCATTTGGCATGGGGCACTGTGGGGCTGCTGGGATAATTTAGGGGGCCGCTGCAACCAACTATCTCACACTACTGTACATTTTATTACAGCTTGCAACTGCTCCTTCCAATCCCAACTACCAAACGGATGTTCTCTTTTCTTTTTTTTTTTTTTTCAGGAACCAGTTTACATTCATTTGTATCAATTTGTTTCTGTATCAATTAGCAAGGGCAAAGGGGGGTGCCTTTTAGACCCTCTTCTGGTACCTTAAGGGGTACCAGACATAAGGGGACACTGTAATTAATAGATGTCAGGCACAGTCCCCCTTGATGCATTGATTTCCTCCTACTTAGGAAACACTCAGGGAGAACACAATCACCCCTGGCTGTCAGGCGTCCTCATAAAATCCATAGGCTTGAATTCACAGAAACTGCTAATCATTTCTGATGCTGAGAAGGAGGAAGGCACAGTCTGATCTTTGTAAAGCAGAGTAAATTTCTTATTAACTGCAACACCTGAGCTTACTTCAGGAATGCCAAGAGCAGCTGGACAGCTTCCAGAGCAAGAGGCAACTAAGAAGAACCCTTTTGGTCCCAAGCTGCATTAAGGAAGATGGGAACATGCCCCCTGAGCTCAGAACATCTGCATCACCCAGATTAGGGGTCGCTGCAGCCAGACCAGTTTGCTCCCCCCATCACCTTTCCATCACAGACAATTTGGGCTTCACCAAGCTGCCTGTATATTAAGTTGAACTTCTAGGGAAAACAACATTTTATAACTATACACCTTGGTTATTTCCTTTTTGAGGTTTAATTTTTCTCTCTCTTACATAAAGTCCTCAAAAAAAAAGAAATCTCCAAGTATTTGATTACTTTCATCACCCTGTAGTTCTGTCCAGGAAGGCACAGCTAACAAACCACACAAGACCAGTATTTGTTCAAAGCTAGTTAAAATATCTTCATTCTACAAATATTAAACCTCCCAGCACACACCACACAAATAAAAAGCACAGAAAGAAGACAGTCCGTGAGCATATCATGCAACCTTGCTGAATATTATGCTTAGCTTTGCACAAGCAATAAGGCATTTTTCACTGTGCACAGAGACTCAAACCAAAAAATGCCTACCCAGAACTGCTCATTCTTACCCACGCCACAAGGCACAGGAGACCAATCCTAGTTTTAAAGAAAAAAAATAACCTTTTTTCTATTTGCTGAGTGTCTCTGGAGAGATAACAGCACTTTGTCTGGGCAGCAGGTTTAATAAGAGATGATGGGGAAAGAAAGATTGTCCAAGAAAGGAGATGACAGTGCTGTTCAGCCAGCACACTGCAAATGTTGTATTTCAAACTAATATAAACAGCAAATTGTTAATATCTCACTTTAGAAGTCAGAAAACACTCCTTTCAGTGTTAACCTCAAAAATACTATCTAGGCACGTAAATAATGCAGTGACCTGGTCTATTACACAGAGAGATGCAGACAGAAAAGAGAATAAACAAAAGTAAAAGCTGGTCTGATACAACACCACACGCACGTGGTCCTGCACCAGCACCCACCACAGCACACATCTACTGGCAGCTCCACCCCTGCAGCCTGCAATGGCTGAATGCCTTTTCCACTGGAAACCTTTCTGCGATGCTAATCTACTACAGAAGGAAAATCACTAGAGGAGGACACCCAATAGCTTCCAGCCAGAACACAACATGCCTTCAGCAAGACCTTTGATTTTCACAGGCACACACTGAAGTTGTTCTTCACAACAAAGAACAGCCTGTCTGTTGCATAACTAACCTTAGGCTGCATTAGATAAGTTGTGCCTTCTCACAGATCAACTGACCTTAAATAATGTCTCCAGTGTATTCAGAGCCAATAGGTTTTTCTTTTAGAGCTCAACTGACAGGTCTTCTCCTTCCAGCTATTTCTTCAGAAAGGCACACAAAGAAGGTTTCAAGAGAAATCTCATGCTTACTGTTCCAAGACCAGCTTTCCAGACCAAAAATGAAGGCCAAGATCTCAGCTTCAGAGTTGCATCTCCATTTGAAGGCTTCTTCAGCACTTCACTGCACACTACAAGTGAGAGCCCTGGCAGGACAGAACTGGGATTGAAGCGGATGATAACTCGAAAACTCAGTGTATCTCGGGAAACCTTGCTGCATTTCTGCCACTGAGTCAAGACAGAAGGAAAACTGTCAGCCATGCCAATGAAGCACTGCTTTGTATTCTGGATAAGGCAAAACAAAGGTTCTGGTGATGAGGAGCTCTCATATGTCATGTACGGGTCAGCAGCAAAGGCAAATTCCACCATGGCATTTCCGTTTTGTCTCCCAACCCATTACTAGGAGTGCATACAGCAGGATCTTTCATTGCTTATCCAAAAATGGCATTTAACATAGCTGTGCAGCATCACCCCATTGCCACATTCCACTCTAGAAGTGGGCTATCAGTCGCTGCACAAAGCTGAAGTCACAGGGCACAGTGCAATTGGCAGATGAGCTCTTTTTATATCATTTCTCTAATCCCCATCCTGGATACAGGAGATACAGGAGCTCTGCAGCTGCCCCAGAGGTGGAAAGACTCTGAAAGAAATGGAGACAGTGTGAAAGTAAGCAAATCTCAGCACCACTCCTGGCAGGTGGTTTCATTGACCATGCAGAGGTCTGTGCACCCTCCATGACATTTTAGAAGCAAAATGGTCTGCAGAGCAGGGCTGGATCCCTTTCATAATGCAAGTACCAAAGCAACTACCCAGTAAACCCATGGCAAAGGCTGAGGCACTAAAAGCCTGTGTGTTCTGACAGCAGCTTAGCTGTCATGCAAGCCCCGCTTGAGCACCAGTTCGCAACTTAAAAATGAGAGCCTATGGGGCTACCCTTCTTGCTACATGTTGCTCTACTCATCCAACTGCTGCTCAGTGACAGTTCTGACATCAGGGCAGATAGAGCACACACATCAAGTGACTCCCTCATCTTTTCCAATGGAGTACATTAGGGGAAAAGCTTTGCCTCACCTCTTGCAATCAGCCAAACTGGGTTTCATGGATAACACTCTGCCTTACAAAAGAGCCACATAATGCCACATTCAGGCCACCATCACCTCTCACTGTAAGCGTAAGAGCCTAGACCTGTGAGGGTTGTTCATGCCAGAGGAGGTTCACAGCTGCTGAGGAGCTTTCTAGTAAATCGAGTCGTGATGGCAAAGGAAAGGGTTTGCAGAGCAGTTACAGGAATCTATTCCTCCTGCATTAGTCAGCATATATGAATACATCCTCTTGCTTCATTAAATTTTAATTGGAGTACATGTGAATAGGCTTCACTGGTTACTTAATCAAAGGGAGTCTGAGTACAAATGTTCACATAAAAAGCTAGAAAGCAACATCCTTTCTATCTTTTCTTTAGGATTTTTTAGGCATCCGTTGTCGATTTCTTCAGGTCAGTTAACAATTTAGGGCTGCTGCAAAGAACCATGAAAAGCAGCCACAAAGTGCAAATAAAGCATTGTGAAGGGAAACAGGACACAGACCATTAACCTGGCGTTCCTCTTTAGTATCCAGACAAAAATTAAATGCAAAACCCCAGAGCAGATGTTGTATTAGTGAACTGATTAGTAGTACTAAACACAAGGATGGCTTTGCTGCTGTGTGTCATGCATGTTTGAGCTGGACTGTCTGGAGTTTCATTATTTTAAGTGTCCTTAGGTACTCTGAAACCACAGCAGACTTGAACCTATAAAAAAATCCTACTCATAAACTTTGGGATTTCCTCAGTAATCACAGTCTCTGCAACACAGATGCTTATTTGTTCACACACACTTTCCCTGAGCTTAGATAAACTTTGCATGTACTTTCTGGCCTGCCTAGAAGAGGACTACCATCTCCAGAACTCCTTCCTTACAAAAACTACGAGCTGTATAACCAGATTCTCAACTTCCATAAAATCCATATAGTTGGTACAGCTTGAACTGACAGCATTATACTCTGGCTGAAAATCTACCAGTAAAGCAATTCCAGTTGCAAGAGGCACAGATGGGGATGAGAGCCCAGTGCCTGACTGCATGAGAAACAAAAAGCAGCTATGTTGTTCTGCACAGCTCTGTTCGCTAAGTGAATCAACAAAAACGACCAAAAACAAACAGACAAAAAAAAAATCAGCAATTTAAAACCACAACAAAGAACTTAACTGGCCTGCTCCCGCACACTTGCTCAAAAGTATATATGTTTTGTACAGTGACAGGTTCTGGCAGCCTGGGACTGACACACTTTCTATGGCAATGTCCTAATATTAGAAAAATTTGGTCATAAGCTAAAAATGTTACAGAAATAGCATAGGATCATAAGTTATGAGCTGAGTCAGAACTCGATCTGCTACTTGACTTTTATACTACTTTATTCTTTAAAAAAAAGCACATCATGCTGTGGGGTTTTTTTTAAACAGTTTGCTGCTGCCATCACTTATGAAGAAGAATGAGCCTTTGTAGAGGAGGAAAAAAGTAATTTAAAATGGCAAAAATCAATCTGCTGGGAAGCAAAGGACACATCCCCTCACATACCACAGCCCCGTGTGTAACAAGCCCTTCACTAACACCACAGCCCCTCTGTGTGCCAGCTCTGGCAGGCAAGGGGCTGTCTCTTGCTCAGGCACATTCAAGGAGTCCTCCATCAGAACCCCAGGAATGCTGATGGGATCGTAAATGGTAATACAGTGCCCTAATTCCCAGGAATCTTGGGTGTGCAATGTAGTCTGCTGCATAGAAACCTCTTATGTGCACTCTGTACTTGTAAATCATTGGTAAATAATTAACAGACAGCATAAGCATGTAACAGAACTGAGTCGCAGGTGTTAGCAAAGGAAAACTGCTATAAATGGATATGTCACGGCGATAAGCCGCCTGTTCACCTGTTGGGAGCTGTAGGAATGAAACAATTCCGTTTTCATAAATTAACCCTTGGCATCCAGAACCTTACTTGGAAGCCCATCCATATTTCTCCTCTGTTATTTATGACCACAACTTTTCCTCCTTTCACAGCTTGGACAGTCTTTAAATGAAGAAACAATGGATTGCCCCAGGCTCCTGCTTGCTGCATAGAGCCTGAAGGTCACATACAGGTCCATTCATCCACCCCAGGGAGGGAATGAGAGAACAAGGAGCTTTGCCCCACCATCCTGCTGGGAGCTGCCAGACTTGCTGGCTGCAGCAGCAAAACAGGATTTCTTAAGTATGAACACACAAACACAGCACAGGAAGAGACTCCCATGTTCCACATCTCCTCTTCAGTTTCTCCCTCCTTCCTACTGCCCCTCGTATCTTACAGGCTATTTCTACAAACAGCCCAGGAGATATTCTTTTCCCTATATGTAGCAGGAAGGTCGAGGAGCAGAAACCCTCCTGCCAGGCATGACACTACGAAGAACCCATCTTTGCCATCAGGGCTCTCTGTGCTCCTCAAAACACTAAAGAGATTCAGCATCACAACATCTCAGCCACAAACACTCAGCTGCTCGAAAGACAAGAGGCAGAAGCCTGCTAAAACAACATGGAAAGGAGAAAGCACAAATCCTTGGAGAAAAGTGGATGAAAGCTACTCAATCCAAGGCCGTGCACCAAGGGAAGTAAATCATCAGTGTCTCACCATCCTTTGCGGTGAGTCCCTCAGAAAACACACAGATTCTGTACCTCTGCCTGGAGACAAAACCCAAAAAGGCCCTTTTCTGACAACTTAAAAAGGCTTAAGCTCATTTCACCGTGTTTGTTTTGGTTTTGAATACAGTAACATACAAGCATTGAATTCTTGATTTTATTTTTTTTTTCCAAAGTACAGCTCCCATAAGCTTAAAAGTAAATGGGAGTGCTTTGCTTCCTGGGGTATGGAACTGGAACATTTTTCTAGCACCTAATAAAACATTGTTTGGTTGATACTAACCATTAAAATATGTGTTTCAAGTCATGTAATGTTCCCTGTGAAATCTGCCTTTTTGCTCCATGAAGAAAAGGGCACTGAAAGGAATCCTGCAGCCATACAGATCTCACTTAATTCATGGAAGTATCATTTTTAAAGCCTCACAACATGATCAAAGCACTGTAGAGAGCAGATGTTCCAAGCTTTACAAATTCCAGCATAAGGATTTTTTATAACATTTATCACCGCTAAATTCTTTCAGCCATTTTTTTTTCCCCTGCAAGAAGCATGCAGGCACTTTCCTCCTCAAGGAAGACGTGTTCACATGTGGACTCATCTCCAGCCACAGGCCCTCTCCTCCCAGCATTCCTCCCCATCCATCAGGAAGCAGAGTGTGTGGTATCCCCAGCAGTTATGGTGCCAGTCAGCCTCCAGCAGCATCAGTCCTGCAGACCTGGTCATGCTATTCCCCACCTTACAAGGGGAATTCCACATAGGAATTACTGTGTCAGTGTATTACTTAAACTCTGTCTCTCAATCTTTCACAGAGACCCTCTCCCAGAAATGTCACCACTCCACTACTCTGACACCAGACTGCAGCCTACAAAGCCCTCTGCAAGGTTTGCTTTTGTTGACCAAGGGACATACTATTATCATCCCTCAAGTTCACACCAGGTCACCACTGTCTTGACAAACTCTGAGCGGCCTCATCCAACCTTGAAGCTAACCGTGCTTTGAGCCAGGAGCTGCACAAGAGACCTTCAAGGTCCTTTCTACCTAAACCATTAGAAGACTATAAATCTCAGGCAGCAGCCACATGGAAATGCCTTCAGCCAGGCCAGTACACCAAGAAAACACCTCCCATGGTCCCCCAGCTTCTTCTATGGATGTGAACCTAGAAGGGTGCTTCCCTGGCTGTAGCAGAAGGCTCTCTCCTAGCTACAAGGCCAGATGCAAGCAGGAGATGCTCAAATAGCTGATGCCTTGGGCACTACCAAAGCCACACAAGCAGAGCCAGAAGGAGCAACAACGGGGAGCTGCAGGTCTGTGCAGGAACCTACTTGTTCCTGAGAGAGCAGCAACAAGTCCCCATTCCTAAAGGTGTTCATGGAGGCAGGGAGCACATATTTCAACTGCAATTCAAACCACAGTCAAATTTCTACTGAGAGCAAAGTTCCCAGGAAATTTAGCTTTAGTCAGTTTCTGTGTATTCATATTCCCAGGAGCATCACCAAGCTCTCTGTTGACAGAAAGTCTAAACACCATGCAGTGCTAGGCAGTTTCGTGAGAGTGAGCTGTGTACCAACACAATACACTCAACTACCCTAGAATCTGAAACATAAAATTTATCTCTGAATAAGAACATTGGGTTTTTTATCCCACCCTCAAAAAAAAAGGATCTGAAACAACCTGCTCCTTTCAAATTCTGTGTATTTACAGAAGAGGGTGTTTGTGAAGAGGACCCCACAAGCACATCACTTCTCTAATATTTGCCCAGCTTAGTTTCACCTGCTTCCATGTGCTCCCTTCCCAATTCCTACAACCTGTTTGCACATCCTGTTTCACTATGAACACAAGCTTCATCCCTGGGACAGCAGCACTGCCTTCACTTCTCCTCATGGTGAGCTTAGACAACAGTCAAAATGGGAGAAAAAAAACAAAACGAGTTTACCCTTCCTGCTAGTCCAGTCTGTGAGCCCAATCAAGGCACCACCAGGGCAGTGGCAGCTCTTCATTGTGGGCATTGGGTACCACCAAAATGGCAGAGTGATAGGTCCACCATGAATCATTAAGAAGATGGGAAAGCAACCTCTGAAAAAGTAGCACAAGGCAGAAGAGGTCTTCCAGAATAATAAAGAATGAGGAAAACAAATGAGAGGAGAGATATACCAAGTTCCAGTGATGGAAAGGAGAAGAGAGATGCTGAAGGTGAGCAGAGGTCTGAGGAACAAGGATAACTGAAGGTGACAATCTCAAGAACTCAAGCAGAGGCTGAAGGGTGCAGGAGGAGCAAATGCAAGCAGAGAAGAGGATCTCTCTGAAAAGGAATCACAGGCAACCACAGAAACTGTCTTCCTTTCACCAAATCTATGGGCTTTTCTTGATGGACCTCTTGCATTGTTTAAGTTGTTTAAATTTACTGCTTCATTTATGAGGTATCATTCTGCATTTTAAATACACATAGAAAATTTTCCAAAAATTAAAGAATTCACATGAAATCTTACCATGCTGGCTACAGGGACTTTCCGTGTGTATGTGCACAAGCAGGTGCACGCACACAAACACATGTGCATTCACATGTACACTATAGATCTTTGGGAAAATCACTGTTCCCCTAAGTGCCCTCAAAGCGAGAAAAGAAAAAGAGTGAGTGTGCAGTGCTGTCACACAGCCAGGCCGTGCTGCCTCACTCCAGCCTCAGAGACAACCAGCATTGACATCAAAGTCCATTTACATGCAGGTCCTGTCCTGTCCCTGCCCTTGTCTGCAGGTGCATAATCCCTGCAGCACACGGCTGCATTGCCTCCAGTGCTGCAACCACTGGTAGGGCACAAGGCTGGGCCACCCCTGCCTTCACACTGCTGGGATGACAGTGCCAATGGCCACAGAGAGGGAGGACAGTGTCTTCAGAGCCTGTGATGCAACTAGGGAATTTTAAAAGGGCACCTAAGTCAGCATCAGAACTTAACAGAATTGTTCTGCTGGGTTATTAATGTCACAGTCCTGCTTCAGACCTGAGTTTGTTTCGTTATCTTACCTTCCCACTCCAAGTGAATTTGCCAAGCTATTTTAAGAAACAGAAAAAGGCTGTGACCAATTTTCAGGCCTTCTGATTTAGACATTAAAAAAGGGGAAAAAATCCTACACTGTTTCCCTCTTGTTTTTCTAAATAAAAATAATGTATAGCCCTAACTGGATAATAAATATGCTCAAAAGCTGTCCTTAAGTAAAAGCTTTTGATAACAAATTGCCTGTGCTAACCACTATTTTACTGTTGAATTTTTTATTGTTGCTTAAGCACTGCAATTATGCTAATAAGCCTGAGAGGATGGTACACTAAAGCATTGAATGTGACAGATATAACACTCAATAAAATGTTAATCTTACCTGAAAATTGGAATCAAGCAGCCTTATTAGTATTTATGGATATAGCATCTCCAACATGTTTCTTAAGAGGTATATATATATGCAATAGATATTTCTAAATATACCCTACTATTTCTCATGCCTTCATAGAATTTAATTCCAGGTGGCTATTACCCCTGCTGCTAATTGCCAGTCCCTTTAGGACTAAGAAAAAAAGAGTGTTGCCTTCTGGGCCATGCAAAACTCCTACATACTGAAGGGCTTTCCCCTTGGCACCTGAAGGATGGCAGCTGTCCACGGGGATGGGGACACCTCTTCCCAACTCATGGCATGCCCACCAGGCTTGTGAGGGTGTAGCACCAGACAACAAAGGCACTGCTCTACCACCCTGAGTTCTCTCTTTTTCCCATATCCTCTCCTTTTATGTACAAGGCAGGTAAGTCCAGAAAAGGCTTATTTACAGGTGCTAGAAAAATGACTTCTGGATTTTAAAAAGGGCCTAAGGGCAAATTTTTTTGTCTTGATTTTAAACTTCTCAACTGATGCTAACAGGGAACCAGACCCATCTGCTTCACCGCAAGTTACAGGGCTGCTAAGTTGGTCCAAGAGCTGCTGAGCTGCCACAGGGATCTGGCATGGAGGTGCCTCGTGACTTTCCACAACTTGCATTGCTTTTTGCACCATTATTTTACCACCCAGTCCCAGTCTGTTTTCTCAACTGATAGAAAAAATAACTTCAGAAGAGTCACACACTTCTGACAAACTATGTTTATATCCATGACCAGGCTCTATAGAGATGATTTCTACGTAACAAAAGCTGTGTGGCTTTCAAACGCTGCAGGTTAATGCCTAAATAACAGGCTCCCAGCTTCACTCTTCATGCTGCTCCCACCCACAGGAGTTAACTCTGCTGACAGGACAGCAGAAACATCAATAATCACCATTATATTTTCTGACAGTAAAGCAAGATTCTTGCCACTGGATGTTGCAAGCCTCTTTTGTGGCCAGCGTTAGGTGGGAGACATCTAGGAACTGTTCCTATGAATAGTCACAGCAAGGAAAATTCAACCAGCTTCCCACTGAAACTTGTGATTCTCAAAGTGCTCAGAGATCACAGCAAGCAACCCACAGGACATAGCTCACAACACACCAGGATGCACTAGGGCTCTCTTAAGCCATGCTTGGAACACATGCTGGCTTGCACTGAGGGCAAGGATGGAGTGCAAGGATGAGAAGATGATGGCTTTGCAGGACAGAGCTTAGACACCTCATTTGCAAGTGTAAGCAAGGAATGCAGCATTAGGAAACAAAAAAATTCAGCTGCAAAATCAAAGAAAACTACTAATGGACTGAGCTGGCACCTTTGAGAGCCAGGAGATACACCCAGGGCTCCTCCACCACAAGTGAGCCCCAGCAACAGATGCCAGACACCAAATTCAGCCAGCAAGTTACCCAGGCACAGAGCTGCAAAGTGCTGCAGGACCACACAGCAGCCACTCCCATAGAGGTGGCAGGAGTCATCCCTGCCATGTCAAGTGAATCTTGTCATTATTTTCAACCCTGCAGGGAAATCTAAATTGAACTTTGGCATATTGTTTTCTTTGCTAAGCAGCAACACTTGAATGTTAACTCCGGTCCTGACAGGCATATTTATGGAGTATTCTTTGCAAATAATCTTACCCTGACCAGTCCAAAAGGTCAGAATCATAAAAAATAATAACAACAATAAAAGAAGCACAAGGCTGGAAAACCATCGCTGCCATTGCCACAACCACTCAACTTATTAACCGTCCTTGAAACAAGGTGAACTGCAAGGTCTTGGATTTATTTGATTGATTGAGATGAAAAGATCAGGGGGGGCACACAGTAATTTGTATCTTTCCATGAACACATTGTGCTTTCAAGATTTGAACAGATAGTTGCAGGAAATGAAAAGCTCAAGAGGAGGGGAGGAAAAAAGAAAAGAGGAAAAAAATGAGTATAAAGGTGACTCCAGAAAGGCATCCCTTATTTCCCTTTTGACATCAACTGCATTTCTTAGAGCTATTTGAAAGTTCCTTCCATGTTCCCATACCCCTGGGAAACACCAGCTTATCTCAGCTAAGCAGAGGACGATAACAAACAATAAGATACTAGTGTAACTTTCAGGGGAAACACCAGTATTTGCTGACATTAAGAATGAAATATAAATACTAGAGAAACCAAAGTCCAACAGGAGGTTGAAGAACTTCCCATTGAATTTCAGACATCCTATGAGCTGGACATGTATGTCACTGATCTTCTTAACCAGACTAAGGAAGACCAAGCACCTGAACCCCACTCTTCTCTCTACAGTGGCTCAGAGGCTGCCTGAGCCCAGGCTCCATCTGTCATCAGCAGCTCACAGGGAAGGGAGGAAGAAGCAAGGGAACTAAAGGAGCAGCCATCTTCAGGACATAATTTCAAGACCCAGCTGGTAAGCCAGCATTTTTAAACACAGGAAAAGCCTGCTGTGTTTGCTGTCAAGACAGGACAAAGAAACACAATGGAGAACAAGAACAGAAGAGCAAGAGTAAAAAAATTAAACCCTCCTCCATTTCATCTGCCCTGGAAAGAGAGGAAAAGCAATCATTTGGTTCCTCTCTCTGTGTTCCACAAGACATTTGTGTTTTGCTCAGTATATCTGTTTTTGTAGCATTGTGTTCTCATGTCATAATAAAATAGAAGAGATTGCCCACCTGAGAGTAAGAGTAAATCCCTTACATAGGCCACAGAAGAGAACCAAACTTCCAGACACTTACTAGAAAGGAGCTAGCATTTATACAACCTCTTGTTTTTACCACAAGTTTACACTGCATGCCAACAACAGAAGATTAAACCTCTTCTTTTCCCTGAGCTTACACTTTCCTCCAGAAGAACATCACCATTCAGGTAACAAAGTCAGTGAGCAGCAGAGTTAAATGCTATTGCATCAATTCATCATCAGACCATGCAGTTAATTCTGCATAGATACACTGAGCTTTGCCTCTTACTGCAACTTAAGTTTATAATTTGTCTTATTTACAGTGGATGGGTTTACAGTTTATTCCCTCTCTCCATGAAAAGTTCACTAATTCCAAAATTTACAAGCTGCAGCAGCAGTGCTGCTTGCCTTCTCTTTGCCATTCTGCTTCTGCTCAAAGCACGTTCTTAGCCTTTTAATTTATCTCAATCTCTGAATTTCTCTTCTTACCCCGAGAGAGCAGGCAGTTGGATATCACGAGGCTATTTCAAGAGAAGACGCTCACATCCAAAGGCTGATGCATTCAGGCACACCCAGTTACAAAGCACTCTGAAACAAGGAAAAGAAAAGAATTGTCTTCAGTATGGTAGGCAGAGTCTAGTCCAGCAGTAAAGCAAAACCAAACAACTCTGAAGTGCATTTTTTCCCCACCCCATTATTTAACATGCAAACAGATCTTCAAAAGCAACATCAATGACTGTAGATACATCATGAACCACCACTCAAACGTGGCCACATTTTCTCCGACAACCATCATAAGGGTTTGATAAATCTGTGTTCTAGAAAACAAAGTGGTCATAGATTTTGCAGAAAGTTCTGCCAAGCTATAAGCAATACCCAGCACACATCAAAATAAGATGGCTCCAACTCCAAATTTTTATGCACTGCAACAGAGGACAAATCTTGATGTTACCACTGGTGACTTTATTTACAGTGTCACTGAAACCAACAGAGACAAGAATTCTAGTTTACTCTGAGATTTAAATGTGCGTGATTATGGGAGAGACCAAGAGGATAAAAGTCAGGCCTTATAAATGGCTGAATAATTTTGTCTTCACAACACAGTCCTTACCTCCATCTTCAGGATGTTCTACCTAGCAAAATGAAATCTTTCTCATGAACCCAAGGGTTTGGTGACAATGTAGAAAGAATCAAGAAAGGATCTACATGAGCAGTGTTTGGAGAAACAGGGGAGAGTTCTGAACATCAAAAACATCACAAATTTCATGAGGGGTAACAAGGGAACACAACAATAATACATTTGCCATCCTACTTCTAGAGGCTCTCAGAAAAGCAGAGCTAAATGGTAGCAGACAGTTTGCCACAATTTGCGCATCTTTCAACAGTAGATCACCTTTTGCACCCCATCTCATCTAAATTCCTGTCTTCCCTCAGCAGGGGCTGCTCCAGGACCCAAAGGATCAAGTGGCTTTGTAGCAAATGCATCTTTTCCAAAGGCTGAAGCCAAGAAACACTTAATTTGCCACCTGCTGTGAAAACAAGATGCCTGTTGCACATCTAAGGATGTGGCAATGCAACAACTCAGCGTCTTCTCTTTTGCACGCATCATCCATCTGACTGTCCCTTTGGCTACTGCACTTTGTTCCTCTAAAGGTTTCTACTTGGGATGGTTTGCTTTCTTCCTCTGCAATCCTCCTCAGCTGCCCTGGGCTTTTGCTTGCCTTCATCACTTGCACTCTTACCAATGCCAACACTTACAGACAGCCAGCCCAATTGCTGTCAGCACAGGAAGGCGACAAACTCCTGTTTAGAACAGATTCGAAAACAGAAGTACTGTGTCCAAGGCGAAAGAGGAATACCTGCACCAATAATGTCCCTAAAGCAGCACACAGTAGCTAAGGAGACTAAGTAATAAATACTTTGCAATGAAGATGAGAAACTCAAAACAATCTCAAAATGTATGATGGACAACTAATAAAAGAATCTAAATGCATGCTCATCTTTAAGAGTGAAAGTAGCCCCAAGGACTTTAGCAAGATCATCTGCAGCATCAGACATGTTACTTCCCATAATACTAGTGAGATAAGGATGTTTAGCAAGGGATAGAGATATGAGGAATGCTTCCACCAAGAAAATACACCCATTCTAGAGCTGAATTACAACAGCTGTTGAAAACCATGGAGTAGCATTGAATGGCAGCCCAGGACAGGGAGCCAAGACAACTACCACATGCAATTGAAACTGCCAAGGGATTAAGTTAGGTCAAATGTAATTACACAAATTGGATCCTGGCCAGAGTACTGGCTGGTTTAAGGAAATTAAAAGAGGTGTTCAAAAGTTTGAGAGATGGAGTCCTCCTCCTGTTAATTATTTGGTGAGTCAGTCATTGAAGTCTCAGTACTCTGGGAGGCTGTCTGAAAAAGGGGAAAAAATGAGGCATAAACTTGAAAGGCATTAGAAGCGATTAGCAAAAGCCTTTGTTCTCCATGGCAATCCCTGCTGCACCAGTGCGTGAAAGCCTTTCATGTTCATGCTGAAAAGTGGCCTTAGTTCCTTTGATACTTCTGTGAGGAAGCGTTTAAATTTACAAATATCCTGCTGACAGAAGCTACAGACAACAGTCGAGGAACTTCTGCTTAACCCAGCCAGATCATACCCAGCTCTCAGGCGGGCAGTACTCCCGCTGAAGGGAGGAATGACAACACAGGCACACAGAAGCTCACTGAGACCTGAAGACTCTACTTGCTAGTGGTGCATGAAAGCCAAGTCACATCAAAAGGAGGTTGTAGCCACATGGGACAGTGGCCTTGTTGCCTTCATTCAGTTTTCAGAAGATGAGGAGCAAGGCAGACAATGGTAAGGAGACCAGAAAGGATGCTTTGTGGTCTGGCAGCTGAGCACCACTTGGAAAGATTAGATCCTGTTTATGCCTCTGCCATAAACCTTCTGAATGATAAGAGCAAAGTCATATATCAAATTTTTCCCACATATTTATTGCTGTGCTGCTTCTGGCTAAATAAAGATACAGAAAGGCCACATCCAGAAAAGACAAGAACTAGTAGTCAGGAATTTAGACTCTCTGTTCAACCTTTCATTGAGACGTACTATAACCATGTACAGTGCTACAAAGCATGAAGGGTTCTGAAAAAAAAGGCCTTGTAAGTCTCAGTTTTGGCACCTGAAAGAAGTAGATGCTTCTGCTACCTCTGTATCTGGAAGTCATCATTAGAGATACACTCATTGCTGTCTTTGAAGCAGTTGGATACGACAGTAAAAGCAGTATAGAATTGGAGATTAACCTTTTTGGGTAGCTTATTCAGTGAAATGCTCAGATGATGCGCATTAAACAAACCAATTTTTGACTGATGTCAAAAAAGCAGAGAGATGAAATAACTATCTCTCAACAAGTGCCATACACCAGGCATGTCAAGAGACATGGCTTCCTCTCGCAGTGACAGCAGGTGAACACGCAACTGACGCCTCTGCCATATTGATTTCATGTGGTTTTCTTTTTTTTTTTTTTAAGCTTTTCATAAAACAAGCCAGGAAAAGGCAGACATTTCACAGCACAGATTGGTGCAATTTGTGCTAATGGCCTAAGCGTAGATGCAAGCAGCAGTTGCTTCTCTCTGTGTGGAACAGCCAACAGGGACAAGTTCTGGTGGTACAACTGCTACCATGGCACACCTTCCTCCAGCCCAGCAACACCACCTCCTCCAATGGCTCTGCAACAAGCAGGGCAAGAACTAAGAGCACAGGAGAAAGTATCTGCTTTCCTGCTGTTCTGTGCAAAATCCAGGGGCAAGCAAACCTGGAAAAAGGTTGCAGTTTGCGTTGACCACACATGAGCTGTCATTCTTGCAAAAGGCAGTCAAGTGTTCATCCAGGTAGCAAAATCACAGATGTCCTAAATTCCTCATCCCTGGCACTCCTGTGACAAGGCAATCACTCCCTTGGAGTCCTCAGGCACCACACAGATGACAAAGACACAGATTTCTAAATAGGAACAAAACAGCACTGGCCCCACTCCTTGAGGAATGCCAAAGCCACTGCATCACCAGTGCCATGTGTGGGCACCACTGCATGTCAGGGGAAAGCACAGGGCTGATTCTACATGCAATACAAGCAACAAACTTTTCAGCATACTGAACACACCAGGCCAGCCCACCAAGCAGAGGCTGAGGAGACCAGGGCAGCCTGGAGAGTTTCATGAGAGAGAGGGACCTGCTGCCAAGAGGAGGCAGCCACGGTGGCCAGAGCATGCAAGGGGGCATCCCCTGTGGCAGCAGTGGTGATTAACCAGTACAGATAATGGCTTCCAGTGCTTGAAAGCAAGTACAAGGAAATGGCACAGAAAAGACTAATGCCAAGTGGCAATAAAGACAGTCAGGGCTGTTGTTCAAATAAGAATTTTCTTTTTTTGCCTAGGTTACTTGGTGTTAAAAAAAAAAAAGTTTCTGCATGCAGGGACATCCTGTTCACTGTATTAAATTAAAGGGATGATTCAAGAGGGAACAGCTTTCGGTAGGCAGGGGGGAAAAATCAATTTCAGGTTGCTATGGACAACTGGGCTGTCTCCTGTAAAACAGAATTGGATTCAGTTCTATGAACCTGAACACTAAACATTCCCTCAAATACAACACACACACGCTCGCTAAATTCATGAACACAATAAAATGCAGACTTGTGTCATCTCCCAGGATTTTTAGCTGAACAAAGGACATGCTCAAACCTGCTAATTACTGCAAAATACAGGACTGGAGTTTGGCTCAGCAGTGCCTTTCTGACTGCCAGTCCAACATCAACCACTGTCTTGTCTATTTAATGGCCAAATAAACCAGAGCAGTGCCCAAATTCACTTTGCTCTGGGCCCTTTCACGTGCTCTGGGCTTGCAGAGGGACCTAAAACTATGATCTGCTAATCCAGGCTCCTGCAGAACTCAGCTAGAAGGGACAACAAAAGTTCAGCCTAAAGCTTTCAGGCATGCCCTAGCTGATACTGGACAGAAGCAGTTTAACCTGCCCCCAGCCCTTGAACAGCCTGAATAGAAACAACACCTCCACCTGAGCAGCTGACCTGTGGTCACAGCCGTCAGTAGGAACCTCACATGGAGGGACCACTGGAGATGACATGGTGGCTGTAGTTCAACAGGTATCCTCTTCCTGTACCTTGGACTGGAATAATTTCAAACAGGTTTTAAGCACCATCCCTGCTCCCTGCAGAAAGAAAAGATGCCTGGGCACACTACATGCATGGACATCACCTCCACTCTTGTGGGACCTTCTTCTCCAGCACTCCATCCACCAGCAGCCCAGAGCAATGCACTCAGACCCTCTCAGTTCCCTCAGTCCTCACACCCCTAGGAGCCTCACCACTCTGTGCCAGACTCTTGTGTTAATCCCTGCAGTCCTCAGGTGCCATGGGGGACTGGGAGCTTGCGAGAGACACTTAGGAAAGCAGAGGCACAATTTGGCAAATTGTGACCAGAGCCACTGGTCAGGAGCAACACCAGGCTTCTTGTGGGAAAAAAAAAAATAAAAATCAAGGAAATCAAGGTGGGGAGTTGATGATCCAGGAAATAAGGGAATCCTAGAATGGTTTGAGCTGGAAAGGACCTTAAAGACCATCTAGTTCCAATCCCCCTGCCATGGGCAGGGACACCTCCCACTAGAGCCAGGTTGCTCAGAATCAGGCAAAGAATGACTCTGCTCCACATGTGCAAGCACTCACTGCAGCATGGCCTCCAGCACCACTCCGGGCTGGAGCCACATGGCTAGTCATGTTCCTGTAGTCACCCTGATCTCAGTACCAGCTATGAAGCATCCTTCTGCATCACTGATGAACACAGAGGGCAGACATCAGGCCATCACGGCAGCCTGATGAGAAAATGAAGGCTAAGAACTGTATGCTGAACTCCAAACCCCCGATCAGAGAATCTGGAGCAGAGTTGAGGCATTGGATTCTGTAACATCCCCAAAAGCTGTTAAGAAATTAAATAAATCCATCCAGAACAATCTCTCAATCAATGCAAGGGGAAACATCCCCATCCCACGACAGTATAAGTCTTAATTTTATGGAGCAGTTGATGATTTTCCAATGAAATGTACCATCAAAATATAAGATTTTATTAGCAAAATCAATGATGTGTGCAGAAACAGTCTCCCATGTGTCTTAAAAAAATAAAAAATATCTATGATTAAACCTGACAGCAATAAAAATCATTGTGCAATTATTACAGCTGTTTTACAGGATTCTCTAGTAATGACAGCCCATACTTCTGATGAGACATCTTAAGGCAGTACCAGAAAATATATAAAAGTAACAGAAGCACAGCATCCCCCTATACTTAGAGGGTGTAAACATGGTGCCTACTTTGTGTTTATTGAATTACTTTTTTTTTTTTCCCACAACAAGAGGATAACATCCTGGAAAAAAACCCCAACCGAACATTTACAGAAATATTTACCAGTTGCCTGTCTCTTTCTCCTTCTCCACCACTTCCAGTGCTTCATTGCATTAGAAAAGCAATCAGTGAAAATTTACTCACATTTAAACCTAGCAAGAATGGAAGGAAGATAGAGAGGCTGTGACCTTTCAGCATCCACAAAACTCATGATGGTCCTTAACCATGCACACAGGTCAGATACCTGCAACATCCAAGAGCCTTCTGTAAGCAATAGACCCACTGGAGACACGGGAGTGGAGTCCTTACACCCATTTCTGCCACAAGGCTCACTGGTTTCCCATGATAGCAGCCACAATGCGCAACCTGCAGCCTGGACTCTTTGGCCACTCGAGTGCAGCTGCCCCCCCAACACTTCATCCAGCAGCAGCTTGGAGCTGGGTGGTTGGGGCACGTGGATCTCCCCATCTTCAGGACAAAGCCAGACGTACACAGGAACCTAAGTGTATATCCAGTACCCCAAGCACTCACTATCCTCACCTCCCACAGGATGCTATGAGCGTACCCAATCCTACCAGCTTGCCAGTCTCCTGTTCTCAACTGGCAGCCATCATCCACATCAATACCACCATAAAGAACCCAGACAGTCAAAATATCAAAGCACTCCAAATCTAACACTCACCAAGCCCATTGTCCAACTTTTTGTGGAGCTCTGGCTAATGCACAAGGAGCACCATTAAGTCCCATTTATAGCAAAGTGGTCAAGAATGCACTGATGTGAAATGGCACCAAAAGAACAACAGCTTGCAGTTCTACCCCAAACATTTTGCCTAGCACCCATAGCTACCTATTCACAAGAGCCTAAGGTCCACTTTCTACTCCACCTGTCTTGAAACAACTCCCAGATGCATGTAGGGATAGATGAGGAAGGAGTAACAAGAATACTCAACAGATGTTTCCATTAGGATAGATTTGCTGTTCATTTCTCTTTCTTCTGTCTTCAAACTCCTTTATTACCCTCACTGGGTAATTTACAGTGCTTGCTGCAAAGTACAGTCTCTAAGAACAGAGAGAGCAAACACTTGATAATGTAGAAGTTCAAAGAGCTGAGCCATGCATGACCTGCAAGCAGATTGTTGCTATTTCCTTGCATGTATAAAGGGGCTTTGCCTTCATGCAATGCTGAAACTTGTCAACATGAAACACCCTTCCATTACAACATGGCCCAGAGGAGCTACTATTTTAGGTCCTAATAACGTGCTTGGTTTTACAGGAAAGCAAGAAGGCAAGTAACGTGGAACAACCCAGCTGTCAAGTAGAGAAACAGATGGGATCTTCACAAAGCTACACAGATTGCTTTAGTCAAGTGCTGTCACAGCCCATCCTCGAGATGGGAAAGCACAGTGCAGGAGCTAGATGAAAGGAGCTTGAGAAATTAAGCAGCATCATCACCTCCACAAGGCCTGTGAAGACACAATAGGGAACTGCTTTCCAGGCACTCTGATCCCAAAGCAGTAAAACATGACTCAAAGTTGTCAGGTTGCTTTTTCCCTTGCTAGAAATGCCTTTTGGCTGAGTGACAATTGCCCAATTCTCCCACTTGCTTGGCCCCTATAAAACACAGAGAGCATCCACGGAAGCACCAGTCACATCTGTGGTCTTGGAAAAGCTCTCGCTTTGAAAATAAGCACAAATAGGGCTGGCTAGAGGTGCCCCTGCTAAAAGAGCCCCAGGTTCTGGCTTGCATGCAGGCTGCCCGTGTGCAAGCAGCACTGTGATTCACCCTGCTGTGGCTTCCAGTCCATAATTTGGCTTCCAAACAATCAAGGAAACCACAACACCTGCCATAGCAGTTCAGTTCCCATGTCACTGCAGAAGGTGCCTTCGTATACCATGAATCAGTGGCAGACCAGGAGAGGTGATAGACTGGCCTGACCTTCCTTATTGAAGCTCTCAAGAGGGTGCTACACCCAAGTTAACAAGTCAGTGCTTTGGAAACCTGGGCCCATATCTAATAGAGGACCTGTGCTTTGTAGCTCCAGTTTGAGCCCAGATCAGAGCACCTCAAGTGGAGCCAACTACTCGGGCCCATAGTTATTCAAACAACAAAGGCTGAAGCCAGATTATGAATGAAGCAACAGGATTGATTGCCTTCTCTACCCTCCACCTCCCACTAACTGGAAGATGTTATTCAGGGAAAATATAATTTAAAGGCAGAGGTTAACGATGAATCAGATTGATTTTTAGATGAAGAAAATAGATGTAATTGCAGTCTACTTGCTCACAGCTTTCCAAATCAGGGCGATTTTCAGGACAACCTGGCCTCCTCTCCCCTTTCTCATTCCAGACCCTGTCCCTCCTCTGTCCCCCACCAAAGAAAGAAAAAACCCTCACAGAAAAAAAAATTCCTCTACACAAGACAATTGAGTGTTGCTCAGAGCCAGCTCAATATTGGCCTCTCTCTTCCTGCTTAACAGCACAGAGCCTGAATTCATGGATGTGCAGAGGGTCCACTTTCCAGGGAAAAGTAAATTCCAAGTTTGCAGCTGGGAGGAATGCATCGTATGTCTGGTATTCATGCTGCGCCGTCTTTTCCTCTTCCTTTTTTTGGCCGTATAAGGAGCTGAGCACAGCAGGCAGGACCAGGGAACGCAACGCTGCGTGCTCAGCACCATTAGCCTTACAACTTTGTTTGTCTTTACTGGAAATCCAATAATTCCATCTAGGAAAAAAGCTAGTGCATATGCCATGGAGTATCAGGCTCAGACATCACAGTCCTGAGATAAAGGATAAAAAGAGGAGCAAGTTGAATGAGACCAGCCCAGCAGGTGCTCCTGCAGAGCTGCAAGCACATGTACACTGTGTAGGTAATAATTTCCTTCATTACACTGCAGGGAAGGGGGGATCATAACTCAAAAACTAGAGACTATTGCAGCTCCAGTCTTAAAGGGTTGTTCCCCATGTTTGTAGCACTCAAGTCATACCTGCACAGGAAATAAAGGGCAACCCGGCCTTCAGTGCATGCACCTGGGGCTGGATGTGCCACAGAGAAATACATCCTCTCTAACACACATAGGTTATAAACAGGAGTGTGGGACTGAACTTTAAAGATGTAAATTGCTGAGAACTTTTCCTAAAGTCCTGACAATCTCTAAGCTCAAGTCTATTGCAGCAATTTCAGCAGAAGAATGGGATTTCCATATCCCCAATGCAATTATAATATTACATTCTAAAAAAATAAAACCTTTTTGCCATTATTGCTTCTTCTGTAAACAACAGACCATTCCTGTAGGCACCCAGGACATTGCAGGAGCAAAAAGAACAGGAGAAGGCACACAACACGCTACATTCCCTTTATGGAGATCGCTACATTCCCTTTATGGAGATCGATGGGTGCTGCCCCATGGGATGACAATACCAGCCATCACAGCCCCTTATGCTTGGCCCCAGAAACACAGGGTGGGGCAGAAGCTCACAAGCAACCCAAACCCACACAACCACCCTGTCCTCCCACCTCTGCCAAGCATGTCAAGATCCATCTCTTCCGCAGCAGTAGCACCTTTCGACTGCAGTTCCCCATTGCCACCCTTTCTTTGGAGGTCCCTTCCCAGCCTCTGCAGCTGCCTGCTCCCAATCCTCCACCTCCACAGAGCTGCCTGCACAAGGGAACAGAAATGACAGTGGCCAGAAGACTCTTCATGACATCTGACAACAGTCTTCAGCCTTTACCTGTTGTATCCCAGATGGAGTCAGGGATGCTCCGAAGCACCAAGTGAAGTGACTTGGATGAAGACAGACAGCTAAGCTCAAATGGGGGAAGGGAAAGTTTCTAGCCTCATTAATAACAGCCTGAAATTAAAAGCAGAGCTTGTAGTACAGCTGCAATTTCAGCTACCCCGCTGCTTGTGTTAACAGTGTGGCTTTATTATGGTCAGGGATTAAAAACAGCTTCAACAATTAAAGGAAGGAAAAGAAAAAAAATAATGACTGAACAAAACAACCACCAACAAAAATCAGTAAAATAAAAAATTCCTGCGGGCTGGAATGATTAGCATGAGTGAACGCTTCCCTCCCCACTGCCAACAGGCCCACACACACCCCCTGCCAAGTGTATCTGTCCCCTACCTTTAGGAAACCACCCAGTGCCCTGTGGTTTAGCACCAGCCACTGTCACTCTCCCCAGGGATGTCACCTCCTGCCCCTGAGTAGGTGCTCTGCAACGACCCTGCTCTAAGTAGACAGCTTGGAAACCTCCCTTACTCTTGCTGCCTAAATGCTAAAGCATTAGGAACAAAGAGGGAAAGAAAAAAGTCTTGCAATAAATGACTAGTATGCCTGAACTCCTCAGGAGGCACTGGTCCTCAGTGAGCAGCCAGAGGAGCTAGAGGGGAGAGAGGTGGGGAGGATCAGCAGACCCAGACACCTGCTCACAAGAGCAGAGAAGCATGCCTTTGTCTCTTAGAGGTGAGCTGGTTGCCTAAGGGTTACCGAAGGCAGTCACCCTGCATGCCCCAGCACCTGCCCACAGCGGCTCTGATACCAGGCTTCCATGAGCTGCCAGTGGGAAGCTTCAGTTTGTCTGTTTCAATACAACAATTGATGCTTTTGAGGGCTCGGCCAACAATGGTGAGATTGAACCTACTCTCTCTTCTTTACAAGAATTAAAAGCAATATATGCATGAGAAAGAGGAAAGCTATCTGCCTTATCCTCTTTCACCATCTTGCTGATAAGAGCATTCTCTGGAGACATCACCTTTAGGGCAATCACCTACGTTCACTGCAAAGCTACTGAGGACAAGGAGTCCCTTAAAAGGCAAAAAATATCACACATCAAGCTCACACTTGCTTTTTGCCGACAGTGTTTCTGCTCTCTGCCCTCAAAGGTTTGTAGCCCAGTTGACAAGAAATTCTGGAGTTGGAATTTCTTTTAATCCTTTTATTTCACTAATAAAATAGTGCCTTTGCCTTGAACACTAAAAGAAAGTGAGTAGAGCCACAGCACTGCAGGAAGGCAAAAGTTTCCTCTCAGCCAGACAGAACCACACCTACAGCTCTTTCTCCATGGCAGAACGTTTGGCCTTCAAAATCAACCCAAACCCAGCCCACCATCCAAAGCCACTGCCTTTGCACTATGCGGATATTAACACAGGGATCACAGGACATTTGCAGAGATATGCTCTGGGCAAATTCCTGCAGCTACCAGAGGACTGCAAGGCTCCAGAGCCAGCCTCCCAACGCAAACATGGTCACCTTCACCCAAGACAACAGACCCACATTCCTCCCGTGTTTCTCATGTGGACACACTGGACAAATTTGGTCCTCATGGCTGTTGCAATCCAGCAGCAGAAGCAATGCCAGGAAAACCCATTGAGCCTGAGCCCCATTGTTGTTCTGGGACAGATACAGAACCATTTTCCATAACAGATCAAAGTCACATCCCTGTCAAGGGTACTATTAGTTGACAGAAAGTCTTTGCCATTTTTAGAGACAGAACATTGGATTCAAGAAAATCCTCGCTGCAATGAAGGACGACAATGCCCAACGACCAATCCACCATTATGTGACAATGCAAGTGTCCAGACATCACCCCTCAAAAGCTGGCCCAAAGCATTTTACACTGTCCACGTTCATAAACTCAGAAACTCCAAGCCAGGCTGTGCAAATCCTCTGCAATTCCCTTCACTGTAGGGTTGAAGGGCTTCAACAGATCCATACTTGAAGCTGTGTCTGCAAAAACATCACAATTAAGGCAGCAAGACTCCAGCAGCCACACAGCTGTCTGCACCATGTCCAGGGCTGGTTTGGTACCATACAAAAACCAAAACCTCCTTTCTTTTTACCCAGAAGTCTCCAGTATTTCAAACTAATAAACCCCACAATACACCTTCTCAGACACCAGAACACTTTCTAAATACCAAGGTGACTGCAATCAAAAGTCACCATGGCTTAACAAATTTGGATGAAATGACTTCTCAGTGGTTTCAGTTAAAGGGCTTTGCCTTGCCTTTTCAGCAGGCTGGGAGAACACATGGCCATGGCAACTCAGCCACTCTTCAACTGTGAGAACAAACCACCTCTCTGCAGTCTCAGAGTCCTACCATGAAAAGCATTATCCCCACTTTGCAGATAGAAGAAATGGAAGCTTCCATGAACTACAATAGCTCTAGAATTTCCATCAGGGAGTTATTGGAATTTATTGGGTTAAGCATGCTAGTATATTGAAACCATCGAGAACTTAAACTTTGTGCCTATACAATGCAAGAGCACATTCATTATAAATGTCATAACACACCTACAATAAATTATTTTACTGCATTTCCAGAGAAGGAAATCTAGGAACCTATAGCAGCTGTGGATTGTCAGAGAGACAAAGTACTAAAGTCAAGGAAAGAACTCTGGTTTGCCCCATTTTCCAGCCTATCACAGACATATGCTCACAAAAATACAAGCACTCCCTCATTAAACAAGGAATGAATCACCCTTCTAGAGTGACACCACAAGCTTTAGTTTTTGCTCCCATTTTATCACATGCAAACCATGAGGCACTAAGGGGACCTGTGAGCTGCTGCTTCTCAGAGAGACCAGACACTCCTGAACAACAACTCTCAGTAGTTCAAAGCTGGCTCCTGCCATGTTCTGCCAATTTCCTTGGTTCCCAAAAGACAGTGTATGGTCCTCCTTCTAGATTGACAAGTTCAATTCTGCACTAAAAACATAATGGAGACTTGCTGCAAAGGAATATGAGCGGTACAGCTAGGAGATATCAGCATTGCACAAACAAGCCTTCAGCACCACGTCATACGTGGAGCTGAAAGCCCTGAGATCCTGTCCTCCTGTTGCTAAAATACCATTTGCATTAATGGCACTTCAAATGGATTATAAACGCTAGTTGAGAACTTTCCTCAGTAAAAGGGGTGATCCAGGCACATTCACAGGAGCAAATCTCCTCTTTAGAGTGACCTGAAGTGGGAAGGTTCTACTTGAGCCAACACTGGAGAGAGGACTTGATCAGAAAAGCACCCAGCGTCACTGCTGGTCTTGGCAAGGTTGGATTTACTAAAACAAGGCCTAGAAAGAAGATCTGCCTACTCCAGAGGTGAGAAGTCCAAAGGAAAAGCCAAAAAGTAACTCATTCCCTTTCCTAACAAACTGTGTTTTCAGCTGGAAGTCGCTTGGCAGCTTTCCTACCAGAGGATGCTGCAGGTCAAGACAAGGGTTCATTCCCGGCCAGGCCAAGCAGGGACATGAAACACAAGAACAGACAGTGCTTTGCAAACAGGGCCTGGAACACCAGGAGGACTGCATCTGCTGGGCTGTCCTCAGACAGCAAGGGACGCTGCTGGCCAGGGCTGACAGGCTCCAGGAAGCTCCGACTTGCCTGAGAGCAAGGATGGGGCAAGTACCAAGGTACATGCAGGAGTAGCCAAGGCAAGTCTTCAGGCACCCAGCTGCACCACACCAGCCTCAGGAACACCTTTGGTTTCTTGTTTCTGGGAAAATCAAACATAATAGCATTCTATAAGAAAAATGTCACTTAAACTCCTAATTAAAGGTAATTTCCTCCCCCACCCCTTTTCATTAGCAACACTCAAGCATTCATCAAAGGATGCTGTTACTTCCAGGCAAAATGTTAGACTTCTCACAAAGAATCTATAATATTAGCACCGTCTATTGTTATAACCATAAAAAGTTCTACCAAAAAAATCAATTCAGAAGCACAGCCTCCCATCCATCTGAATAGGAATTTATCTTAAATAAACCTCATACACAGGGAAACCCATAAGTGCTTGGGGAACAATGTTCTTATGGGGAAAAGATGCAGCACTAACCACAATACATTTCCCTTCTAGGCAGTAGCTTTCTACTTAAATTTTATACAATGTAACTGCTTATTATTCTTATTACATGATATTCCATTCAATTCCATGCTGTAAGCATCCCACTCATCACAAAGAGACTTCAGAAAAGCAAAAAAAAATACATTAAAGGAAAGCAATCTATAGTAGCACATTACACTGCACCAATTTCAAGCAGGCTGCCATTCTGATCACACCAGACAGCATTTCAGCTCCAACAGTATCCTTCAGTGAGACATCCCCATTACAACATTATTCTTGCTACATGGAGTCCTTTTGAAATGAATGGTACAAGTTCTCTTAGTCATTTCAAAAGGACTGTGCTGCTCAGAGCACTTTAACTTTTCACATGATCCTTTCCAATAACTTGCAAAACGGTAATGCCAAAACAGGCCATTCTTTAAGGCAAGAATTAAAAGTAAATAAATCAGCACTTTCCTTGGGAAGGAACTACAGAAGAGGGCTGTGAATCCCAACTCAAGAGAGCATTAGATGTCATTTCAGATCTAGGCCAACTCAGAAAATCACTTAAGTACATGATTAACTGTAATATGCGCTTAAGTTGCTTTGACTTCCGTAGGACTTAAGCATATACTTACGTGCTTTCCTGTACAGAAATACTCTCTTAAACCAGATCTTGTTTTGTAGGGTTGCTGTATATATATGCACACACATGTGCAGCTCAAGCCCTCAGGAAAACTCTGGCTCCCCAGCCTAGCTGCAAACCAAACTGCCAGAATTTTGTGCCTACTTACCAATCAAAATGTTTCATCCAAAGCTTTAAATAACCACCCTGAGGTCTGGAAGTACTTTATCTCAGACATGGACTTTATAAAGGTTCAGCTCTGTTTTAGCCTTGGTAAGTGATGGTAAGGCTGAGGAGAGACACTACAATGCACTGGAATTGCAGATGTTTCCAAGAGAAGATCTCCCTAGACTCAGTTCCATCTGCTCCAGATCCCACTGTGAACCACCCCTGGGCTGTGTATACACCGCAGGAATTGGGGGGACCTTTCACTGGTCCCTTCTGAGCCACCACTTTTCCTGGTGGGGTTATGCCTCAAAATACCACAAAGTTTTGTCCACATGCACAAAGACAAAGATACTCACAACCAAGAAGTCTCTCAGCATCAAACTGGACACCGGCTTTCAATGCCTCTCCATGCTACCCATGAGGAAGACAGCAATTTCCTCCCAGCCTTCCACCATGCTACTTCACTGGGCATGAGGACCCACTAGACTTCTTTGTCATTTCTGGTCTTTCAGGTGTCTGGGGTCTTCTGCGGCCCAGGAGGACAGAAATATAAAGCAGGTAACAGAAAAACAAGTGTAACTCCACTGGCATCTCTCTCCTCCCCAGATGCTCCATGACAAACCCAGGAATGTCTTTGATTCCCAGTTCACTGTGCCATGGAAGAGAAGGGTTATGGCATGGTGCTGCAGCCAAACACCCACAAAAGACCACAGCTACTGGCCCACACTCTGCTCCAAGGGATCACCATGCAACTTGCCATATCCCCCCACCATGACAGATAGTGCAGTGTTGTCTCACATGGGCAACCGCAGACCCAAGGGCAAGGAAGGACAGAGAACACCCTTTAGTCCTTACCAGCAAGGTGGGCTGAAAGATACAGCAATGAACAAAAGGCATCTGAACCAGCCCTATCATCAGGGAGCTCTTGTGTTTCAAAAGAGAACCTCAGCCAAAAACGCTCCTTTGCCCAATCCTTCCCCTCACCAGCTACTCTCTTGCTATTAGAGTTAATTGCAACCACATCATTCCTACAGTTTGTCTGATAGAAAAGAACTCCTGCTATGCAGGGGCTTGGGTTTCCCATTTTGCCCATTCTCAAGGCAATGCAATAAATTATTATTATATATGTTGGCTTTGCAAACAACTAAAGCATCCATGCTGAGTGCCTGCACAGGGCCTCACTGTTTCTCAGTGTAATCTGAAATAGCCAAGATATTAAAATCCCACAAAGAACTGAGTTTCTAATGGAAAAATAGATGTGCTAGATATTGACACTGATGATTATTGTGCTAGCCTGGGGCAGAGCCCAAACCCCTCTGGGTTAGAGGGCTCACCCTTCCCTATTCCTCAATTACCCACATTACAGCCTAGCTGCTCCCATATCAATCCACCCCTCAGGTTATGCACCCAGAAGAGGGATGCACACTACTCTCTTCAAGCCCTGGCTCTTCTCTTGAATTAATCATCACTCTGTCCCAGTGACTATCCCACCTGGATAAGGGATCAAGAAGATGTTCAGTGCTGAAGATGGCAAGGGAGAACAAACATTTCACAGTAAGACATCAGGTTTTGAATTCCACCAGTTCAGTGGCTCAACACAACTCTCCATCTGGGGAAGCCCCAACTGAACAAAACTCAACTCTATTCAGCAGTGCAAGATGACTGTATTTTACTTCTTGAAACCCCTCCCTTTCTTATAGATGCCACCAGTGAAAATATTAAGAAAAATCTCTGGAGATTCAAGATATCAAGGTCTTAAGATAGAACCTTTTACCAGGAAGCAGGAAAGGATCAGGACAGCAAACCACAAACTCCCAGCACACCTACAACTTTTCTGTGCCTGAGATTTGTGTCTGATTCAAACCCACACTGGCCTTGTCAAACTATTTCACCATGTTGGTGAGAAGTAGTCTCCAGGAGCAACGGAGATACCTGATCCATCAGCTTTCTGACCAAAGCCAAGAGTAGAGGTGCTGTTTACCAGGGCAGGTGTGACTAGGGCACCAAGCAACATTGTTCCTTACTACAACAGAACTTCAGGGCTTTTGTCTCCATTCTGGGACCTTTAGCTCCCTGTGCAAGGGCATTCTGCATCTCCAGTAACATGCAGGCTCACAGAGCTGGGGAGAAGTCTCAGTGTGCACTCCTACACAGAGGGGTGAGGGGGTTTGAACTGGAGGGTCTCTGTGTGAGTCTTGTATTGAATACAAGATGTAAAGTAATGCTGAGTCTTGTCCCAGCTGAAGACTAAATGCCTGTCTTCCCCTCTCAAAACACACGGATGTCAAAATATCTGCTTCTCAGAGAAATTACAGAAACAGAGACCACATAGCGACTGCAGGGAGGAGAGACACCACTGCAAGCCTGCCCCAGGGAAATGTAGCATCCCAACACATAAAACTAAATACCCTCCAGAAGTGAAAAGAAAATAGAAAAGCTTTTTAAATAACTGCCTGTTATTTAAACATAGATTTCTATTACAGACACCCACCAGAGGCCTGCCTCCCCCCTCCCTCAGCCCCTGCAGGGAAACACATCATCTTCCTCCAAAGGTGACAACAGATCAAATAAGAACAGGAGTGACAAAGAGACAGGAGGAGGGGAGTTGCAGGATGCTGTAACTTCCTGCTTCAAAGCAACAAATTCTTTCTACTATCAAGTTTATCTGAATATCAACAAAGGGTAAGACTTGAGAAAAACACAGGTAGTTTCAGGATCTACACTTATGCTGAGTCTCTTGCCCACCTTTTCAGTATGATAAAACAAAAAAAGTTAAAAACCCCAGTGGTTTTCAGTAGTTTCTTTCTCTCATGGTTGCTGTGGAAAAGTCTTGTAGAAACCATGGTAGAAATTAAACACTTTGAAACACAAACATGACTGCACACATATGTTTGACATGAAGCAAAATTGAAAAAATGTTTTTTTCCCTAAATTACAGTGTGAAATTTCAATAGAAGGGAATATATTTCTTTGAAGTCAGCACTGTCCTTTCAAGCTGACCTTCAGTCACCTGAATCACATGCACAAGACTACCAACAGGATGCAATTTCATCTCCAAAGCTTTGGTCTTATAGGATTTATTGTTTAAGCTGTGAGAGAGGGAAGCACATTGCATACTGCTGATGGTGCATTTGCGCATGTGAACAAAGATGAGGGTGAGGTGAGATTAGGACAACCTCAGAATTAGCTCAGTGGGTTATTTATTCCATGACAGCACAGATTAAAAGGGTTGACTGTCCCTTTGGCCTTACAAGCACTCATGTGAGTTATCAAGCACGTTTTATGTTGGAGGAAAGGGGAGGAGTAGTATCTCCAGGTAAATATCTCAGTGAACAGTTGGAGTATTCAACGAACAGCACTTTGCCTGTGATTAGCATGACACCTCCCAGGGTCACAAAATGCCTTACTTTTGAAGCCTCACTGGGGTGGGTGGGCTGGATCAGTCCCAGCAGAGAGGCAAACATGCTGAGTCAGAGGGATCAGATTCCCAGTCCAGGATCTCAATCTTCAGGCAGGGCCAGCCTTACCCAGAATGTTCCAGTTTAGCAGCAGCATGTGCAATTGAAGCCTCCCAGTCCCAACCTGGTGCAGACCAGTGCCATGCTCACACTCTGTCCTACTGGACCAGCCTTCACCGAGGCTCTCAAGGGATTTAAGTAGCAGATTCAGTAGTAAAAACCAGACGGCCTCATTCCTACTGACCCATTCTCACCGTAACATATTTCTCATTTCCGAGCAACTGGCTGTTCTCTCGCAGTCCTGGTTAATATTATTTGTGTTTTAATGCTTTCTAGGAACCATTCCAGCTTTACATCACAACAAATACCACCGGGTAGGGGAAACACTTAATCTGGCTGGCCTCATTTTCAGTACTTCACTTTAGGAACTGGTCCAAGCAGTCAGAGAAACAGCAGTGCCTGCCCCACGGCCAGAGCTCTCCCCACACACACTCAGCCCCGCTGAGGATGTGGCCTGTAAGTCTGAAGGTGGCTTTCATCAAGGCTGAATTTTGGAGCTCCTCCAGAAATCCTACAAGGAGTGTGAACAAGCTAAACAAAGAGAAACCCACAAAAGCTTGCAAAGAACTCTTCGGGTTCTTCCTCTTTGCAGATACATGGGGTATTTCCCACTTTCTTCCTCTTGGTCTCACCAGAAGCAGGCCTTTCCACAGCCACCATTGCCAGAGTAAATGCCCCATGACAGCTGAGCAACTGTTGTACAAAACCCAGGAGGAGGTTTTTGTCACCATCTCATGCTCAGAGCTTGCACTGAAATGCTCACTGGCACCTCAAAACTTCCTTTCTGAGACACTTCTTTAGAGGCCATCACTCCCAACAAGATTTTAAATCCCACTTGTCCCTTCCTTCCCATCCTCAGGTCCAACTCATGAAACACATGCTTTACAGCAGCCAGGATAACCTTCAGGTCTGCCTCCTACCAGAGGAAGAGCTTTTCAACCAGAGTAACATTTTGTTCCAGGTTGGTTTTGTAAGACTTTCTGGAGTGATGTTTCCCTTTTCAGCATACAGCCTGCTCAGATCAGGAGGAAGAAGGTAGGAAAGGTGAGCACATATCAGGTACCATGGATGTCTGGGTGCAAGTTTGCTCTGAAGCTGAAACCAGACCACAATCAAATGCATCTGTTTGCACAGAGTGGCTTTATCTATGCACCAGTTTGAGTCAGAATAACTATCTTCTTTCAAACAAGAAGCTGTTTTCTTGCTGAGCAGGGATGCAACCAGATCGACAGAGACTTATAGGTCAGCTCCTTGTCTGCAATTCCACCTCTCACTTGCAGTTTGGGCATTATTTACTCTCACAAAGAGGAGTCAAAAGAAAACAAAAAAGAAAATAAAAGAGAGAACCCAATCAAAGATACCTGCTCTTTGGGACAGGCAGGACAAGTTCACAAGAAGAATATTCACTGTCACCAGTCTGCCCCAGGGAGGGAAGATGTGGTAGGTGGGGGGGGAGGGAGGGCAACGACTCAGTGTTGTGACACATTAATTATTTACCCACAGATTTTCTCAGGAACTCATAACCCACACCCAGCACCTCAGCAGCACATTTGCAGAGCACAGGCAATGAGGAAATTGGGGAGGGAGGAGGAGGTGATACCTTAAGTCAGCAGGAAAGCATAAAGAGCTTGAAACCAGAGATTATCAAACAGACAGAATTACACAGTAATGCAGCTGAGAGGAGGGTAAACAAAGAAGGCTGTACACTGTTAGCTGTTAGATTCCCAAAAAACAAAAAATACAGACAACAGGCACAAGACCAAGGGAATTACAATAAAATACAGATTACAAAGAATCCACCAGTAAAAAAAAAATCCTCAAGAAACATGATGTACCTCTTTCCAGGAAACCACACAGTGACGTGGAGCAGCAGAGAGCATCTGAGCTCCAGGTAGCACCTGGAAGTCTACCATCAATTTATTCTCAGGGAGAATTCAGTTTATCTTCCACCACCAAGAAACAACACTTGTACATGATTTTTAGTCAATCTTTTGGTGTTCTGGAGAGAAGGGAACTTTGTGTTGTATTACTTAAACCAAAGAGGAGCTGAAAAGCTTGAAAGTTCAGATTCTGGAGAGGTCCATGGGTTCTATGGAGGGCACAGTTTCCTTCTAAATTGTTTCCCCCATGCAAAAACATTTCTCGTTTTCCACCCAAGCACTAGTTTTGAACCCTGCACAGCAACAACCTCTGCTCTACCAGTGATAGTTGGAAATGCTTTGACAGGCTTCCATCACCCCTGGAAGTATCCGAGGGCAGGCTGAATAAGGCTCTGAGCAGCCTGGTCCAGTGGAACCTGACCATGAAATGGGTGTTGGAACCAGATGGTCTTTATTATTCCTTCCAACCCAAACCATTCAAAGATTCTAAGATTTGCAATGTCCTTCTTCCAGACTTCAGATTAATCTTCTGCTCACATTAGCTTTTATTTCTTCCCATAAAATTAACCATTGCTCTTCCTCTTATATATTACTAACCAGTGGACTGAATCAGGACATCTCAGTTTTGGGAGGAGGAACCATTAACACCACCTTGATTCCACAACAGAACCACTGACTGCACCACATCCAGCCCCAGCACGCTGCTCACCTCCACTCCTTCCTGGGCCATTCCAGCTCCTAAGCATTGTTTTTCTGTAGGTCCTACAATTCTACCCACCACACAAAGTAATAAATGTTTGCTTTGAGTTTTCGGTTGGTTGACATTTTTCAAACCAGATAACTTTTTCCACTTTAAATGTTAACTAGAGTGTGTGAGGCGGGGAGAAATGGTGAGGAAACCAATCAGTTCATCTTTCTTCTCCGCTCTGAAGAAATACTGCCCTTTCTTACACAGCAGCAGCATTTTTCAAACATATTTCTTTCACCAAAATGTTTAAATACTGCAGACAAATTATCTACTAAGATGACTAACCTACACATTCTCTCTTTTCTACCACTTGTCAATCAGCATTGCTGAATGTATTAGAAATGGCTGTTTTCTTTTGTATTTTACCAAGTTTCTTCACACTTGATACCATTTGCCTTTGCAATTAAATGCCCCAAGGGGCAGAGCAGGTTAGGCATCAGGAACATACACCAGACAAATCTTCAAAAGCTACTCAAGGCTAACACACAGAAATCAGAAGTGCAAGGTTTTTAGGACTGAAGATATTAACTTTAAAAAGTTCCTTGTGTTGTCACCAAAAGTCAGCCACAAAGCCAACAAAGGTAGCAGCACTTGGAGATTATTGTGCTACATCACCTCCTCAAGGAGCACATCATGCTCCTTCTGGAGCATCAGAAAGTGTTTGACATAAGACAAAGGCAACTTTTATCCCCTTCCAGACATGCCAATGACAATAGTTATTATTTTTAGCCCAATTCATCTTTCTGCTTGAGCACAAACCACACAGTGCTTGGTCCTGTCAGATGAGAGTACCTCATGTTTGCCAAGGTGAGCAGTGGGGAAGGTGAACTTCTCTACATTATACAGGAGAAGGAAACCCACAACTCTTGATTTTGATGCATGGAGCAGCTTTAACTACAAAGACCACTTCAAAAGACAGCCAGGACAGCAAGCAACTGCTTGGACACTGGAAGAAGAGGAAGGAGAACCACCTTATACCCAGAGTGACTTCTGGCAGGGAAAAGTGAAGAGGTTATTCTAACATCCATCTCTTACACATAGATGTAATATTTTTTTATTTTCCTGTCTCTCAGCAGTTCTACTCCTAGTCACAGAAGTTTCTGAAGAGGCACTGTTTTCTCTCCTATAGTATATATCAATATTTTAAGCACCCACCAACAAGTCCAGCTTTATCCTTCCCCTCCAGTCCTGCTCTGCCCATTTCCAAAAGGCAGAAAAAAAAGTGAGGAGTGCTTTGGAGGTGCCTCACTGCTTGTATGAGACGAATGACAAGCCCTGCTACAGCTCCTAGGTGTGGCAGAGGGAAGAGGAAGCTTTGCCATTGATCCAACCCATTTCTCTGATCTGAATGCCAACACGTGAGCAGGCAACCAGCCCAGATAGAGATCTTGCACCATTTAGCTCTGCTTTCTCCTGGGAAACACGAGACAGGGGATGCAAAAAATTACTAAAGAAGCAATGGCACCTGGGTAACGCCACACTAAAGAGGTGGCACAAGGGGTTACACAGCACTGTGGGAAAGCAAAACACAATCTCAACATTGCCCACTGCCCCAGCAGTGTGTAGGAACGGAACAGGCTGTTTCACAAGTTCAGGTTCTGCTGAAGATCATCAGCTGCAGCGCCGTGTACTCCACCAGGGTTTCTCACTGTCCAAGAGGCCCATGACCGCTAGCAATGTCACACTGCCCACCCAGAAAGGCAACACTGAAATCTACTCCTGGTTTCCATGAGCTAAGCAAAACAGCTTAAATATTACCCAGCACTGCCAGCCCTTGTGATGGGTAAATGCTTTTGCGATCAGGGGGACATCTTTATTTAAACGGCATCTGTATGGCAGTTTAAACATCAGATTTATCACCCAATTCATTTGTGTCAAACTCTTATGCAACCAGTGCAAGTATGCCCCATCACTCACTCAGCCTGCTCACACAAAAGGACCATGTGCCAAGCATGCTGACCCCTCTATTAAAATCAGCATCATCCAGCTTTTTATAGAAAACAGCTGATCTCTTAAGGACTCTCTGCTACCACAAAATGAATTGCAAAAATTTCAAGGTCAGCCACATGACTTGTGATCTACCTACCCAGGTAGGAATCAACTTCAGAAAACTCAGGGAAAATACACTCAATGCAAATAACTTTATTTCGGGAAGAACAGAGCTTTTTTTCTCCCTCCATGTTTTAGCTTACTCCACCTTCCAAAATAGCCTGAACTTAGTCAAAAAAGGCATGTTCATTTTGGAATGAAGCTGCATACACACAAAGTGCTCAAAGAAGAGCTGTGGCAGAACAACTTGTTCCTCAATAGCTATTCTGAACCACGTCTCAGTAACAGATCCAGAGTACATCTCTGTAAACGAGACATTGTGTTGATCTGACAACCTGGTTAAAGTGGTGGGTAGAAGCTTAAAACTTTTACAACAGCATGGGCTCACACTTATGATTGTCTTGAACTAAAGGCACATTGATCCAAGATAAAGTAGACATCATTTACTTCTTTTCTAGAGAGAGACCTGCTTTGCATCTTTAAGTGTTCAGGAGTCATCAGTCCAGCCCCAGAGTTTGAGGCTTAAAAACAAATACAAGAAAAATTTGTGCATTTAAAATTTATCTCCTTTTCAGGAAAAGAAAGTCCTTTTTGCAAACTTTCCTACACAACCACAAGGCCCAGAACCCTGAGTTTATTTTAAATGAAAGACTAGATATTAAAGGAGATTACAGATTTAAGGGAGCAGAGGCTATAAAAGACTATATATCTCAGAGCTTACAACAAAATCACAATCGATAGAAATCACTGAACATTTGAATATTAAAGCTAAGAGAATGAATATCTCAAAACTCCATTCTGCTTGTTATTATTATTTGTGATTGCAAGGTCCCAGATCAAAAAGTTTTCAGAAGAACAATATTTATCCTTGCTGCTTTCACACAGTCTGAATGCTGACTTTCTGAAGGGAGGAAATTTCTTGAAATACAACATTAGTATTTTTCTTTTTTGATTTTTACCCTCCATTCAAAATTTCACTCATCATTACAAGCACTGGTTAATGCAATGCCTTTCCACATGCTCTGTTTCACTGTCAGGCTCTCAATATCCAGGACTCCGGCATGGTGAAAAAATCTTTAGGAAGCGACATTTAAACAAAATAAACTGCAGAATTTTTTCTGCCAAAAGGCTTCACAGGCTTAAGGTTTTATACAATAGCTTGTTTTTACAAACTGTATATTCAGGATCCGGTTTAAATTGGTGTCTTGTTTCAGCCACCCTGCCTAAAACATGTGCTTACTTCCTTTACAGACACATGAATTTGTTCACTGTGGCCAACTCATACCACATCCCTATTGGATACATATGCATATACATACAGGCATGTGCTGTCTCATCTGGAGCTGGCTGTGACCAACACAAGGCTCGTTCAACCAGGAGGAGGGTTCCTAAAGTGTTATCTGCACCCAAAGCGGTTTAGTGTTACTGGGCTGAAAGGAAACAGAGCTATCCTGTTTATAGGCTGTAGAGCCCAATGGATAAACAAGTGCACCTCAGTTAAATGTGGGAGGGGAGAGGGGAGAAAGAATAAATAAAAGAGTAGAAAGGTAGACTTAGTGGCTGTGAGGATAATGAAATACCAGCTGGGCTGGATGCCTGGCAGCATGACCCAAGGCTGCTGGCAGCCCCACGTGCTGCAGGGCTGCAGAATGTACAGAACGTCCCACCACGCCGGGGCTGCCGGCCCTGCTGACCCTACCATGCCTGGACCCTGCTCGTCTTTCATCCCAATGCTGAGCCACTTCCTGGCACCCAGTGAGGTGACACCGGAGATATTTTTCCATGCCACTCCTCTCTGCTCTCCCAACGCACGCCCACACCACCAAAGCTTTCTATGTATTTTGTGTTTCATCTGCCAGCTGGGCCACGCCATGGACGCTCGGGGTTTTTGCAAAGCCTGAGCTGGAAGGGCAGTGAGCAAGGGCCAGGCTTGTTACAGTCGTGCCTCTCTGCTAGTCATGTGGGGAAGCTGAATAGCTTTCCCTCAGCATCTGCTGCTGGCCACGGGCAGAGGTGGACCCTGGGCTGGATGGACACAGTCTGAACCAATGCAGTGCCACTCCTGTAAGCCCCATCCCCAGCTACAACAGGAAGGAGACAGCCCCAAGACATGTCTCTCCCACACCTCTCCTGTCAGAAAATCACTGAAAGTCCATCTCCGTTTTAGGAGGTACCAGGCTTATTGTCATTTGAATTGTTGCCTGCGTACATTAGCCTGGCATCAGTGAGTGGGTCTGAGCCAGAACTGTGAAATGGATACAAGAAACAGGAGATCTACAGAAAAAGACTACAAACCTCTCTCTGCTTCTGACATTGTTCAGTCTATCATTAAAATCACAAAAAAAAAAAACAAAAAAAACAAACCTTGAGGTCCAGACCCAATAGGCCTTTCTGCCTCCAGCAGGTATAAAACCACATTACTCTTCTGCTCTTGGGCTGCCCTTGACCAGGAAGCAGAAACTCTCTGGCTGTTCAACACCTGCCAAGGCACCAGTGTCGTGGCAATGGTGACTCACTAGGCCAATTCTATGGAGCTCCAGGCTACCTCCAGCCTCTACAGCAAACCTTCCCCAAATAACTCTGCAACTCTGCAAAGAGCTGGCAGGCACAGATGTCTGGTCAGTGTTGACAACACCACACAAAGACACAGGCAAACTGGGCAGGGAAAATGGCACACCTGATGTTCTCAGACAAGTAAAAAGCACCACAGAGTTTCTTCCTACCTGAACAATCTTCATATGAAGTTTCTAATCCCACTTTCTACACCTTTGCTGCTCCACTGATAATTTTTTCCCTTCACCAGTGAACACGGGCAATGAACCCACATCCAAAGCCTCCATTCTCACCCATCACAGAAGGGAAAGTTTTGGCTCCTCTGCTTTCAGTTATAGGACAAGTATCCCACGCAAGCTCCCAGAGGAAGATTTGAACAAAGCACTGATACCTTGCAGGGTAACTGAAAACAAGAGACCCAGGTCAAGGTTCAGCTGTGAGTTCACACATTTTTGTTGCCTTTTTTTTTAATGCCTTATTTTCTCTACAGGTCCAGAAACTCTGCAATAAAGGGACAAACCTCAACATGTTCTCCAGCCCTTCCATTCAAAAAGACTCCACCCAAACTCAGTCCTAAGCGTGAGCAATGGAGAATTACCCCTGCATGTACAAGCAGAGTTTGCTGGTGGTGCCAGCATTCACCCTTTGAGCACTTCCTTCACAACATGGCTGGCACAGCCAATGCTTCACAGCCACCACAAAAACACCACAGCTCTGCAAGGACATACAAAAATAGGACTTTCTCACACTCTGACAGGTCCTGGAGACGAGGTAGTGCTGTCAGGTCCTCAGCTGATGAACTGAGGCTTGGGGAACCTGAGAGCTAGTCCCAAAAGAAAGTCCTGAGCAAGTAATTTCTCACTTGTTTCCTATCCTACTCTTCATCTCATGCAACAGAGACAGCTCTGACTCATACCAGGTTTCCGCAGGGCCTGACACAACAGGTCGACAGACTCGCCTTGAAATAAAACAATGGCAAGTATGAGGTGACTGTGTCTTGGCCAAGAAGGACCCAAATTCAAGACATCCTTCAGAGGCACAAGTCCAAGGTAAAAAAAAAAAGTTGATGAACTCCCTTTCTCATCAGCTCTTTGTAGCCCTGATGCCTTTATTTTGCCTTCCTTCCAGCTGGAAAGAAAGTTCATTGAGAATGAAAGCTAGTGACTTGCAGGGAGGAATGACAGATGCTGCCTGCCTGCATGTGTGAAAAACTCTGACAGGCAGAAATAACACACCTCACATGTCTTGTGGTGGCAGTGAAGCAATAAATATTCTAATAGACTACTAAGACTCATAGTAATAATGTTGTGCTCCCTTTTCAGAAGCCACTCCCCACACCAGATGACATCTGCCATGGTATAGATGTTCCTGGAACAGGGGGATATTTTTAAATCTCTCAATGTGGCACAAAACTGTGAGTGTATCAGCCAAAATACCAGACATCATAGCATCTATATATAGCCTTGCACATACCGTCTATAGATGGGAACACAGACAGATACATGGTATCTAGCAGCATTACAAACAGACATTCTTCTGCTGGTCTTGAGTAGAAACTTCCCAGGCAGCACTCTGCCGGTGTCATCCTGTCCCGTGCAGCTCTCCATTGTCTTTTGCTCCTCAAGGGTGTTAAGTGCTGTATCTCCATTCTCAAAGATCATCAAAAGCCTGTCCCTCCACTTCCCACGTGTCCCCTCTGCCACAGGGCACTGCAGTGCAGGTGACAGGGTCTCCCACACCTCTGAGCATCCCTTTGCACACACACCTTCCAGAACTATGCACCCCAAAACTACTTCTTTGCTAAGACAGGTCCTGAGAAGGGCAGTCCAGTTCACTCAGGGACACCTCTGTCTGACATGAACTCTAGGCATGCTTCCTATCAGACACAGGAACTCAGAGCTGCTAATAGGAAAAGAATTCGCAAGGCCCAAACCAGCAGTAGGTCCCCCTGGGGCACCTGCCGCCACTTCCCAGGAACTCTACTGGCACCCAAGTTATTGCAGGGTAAAAGGAAAAATAAAAATGTTTTTAAAAAGTGTCTTTAGGTAGTACAATACGTTCTCTCACGAGTACGAAACATGCATCAGCATTTCACACAGAGCACTGCAGCCGTCAGACCCAGGGTGATGTTTAAGGTCTTCATACCATTATCTGCCTAATAATAACCCCAAAGAGCTCTCCTTGCCTGGCTGCCTGCCAGACCACATGCAGCCTCTCTAATTTTTTTTTTTCTTAATTTTTTAAAACTTTGTCAGACATGGAAACATTGAATCTAGGAAATTCGGCCTCTTCTGTGAAACAGATTGGCTGAGACTTCTTTGTTGTTGCGGAAACCATGACTTAGGGGCAGGGGAGGGGAGACAAAGGGGAAAACTCGTGTGTTTTGCTTTCACGTGTGCTTTATTTTCTCCTCTGGCAGGAAACAGTGAGAAAGGCTCTGACCCAGCTGCCATCAGCTGCGTTGGAAGTGATTGTGTCAGCTCCACCTGCTTAATGTGGGTATTGGAGACTGCAATGACAATGATTTGAGACAAATCAGCAGTGAGTGGTGTGTTCTGAAGGGACAAATGCTACACCAGTGCATGACACAAGTGATCCACAACAGCGGGACAGTGTCAAGGTTGGGAGGGAGGAGGGAAAGTGGGGAAAGAGGGACAAACATCTCCACCTGTCTATCTAGAGGAAAAGAGATATTACATGGAGAATATAGCTTGAGCAAATTCTGGAATGTTTGAACCACATTATATCCAGCACTCTGAAGCAACAAAAGAACTGCACCAAGAAATCCAGCAGCTATGGCTCAGGGCAGAACACCGTGTCCATGTCGAGCTTTCAAAGCCTTATAAAATGGAAGGAGTTCAATATGGTTTCTTTATATCCAGAGAAGAACACCCTTGACAAAACAGGCTGAGAGGTACCACACATTGCCATTCACACCTGCTATGGATCTGGCCCGTGCACCACTGAGCTCGGGTGTGATGTGGCCCCACTAAAGAAGGTCCTGCAGATGACTCCTCACAGCTAGCTAAGTGTCCAAAAAAAAAAACAAAGGACCCTTCAATGAGCATGTGGACGACAGTACAGGGTGAAGCAACTGCTGCTGAAGCATAACAGAGGCACTTCAATGGTGTTTTTAAAAGGAGAAGATAAAAAGGGAAAAAATATACCTTTGCAAGTTCCAGCACAAGCAGAAAGCCCCAGGTCACTGCTGTAGCTAACAAGGAGGGCGACAGCAGTGCTCAGTGAGGCTGTTCAAAACATCCTCATCTTTTTTTTTTTTTAAATCAAATTAAACACACACAAACAGCATCACGTCTACAGCAGGCTGCTGCTTTGACATCCACACAGTCAGTAAGACCCTGAGAAGTTTTAATGGGCAGGTCAAGCCTGAAAAGGTTTTGCTATCACTCTGCTCTGCCTCCACCATGTACCCCATTCTACAGAGGTTTTACTGTGACAACTTCACAGGCTTTCAACAGAACTGCTGCTCAGAGAGCAGCCTGCTCACAGACACAGCACACACAGCTCCAAGGGGAGAGAAGCCCTTTAGCCTGTTCTGCACCATATTCCTCCAGAATCACAGTAAATAATAACATCTTGGTATCTTGTTCAAAGTCCTGAGAAATGTCAGTGTGCTATATCTGCCCTCCCAGATGTTATATATACTTATAACCTGTATTTATATATATATATACACCCAAGTACACACATGATGATGCCAAATGACACACCACCAAAACAAATTACATCAGGCATGGGACCCTTGTGACCCAAATTGGTGAGCTTTTATAAGAATTTACCACTTTTACCTCTACACAATCAGAGATGTGGAAGCAAGCCAGGAAAAAAGGAAGGCATCGCCCTTTGCAAACACCCAACGAGCCTAACCGAAAACACCAAGCCAAGCACCTTCAAGAGACATCCCCCAGCACACCCGGGCAGGGCAGGCAGGCAGAGATGAAAAAGACCCACCAGGAAAGCTCTTCCATAAGAGCTGGTATTTCAGCTATTAAAGAAGTTTCTGTTTAAACAGGCATTAATCACATATGCTCAGGAATTTCTCAGCTTTGCCACTTAAAAAACACCCAAAGCCACTTTAAGGCTTTTCCTTTTTTCTCTCCCGCCTTTATTTGCTCTGTAAACACATTTGTGTGTGCCCTGGATCCTGTAACGTTCAGTTTCTGTGACAGCAGCTCCCAAGCAGAGCAGCAGCTACCTACACAGCTCACCATGAACCGCTGAACATCCTGGGTCCTGTCCCTGCCCTCATGGCACACCACAGTAGAGAACTCCATACAGCCCAACTCCTTGCAGGACGAAGCAGAAGATGCCATTGGTGCCATTTGTACTAACAGATAACACTATCAGGAGTGCATGCTCATGAATTTGGCCACCTTCCTCACAGGTTGAATTTCTCTCAACAAAACCCTACCTGTTAGCAGTGGGGTTTGTTTATTAAAGCAGTGTTTCAGTTTACCAGCAGACCAAGGTCTTGATTGTGGCAGTGGAAGACATGATCTAAGTGCAAATACTTTGCAACTTTTTGAAGAAGCCATTGAGGTCAGGCTAGTGATACTCCCCTCCCTATCCCACTCACAGGCATTTGGGGCACTTGCTATTACAGGTGAGAGGTGGGGATGGGTCCCACCTGGTGGAAAGGGCCCTAGGGAAGAGCACCCTCCTGTGCACCAATACAATCATGGCTAACTGCTACAGTAAAGCTGCCCACAAACCTGCTCCTGAAGATGCCAGGAGGAGGGACAGGACAAATGGAATCAGGAAACTGGGATCAGTTCTTTGCCTTACCATATATGTACATACACTTGCATACATACAAATGTTTATATACATCTGGCATTTGGGCAAGCTTTGACCCTTACTGGTCAGTAAACTGTCAGTAAAATCACTGCCCTAAACATATTTCAAAATGCAAGGACTGTGTAAACACCTGCAGGCAAGAGAATACCCAGCATCTCCATCTCCAGCCCAACACTGTAAACAGCAAGAAACTTCAGCAAGGACACACTGCTGAAACATCTCATCAGCCCAAGGGAGCAATCAGTGGCACCAGCCCAAAGGGGCTGCTGGCACATATCCCACAGTACTTTCTACTATGTCTCTTTTAATGCCTTATATTTTGCACATCTGTTGGCATCCCTCCCAAAGGGGAAGGCCAGGAGTGACTCCTCTTGTCAAACAGGTCTGCTCCACGCCTCGAGCAACATGAAATCTCCTGAGAGCAGCCAGGAATCTCTTTCCCCTCTGAAAGCAGATCATCTCCACCACACTCAACCTCAGCCCACCCAGAAAGTAAAGAATGAACCAAAACTCAGACACCCTTTTGCTGGCCTGACCATGGCACCAACCCACACACTCCAAGACACCACCGAGGCTAGCAAAGCAGCCTCCACAGCATCTCACAGAAGTGGGGCGTGGGGAGAGGGGAGTAATTTTTGGCAATGAAAATGTAATGGAACATTTTGTATCGATCTATTATGGGATGAGTCATGTTTAGAGTGACTTGCCTCCTCTTCCACTCACTTTCCCACCCCCAAATTATGGACTGCAAGAAATGAATAGAGATAATGGGCAATTTCAGATGTTCTAAACTCAGGTTTCTCTCCTGCTGGAACAGCATGCCATGACAGTAGATGGACTGAGCTCCAGAGGAGATGTCCTCCATGTTCCCATGCCTTTTACTGGCTACAAAAGATTTGTGTCTAACTAATGGGCAATTAGGAAAGGACTAGAAGAATGAGGGACTATTTTGTAGAGGAAAAGAGTAATCAGAAGGAAGGCCTGAAAAAGATCAGCAGTAAAAGTAGATAAAAAAAAAATTGGGGATCAGACACCAGCCTCTGAAAAAGATAAGCAAGCTGGAGGTAGATCAAACTGGGGAAAGAAAGGGTCTAGGTGAAGCTACTACTGGTGTTTCAGGAACCCTGGGGACTTTTCAGTCTATAGTCACTCACCACACCTAAATGCCAAACATCAAGAATAACCACTTGCAAAAAGAAAAGAAAAAGAAAACAGAGAAAGGAAAATCAGGTTGGTGATAGTAAATTCTTTCTGGACTTCTTCAGTCCTTGAGGGTGAAACAAAAGATCTAAGGAAGCACTGGAAGTCCCAAGGTCTTTTTAGGGAACTGAAAGCTGCACACATGAGAACCTAACAACCAGTGAGGTTTTTCAGCTCAGCACCATGGAAGTTAATACACAAAGACCCTTGTGCAAAGATTACTACTCTTTTACCGGGAAGCGGGTTTGGTGCAACCTAGACCACTGATCCCAGCATGATCCCATCAGACATTACTGAAGTGCAGGCTGCTATATTCTAAACCCACCCATACCACATACATCGATATTAAATATATATATCTACATACACACACATATGCACTAATCTGTTTTGCTGTCTGAATCTCTAGAGAATTAACTAACTTTGAGGGTAGTAAGCAGAAGATGACAAGCTGCTTATGTGCTTGCCTATTAAGGTGGCACACAGGCAGGATGTAATCACCCAGCACCCCTAGTCAAGAGATCTTCTAGTGCTGGACTCCAGCCAGGACCAGTGTACTCCATTCAGAGAAGAAAACTGGTACTTCATACATCAGGAGATGACTAATTGCAGTAGCTGAGTTATGGCATAGCTTTTAACATACAACGAAGAGACATTAAGGTCATCTCGACTCTCATCTATAGCATCCTCTCCCACAGCAGACGCGATGCTCTTTTTTTCCCTCCTACTCCTTTTCTCACTTTCTACCCTCCCCTTCAACCTTCCTTCCTTTCAGGTCTTCTCACCTCCTTCCATACACATTTACCTTCCTCTGTCTATTCACTCCTCTGGCACCTTAAACACCCTTCTCATCACCCACAACTCCAACTGCAGAAGCACTTATTTTCCAGCAATCTACTTTATCTGGAGTTTGATCTCCAGCACTCACTCATGTCGACTCTTCCCCAACGCTCACGTGCACATTTGTCTGCCTTAGATTGCAGGCTCTTTATGACAAGCATTGTCATATTCCCCACTTGTAAAGCACAGGATACATTTACATTTATGGGGTGACTACATGATAAACAAGCCATTTCAGCATGTCAGGGTAGCTCAGTGTGGGCTCCCTCAGTGTTTGCCTTCCCTCCACTGCAAACTAATCTACCTGAACAACAACTTCTTCTTTATCTCTGTTATAAGGTTATCACTTAAATTTATCAGTGCTTTTCAAAAAGAGTTGAGAAAGGGAGGTGGAGAAACAAAAGGCCTTTACCAGGCCTGCTCTCCTTCAGCTCAAACCTTGAGATGTAGAGGGAGCACCACGAGGGGAGACCATGGCTAGAAGTAACTCACTGGGATTATTTCAAACCTCACATGCTCAATTCTACACAGCTTTCGGTAGGTTTTTTTTTGGATGAGCAGACACACATGGTAGTTTTCTGGAGAAAAAATTAGGAAATCTACATCCAATTCCACCAGCTGAGTGTTTGTCTGCCTTCAAAATGAAGCTGGAAAAGAGGCAAGTGGGCTGTTGAAATGGGAAGCTGGGGTAAGGAAAAAGACATTACAAAGAAAAGATTACCCACAACACATAGGGTGTCAAGAGGGGACTAAGAGGCAGCCCATGCTTCAAGGACTAAAAACACCACAACAGCAAAGGCAAAACCCTCTGCCCACATCAGAGCTAATGCGTTCAACTGCCTGGCAGTTTGGCGAAAATGCCCATGTGTAATGGGGGATTTGCATAGCAGGTGCAGCACTTCTTGGGAAGGAGTGTGATAAAAATCTCATTCAACAAAATAACCCAAACAAACAAACAAAGGAAGTACTTCCTAGACAGTTCACTGAGTTGAGATAAAGCACCACTTTTTGGCATCGCGAGAACCCAAGCTGCCTAGGGTTTCCTAACTCCCCCAGTTGCTGCTCTGTCATCCCCTGCACTCCTACACCACACGGATTTCATCCCATCTCCCCACACCCACTGGCTCCTCACCTACGTGAGGACATCACTCCAGTCACTTTGAAACACCCACCCACAGTGCCCTTCCAGCTTTCAAAAATACTTCCCAAGGAACATGCTCAAAAGCCACATCCTTCTCCGTCCCTACAGTCTTAGCAGCCTCTACAAGATTACCTGATGTAGCTTTCTGACATCCATATATTTTGGCGGAGAATTAGCTGATAACTAACAAAGCACTGCAGGTAGCACACGTGTCAGGAAGCATAAGTGATGACACTGTTAGGCTGGGAGAAACATTATCCAGGCCCTTAGGAAAAATTACTTTTTTTGTTATTAGTTTCACACGAACTCACCAGCTACCCTCAAGACTACACAGCAAACAGGAATGCCTTCAAGTAAATAATGGGGGGGGGGGGAGGGTGGCATTCAAAACCTCCTGTGATTAGAGATGGTCACTGAGTCAGCATTAAGAAAGGTACAATGAAAATTAAAAACAAAAGTTGTGGACAACACAATCACCTAGAAAACAACAGGAGACCACTTAAGAACATCAAACCAAGAAGCACCCCTTCCTTTGCTCTAAATGCACTTTCCTGCATACAGCATTTCGCCAGCTAGAGATGGAAGAGCTGGTACTTAATGCTGACCCTGGAGGCTTGCCCAGAAGTTTTTATATCAGTCGGCACCCTGTGCATAACAGGGCAGCAGTGGTGACACTCCTGGTGAACTCCCTCTGGCCAAGATGTCTGGCAGGTATAGCTTAAAAAGCTGGGTTTGGAAAAATATTGCCTTTTTATAGCTTATCTCAGTACAGACAGCTGCCTCACACCTCTAGAAATAGCAAGATTTAACAGCCATGTTTGCAGGGACAGATTTAAAGGTTCCATCTTCTAAGAAACAACCTACACATCCAGAAACAGGAGGCCAGATTTGTTTTGATACTGGAACCCCCTTCCATATGCTAAGCATGCCCACAGATTTGCAAAAACCCTGCTCTGAAAATGGGATGTTCATTCAGCAACAGGAGACAAGTAACTTGTATTTGCCTTCCTATAGAGTCTGTTCCCAGTGCAATCTGCAGCAATACAGCACATGATTAGGCTGATATTGCCTTTTGCTGAAAATAGTTGGCATTTTGTAAGTAAAACAGTGGTGGTGGAGAGCATTAAACACTGTAAAAACAAGACTAATAACTCAAGTACAAATACCCCATCGGCACAGTCAATCAGCACCTCTCTGTTGTTCCCCTTAAGATGGAGCTAGACAGGATCAGATCCCAAAGTATTATTATGATTTGTTTGAGGTGATAAGGACTGAGCCATAGAATTTCTTCCTGGGTCAGTCCCACAGCTGCAAACCCCAGCCCCAGGAATCTGGAGGAGCTTCTTCAGTCCCCTCGACTCCATCATGTTTGTGAGTGCAACAGTGATAATGTTATTTAGTTCACTTTTAGCAGCAACTAGCTTTTTAGACAAAAAGCATGAAATTCTCATTAATTTAACACTGAAAGAGCTGACGGTAAGGATGTAAGTGGCTGTAAGTTGCTCTAAATCTAACATTGTCTGGCAAAATTTCCATGGTACCACCTTTTACTAGCAACAGTTGGACCAGTTGTCTACAGCATCTTCCTCATCATGAGAGTTTTTCTCCTTTTTTTTTTTTTTTTTACTGAATGAAGGGGTACTAAAGACAACAACCTGCTGTGAAATGACCAAAATTCCCATGCAAACAACTCATTAGCAGTGTTCAAATGCAATTTAAATTACTAGTTGTTAAAGTGCTCCTCAATTTCATGGTAAGTTTCCAAGGAAAATTACATGCTATGTACTATTTAATTGATTGTTTTCTACTTCTTAACATCCATTTATTCCCTCCTTCTGTCTTTTCCCTAATTTCAAGGGATGATGATGACTTTTGAGGGAGGAAAGGGGAACAGCTGATGGAGGTGAAGAAGGATTTACCTGAAGAACAAGGATGTAGGAGGAAAGTGGCTGCCAAAACTAGACAGCTTCTCTAGAGTCTGCCCCTCTGACATTTTTGCAGTAGGGGTATGAGACAGCACAGCACAAGGACTCCTTTCCTCTCCACCACAGGCAGCCAGGCTTCTGAAACCCGACATTTCTTTAAAACATAGTCATCCCCCACCATGACAAGCAGTAAGCACAGTTAACTGTTCGAGGACATCAGTACAGCAACAAGAGCAACCTGTTTCCTCCTTCTAGGCACACTAGTCCTTGAACCAACATGCTCACTAGAGGCAAACAAGTTGTTCTTATTTGGGAGATCTCATCCCAAATGCAAATACCTCACAGGAGCAAAGTCCCCCCCCTAAAGCTGACTGAAGAAGTAGGCTGTGAGTGAGACCTCCTGCTGCTTGCAACAGCTGGTACAGGAGAATGTGTATGATAAAGCTAATAACAAGAGACATTTCTTAAAAGCCTGAACTCTGCTCAGCTCCCAGGAAGGAGCAGCCATACAATTAGGTAAGGTGCCATCTGGAAATTTCTGAAGTAATGGTACATGATGGGATCATGTCACGCGTTAGCAACATAGATCAGCTTTATGAAAAACTCAATGCCACTTGATTTACGTTTAAGCAATCAATGCAGAAATATTTTGTGCTCAGAAAAGTATGACTTTATTGGAGTAAGAGAGATGGGGTTAACAGTATCAGTCTGTATGAGGCCATGAAGTGTCCACCTGTCTGCAGAAGCTGAATGTGAACCAGCATATGGAATACTTTTCCCAAATTTACCACACAGTGCCCTAGCTTCTATGCCTGCACACCAGAATAATACCATTTTTCTCAGTTTTCAGGCACAATTTAGTGTTTAAGGGCTCTGAAACCTTTGTGTAAAGAAATGCAAAGTATCGGGTGTGCACAGGCTTGTAACCTTCACCCCCTTCCATGCCCATGTGTGCTACCCCCATGCTATCTGGGGCAGCTTCTCTTACCTGCCATGGGGCACATACACCCAGCTCTTAGTGCATACTAAACTCCCTCACAGCACTCAAGTCACACAGCGCTGGTGTCACCCCTTTGCCACATCCCATGCAGTGTGAACCCTGGATCGATCAGGGCAACAGCTGCATTGAAGGATGGGCTGTCAACCAAACCTTCTTACATGGAAGCAAAAGCAAGTCCTCTGCATTTAAGACATCATTAAAAGTGATTGAGAGAAGCTTAAGAAAGGCAGGCATGGAGCTCTCTAAGCATGTTTGAGGTCCAGTGTTATGGACGGCTTCTCAGGCTCAAGTGTTTACTAGGTGCCAGGCTAAAAAAATCTTTAGACAGGTGTATTAATTTATAGGTCAGCCCTTAATGGCTCTCTTCCTGGAGCAGGAGAAAATTCACTGTGGATCCTGGTTAGCATCAGCGGTCACTGCATCTGTTCAGGTCCTGGAGAAAAACCAGATGGAGAGCCCTGTCAGCTGCAGTCCCAGCCCTGGGCATCATTCCTTCTCCAGAGCTTCCCCAGCTCTGTCCAGCACCCATCAGGAAAGAGGGGCATGGGCAGCACATGGGGAGCTCAGCCTTCACAGACCATCCAGCTCACAAGACCATCCAAGTCACATCCTTGCAGTGATGAGATGTTGCCCAGAGAAGGATCAGCACATGAACATTAAGAGTCACAATGTCCTTCCCCAGACGTGACAGACTAGCACTTCCCAGAGCCCTGGTTTACAGCACCCAGGTACTGCTCATCCTTGTCTTCCAAGAAACAGACTGTCCTGGTGAGCAGCGAATGGAGGAAACTGCGAGGGGAACAGAATATCATCATTTCCAGTCCCACCGTGCTGTTCCCAAAACACCAAGCTCAGCCACAAGCAGCTGGAGAAGCCTCGATGCACCACATACACACGCCACCAGAAGCATGGCCCATGGGACAGGGCCAGGTGTGCATACACAGAGGCAAAGCACAGCACACAAGGAGCAACAAAGATCAGCATCCCACTGCAGGAATTCCACAGCTTGGCACCACCATGAATGACAGAGGATCAGTGGCTGCTGCCAATTCAGGCTGTACGTGCTTTAGGACAGCAGTTCTTTCCCTTGCACTGGTACCAAGCTCAGGCTCTGACCCCCAAACCTCCAGTAGTCCAAGCAGCTTGTTGAAACAAAAATGAAAATGCAGCTGAAGTCTACAAACCCCCAACACATCCCAACTGTAGTCCTTCACCACTCTTTGGGGCCAAGTGCTTTTTATCTCACATCCATTCTCATGCAAACTAAGCCAACTATCTTTCCCTGTTCAGAACAATCCAGTTTTGTACCTCAAGGACCTACTACAAATCCACATCTCTGGAAAAACCAAACCTCACAATGAGTATTAACACCTATTTAAAAGGGCAAAGAAAATTGATAAGAGGTTCCACTTTCTAACAAAGTTCTTAAATTTAAATTAGAGTATAATAGCAACAGGTTTGAAGCAGCCTAAAAATACCAGTTAGCTGAGATGCTACAAGGATTACTAACCAGCAGTGGGAACTATAAAAGGGTTGTCACCAATGCCCCTTCCAAAGTAAAAGCACAAAGTGCACGACCTCCCATTCAAGGTGCAGGACTGGCTGCTACACAACTACCCAGAGCAGTGTTAAAAGCACTCTATATATGTTACATGCTCCAAATGACAAGAGGAATGCAGGGTGGTGGACCTCTGCTCCAGATTCCCCGGCATGGTTTTAGTTGCCATGAATAAAACAGGAAGCAGAGCATCTTCCAGGTTCCCCCCACACCCCTGACTGTCTGGATGAACTGCAGCTTCCTTTCAGGAAAGAGAAAGAAAGGGGGGTGAAAAAAAAAAAAAGGAAAAAAGAGAAGCAGCTAGCTACAATATCAGACAGATTAGAATCTTCACACTAAGGAAAAATACAGAACAACAGGAAAAAACAGACACTGAAACTTTATTCACTTCAGTAGCTAAACTTCAACTAACAAAACAGTTAAATATTAACATTTAAGAGAAATATATCCATGCATTATGCAGCCTTTTTAACACACATTTTTGCTTAAGAGACTAAAATCCTACATAAGCTATGTTTTCCTTGCTGACCACATGCATATATTCTCATTTAACTCTACAGTGCTCTGCTGCCTTGCTGCATTAACCAATGAAACTAAAAGGAAGAACGTGACGGAATGGGAGCTGTCTTAAATTATCTTTATACCTAGTCCTGAAGAAACATTTTCCCTTAAAGAACAATCCACTAAACCAACTTTCCCTGTTACAGAAAGTTTCATTTGGTTTGTTGCTTTTGACTGGTGATCCACACGCCTGCCTCCACCAGCAAGGCACACACTTTGATGCAATCCATCTGACTAAACAACACACAAAAAAAAAAAAATCCCAAGTTGCTTGCTAAAACAGCAATGATGCACTTACCAGCATCCAGGCAAGCTCCTTCACTAACACGCTTCCCTCTTGAGCAGATCAAATTTAGAACAAGGTCCAGGAGCAAGAGAGAACTGAAAAGTGACCACAACAAGCTTCCAAAACAAGAAAGGGGGGGGATAAAAAAAAACCTTACTACAGGAATTCAAATCCTGCTTCCACCAGACCCTGAGTCACCTCCCCTCCCTTGCAATAGATCAGAGCAATGGGTAAACATTTCCAAATATGGAGATCAAAACTCCAAAGGATGTCAAAAAAAAAAATCACCCTTCTCTCCCTGGCTTTGGCACAGGGATGACTTGCCCCTCTGAAGCATGAGCTGAGCACATTGCCTTTGCTGACCTACGCACAGCCTGGACATGGAGCCACATGTCACCATCTTGAACCATGCTTTGGAGGCTCCTGGTTCAATGGGTGTCACTGCATCTCTGTCTCCTCCTGGGGATGCACTGGAAGATGCAATGGGAGCAACTCCAGGAGTCATAGACCCTTGCCCCCTGAAACAAACCTCTCCCTCATCTCTAAACTCATTAGCAGAAAACCTCCTAGAACTACTCTTAGGAGCATTCTTTGAAGGCAAATAGGCAAATTCAGGCTGTGGTTATAGCAACACCAGCTTAGCACCAGAAAAAGCATCAGTCACACCAGAGAGATCCCGCTGCCACATCCCATACTGGTGGTTCACTTGGCACAGAGAAATCCCCCCTGACCTGGCTCATTGAGCTGGTGCTTTTTAAAAAGCATGTATTTGAACTTACATTATGCAAACAAACAAAACACAGCTCTGCAGAAAGGCACAAGCTACATGGACAAGACAAGATGCCTCTGCAGGTACAAGAAGTCCTAGGATGGCAGCACCCCACAATCCTTACTGGGAAACATAACACAGCATGCCATGTCAGGAGGGAAAGGAGAGTGCCTAGACTCCCCATCTCAGGAAAGGAACTTGAGGGTCAATTCTCAAGCCCACAGAGCAAATTTAGGAGGAAGAACAGTTATCCTTAGAGGGCATGACTGTCCCTGCAGGGCCTGCATGCACACCGGAGTAATATTCCCATGCCAGTGCTCCCACAAGCATCAGTCCTCAGCTGCAACAGCCGGCCTGTGGGCAGCAGGAAAGTGACTACACCTGCCAGTATGGGACAAGAGTCTGCCAGTAGCTGCAGACATCGCTCCAGGGGCAGACAGCCTCTCAGGAACAGAAAAAGCATGACATTTTCAAGGGGAACAGGCTGCCAAGGCGATCCAACCAGACCAGAGTGATTCCCCAGCACCACCCACACGATGCTATTGAATTTATAGGGAAGGAATTCCAGAGCTGACTCTGCCCATGTATGGCCAAAACAAACTGTAGAAAGTGACATTATAGTACATCTGGCTTTCACTGGTACTGAAGCACAGGCTTCAGAAGGAGCTGCAGTGACAGAGGCTCTACAATTACCTCCACTAACTGAGCAGGGGTCAGGCAGCAAGAGTTTAGCACCCGGTATCACAGATGACAGAAAACATGTAAACCTTTGCTTTAGAAGTTAACAAAGTTTTCTGCCTTTTAGAATACAAGCACATTTAACTCAGTGTTGCATTGCTACCACTGCAAAAAAATTAACCTTGCGAGGAAGCACATGCACACATTCATTACAGTGGTACTCATAAAGGCAGCTTTAAAGAGCCAACACGTCAAGTGGCACTAAGTGGTACATCAGGACAACCTCAATGCACTGCAGGTTGGGACTAGCTCTCGATGGGTGGTTGATCAATTATTTTTGCTGTGTGCCCCAGCTAGCAGCAGGGCTACCAGGAGCTTTTTCCATATCAGAAATGGAAGATATTCTGAGCACTGTAGTCACTGTGGAAAAAGATGCTCAAAAACCAAGGTAAGAAGGGTCAGGTAGGTGCAGGTTTTATGAATTCGGACTCGGTTTTCCATCCCCTTGCAGAAAACAATTCCCAAGGTATTGCTTCTTGCAAGGACAAACAGAGAATGAAGAAGAGAATTATCTAAGTTAAGGAAGGGAAGAAAAGCATGGAAGGGGAGCACCTGGAAGAGCATAAATGCCGCCACAGGCATGCATGAGCCTTTACAGCTCTGGGGTCCTACAGCATGAATAGATCAAAGTTCTGCCTAACAGTTAAATGCCACCACCTCGCCTGCCCTGCCAGCAGAGAAATATTAGCTGTGTCAGCACAAGAGGCAAAGGGCTTACGGAATGGGAGAGGAATGCAGGCTGCAGTGGCACATACAGAGGGGACAGGGAAACAAAACCCAGGGGAATGCGGGTTGCTCACACTGCCTCTGCCTTTGCACAGGGGTCAAGCAGGGTACGTTTTATGGCTCTTGGGGTTGAAACCTGGGACTAATGCTTTTGTGACCTTAGAGGGACTCCCATGTCAGAAACAAATATAGCTGTTAGAGGGGGTGGGAGCCCAGGGGCCTGAGTACATGAGGACAAGTCATTTCCCAGCTCCTGGCAGGCAGCCCAGTGCTGCTTTTCAATATGTGCAAGCTGTACCCATCGGACCGGGAATGAGCACGTGTCTCCTCCAAGCAGCATTTGCTGACAGGAGACCCACAATGCAGCTACTACCCCAGCTTCACATTCCCCAGCACAGCACTAGGATCTCCCCTCCATTTCCCAGCTGAAATGGCATTATAGCTTATCCCTTTTTACTGTGCTCATTTTAAACAGAGGTTCCTAGGTGTGAGCTGGTGTTCAGTGCCTCTGCTACAGAGCACCTTCCACCCCAAACAACACAGAGAAGAGGAACCAGAGGGACAGACACATCCATGTGCAACCAAAGCCCAACCAGGACCTCCCTGCTACACGACAATCCCAATCCCTCTCCCTGCCACAGTCCTAAGCCTGGGAAGTGGAATCCTGGGGGCCTGGGAATGAAACCCAACTCAAGTCTCCTGCACAGCAGTACAGATCATTACAAAGCAGCCACTGGGTCAGGCGTGGCTAATTTCATTTAAATGCTTAGCAGGGTGACAGAGTATTTGATTCATAAAAATATCTGGAAGGGGTGGAGAGCACAATTTGTGTGGCTTACAGAACACAAGGAATGCTACAGCATCACAGGGACACAGATCATGTAATGCAGACAGCAAGGACCAGGGATGCTCATAGGTACACATGCACAACTACACACACAAACTCCTGCTCTTCTACCATGCACAAAAGCAGACCTAGGACTTCCTAGCTAAAGTCCTGCGCAGCCAAAAGCCAGCACAAATGTTTGTGACAGTTCCACAGGCAAAGAAAAAAACCAGGTGCAGCAGAATAAATATAGAAAGAAGTCAGGCAGGCAAAGCAGGTGCTGGCTTGAAAAACCTTGGCCAGAAAGGCTTCCCAGGAGGTTGAATCTGGTAGTTTTGCAACAGCTCCACAGAAAGACAGAAGAGACAGAGAGAAAAAAAAGGGAACATGAATGCATATGCATTCTTTTATCACCATATATAGTATATACAGACATTTGGTATATACACCCCCAAGCTCTCATATGCCACTGTATAGTATATACCATATACGCATTGCCATCTTTGTTTCCATGTGCCTACACTTGTACAGCGTGTGTGTGTATGTATCTGCATTTCTGGTGCGTGCATTTGTCATTATCCCCACATCGCCTATCCGTGCATGCTATAACAACACATCGCTCAACAGAGCATGTCTAAAGCCTCAGCACCGTAGCCTGGAATGACTTCTGGACACTCACAGCTTTTCACTGCTGAGCTCTTCCCACCAAAGACTATGGGTGAAAGAACCACTAGGGAACCATCAGTTTGTCTCGTGTTTTCCAATGATCCCACACCCACTCCAAACTTCAAGAGCCACAAACAAGGTGCCACTGTCAAAAAAGCCTGACATCCTTCTGAGAAGTTGCCCCTTATGCCTGTGAATCATGTTTACATACCAGTTCTCACGCTGCACAGCCTCACTGGTGGGATGAACTCAGAGCAGGGCGTTTAGAAACACACAGGGCTCCGCCAGACTCACGACTTTGGTTTTCTTTCCCAGCCCTGCAAAGAGAGAAACACCCAAGTGATGCACACTGGATGGGTCTCCTGACGGCTTGTCTCCAAAACTTGCAGTTTAACCCACACAACTTCTGAGAAATTCAGCATTTTCCTCCCCAGCTTTCCTAAGCAGAAGCATTCACACTCCTGAACTCCTTTTAGCACCCCCAAAGGCAAGCCCACCACCCTGAAGTGGGCTAACAACCAGCAATGACCAAAAATGTCAGATGCCACAGCCTGGCCAACAACTCACACGTCCTCAAGCCACCGCTTCCTTACTGCTCTTAATGCTAGTGAGAAGAGGAAGGGACAAGGAGACACAAAATGAGGCATAAAATTAGAGAACAGGGTGAATTTATCACTCCTCTCTCTGATCTCAGGCACAGTGAGGGAGCTAGAAGGCATCATCTAATGTGTTTTGAAGCTCATGGGGTTTACCATTACTGTGAGCAGAGTCACACCACCAGCCCTCGGCACAGCCTCTTCTCTAAGGAGCTCTGCCCAATTACCATTGGGAACTGTCTCAATCTTTCCTGTAGCTGAGAAGCAGACACCACCCTTTCTTCACGTGACCAGCTCAGTGTTGTTTTTTCCCTTCTGCAGAAGATGAAGCTAGAGGAGAGGAGACAACCAGGCCATGAGACCACCATCTTGAACATAGCATGCCAGGACATATAGCAGGGTGCACCCCATGGAGAGCTGCAGCATCGGAACTGCACACTCCTTCCTGCCCCCGGCCAGCATCCCGTCTCAGCCACATCCTGGTCACTCTGACAGCCCTATCTCTGCCCATGACAAGCACAAGCTTGTCTTGTCATCTCAGCAGAGAAAGTTACTGCTATTTGTTTCTGTAACTATGGAAAAGCTGAGTTCAGACTTGTGTTTGTTGTACCAGTGCTGCTCCTGAGGGTGCATTTGTTCCCACAGATCTACAACCAACATACAGCAAAACACAAAAGCATGCTGGTGGCTCACAGTCCAGGTCCCTCCTCCCTGTCACACAGTGAGATGGCTACCTGCCCCTACCAGCACTGCTTTGCTCCCAAGCCACATCTGTCACCACAGCAGCCAGGAGAGCAAGAGGGCTCTTGCCTCTCCCAAGCGGTGGTAGATCTCCATTGTGCCAACACCACAAGAGCACATGGCAGAGCTTCACTCTGTTCCAGCTCAGTCCCATGGTCCTGTGGTGGCACCCAGCCCACAGAGGTGCAGATATAAAAGTCTCCAGGACTGTCAATGGTCCCCTCAGGTGTGATGAGGAGAAATTCAATTGGAGATTGCAATGGCCTCTCCCACTGACTGCAGGGTTGGGATGAAGATGAGTAACTGCAGAGTTTTATTGCTGGTGAACTCAGCCAAAGAGCAATTTTTCTCCATCCATCAATGAAGAGACAAGTACAAGCAAATATTATGGTTGTGCATGTTTACTTTTCATTTTAAAATGATGTAGAGTTACATACAATCTAGGACCTTCCCACAGGCTCCTGGCAAAATGCCCTTCAGTCTTATCTGCAAACGCAGAAGACAACAACATTCCCCTCTGGTTCTAACACCATTTCAATTCAACTCACAACAGCACTTCTGGAAGCTCCAGGTAAGACAATACTTCTTGGGAACCAACCTGTGTTTAAAAAAGTCTTGGCTGAGGATTGTCTCTCTCAAGTTTAATTCACAAAACGTTTACAAGATCAGTGATAGGACTTGGCTAGTTGAAGTGCATCTTCCTGGCTTTACTTCCCACACCAGCTATCCTCATCACCTTGTGACTGGGGTTCCTGCAGCAAGGTGAGCAGGACACCACATACTCTCCTTGAGCCATTCTGCTGAAACTTGCTGTGAAAACACCCTCTCAGCAGCAGGTGGGGCCCAGCATGGTCCCAGAGGGGCAACAACACACTGATGCCCAGGCAGGCACTCCCTCCTGGCCACACACCCACAGCTCAGCAGAACAGGGACAGGCTGACTGGGCACAACAATATCCACCTGAGTCAGTCTGTCAAAATACTCCATTAAAGACGCAATTATCAGAAGCAGTTCATTCACTCACTGGCTGACAATATTGGTGCTATATTGTCGAGAGTAAAAACCAGAATTTCTCAAGAAAAAAAAAATATAAATTTAATATGCAAGGAGAGTAGAAAAAGCAAGTTTTCCTGTTTGAAGACTTAAATCTAAAACCAGTAGTTTACAGTGCCTGAATTTAAGCATCAATTGTCTGTCACAGCTTGAGTTTTCTTAGATTGTTCAAATTTTTCAGGAATAGACAGTATAAAACCTCTGCAAAAATTCCAAGTTTCCAAGAGCAGCAGTCAGCACTTTCAGAAAAATGTAACTTTACAGTGGCCATGTAGAAATGGAAGCAACCAGACTCCCTAGTCCCTCTAAAAGAAAATTTTACCTACGAAAATAATTTTAGCAAGTGCTAATTACACTTCTCTCACAGGGGCCTGGTTGAATGGCATCTGTTTTTCTAGCTACTCAAAAGCTGCATTCACTTTTAATCTCCTTTACACTTGAAAGTATTACCAATATTCAGAGCCTATTTATTACTACTATTACTACTGTTTTTTAAATCAGTATAGCTGTACTTGTGGAAGCCCAAGTTGAACTGGGATAGAGAGGCCTCGTGCTGGGATCCTTTGTTCTGTTCCATCATGAAGCAGATGGCTCAACCTGACAGCCACAAGGAAAATTGTCATTTTAACTGTTCCAGTCACCAATTTCTAAGCACAGACAAGCTCTTAGCCAGTCAGCCATCAGCACAAACTGACATGGGTTCCCCCCTCTATGATTGGCAGGTGCACGAACAGTTCCCCAGACGCCAAACTCATTCAATCTGACCTTTTCATTTTAAATGAAAACCACTTAAAAGCCTGCCCTGTTCTGACATATGTCTTTTTATGTCTTTCCCACTCTGTGCCAATGTATTTGTTATTTTCTGGCCAAAGTTCCCAAACTAAGAAATCTCACGTTATCTCCTTCACTGCCAGAGCCCTGACCCTCAGGCACTCTGGCCACTGCCAGCACCAAGGGAGACGTTTGAGGTCTCCACAATCTCACACATTGGAAAATCAGACCCCTCACATGCAAAATGCAATTTGGAGTCCAAATCTGACTTAAAATTCAGCTTATATGCATCGATAGCTTAACACTTGAACACAGCCACATGGAGACAGGGACTCCTCTTCTTACCCTGGGACATTGACACACGCAGGATCTGGCCCTAAGTTTTCTGTGTTTGCATCTGTGCTTCTCAGGCTTTGTATACTAAATTAAACTGCTCAATTCAAAGTTATCTAATAAAAAGATCACACAAGACAACAAAAGCTGGAGAAGGGTTTCCTCTGCTCTGCTGCCAGCAGTAGCACCTGCTCAAGGAGTCACCACTACAGACAGCCTGGCTGCTGCCTTTTGAGAGGCCAGAAACCATGCTGGTGTGAAACAGTGGCTGTGAATGGCAAATTTCAGTCTGCAAGGAAGCACACACCCCTCATAGATAGTACACGGCACAGAGCTGCTTCCAAATCCAGCACAACCCCACGTGTCAAAATTAGCCATAATGGGACTTACCACTTCCGAGCTCCTGGTCCAGCCCTTGTCCTGGAGGAAGACTGATGCTGGCCACAGCACAGTCAGTCACCTCCGATGGGGAAAATGAGCTCCCATAACAAACTCCCTGGCAGCCCCTACGTGCTGCAGGGCACAGAACTTGGCGGGAGCCCCAAGGTCCTGCAGCAGTGGTACAGTGGGCTTAGAGACCATGGAGTGCATTGCTGTCTTTGCTGCCACACTTGATTTTTCAGGTTTGTCCTGAGATTTATTAAAGATGCCTAAAACAAAAGGGGGAAAATGAGGTAGCAGAGCAGGGGGAAAAGGAAGAGAGAACACTCCAGCTGCACAGCAGTAAAGAAGAAATAGGATCCAACTTGCACTGAAGGGATGGCATCCAGCTCTCCCAGAGACTGTTGTATTATAGAAAAATGAAAAGATCATTTGGATCAGAACAGATTTAAACAGAGGCCGAGCAAGCTGTGAGATAGCCCTACCTATAACATCTCAGCAGACAGGAGCCACCCTGAGCTGGAGCTACTGGTCCACAACAATTGGGAACTAACCCAAAGTGGGACCAGCCACGTTGCACTCCTGTTATTTTAAATGCCCAAGGACAGATAGAAAAAAAAGGGTGGCTAAGGAATGAGAAGAATCAGCATTCTATGCCAGAAAGCCTGCGGGTCTCATGTTGGAGCAACCTTTCAACAGCTCTCCATCACTGCCAGCAGCGCTGCCTGTGATTTACATGTCTGTAACTGACACCAGGATTGGATCCCATATTTTCAAGCACAAACTACTGGCCTCATGCTCTTCGCACTCCCTCAGTCTGCTGGAAGTAGAAGATTTTCAGAACAGTCTCAATGATTTTTACTTTCACTGTTTTCTTTTTCCCCCATCATTTGCTGTCTGCATTTCACTAAGCATGGCCAGAGAGACCCTGAGCAAGAGAAGGGCGGTTTCACTTTCTCACTGCAATGCAGCCCAGCTTCTTGACCAAAGAAGGATAATCAACTTTGTTTTCAAGTACTCACACAGTATCAGAGCACCACAGAGCCTGGGTTTCAAACAAGGATAACATTTTGCAATCCAAAGACATGTCATTTGCCCACTCCCCAAGGAATGGCCACCCTCACCAGGCAGCACTGGCAGAATGCTGCCCTAACACACCACTTGCATCTTAAAATGTTAAGTCAAGAAAACCAGGCTGACAGTGCCCAGGAGCACAGGGGAGCAGGGAAGTGCTGTGCCCTGAAGCCCAGGGGCAGGAGACACCTGGCTGTCCCCAGTCCCAGCCCAGGATTTTCTTCAGCCTACCTTTAGGCTGAAATCTCCTAGGGCAGGAATGGCATTTTTGTGCATGCTTGCTGTGCCAAGTCTAAGGGGTTTATTATAAAGTTTTATTACAAAGGATAATGTTTCTTTAGCCAGTTTGGTTTTATATGGCCAAAATCTGAAGGCAGAGGACACCTTCTCCCAGGCTTGCTCAGGTGCCACCACAATGAAACCCTTGGCACCATGGCAGGCTCTCTTAGAGCTGTCCTTAAAACCATTTGTAAATAAAACTTTTAAAACTTAGAGCCTACATGACCAGACAGTCTTCATGTTCAAGGCTTACATTCTATCCGGTTTTGGCCAGATCATTTGAAAATAGCAACAAATAGATGGCAGGCAACAGGCAAACTCCTGTGCCCACGTGGTCAGGCTTAGTATTTTCAAAAGCACTATAATCCATGGAGACATTTTAAAAAGCACAATCAACCAGTACCAGTACAGCTCTCTGGTTTAGAAATGCTTGCCCCCTCCAAGCATTAGCCATCCTTTTTCACCTTTATACCTTTTTAGCAAACTGCCCAGGTTTCCACCTTGGAACAAATATCTTCAGGTGGGATGAGCATGTATTAAAAAATTAGAACTTTCTGTGTTGCTGCTCCTCTACCCACACAGCTGGATAGAGAGGCCAAGGAAGTGTAGTCCATCAAGCAAAAAATGAAAAAACCTTGATGGCACAGAGAGGCTCAGGTAAACATGGACACATGGCAATCAGTCAGCAGAGTGTGGAGCAGCCTCAATACTGACTGCATTTCATGAAAACACTTTTGTTTTCAACAAATGTTTTTATCATTACACATAGAAAAATAGGAAAAAAACCCAAATTTTTTTCCCTTTACAAAAGAAGAACTTAGTTGCAAGCTGATGTTTCCCTCAGAAAGCTCTGTTTTGAAAAAGGAGCCATTTATTCCAAATATAGATAAAAAATTCTGGAGCAAATCTGACAAGCCCTAATAAGTGCTCTTACTACATCTGAAAACTAGGAGGACCACAGATGCCTCTGTATGCATCTGCCTTCTGAACAAGAAAGTAACATTACTTCCATCATAGATACGGACTGAGAAATGCAGAAAATACATTAAAAAGCTGGTTTAGCTCCTAAATTACCTCAACTTCAGCTGGAAGCCAGACTTCTCATTGAATCTGGTCCTTATATGAGAGGAATAAAGAAAGATAAAGTGTTTGAGGGTATGCTTCATGCTTTTCCTCCATGTGATAGAGAAACCTGCTAAACAGAGCCCAGACTCCCAGGCTGGGATGGGGAGGGACAAAGGCAAGGGTGCTGCCCCTTGCTTTGCTCTGTGGTAGCACACCTTTGCTTTCTGGGAAAAAAACACCTTTACTGTCACCATCATACAGAGCCACTGGACCTTCACCACAAAGGTGCTGCCCTTCTTCTTCCCCAAAGGACACCTGAACATCACCACCACCATCCCTGGGGTGTGCAAACCTCAGCCTGACACTAATAACTGGAAAAAAAGAAGACTGAGAGGGCCTCCAACACACATAGCAGGAGGACAATGGGAAGGAAAGGCAATCCTAATTGCCTGGCTCAGCAGGACCACGCACATGCCATCCCACAGCATAGCTGCCATACACCCATCTATCTCAGCGCAGCAATCTGGTAATCTCCCTACAGGATGACACAGCTCGACGCACTTCCCCTGCACCCCCAAAGCTGACAGAGGTAAGGACAGCACATGGCTGTCTGGCACCTAGCCCTATATATGCTCCTATCCTTCCAGCTTGGGCCTGGGCTCAAGCAAAGGGAAGGTGGCAGAGCTTGGACATCCCTTCATCACTTTGTGCAAGAAAACCAGCACACAGACTTCCATGGAAATTCTGCAGATTATCCTCCCACCAAAGGAGCTTAATTATTGCCTGTAAAAGGGGACTGTGATTTATCACATTACTTTTCAGCACAGTAAATGCAAGTATTGTCACGTCTTTCCTCTCCTTAAAAACAGAGGATAAAAAGGCTTTAGCCCCTCTATGTCATTGTACCTTTGACCTGAGAAGTATATATACTGGACTTGCTCTGCATTTCCTTTATTATTTGCCTACAGCACTGACAGTGACTACAAAATTGAACCCCTGGACCTGGAGGATTTGATTCACTTTGCCTGCATTCCTTTTCCTCAGTGAAAAGAAAGAGGCTTCTGGTTTGCAGAATGGCAAAGTTCGCAATTACGCATCCCTCAGCACCCTTACCAGATCTCATAGGAGAGATCATGCTTCTTACCATGCACCTGATGGTTTCTCAGCACAAAGTTTTCTTGTCTACTAATTCTCTGTATCCTTCCAAGAGTTTGCCACATGATATCCTCTAACCTGCTGCACCTGAGCGATGTATCCCAGAAGAGTATGTATCTATTTGTTTGAAACATCAGCTACTGTGTGTGAGTGCAACATCACACCAAAAATACAAACCACTTGAGACCAAGAAAGGTCTCTACAACCTTCATCTCGCTGGTGTGATTCACAGGAGCATCTAACAGCATAACACTATGATCATACCTGTCCTCACCTACTCCTACCCCACAATACTAAGCTTGTCAGCAGGAATTTTGTCACCAGCCCTGAAGCCAGCACTTGTTATTGAGCCAAGTGTTTTTATTTTTTAATAGGTGATGGGGAAAAACAGAAGGGAACTGTAGAAGCTTTTGGAGACAAAGATCTCTCCAAGACTTGCCAGACAATATTTTCAAAGACTGACTTGGCATGGCATCAAGGAAATCAGCATCCAATGTGCAAGCAAGACCAGCTCCATGCCAGCCCTCAGCCAGGCTCAAGGTGCATTAGTGACTGCAGTCAGGAAGACAGACTAATAGTGCACTTCTCACATGGGGTACAGGCACCCAACAAGAAAACAGAATAAATGAGGGGGGACCTTTGTGAGCAACTGCAGCATCTTAGGCACCAATGGCCAAGCACAAATCAGTGCATGCCAAGACTGACCATACCGCAGTATGTGAGATCCCACACTTGGCCTTCAGCCTAAAAACAGGAGACACACGTGGGAGGTTGAGTGGGAAGAGCTGGTAAGAGAAGACTATGTCCTATCAAGGCTGTGAATCTGCACGTTGCACACAAAGGCTCAAAGCAGCCTCGCACAAGCCATTTGCCTGTAGCCACCATATGTCTAGTTACAACCCCCAGAAACACAGTTGACATCACCAGGTCTTTATCAGCATTCGCAGAGACCAGAGAAGGTCAAGAGAGCCATCATCCAGGAAGAGGGGACAAGCACAGCACGCTCAGTTGGAACTTGACAGGTCAAAAATGACTGCAGTCACAAAGGACCAGGGAGAACTTGCTTGTGTCGCTCTCTTTTTCTGAGGCTCTCCAAGGTGACAAAACCTCTGACCTTTGATTAAACCACGCTACTCTCACAAGAGGGGGCGGCTTAGGGGCTCAGGAACTCAATAAGAAACTATTTATCTCAAGGTCGTGGGTTCATACCCTCTTCAAGTTCCCTTTTCTTAGTCAATTAAAACAGGAGACTCGATCTGCATCAAAAACCCGTTGCTAAGGGCACAGCCAGATACTTCTTCATCCAACAGGAAGATTAAGAAAATACAGCCCCCATTGCTGCTCTTTGCATATCCCACAGCAGAGCACAGAAACTTTGGGAACACTCCCTGTGCACAGTGAATGCGACTCACTTTTGTACTCAGGGTAGGAAAGCAAAAAGGGGGATTGCAGATGAGTGGATACAGCTGCCAGCACCAACCTCCACAACAGGTCAGGCACATCATCTACAGAGCAATATGAGTGGAGCTGATCCTGCCTGGACCTCTGAGCCTAGTCCTGAGAGATTCCTCCCCAGACAACCTTTCCTCCAACCCAAGCTGGTGCTCAGAGGCCTAAGCCCCACCACAAGGTAATGGTGGGGATAAAGAGCATAACTGTAGAAGTGCTTCTGTCTTTGCACCCAGAGAGCAAAGAGCAGTCACAGAGCTCCAGGCCCTGCTCCCAGGGAGCCCACCTACTTTGGAATGGACATCTTTCAGCCCTCAAACCAGCAGTGACATTGGACAACCCCTCCCATTTGCACTGAAAGAGGACAAAGAACATGAACACTTGCATAGGCATTCAGGACCACCTGAAGGGAGAAGACTCTCTGTCCTCCTCCTGCTGCAGGTCCAGTCCCCATTGTGGCAAAAACATGACAGAGACAGATGCTGGGCAAACAGAAAGGAGAGAAGACACCTTCCCCAAAATAACACATGAATCAAAGCTAATGCGTATCTGAAACCAATTACTGATAGAAACCAAACTATCTAGGAACTGGGGTTCCTGGTAGTGAGCACACACAGAGTCAAAACCCTTTTTTGTTCTTGCTAGTTTTTAGCCCATAAAAAGCCAAGATAAAAACATACTCCAGCACACAGGGTGCATACACTCACTTCTGTCACCTTTAAAGGCTTCCAACGAAGAAAACGCATCCTCTCACTGCAAATGCACCTATGACATTCATAAAATTTTTCACCACCCCATGATTTTCCCGTATGTACCCTCTGGTCCAACTAGACAAAGGATTCAAGCACAAACTCCCTGTGCACCAGGACAGAGCCGGCCCTGACAAGGCCCCTCCCACACATCATGGCCAGTGCAAAGCAACATGGCAAAACGAAGGGGTTAGGGAAAAAAATAGGAAGCCAGCAGAGTTTCCTTCCATTCACTGAAAAGGTAATTATTTTGGAGAGGACTACATATTCTTTTGGCTTTTAATTAGTGGCAAACCAAGTTAACCTCAGTTCACATGAGCAAGAAACTATTAGGGGCTATGGATCCACAACCAATGAAAACAAATCTGTACCAGTCCTTCACCCCCAGAATAGCTTCTGATTTGTCAAGCACAGTTACCACAGGAATGAATAGTTTCTCCTGCAAGCTCCTCACTCAATTAAACTAATGCAGACAATGCAGCTGGTAGCCCAGGGCGAGTTGGTAGAGTGAAGTGACTGCCACAGGTTCAGAGCGATGAGGAAGAGGAGGAGCAGTCCACAGCCTCTGTTATCACAGGAGATACCCAAGTGTTGTCCTTGAGATGCTGAATGGCAAAAACTGGCAGGATATGTGACCTTAGGAGACTTCACAAAGTTTTAGCTGAGAAGACAGAAGCACACCCTGGTATTCAGAGTTTCATGGAGACTGATAAAGATCTAAGTGAGGAAACACCTAAGCAAAGTCCTTGATTTAGTAGTCCAGAACTATCCTACTGCTGCCCTCACCACTCCATTTAGCAGGCTTATAATTAGGACTCTGTCTGGAAAATCAGGATAGCCACGCAGACAGAGCACAAAATAGAGGCCAGAAGAAACAAGTATGATCTTCAGTCCTTCTTGAATCACAAACTGGAGAGTCCAGAGACAACTCCAGAAAAAATAGCCACTTCAGCAACACACACCCATAAAACTTGCTTGACCTCAGAGATGTTAGAGCTTGCAACTAACTGTTCACACTTGGGGAAGGAGGAGACAAGTAAAGGATGCAGGCCAAGCAGAAGCATCGTGACTTCACACACAACCACCAAGAAGGTAGGCACAGCAGCACATGGACAAAGGCAGGCAGCAAGCAAGATCCACAGCTCCTTTCTTTCAACCAGATTTTAATAAAGTTTGAGTGTGTAAACATATTACTAAATCCCATTCCCCCTCAAAAACTAAAGGAAGTTGTGTCTTTGATGTCTGTGTAAGCCCAGCCCAACCCTTGCAGAGCAGCCTGAGGCAGAGGCTGCAGCTGCCCTGCAGAGCTGAGCCCACACAGTCACCAATACAGACAGCTCCGATGGGCTCTTTTAGCAGGTGTTATTGGAATCCTGGGCATCTCTCTAGCAAAGTGTAATGATACTTAACTTCCTTACGGGCTCAAGAGGCTGCCAAACATCTGCTGGGATTAGTTGGTTCATGTTTGTAAAGTGCACACAAATGCTAACGTAAGGAAGGGGCTGACCTATTTATGGATGTGAATGCTGGACCACGAGCCAAACCCAAATATTGTATTTGCACATATGGCTATATCTCCCCTAAGAGAGTTTACTGTTTTAGGATGGAGGCATGAGGTGTTACCTAGAGCTTACAGCTTACTTCTGGTCACTGCTAACTTAAGAGAGTCATACTGCTCTCCTCCTCTGCTTTACTCCATCCAAATGCACAACAGCCTTTTGCTAACAAGCTGTGCAACTGCAGCTCTACCAGGAGCCCTCATGTGGGGGTTGCCCTTTGCAGGAGAAACCGACCTACCCTCAAGCCTCCATCCCACTCTCTGAAGTTCCACCAGGGCTGCAGATCCCACTCACAGCCCACAGATCTTCAGCAGGCTCCCAAACACCAAGCTGCAGCAGATGAGCCAGCCAAATTCCTTGTGGCAAGGGACTTTGCATCAAGTTTCACATTTCTCTTGGGCATCCCTCTCTCACACAGAGGCCTCCTGTGAGTGAGGGCTGAGGAATGGGACAGCAAGTATGCACAGCTCAGAAACCGCAGTGATAAACAGCCGTGAGTGAGATGAACTCCCCAGAAAGGACAGGGAAGAGCCCAAGTAGGTTTCAAATTGAACTGTGCATGTTTGTTAAAGGGATTACAGGTGGCAATGGCTTGCGGTGGCAGGATCACATCACAGGAGCTGTTATGTTCCCATGACCCAGAATTGGTTTGCACCAAGTTGCAAGTCCTAAATGTACAGCTTTGTTCTGCCAGAAGCAACTGTTCCCCTTTCCTTCACAGATACATGTCAATACTTATCAGGTCTTCATCTTAGTCACGTTCTGCTAACAAACGCTTTTTACATCCTTTTCATCTTCCCTCATAATCAGTCACTATGTCGCCAAGTCAATCATTCTGCTTTATCTTCATCTCCCAGGGCAGGACCTCCTCAGACCCAAATGCCATTTCATGGGTGCAGCCTGTGCTCTCTTGCTTGAGTTCACAGGACTTTGACACACACAGTTTGCCAGACTCATTACTCTCCTTTGCGTAGCAAAACAAGTGGTAAGCTGAGCCCAAGATGCTACTGGTCAAATTTAGAGACATGAACAACACAAGAAAATGTTGGCTATTGGTAGCAAAAAAGAAGGATGAAAGGAACCCAGGGGTATACTAATACCATAGCCAGAATTACTCACGTCTTTCATTATATTGATAAGCCTTGTCTTTCTGGAGATCAAGAGCATCTGGAATCACTTTCATTACCCATCAGGTAGAATTTGCACACCCAAAACACACAAAAAATATTCCCATTCTAGCAGTTCATCTACCAAGAGAGCTCAAATTAAACCAGATAAGCCAATGTGTGAATTTCTGATAATACACACAGCTACCTTTGTACATTCAGCTCCACACATGGAAGTGGGCACACCCTTAATCAGGTATGAATCAAATCACCTGAGACATTAGAAATTTGTCCACAGCTGTTGCAAAAGCCCACCAGGTCGCTTATGCCTCACTGCACTTCACCTTCAAGGGATGGGGAATGGCTGACACAGAGAGACAGCTGCCCTGAAGCCTTCAAAGCTGGATCAGACCACTTCTGCTTGGACTTCCTGCACATGACAGCATACCCAAGACCTAAAACACCACCTCAGGTGTGCAATGAATACAGTCTGGAGGCTCGAGCTATGGCATCCAGGGAAGCAGAGTGGTGCGGATGTGCATCCAACAGCCCAGCAAGTGGCCTGACCCTAGAGAGCATGGGGGCTACCAGCATAGATGATCACTGTAATGTGTCAGAGAATGAATCCTCTCTGTTGAATCCCAGGAAGGAGGGCAACAAGCCAAGCAGCAGCAAAAAGGTGAGGTGATGCCAACCCATCTGCCCTGCATCCTCAGAGACATTTGATACCCACCAGTGCCCATACCACACTGCCTGTAGGTTGTGTGTAAGAGGGCATGGGAGCCAACTTCATCCAGAGCAACTTACAGACGAACACACACTACAGGGATCCTTGTGTGTAGTGAGGCACTGAGCTCTGTTGTAGTAGTGCCTTCTCCCATGCTACAATGTAGTGCTTAAAAACTGCTTTTCCTAAACTAACTTCCCCAGCCCCTGCACACCCCAAATTCACAGCTCTCCCATGCAACAGAGCAAAACACGCCATGCCAAGCCATGGAAGGAGGCACACAGGCACTCTGAGCTGCCATCCTTTTACCCAGACACTTTGAGTAACTGGATGGGCAGAGTGCCTTGGAAAGACATGCTCATTTATATTGTTTAAGTTCACTTCCTGCTCTGGCTTCAATCCCAAACCTCTGATGCAGAGGGAGACACCTGAAGAGGCATTACTTGCCAAGAACCCTGCACTCATTCCTGCTGCAACACAGAGGTTCAAGACATTATTCCTAACTTCCAAAATATGCTTCTGCCCCACAGTTCATCACTTAATGCCACTTCTAAAAACTTGCTTTTATCTGCACCACTCACAGTATGATCTCCTGCACTGTACAAGGCTGACTCTTCACTGCAGTGAGGCTGTGGTCATGCTGCATGCTACAGCAGAAAATAAGCCAGACATCTCCCCAGATAACTTAAGCCTTCTGCCCTTCAGTTGTTCCCCATCTGTCTGCCTTGAGAACAAATTAGGATTTGCGTACAGGACAGTGCTAAAACACTTGCTTATCTTCAGGCACAAAAGTAGCTGCAGAGTTCAGCTGGATTACTCATACACTTGAATTTCAAACTTACTATGCAGAAGGTTCACCAAGACCTCCTTAAATGGCAAAGACGCAATGCCATGTTTTCCAAGCTCAACTTTGCACATCCCAAAGAACTCGAAAAATAAATGGATTCTCTGAAAAAGCACCGAAATGGAACTGTTCTAAGGAATGCATAACTCCCATTCTCCCAAAACACAGCCTTCAGGATCAGAAGTGACAGAGAAGCATCACAGCTTTAAGAGAAGCTTAAACTACCCTAAAAAATGTCAGTCATACTGGGAAAACAAGCCACTGAGAAAGCGTCGAGCAGATGATGTGAACTCCCCATTACTTCTACTCCTTGAAACATGTTTTTATACATAAATACTACCTGGACCTTAATCATCTTTGTGCCTCATTTCTGGACCTGTTCACCACTACATTTCAGCTTCAACAGCATTAAGCTGCTCTATAGCCTCTAAATGCCAGAGGCAAAGACCAGCCTTCCCACTAAGCCAGGCATTTCAATACCCATGCAAAACAAGTACAGTCCTTGCCCCCTCATCAAGCATAACAATGATAATGCATAAGAGGCAGGTATAAGTGGAAAAGATGGACTGTAAATATAGGCATAACTTCAATGAACAGTTCAGAGTAATCTCCAGAGTTGAGTAGAAAGGATGTTACCTTCAGTCTGTAATTACAAACAATTCTTTCCAACAATTTCTCTGCTTTATTATTAGTTCTGACTGCAAACTTAAGAGAACAATCCTGGTCTAAATGGCTTTTTTTTCCCTCCATGATTGCTGTGTTAGGGTTGATGTAAGACTAGTCTCCCTTCTCTCCAAGCCCCCATGTCCCATCAGTAAAATGGCAGTAATTTTCCTTGCCTTGGGAAGGCACTACAAAAAAAATCACTCCCCCACCTTGCAAAGTGCTCTGATGAAAGGGTAAAGAGCACTCCAGAAAAATACAAAAGGAAATTAATTTTTCTGCATTCTGTTTCAAGTTTTAATAGTACATGATAAATAAGGCTTGGGGCCACACACTGCACAAAAAGAAAAGCAACTGAATGGCTGCTCATTAAGTATCACTTTCTACTCTGGACACAGAGTAGGTGCTCTGGCAATTAAGTGGCTATATCGTAATACCTGCTTGCAGGGGAGGCTGAAATGAAGGTTTCATCAATGACTTTATTCTGGAATTTCATAGGTCTGGACCACTTGGACTTTGCAACTTTAAAACCATTCTTTTAACAAAGTTAAGTGCCTGCAATTAACTACAGGTCTGCCACATGGCTGCCACAATCACTATCCATTTTTCTAGGGAAATCCATATTAAAAGCTTGTCTTGGCCACACTAATAGTTTGAGGTATCTCTCAAGATTTTCCCAAACCCAAGCAAGGCAAATCAAGCCTCTAGCTCAAACAATGAGGTGTGCTAAATCCAAGTCAGCTGATGTCCTTCAGCGCTGAGTTTGAACAGGACTGTCACGGATGCCCAGGCCAGTGAGGCACTGAGGATGCAGCAGCTGGAGCTACAACCACTTATCAGCTGCTAATACAATTACTCTCCCAACCCAGCCGCCACTGCCAGCACTATCTGGGAGACTCCTTGCTTCCATTCAGGCTTGCCTCACTAAATGAAGTAATTTAAATCTGTTAAGGCAAGGTAATAAACTGCTGAAACAGAGAACTCCTTAGGCTAAATGCACACAGAGCACTGAAGATGCTCATGCACTTTACTGAGTTAGGAACCACCTCAGACTGGGGTACAATGAACACAGCAACTGCAGCAGGACCACCTGCAAATCACCTGTAACAACACCCAACATTCTCTTTCAGAAAAGCAAACCTCACCCCCCTGAGTTCCATGCAGCCAACCACATCGCTGAAAAAGCCCTATAAAAGATATCTTAAATTTGCTCTGTTATGTTTAAGGAAGGTTTGGACTGGACCACTTCTCCCCCACCACACAGTGCAACACTAACCACCCCATCTGCTCTAAAAGTCATTCTTCAAGGCCTGCAGCAGGACCTCTCAGCCTCCTCCATCCCACCTGCCTTTGCCCAGCTGTCTGGGCTGGTCCCACAATAAAGCAGCTGGGTCCTGGTTCCTCAGCAGCATTCCAGCCCCCAGCCACGAGGCTCTGCACAGGCTCTCCAGCTGAGGAGAGATCAGGAGGAGAAGAGACAACTGCAGGGCCCCACAATGAAATAACCTGTCAAAAAAAAAAAAAGGGGGGGCCGGCAGGAATTACAAATTGATGTGTAAACAAGACCTGACTGTGCAATTCAGAGCTAACAGGGCAGTTTACTAAATGTTAATTAAATCCTTAGCGCCTGTTACTCCAGTCGTGGAGATCAACTTATTTTTAAATTAAATAAGCAATAAATGCTTACATGAACTTCTATTAAATTTCACCCAGTGAATGAAGTATGTGGGGCTTTTAATAGACATTAAACAAGATAGTTATGGCAAGTTAGTTGACACTTTATTGCCTAAAGATAATAGCCATACTAAATCTCAACTAACTATTCCACTGGCAGCACAATCATCCAAGACTTGGCGGAAGTTTGCCTGCCTTGAAGCATCACTGAGCAGTGGAAGCAGGGGGAGGAAGGCAGCCAAGTGCTGAATGGCACCTACTTAGAGGATGCACATGTGCATAAACCTACTTGAGCACAAAACAGGACCCCTCCCAGACAGATCTAGAAACCCCAAAGAGGACTGATGGGCTATCAACCAGAAACAAAGCTGGCATAAGCCAGAGACCCTTAAGCATCCCAACCTCCCCCCACCCCCGTATACCAAACTAAGCCTTTTATGGGTTTGCTGAGGAATCACTGTATTACGGGGCATCAAGGGCAACAGAAAACATCCTAAAATCCTGCAATACTCAAAAGCTTACAACTTTGTCTAAGAAAAGGTTATCAGCAGCCCACAACTCCACCGATGTTTGTTTTCCTTCCCTGAGCATATTGTGATAGTTTGGGAGTGCTTCTGACTCACACGTGTGTGTCACTGTCACCCACAGATCCCAACAACAGATACTGACAGTCGAAAATGACAGAGACTTGCTGACAGTGACTTAAAAATTATCATTTTCATGCCAGCTCTCGCAGTTGCTCAGAATCTGATTGAAACCAGCTTTTGGAGATTAAAACAGAATCTCCACTGAGTTGTCTCTAACAATAACTGCAATGATTAAGTGTGGGTAATGGGTTTTGGTTTTTTTCACATTTGGACTGGAAACATCACCAACCTTACCTGGCCAGCCATGCCCAGAAGCAGAATGAATGAAAAGAACCAACCCTACACCCTGCTAAACTCCACTTCTTAGGCAGGCACAAGCTCTCAAAAGCTTTTACATTTTGTGGGGGTTTTTTCTGGTCTGTGGTTTTCAGTTTGATTTGTTGTTTTCTTTTGTCTGTTTGTTTCTATTTTTAAAAACAAAGCTTCCTAAACCAAAACGGGAAAACATAGAGCTCTTCAAACTTTACTGATGCTCGCCTCCAGCATCCCAATGCACACCTGAAAGCCAATCACAAGACCTTCCCTCCAACTCTTCCTCTGGAACCCTTGTTTGTAAAGTATTTTCCTATGTATAACCCACGCTCTTTAGAGGTATTGTTCCTTGTGAATCTGTCCATTAGATAACCCACATCCTTTGGTAAGTTATGGTTTCCATCTCCTTTGCTCCTGCTTGCTTTGCTTCGGCTGCAGTTCCAGTAAACTCTCTAGCTTTTAGCAGAATTACCCTTCTACAAGAGTGAGAGCAAAGGGAGATGATGAAGCTGCCACGGTAGAAAGGCAGACTGCAGAGGATCAAAAGTAGACAAGAGCATCACTACCTTGCTCATGTGTGCACATTGCAAACACAGATGTTGAATCCCAGACTTTTGGTGGGTCACAGAGACTTGGTGTTCATATTGCTTCCCTGAAGGCTTCTCCCCATCAAGAAAAAAAAAAAATCTACCTAAAGAATAATAGAATAATCCTGAGTTGGAAGGGACCCACAGGGACAATCAAGTCCTACTCTTGGACAGTGTATATTTCTTCATCATTCTGATGCCATCCTTAAAACCCCTTCATGCATCCACAGGGATTTCCCTCCACCTGATTACCAGCGCTGCCACAGACCACACCAGAGCCTAGACAAACTGCCAAAGGTGACATGGTCTGGTGCCAGCCAGAGCAGAGGGTGCAAGTGCTGCTCAGAGTCCAGTCAGATAGAAGAGTTTATTAGGAGGAAGGCAGAGCTGTGTGGGTCAGGCTTTCAGAAGTTTGATGAGCAAAAAAATGCCACTGAGGATGTATTGTTCAGACAACCATGATAGGTAAAGGAATAGAGAAACCACTGTGGGCACCCTGAGGGTACATGTTTCCACAGATGCACGGAAACTATCTTCTTGGAACAATTTGTCATCCACCCAAACTACTGCTTTTCTCTAGCTACAGTCAGCAAGAGATACTTCATGGAAACCTACCTGAAACAGTCTCTTCTTTCCAATTAGATGTTTATGATACAATGGGCACCACCATTAGCTGGTATAACTCAATGTACCTGACACTCATACAACCATCCCATCTTCTCTTCCGACTTGGCTAAATTCTTGTTCTCAGCAACATTCTGCATGATAAATGCCACCATTTAGTTACACTGAAAAGCACTTAATTTTCTTCATTTTCAGTCAGCCACTTTTACCTTGGTTTGCATTTGTACAAGGAAACAGACACCCCTTTTCCACAGCACTCGCTGTTTCTGGGACACCTTTCTAACACGTCCTTTTAATAGGAGTGATCCTGTACTGCTGGTCAAACTCTCTCAGGTTTTCCAGCTCCCTACCATTCCTGTTATCCCTCTCCAAAATTGCATACAGAAAGTGTCACTGATCACAAGGGCATTACTTAAGTTTTATAGTCAGACATTATACAGGTGGATGCAAGCAGTTATTTTAACAAGGCAACAAGTCAGGTTTCAAAACTGAGTGGTGCCTCCACTCTGACTATGAACCACCCACACTATAATTCTTATTATAATTAAAAATACATATTGATGATCAAATTACATATAAAAACACTCCAGCTCCACTGATACTGCAGGCAACACTATTAGGTGCCTTACAAAACTCACTAATCAAACTCTGGAGCTTCATCCCTGAATAGCTTAGAGAAACAAGGCATATACACCTGAATCTGTCATTACATTATCTGAAAGCTTGAATTACACTGTACCAGTTCCTCATGCTGCCCATTACCTCACTGACACTGCACAGCTAAAGGCATTACTCAGAGCAGTGCAACTTTGAAATCCAGTGTGCTCTGCCAATTTCCATGATATAAAGCAGGTAAACTAACCATGATTGCCAGGATATGGGACCTGAAAATTACTTCTGGCCTGCCAATCTAAAGGCAGGTGTTTGCCAGTTTGTCCTGGTTTCACAACAGCACATGACAGACAACATCATTCAGCACTTTTATTCCCTAAAGCTGGATGACTGACAGGACTCACAGAGTTGGAACCAGCACTGAGATGGGCATGCTCACCAGCATCCTGCCCTAACACCCAGGCTGATCTCCAAACATGCTCTAAAGTTGAAAAAGTCTGCTCTGTGCAACAGGAATCTAAGCTTTTCACCCAGCTCAGTACCAGCATCTCTGCCCAGCCAAGGTGAACCACATTAGGGCTCGCAAGACAGAGACATCCACACAATGAGAAAAGCAGTACTTCTCACTGACCTGGACACCATGGAGACTGTACAACTGCAATTCATAGCAGCTTGGGGCTGTACCTACAGAAGCTTCAATGAGACACAGTTTCAGCTTCATTTTCCTGGATGCATTATCCATTTTCACCCAGGAGTTTACCCAGGCAGCATACAAGGGCTGCACACTCTTGTATGCAGGACTGCTGGCAACACAGAACACACACAGCTAATATGCACATGGCCACAAAATATAGGTGGTGGGACTGACTTTTGGGAGATGGGTCTACTGCTATGGTGACCCTCAGCAACCCATGTGCTCCAAAGTGGCTTTCTAACCACAGGGCTTGGAAAAGATCCTACAGGGACCAGAAGACATTTGAAGGCAGGAAAGCCTGCAGCACCATTACTAATGGCAACTTAGTGCTGCTGCTATCTTAGACCCAGGTGTCCCTGATACGGTAGTTTCTGGTAACAACCCACACAAGCTGACTCAGGTGGAAAAAAAAACCTGAATAAAACAATTAACAGAAAACCATCTATGAAACAACGGGCAGCTGGCCTGAAGAGCTGGTTAGCAGAACCAGCACAGTAACAAAGCTACAGGCAAATTAGGCACAGAGGCTGGGAGCTTACTGACAGGTGGCTCAATGGCCACCACCCACGCCATCACCTGCTGCCCATCCCGCAAGGCAAAAACCTCCAAGGGAGGCTAAACAACTGAAACAGGGGAATAACAGAGCTAATAAATTTTGGAGCAATAGGATGAAAGGTCACAGGGTGGGCAGGGGGAAACAGAGCCAGCCAACAGAGAAGTTTTCAATAGTAAACCTTTATCCTCAAATGTACCTATTTCCCGAGGGAAATCCCAGCGTATTATTTAACCTTGTGTGAGCCAGTCGTGGTGCAGCAAGAGTGGGGATGTTTAGAAAGTCCTTCATGTCCCTAGACAGTGCCAATACACAGCGGGTTGGGCCACACACAGGACAGGGGCCAACATTTTTCAGCGTGAACACAGCCATATCATTAACATAGAGATGAAACGCTGTGTCCTGTTTCTCAGCTCTGCATGTTCCCATACCTTCCTAATATCCCATATCCCAATTACTTGGTGAGCCAGCACCTGCTGTATCACCCAGCTGCAGGGACTTCCTACCCTCTCAGATCTTGCTCCAGAAATCACTTCTGGAATGAATGAGCACAAACTCTACAGGCAAAGGAGAACATGGAAGCAAAGAAATCCTCAAATCTAGAGTATTACCACAAACTTTCATGTGAGATCTTACTTTTTGCATGGGTCAAAACCACTTTGTCCAGAGGGACCAAACTGTTGTGGATGTGCAGGAAGACACATCAGCAAGCTTGATGGGCTCCTACAAGGTCCTAGAACTTTCGTGTACTAATTGCCTAGCAAACATAAAGAAACCAAACAGAAAGCTAACCCAAGAATCACACAACTGGGCCAAAAAGCCAACTCCTACATGTGTAGAAAAGAGAAACAAACAAGAAATAAGCAAAACAAAACAGGAGGCTCCAACTCGCCAGTTTCAGCAGCAGGGCCAAGCCGCACCTCGAGGTACAGTAGCCAGAGCAATTACTGCAGGAGTTTCTCCATCTACGCCTCCTCGGCAGCACTGCCTGCTTCCCAAACACAGCCCCGGGGCGCGGGGAGTGCTCCTGAACAGCGTTCAGGGCAAGGTCTGCCTGTTCAGAATGGGAGAGCAAGAAAAGGGGAAGGAAAAAAAAAAAAACTGTGTACTAAAAAAACCCGGGTGACGTCAGGGTGTGGGAAACTTTTCCGTCCTCACCTGGTGGGGAAGGCTGGGCCTTCCCCAGCGTATAAAAGCTGCCAGGGCTTTACTCAACTTGTTACTTGCCCCTCGCCCCGGCCGGGGGTCGGTGGGTGTGGGGGCGGCGCGGCGGCCCCGCCCGGGCCAGGTGCACCTGCGGCCGGCCCCGACCGAGCCCTCCAGCCCGGGGGCACCGGCACGGACCGGGGCTGTGGGGCTGTGGGGCCGTGGGGCCGGTCTGCCCGGGCACCGGGGCAGCTCCCCCTGCCCCACACCCGGAGCTGCCCTCGCCCCGGGCCGAGCTCGCCCCGCACCGGGCCGGCCCCCTCGGGCGGCCGCGGCGCCCCGGGCGGAGGGAGGAGCCAGGACGGCCCCGT
>JAWWEE010000010.1:10172593-10195664 GCA_035221455.1 Xenops minutus | reverse complement strand
CTCCCGCGCCCCTCCGCACCCCCGCCCGCCGCGCTCCCGCATCCCTCCCGCATCCCTCCCGGCCCGGCCCTTACCTCCCCTCGGGCGCGGGGAGGGGGCACCGGCGGCCCCGGGCTCTGCGGGGCAGCCCCGAAACAAAAAGCGAAAGCGGCGGCCGCTGCCTCCCGCTCCGCCGGGCTGCCGCGCTCTGCCCGCGGCTGACGTCAAGGGCCCAAATTCCTGTCTTTCCCTGCAGGCAGATTTGTCCATGTAAGGGCTGGGGCCGGGGCCGGGGCCGGGGCGGCCGCACAGCGGGAGGGGGCTGCGCTGAGCGGCGGCGGAGGGGGCGGTGGCAGCAGCTCCCGGTACCTGGCTGGGGGGAAAAGGGGCTGGAGGCGGCCCCGGCGCTGTGAGCATCACCTTCCTGCCCTGCATCCCGGGGCGGGGGGGGCGTTAGGCTCAGAAATGCACCCTGTGCCTTGCAGGATCCAACTTTCCACAGGGAAGTTTTGTCCAGGGCTCCTGTGATTTTTTTTTGGTGCTTCTCCAAGCAACTTTTTCTCTGTTCTTCCCCAGCTGGGAGAAGGAGAAGGTGAGGGAAGGTAAAAGGTGCTGGGAGTTCCAAAGGAGCTGCCTGCTCAGAGATTCAAAACAAAACCTGTCGAGAATATAAAGGAGAGGGGGAAGGGAAACTATTTTCTGATTGCTTTCTGTTTGATTGTTTTGTGGCTATTTCTAAGGACTGCAATTAAAATAATTGGGATTTTTAGTGTGATTGTTTTTATAATGGAATGTTACCCTTTAAGTAGTTGTTCGGTATCTGCATCTGCCCTGAAGAGAAGGGGAAGACAGAAGGGTTACATTGTGTTCAGGCTGTGGAGGGGAGCATTGCCAAGTCTTACTCGTTTGGAAAGAGGTTTCTGGATGAGTTTTTAGGCACTTTAAATGTATTTCATTTTAACAATAAAGGGCTCTGCTGTGTGCTTTCAGAAGATGTTTACAGTCTCATCCCATTACCAGCTTTAATGTCCGCAATCAGTCCTTGACAGCCCCAGGATGGCAAGTTTGCACATAAGGACCCAAAAAAGGACAGTAAGTGCCTAAAAGACTTCAGAAGCTGGACTAGTGAATTGTGATTCAGCCTCTCTTCACCTTCCCTGGATGCCAAAGCCAGTATGCTTCCAGATCAGAGACCCCAGGAGATATCACCCCACCCTGACAGGCACCCCTTCCTTGGCAGGCCCTGCAAAAGGGGAAGCATGGCATATCTCGAATTCAGTCCCCAGTACAAACCCCCATCTGTGGTTGGTCTGATGTCCTGCACTGGCCCCCATGTACCAGGGCTGCTAAATTCTCCCCGGGAACTGAGGGTTACCGGGGCCAGATGCTGTCTTGGAAGCACCACAGCTAAATCTGCATGAGCCTGTCAGTCATGGCCACAGGCATTTTCTAAGCATTATGACTATGACTAGAAATACCCTAGCCTTGTCCTAGCCGCCTACCCTGTGTTTAAACCCTGCTGAGATCCAAAACCAAAGCTGAACAGTGCATGAGTCACCAGAGCCCTGTGCTGTAGGTGTACCTAGAGTGCCAGCAGTGCTCTGTGAACGTGGTCTGTTGTGAAAGACACAGGCACAGCTGCTTACAGCTGCTTTCTAGAGCACCAGTGAATAAGACCATAGCACCAGCTCAAGCTGAGCAGCCTTCACCCAAGGCCCTGTAAAGCTGGATTCAGTTCCCTCCCTGCAGAACGGATAGTTCACGTCTCTTTCCAGCTGAGCACTTTGACCACTGGGCTGCAAGGTCATGCTCCTGCATTGCACTCCAAGGACAGCTCCTGATGGGATTTTCTGTCACCAGGAGCAGGTGGTCATCACCAGGGACTTCCTGGTACTCACATCTGTCAACCTCAGTGTGGTGGGGCTCTCAATGGAGCCCAGATTGGAAATGCTCCTAAGAAGCAGATACACACAGGAACAGGAGGTTTTTCTCTTCTCTGTTTGAATTTTCTTGCAGATCTGCAACATCCCTGGTTTTGTGCAAACTGGTATCTAGGGGAAGCATCTGAACACTAAAAAACCTTGTTTGGCCCAACATGAGAGACAAGTGTTCTCTCTTTAGTATTTCAGAGAAAACCAGTGGTCAAGTATTTTCCTTGTCCCATATCCAACAATTGTTGCTTCTTTATCCATCAAGCTTATGCAATTTTCCAGTTCTCTTAACAGAAGATTGAATACTTTGGCTGTCCATAGCAGCCTCCTTTGAATTATCCCAAAAGTTTTAAGCTTTGAGCCTCCAAAGTGTGAGATAGTAACTATTACTACCTCCATTTTGCAGGTAGATGAGCTGTGACTAATCCTCTGCAGCACAGCAGCAGAAGTTTGATTCGCAGCCCATTACCCTTATAACGTGCTGCCCAGAATGGTCACTGCCTTGTCAAACAAAGCATGAATTTTCTTTTTTTTTTTTTTCAGTCTCTTATCATGACCGATATCATACACTTTGGAAATGAAAGTAGAAAATTCAAGGTGTTGAGCCTGGCTGTGAAAATCTGTTCTTTGCCTGGAAAGAATCAAAAATGCTGGCAAACATACAATCATTCCTTTGGTAATATCTACCACACCCTGCACCATAGCAGCAAAATGAATTAAACAGCAAAAGACTGAAATGCCTGACATTGCATAGGCCACTCCAGAGGCAGGAATACAGGAGTCAGACTGGGCTAGCATTAAGTGAAGGAAATTAAGTTTTTTAGTGGTTAAGGTGCATGATTAGGAGATTGGAAATCTGGCTTCTGCTCCTACTTTCCCTGTGTTGTGCGACTTTAAACCAGTTGGTTCACCTTCCTGTGTCTGGAGGAGCCTTATAAACCCACAGTGCAAGGTTTAGAGCAGAGAATGACACACCATGACCTCTCATCAGACCCCATCCTGTGCAAAATTTCCATTAGTCAACAGGTGAAACCTGGCTTTTTAGAGTTTGGGTTGCTCCTTTTCAGTGAGATTTCAGATGCAAAAATCACAAAAAAACCCCAAAACCAAAAACAAACACACAAAAAACAAACAACAAAAAAACCAAAACAGAATGGGAAGAACCCTTGGAAAGCCACAGGAATTCTATCTCCCCATCTCTCAGGCCATAAAGCAGGAGCAACACTGCCTAAACCATACCTGACAGCAGTTCACCTACCCTGCTCATAAAAACATCTAGAGGATCCATTCCAGAGGTTCAGAGTTAGATAAATTTTCTTTATGCCTAACCCAAGTAATTTTTGCTGCAATTCAGCTCTTAATCAGATGAAGTTGTGGGGATCTGACATTATCCCTCACTAGCAACAATTCCAGAACAACAGGAAAGTCGCCCACCTGGTGAACTAATTCTTCTGTGGGTAAAAGCCAGAGAGGCTGGAAAACACACTAAGCACGTGTTTTTGGGAGAGCTGCCATCTAACTTTCAGACAAAGATCAGATGCAATTAGCCTTAGATCAACTGGAGACTCCTCTGCCCCAAACCACAGCACTTTTCACCAACCTCACCAGGAGGACAACTGTTTCCACCATGACACAGGCAGTGGCACACTTGACCCTTCCCTCTCCAAAGGGTATTCTTGGAAGCACATGCAAAATCTGAGCTCACATCAATAGCATTCCTGTGGCACTAGGGTAGGAATGAGGAAACACCAGCATGGATACTAGGCAGACAGGAGAGAAAAGACTCAACCTGCAAGTCTGAATTAATTTCCAACCAGGATGCCTGTTTCTGATTGAGAGATACCATGTATGTGCTGCCTGGTGGAAGGAATCTAGGAACAGCAGTGGGCCAAGATTTGTCATTCCCCACTTTGCAGGTATATTTGCACCCAGACGGGAATTCAAGACATGGCGCTGGGCAGGCATTACTGAATCACAAATCACTCACAGCAATCATGTCTGGGCCAGAACCCCAAGGGAATCTTCGCTGACAAGAAATGCAGTTTCTAACAACCTCCCCAGCTTTCTATCAGAGATAGCCTCCACCATCAAACCCTGCATATCTGTGCACATCTTTGAGTTGCAAGTGGTTCACAAGATGCTCAGTTTTGCCTGGCAATCAGTCCTGCCTAATTCTATATTATTTCACTGTTGGCCACAGTGAGTTTGGGGTAGCCCAGAAGTGTATAAACCTCCCAGCACCCATTTCAGCATCTGTTTCCTGCTCTGCTCCATCCACTGTCTGGGCCATAGGTGCCTGTGCCCCAGGAACAGTAAAAGTTTGTAAAACTGCTAAATTCCAATGCTGAGAAGTACAGTTGAGCAATGTGCCAGTGTAGCATACTTCATTTTAAGGACATGCTTAAATCCAATTTGAGCCCAGAAAGATTTTAGCTTAGGTTTAAGCGTTCCATTGAACAGGATGGATTTAAGGATTGAAGTGTTTTGCTAGACTGCATCTTTGGTTAATGAGGAAGGAGAGCTGCTTGTGCCTAAAGGAAAGAACTGCCTGAAGCTCTTTGGCCACAGACAAACCATTACTAGCACTGCTCCATATTTCTAATATTTTTTTATGAAATTAGCACAAGGAACTGGTAAAGAAGTTGATAATTTCCTTAGCAATCCTCACTCTGGGTCTCAGCTTAGTAGGGAGAAAAAAAAGTGAGGTTATAGTATCTCATCAGAAAGATGTGATATAATTAAAGCAGAAGCCACTAGACTTTGTATTTTACACCATCTGGTATCTTGCACCGTGTCTCACTAATGGTAAATGTCTCATGTCCACATTTCACTATTGAAATCACAAGTGCTTTGCTTTACAGAAAGGGAACAAGTTAAATTCTTTATGGAGTCTACAGTGAGTAAACAAAGTACCCCAGTCTTGAAAGAAATGTGTGTGGTAACAAATATTTTGGGGGACATTTTCACATGGGCTCTGACCTCCCTGTTGAGAATCAAAGTGAAAATATTGAATGTACTAAGCAGATGTCTTCTCTTAGTGACAGCAAGATGAGCAGAGACAGCTGGTTAGAAGGACAACAACAACAAAAACACATCATCATTCCTGCTTTGGCTCCAAAAAATCTTGGACTTGTAGTTATGGAAGAAAGCTATGTATGTAAGAAGCCAAGAAAGAGACAAATATTATTGAATCTGGTAGCATTTTAATGAATGTGCTGGAAATAACTTAAGTAGGAAGAAAAACTGGATGTGCTCCATTGTTTATTAAAAGAATGACTCTTCTTATTTCCACAGGGACCTATAGCCTATATAGTTATTAAGACATTTACAAGATGTATATTTTAAATATGTTGCTTCACTCATCAGTCTTGTGAGCTTTTCTCCTAAAGTAAATAGAGTTACAGCATGTAGAAATATATACAGCCACATAAATATAATCTCTGCAAGCTAGAAATGCCAGCTGTGGATTTTGCCTGTAACTTCTTGAGTCAGGGAACATGGGTGTAGTATGAGGACACCTAGAGAGATACAAAATATTAGGAAGTGAGAAGATGAGAAAATTAGGTTCCCCCTGGTGAAACATAGGAGAAATAATTCACAAAGAAAAAAAAATTAAAAGAAGAGCTATTCTGGATGAAAATCAGTCTTAAGCTGCAGTGAAAAACAGATCTAAAAGGAGTTTTTTGAGAAGGCTACAAAATAAGCCAGTGACCTTCTGACCTTCCTGTTCAGAGGTAGCACATTTTATCTTGATGGTTTTATTCTGAACAGAACTTGAGTTCTCTGCTTGGCCCCTGGACTTTCCATTTCTCTTTCTGAGCTTTGGGCAGGCTTCAGGTAAGAACAGGGCTGATGAGAGGAGTTTGAGAAGCTGTGCAGTTTGGGTAATGTCAAAGACAAGTAACTTGAGGTGGACATTCCCAGAGGACTGGATAGCCCAAATGCCGTAGTGCCATGAGATAGTGCCTTATGCAACAGCAAATCTCTGGATTTGCTGGCTTGGGAGGTGTCTTCCATGGAGTGCTTCAAAACACCTAGCCATCTCCTGCAGAGGTCCTGTATGGCTTAAAGCCTTGACGAAGCAAGAGTTCAAGCTGGTTTATAGCAAAAATATATATAAAGAAAATAATGTAAAGAAAACTATTTACTTTGCAAAATGACTGCCTAGAGAATTAAGAGGTGTGACCAATCTGACAGACCAGCTTGTAAACAGAGGACAATGAAGTCAAAAGGAGAGGACATGGCTACTCGGTCTCTACTTCTTGGGTGCCAGTTTTGTCCATTCTCAGCTACGTGATTAGGCAGTCATTTTCCAAAGTAAATAATTTTCTTTACATCATTTCCTTGTAGGAAACCAGGGCTAAGTATGCCCCTCTGCAACAGAGCAGATGTGGGACTTTGGGAAAGTTGCAGATTGAGCTGAGCTGGAAACAGCTTCCAACATTTGCCAGTATCTTGGAGAGTCTGGAAGCTTTCCCATCTCTACTGTGACAAAAACAGGACTTCTCAACATTTTTCTTCCTTGTAATAAAGGACAAAAAGCACGCAATGAAAAACAAATCACAGTGCCAGAACTGACTGAGGATCAGGCCGCTGTTTCTTCTGTCTTAATTCCCTGTCTTGCCAGTCTCAGGTCCAAGACCTGACCTGCAGTCTCCCAGCCAGCCCAGGATTGACCTTGCCATGACAAAGGACCATTTTGGCCAGAAATTCCATGCGGTTTCCAAGAAAACATTTCCTAGAGTATCTTGTTAAAATGGATACACTCCCATATACACAACATGAAAGGAATCATGTCTGACAAATAAACATTTCCTAATGGGAAACATTTGTCCAACGCGTTCCTCCCCAGTGACTCTCGAGTTTTGTGCTTCAGTGCACCATCTATAAAAGGAGACAGCAACCCTTCCCAGCCTCTGGGAGATCATGCTTGGGTATTAGAGTGATGAATCCACTACCTCCATTAGTTACCCTCAGAAGTCTGTATACCTTATAGCATGTAAGTATAGACTGAATCAATAATTTTTATAGACCCATTTCAGACCATATATTTGACCTTGACCAAGAGCATCTGTCCCCAGAGGCTGCTTTATCTGCTCCGTTCCTCAGTGGGACACAAAGGCAATGCAGGGCACCCCAGCATCCTGGGGCTCAGCCATCCCTGCATGTACATTTCCTCACACCATCAAAAATTTGGATTGCCAAGGAGGTAGCCCAGCCCTGCTGCCCAGCGAGGTGACAGATCCCTGGCACTGGAGCTGGGCTCAAGCTGCTCATGAGCTGCCTGTGGCTGGAGAGGAATGTCTGCAGAGAGCTCAAGCAGATTGGTCAGAGATCTCTTCCAAATTGCTTGTCTCTAATCTAGTGGACAATTGGAGAGTGGATGTATGCTGGAAGCACCATCTTCCCTTCCTTTCAGTGTAATAACCTGAGAATATTGAGTTTGTGCATAACTATTACGAGATGGCTGCACTGGAGAAACCTTAGGATCCCACTGGTGCCTTGGCAAGTCCATAAGATGTCAGAGCCTCCTGTGTACTCTGTTCCCTCTTTCAGGACATACCTACTTCAATTACCTGTTTGATGCTCTTTCAGGACATACCTACTTCAATTACCTGTTTGATGCTATAGACCCATCACAGCCCTTACAGCTCCAAGACCCTGGTAATGGTCCTATCAAGGGCTGGGACTCCAGGCTGAGCTTGTGAGCTTGAAGCAATACACATACAAATATCACATACAAATGTCACTTAGTATGTGCATTATCCTTTCAGCCATATCATTACAGCACTTGCAGAGCTTCTGGAGGCCCATCTCATATATTCAGCATCTCATCCTTCCCTTCCCTTGCCACTTTTCTCCACTATTAAATCAAAAGCTGGTTACACCAATGTGTCAGCTGTTTACAACCCTCTCTTTACTCCCTTTGGGTAGCAGATCAGGGATCATGACTTATATCCTTGAAGTATTTGTTTTATTTGGCATTAGAGAGAAGGAGGGTTTAAGGCAACAAGAAACCTAAGAATATAACCATCCCCACCCTATCTTATTACTGAGGGATCAGCTTTGTCTTCATTTGTGGAAACACAGCAGCTCAACTCTATGAATGCCCATGACTTCATCTGGGCTGTCTCCTGTTCTGCATTTGTCCTAAGCAGAATGGTTTCAACATCTTTCAGCTGAAATCTTTCACTCGTTCTTTACATCCAAGTAGGAACAACGATCTACTCAGCCTTATTTTATTCACATCAATGTTGCTGCAGAAATTCTTAGATGAGGTAGCCACACTGCACACATGGTAAGAAGGCACCGATGGAAAAGCTGAATATCACCAGGAAGCATTTGAAAGCACCCACAGCATTGCACAGGTTGACTCTGTTGGTGTTGAACACCAACACAAGCTCTGCACAAGGACCTGGGACTGGTACACACCCTGCATCAAGCCTCACCCCACGATGAGACAGGCAGGCAAATGAGAAAATTGGGCCCTGGCCCCTTCCTGTGATTAGGTCATTATAATGGGTAAATATTTTCCTAGATAGAGAGCTGAGATAAAGGACTCCTGATGTCTGAAATGGAGTTTGAACAAGACTCAAGAATACTATCCCTACTTTATAATTCTTTTACAATGTGCTTTTACCAAACTAATACCTTTTCCCCCTACTTTATAATTCTTTTACAATGTGCTTTTACCAAACTAATACCTTTTCCCCCAAAAGACCTAGGAAATTAAATGGGGACTTGTTATTAGCTAAAGATGCAGATGTGGATATCACAGAATAAATCTTTTGTTGAATAGCATGAACAGCTCAGTTTTAGTCTACAGCCAAAAGGTTCACCAGTAAATATACAGAGCAGATTTAGTAACAGGTAACAAAGTTTATTCCCACAGGACGTTACAGCTCTACACCATTCAATCTAAATATTTACTGAGAAATGGAGAAAAGTGAGTGGTAGAGGCAAAGTCCTAGAGATTGGCTTAGTGAAGTCTCTTTAATAACAGCCTGTTTCTGCACAGAAAAATTATTGTGATTTTTTTTTTTAATGAAAAGCAGTGTTCTCGTGCTATAGCAAATAGTGATTAATCATTCCCTATTCCTTTTCTCTGCATTATTCATGATTATGTGACCTCTGCTCTGTCCTCTCTCTTGGTGTTCCATTCTCACCCTGCATTTTCTCAGGGTTTGGAAACTTTTGTATCAGATAAACTACTTTATAAGGTAGTCTTTGAGGAACAAGTCTGAATTAAATCTCATAAAATAACCAAGAATGTTCTCTGGTATTTGACCTCTTTGTGGATAAAACAATACTCTTCAGACACAATAACCCTGGTGTTTCAAAGCTGTAACCAGCACCTGTGAAGTTTTCCAACAAATAGGCTCAGTGTTCCTTGGTGCACTCTTCCTCATTGCTCCCATGTTTGATTGCTTTGTAATTACACTTGTAAAACCTGTGATGGGATTATACATGGGGGAAAAAAATAATTTAAAAAATCACATTTCAGAATAGGAGGGGATTTATGGGAGCTGCAAGACAAAGAAAAACCCACCTTTCTTTCTTTCTTCATTGTTGTCTTTGGAAGACAGCCAGTAAGTTTCCTTGTCAGTATTACAGGGATTTGTAAATAGAACAAAGAGCTTCCTCACACCAAGGCACATTATATAACCCCAATGCCGTCACTGTGTGTCTTCGCAGGCAGTTTCCTTGAACTTTGCAGCTCGCTCCTCCTGAGAACAGTCCTGCATGCCAGCTTGAACAGATGTGGTTTCCTTTAGGAAAGGTTTTCTGTTAGGGCCGTTCTGACTTCCCTTTCAGAGCTTTCCAGACTCATGTGCTCTTTGCTCAAGGGATTACTGCAGTGGACAGTAACTTTGTGTGCTACTGTTAAACTTCTCCTCACCTGCTGGCTGAGCTGAATGAGCGCCGAAATCTTAGTTCCACAGCAAAATCTGACATTTCATGTTTTCCTGAATCAAACCGGAAAGCTGTAATTTCCTGTGAACCCAAATTCTGAGAAATGTCATTTCTGAAAGAGCAAAATGGCTTCAGTGCAGCCTTTTGTTTGGGTGTTACCTACAGATTTTTATGAGATTTTAGCTATCCTGAAATGCTTCCAAGTGATGCCAAATGCAACCAGGCAGCACCCACTGCTCCCAGTGACACTCAGGGAGCCATGGGGTCTGACAAGGCTGCTTTGCCAGAGAAATGTGACTTAAAGCCAGATGTAATTTTGTCTCACTCAATGTATTTATTCTAGCATTGTCACTGCTTTGATTCCACCAGTGCACTTAAATACTTCAAGCTTACAAGTATTTAAATTCTTATTTTCCAGCCTCATTTAAAGCAAAAGCTTTTATAATATCTCACTGAGGATATAACTCAATAGCTTGTACAACTCTAGCACGATATTTCCAACATATCGAGTGCACATTCGATGACACTAATTTAAAAGAGTGCAGCTTTAATAAATTTTAACTAAATCAGGGCACAAGGCTGTGCAGACCCTCTTATTTAAGTATCAATAGAACTGTTTTTTCAGCTCTGGTTGGTTAGAAGAGTTTTTTTAAATGAACAAGGATAAGACATTCTACAGATGATGGAGGTCATGAAATGCAAAAGTTCACGCTGATTGAACTGAGGTGGTACAAGCTTGTGTGAAGGCAGCTTTGAAGCTATGACAACATAGTGGGAAAAGCAGCCCTACTCTGTGAGCAAGTGAGAAAAACCAGACAATTAAAACAATGGAGGGAAAGCTGCTGCTACCTGGGCTTCACAGAAAAAACAGTTTTAAAAAAAAAAGAGATGGAGGAAGGAACAGAAGTGTCCTTCAAGACCAAAATCTCATCAGACTCAAAATCGGTGTAACTCCCACATTGCAACAGTTTACAGGTCTAATAGACACAAAGCTGTTCCTTCACCCGAAAGCTAAACATAAAAGTCACGGAAACCCATCATGCCAATTCTGTAGCTGCTTTCCGGAGCAGAATCTCTTTAAATGTCAATGTTCCTTTTGTTCTGTGCACCCTTTTATAATGAGTCTATCATCTGTTTGGTAAAAGATCCAGTGAAATATGTAATAAGGTTATCTCACCATCTCTCTCTATTGTAAAGCCATATCTCCTCTTCCACTCATTAATTATTGTCTTCCATTTCCTGTGTCAGATCTGAATCAGAAAATAGGGACTCAAGATTTACCAGTTTAGCAACTTACCATATATCAGCTGAGCTGTGGTAACTCTCCATATGCTCCCTCTTAGCCCATAATAAACAAAGCCAGTGTGACTTTGTTGTACACAGGCCTGCAGTCGATTCAATTAACCTCCTTTTATTGCCAGCTAAGCTGACAGTGATAGGGATCATGGCTCAGCTGATGTTCAGTCCTCATATTGCAAGACTTTGCCTTTAAATACTGGGAGTAGAGCTCTACCAATGTAACTATCTGGAAAGCTACAATGATTTATGTGCTGTCAACACACACTAAAAAAAAAAAAAAAAAAAAAAAAAAAAAAAAAAAAAAAAAAAAAGCACAATTACATGATTATCAGCCAATGCCCCTTGGTTTGCAGTTTTTCAAACATGAACTGCTCAAATTTTGGATTGAGAAGTGAAGCAATCTGTTTCAGAAGTGCGAGCAGGGAAAAGTTATATGAGTCTTCTAGCAATTTTAGGCAAATATATCACGGAAGCAGCATGCGTAGCCTTTTTACTGTGCATCTGTCTGAGGTTTCCAGTAAGATTTCCCTGATATATAGTAAGAGTCAAAACTCTAATCTCTTTTAGCTCTTTTTTATTGTCTCTGCAGCACTAACTTTGAAAAATGGCCTTGTCCCCAAAGAACTGCACACAGTCCATGTAGGGAAGCTGTTAAAATAAATGCATTACATAAAAATATTGCAGACAAACTCAGCTCTAAGGGTTTTGGAGCTACAACGTATAGATATAAACCAGAGCAGCTGGAGTATGAATGGAGGTCATAGTCCAGGAGAGAAAAAGGGAAGTCCCCTGTCTGGCAGTTGTTGACATGATCTGTGAAATCAACAATTCCTAGTCTTCTTTCTCAGGGCTGCATCGTTCTAATAAATGACTATTCTCATGTTAATGTCCTTCTGCCTTCCTCCTCACTGACCTCAGTACACACCATGATGATTTATAAAGTTACTCCTTTCACTGGATTTGAGAGCTTTCTGGAGACTTCTTTGTGCTGTTCTGCCTGCAAAACATCTGGCTGATTTGTAGAGACTAAGACACAGTCAAGCACTGCAATGCCCCCCCTACCTGAATGTTGTATTTCCTACACACTGTGCTCCTATCTGTGCTCATGCCATGGTCTGATTTTTGTTTGTATGTTGTTCAAAGAAGAGAGCAAACTTTCTGCCTCTTAGAAAAGCTTCTGAGACCCTCAGGAGTAAAAATGTGCTTTTCCACCTGTATTCCTCACAATGCAAGTCCTCTGTCTAGACACTGCTTGGGGAAATTCAGGCAAGGAATAATGTGCAAATGAGAACATGATTCAGTAGTGGGAAAAAAACAGACAAATACCAGGTGCCTCAAAGGCTGAATCACAAATGATGGTGAAAAATCAAAGAATGCAAGAGATAATGGAGAAACTTGACTTGGCATTTGTCTGTTTATTCCAACATGATATGTAGATTCCACCCTCATGACATCACTGCATCATCTTGCCTCATCAGTGCCTCATGACACAACCCCTCTCTGTAGCACTGAGTCAGCACCACTGTGTAATCTTCTCTTGGCCATGCAAGATGGCGTGAAAGGCTGTCCATAATGGTAGAAAGCAATGAGTGACCCCTAAACAGGCCCCCAAGGGGTTAAAATACTCATGGTCACCTCATACACACTCCCCCCAAGAAATAACATGGCTTTAGAAAAATTTACTGTAAAGTGACAGAGCAGTGTGCTATAGAGGAGCGCTCCCACATCAGATGGAACAATAACTAATACTGCATGTTGAAATGAAGGTCCACGAACACCTCCACTTAGCTCCTGGAGCTCCAAAAGAAGCTGCAAAGTACATTTTCCCTGTAACCAACAGGTACTGCTGGTTTTGCCTCCTGTGCTCTTCTAGAAGTCTGGACCAAGAGAATACTTCTTAAAGCATCCCTGGACATGTCTGAGGCCAGGTTGGATGGGACCCTGTACAACCTGGTCTAGTGGGTGCCACCTTTGCCCATGGTGAGGAGTTTGGATGATCTTTAACATCCCTTCCAACCCAAACCATTCTATGATTCTATTAAAGCATCACACACATGGAGTACTAACCCTCTACTCCCCCAAGAAGACAAAAGCTGTTTTCTATTTTGTGGAAAACAAACAAAAAACCGCAAAAAAACCCAACAAACAAACAAAATAAACCAGAAAAAAAAATCAAAACCCACCCATTCAAAATAAAAAAAAAAAAGAAAACAAATGAAATTAATCTAAAATACAAGGGTCAACTTGCAAGAGGCAATGTAAAGAGGTTCTTTATGTTAGAAGAAACCCAGCCACACAAAACCCAAAACACTGGGCCCCTATCCCCGAGTCTGGTCTTAAACAGTCCCTGAGTCTCCCAACACAACCCTACAAACATCCCATGCTGCACCTAAGCATGTCATTCTGTACAACAGGGTGAGGAGGAAGAGCTCTTCCTGGAAAACCAAGTCCAGAGGCCAGAAGGCTCTTGTTGTATTTGCACATATTAGTCCCTTTTGTTGGGGGATTTAGGTCACAAGAGCGTAGGAAAGGCAGCTCTGAATCACCTGGCTCTTGCACGTGTTGCTTGCACGTTGTGCAAAGGTTTCTGAACTCAACCTTCTTTCGAGACACACCCTTTGTTTGTTACTTTCTCTTAGGGCTTTTTCGCAACCCTATCCACTGCCAACACAAACAATGTTGCAACATCTTCCTCCCATCTGTCTTCCTCTGCTCTGCTCCAAATGTCAACCAGCCACATAGCGCTGCTCACTTGCTTAATTGGGCAAAATACCTGCCGTGGCAACCCTGTGCCTTGACTGCCTTCAGGAGAAAGTTTCTTGGGAATGGTAAGTGACAGAACCTGCAAGTCGGTCTTAGTCACATTGATACCAGATACCAAGAGTCTTGAGCAGGTAGGACACACAATTGCCTTTGATGAGCAGCCATCAAGGATCTGTAATGCAGCAGGGAAGGTTAAGAAGAGTAATTATCAGGGATCACAGAGACTACTAGAAGCTGTTTCTGCTATTGTGGTGCTTTCTACTTCAGCGCAGAGTGTACCCTGTGCATCGAGGGCAGGGGAGAGAAGGTGCTACCATTTGAATGGCATTTATCAGCTCATGTGAAACAAACTGTGCGACCCAATTCCATTCCTAACAATTAGGATAACTAGAGTAGATCCCTTCTCACTAATGGCGCAATACAACAAACATTCTGTGAATGCTGTTTGTAAGCAGATAAGAAACACAGGCACCCTGAAGACCCTCTTAAGTCCCAATCCTGTCCACACTAGAAAGTAGATGTATAAAGCACTGAACAGAGGATATCTAGCAAGCCCAGGAAAGTGGAGGGTGCATGGTGCCTACACTCAGCCCCTCTAAACATCCATTACAGCTGAGAAATCCATGCAGCTGCCCAGGACTCCCCACATAAGATGTGGAATATGTGTTTGCCTCTGTCCGCGTTTTTAGCATGGCCTGCTGCTTGCTCAGATAGAGCTGTTGTGTGCGTGGGATGGGACAACATCCTGTTATCCTCCTACCTGATGGGCGCACTTAGCGTGCTGGACTGTCATTAGCCGCCCGAGCCCCTGCCCAGCCTGGCACGGCAGCAGCCAGGCTGTGGGCGGTGCTGCTCACCAGCCGGAGGCGATTACTTTTATCAGCAACCTTGATCAGGGGGATTTTCTCTTATTTCGTTTTCAAGCTTCCTTCAGCCTCGTATTTGCATAAGATCTTGGGTTAGGACTAATCTGATCCCAGGTTGAGAACATTGCATCAGGCCCAGCGAATCCTCCATCCCAAACTGTCTCTTGATGGGGTGTGTTGGCACTGGAAAAAAGAATCATTCAGGGACAAATGGTGGCTTGAATTTTCCTTAGTAATAGGAGGTGCCTTGCTTTGGATCTCATTTAAACTCCTGTGCTATGTGGCAACTCCCAGTCAAGTCTCTATTTGTTTACAGCCCTTGTAGCCAGGTGCTTTCCATGTTCACTCCAGGTTGCTGAAATGAGAAGCATGTCCACCCTCCAGGGCTTGCCAGTAGCTATTGACTAATAAGAGCACATGGTCCTTGGTGACAGAAGGGAGCACCTCACTTTATCTATGCATTCCCTGGCAAGCAGCAGAGGTGGAGAAAGAGACATCTCTCACTACATATTTAAGAGTACGAATTCAAGTCTTTGGTCATCCTGATACATGTAAACATGTATGTGGTCATTCATATCGAGGTGCTAAAGATAACCGATCGCAACTGTAGCCATGATACCTTCTGAAGTGTTGTTCACTATGGACATGTGGCTGATTGGCTTTTCTAAGTCTCACTGGATTATATCCAGAAACATGCCTGTGTAAGTGGGGGTTTCTCATAAGGTTTTCACTGGGTAAAGTGAACAGAGCAGAGGCTTAGCAGTGACAGGTGTCTGATATAGCAATCACCATCTGTCCTGTTTACCTTTCCATCATCATTTTATGGCCAAAAACCGATGGCCTGAGCTCTTTCCTTGCTGCCATATCCACTTGCTTCAAGAACTATTCAGCATCCTGATCTGGAGCTGTTTTTTTTATAAAATATAGCACAGGCATGTACTACTGCAGGGTGTAATATGAACATGAGGTCGTGAATGACACCGGGGTATGGACTGCCTCATGGCCCCAAATCCCTCAAGACAGCACTGACCTTCTGTAATACATCAATTATCTTGCTGTGATATAAAAAGATATACTTCCTGCTAAAAATGGTGCGCTCCACTTGCCAGCTAGATGCAATCTAGATCTGTCTCTGTCATTTCAGTATCCAGTGCCTGGCAAGCCAAATCCTTATAAGCTCTGAAACTGAAGACAGAAAAATGACCAGTGGAATAGTGCTGATTGGGTCAGAGGTGGTTGTATGGGCAAAGAAAGCAGCTATCCAGTCCAAGAGCCATCCTCCAGCTCAGAGCTGGTAGAAATGGGTGCATCCCTGGCAGTTCAATCACTGCTGTACCATGGGCTGGAAATGTCGCTATTTGTGACATTAGAGTTTGCACAGGCTCAGCCCAGATGTCACATCATGAAACTAAATGTGCAATTGTAGTGATAGGCGAAAACTCCAGTGCTTTGTTTTATTTGAGCAATGCTCAAAAGCCACAAGATTCTGCTTAGAGCATCCAAAAAGTAAAATACTCTGTACTTTGCCCACTTACAAGCAGCACAGTGGCTCTGCTTCATACCAGAATGTCCATTCCCTAACACCATGTTTATTGTAAAGATAGCAAAAGATTAAAAAAATTTCAATTTTTGTGGGTTTGTTTGTGAGGGTTTTTGTTTTGTTTTAAAATCTTTTTTTACTCTAAATTGTAGAAATTTTGTCATTCTATTAGGAGCTTTCCCACCTTGCTATGAGATTAGCTTTCTGTACATGTTTTTAGTAGGGCTTTTACTCCATTGAGAAGTTTTCTGTTTTTTTCAGGAGTGTTCTGTCCTGATGACAATGTTGGGTCATGCCAAATCACCACGTGAACATCTCAGTTACACAGCTGCAGCCCCACCTTTCTCCTAAGAAACACTGAGAGCATTCCTCCCCCTCACAGACAAAGAGGGTGAGCTCTTTGCCCAAAACAACAGAGGCTTTCCTGGTAGCAAATACCTATTCATATAGTCACCCAAAGGAGAAGACATGTTGGTGACAAGTCTTCTGCTTTTTTTGTTCTTTCCATGAGGAAGGGCGCTTCCTCACCCAAATTCTGTTTGGGTTTTTTTTGTTGTTGTAGGGGGTTTTTGAGTGTTTTTGTTTGCTTGTTTGTTTGTTTTTGTTCTTCTATTTTTTTGTTTTATGAAAAATGCATCACCAGGTAAAGGGTGTTAAACTGCTGATGAACCCAGATGATGGTGGGAGGATGGCACTTTGCTGTTCCTTCTTCTACAAAGTTACCTCACGAAGTTGTGCCTTGTGTTGTTGGCCATACATCGCACTGTGGCTTTGCAGAGTTGTGTACACTGAGCAGGCTCAGGCAGATGGACTGCTCCACACTGCACACTTGTGCACACTGAGCAAATAAAGTAGATGAAGAAAAGAGTCTGACAGCTTCACAGCTGTAGTCACATGACTGTATATGATGATAAATGAGTAAAGAATATTTATGAGTGCCTTCCCTCTAAGAATCAGGCTAATAATAATTAAACTTTTTAAACCCCATTCCTGAAGTCATCTGCATTTGGGTAAACTGACTCATAGAGATTTTTCTGTTGGCATAAGTATAAGACAGAGTCCCAACTCCCAGTCTTTACTTCAGACTCCTACATGCCAACTTTCCTTCTCCATGAGGACAAAAAGAGAAGTTGGCTTCAGAAAATATAGTCAGTGTTTACATTTTATTGGACCACTAGACATTGCTGTTGACCACAGCATGACAACAGTGCAGCAAAGAGAGCCTTTCATTTGTCCGTGCTTGGCAAGAAGCGTCATTCTTTGGTTACTCAGCTGAGGTTGACAAGTTGCCCAGTATTTTTATTATCAGGTTGTCAGCTTAATCTCACTACTGCCCTCTTAATTTATTATTTTGCATTTCAAAATCACAGGTGTGACTCATTGCACAGCCAGAGGTTATAATGAAGTATCCCACTCATCTTTTAGCTCACCCTTTGTTCAAGACAATTGCAGATTGCAGAAGGTTTCTGAGGAGGCAAGAGGATTGCAAAAGAGACGGAGACTTCTCTTTTATCTAACATGTGTGGGCAGTGAAACTACCTGATATGAAACCAGCTGGGTGCAAGGGTGGGCATGGATGTTCATTTGTCATTATGTCAAGGGTTGTAACTCGGAGGATACAGCCGCTGTCATTGAAGATAGGCACCCAAATTTAAATCACCTCACTCTGAGGATGGGTCCAAAGAGAGAATCCTAGGATAACACACTTCTTCCACGATTTTCTCTATGCTTTAGTTTCCAACAGGGCAGAAGATGAAAACCAAGCAGGCAGTTTTTCAATTAAAAAATCTTATTGTCTGCATCTTATGATTTAAATTTGGAAGTGATTTTATGTGCAAGATTTTGAGGTATTTGTTCTCATAGCATTGTGTAAATAAGAATCCTGTTGCATTGGAGTTTTTGAAATATAAATACATGTTTCTTAACATAAAGTGATGCATCATCCATGTTTCTCTTAGGAGAATCTGAGAGAATACTGGGAAGAAGGAAGGTGGATCTACAGTTCTATTGGAAGGAGTGTCTTGCTGTTGACTATGAAAATTATGAGGAAATCATGGACTTAATGAAAGATTTTTCTGTATTGGAAAATTCATGGAAAGCTTCCTGGTATCAACACCTCACATGAAGTAGAGGAAGAGATCCTTTTATCACAGAAGAAGAACGTCCAAATCTAGAGCTTTTCTGAATCAATGTACCCTTTTAATTGGCTTCTACAGGTCTTGCCCTGGAGCAGAGATGCTGAATTCATGTTACATGAAAGCAAACCATATAAACTTGAGGACATATAAACACAATTCATTTCTAACAGAAAGAACTTCCAAAGTCACCCAACCCAGTGTCCTGACAACTCGTGTCTCCCTCCCCAGGGGGAAAGATGCACATCCTGTGTCCAGTCCAGGTACCCTGGAGAAGTGACAGGCATGGGTAGAGCTACTGGGGTACTTGGTTTTTTTTAAAAGCTGCAACCTAGAACTGTGGCAATGCCAAAAGTGTACCTGGTCTGCTCTGTCCCACTGCTGAGGGAGGAACTGTAACTCAAAGGCTGTCCACTGGCAACAGGGAAAACTACACCAAGAGCACTTGTTCAGCTCTGCCATATCCAATTTCTGTCAAGCATAGAATAATAGGTATCCAGCGAGCTGGGACATGCTTTACCAGCATCAATAGAATTGTGTTTCAGAGCATCCCTCGAGGTAGCAAAGAATTATTCCCATTTTATAAATGAGGTAACTCAGGCACAAGGATTAAAGCCAAAATGTTCCAAACTGGCTGCCTACTGCTAAGTACCTACACCCATATTTACGCAACTCGTGGCCTGATTTTCAGAAGGGCAGGGCAATGAAAATTTTGGCCTGAGGGATTTGTTCACACACAGTTTACTGGTAACAACGCCCAGAATGGAAACCTGGTCTCTGCTACCTGTCTTACATCTTAACCACTAAAAACATCCTTTCTGGCACTAGCTAACAGCTGGTAAAGGTTTCTGAGTGGTTGCCTACACGCTCACACATTTAAAGAGGACCAGTAGGAGTAAAACTGGTAAGATTTTTTTGCCTCCCTCTCAGCTTTTCAAAGCCCAGGCAGCTTTGCTTGACTTGCAGTGTTTTGTTAAACCAGCAAGTCTGATGTGCAAACATCTGTTCTGCCTCACATGTGGCATCCTCCTCCCCTCCTCTCCCCACACCATGTTCTGTTCAGGGCACCTCAACTGGGAGAGCCAAATTCCACTGCAGAACCAGTAACAGACCAGTAGGAGAAGGGAGAAAACTGCTATTGCTCAAAAGCACAAGCACCAACAAGAGTGAATTAATCCCAGTGCCCCTTCAGCTTTCTCCTGAGCTCTGAGACTTTAACTGAGCTTCAGAATGTGTCCTGATTTATGGGAAACTCTGTGGAAGCAAGAAAACACAGTAAAAAACCTCCTCCCATACTAACAACTAGCAAAACCCAGGAGGCAGAGCACTTGCTGGCTGGCTACAATAATGCTTTTCAAGTCTCCCTGCTAAAATAATCCCTGCTAGGGGCTAATGTGATGCTTGTCTTAGCTCCTTAGAGAGCCTTGCTGTCTTGAGATATGTACTAGAAAAACAATGCTGGTGGTTGGTTCCCACCTGAGGGAAGGAGGACAAAGGATCTCAGCTGTCTCTGTGGGATGGTCACTGGTCAGGTCACCTCAAACCTGACCTGCAATACCAAGTACATGCTGCAAATCCATTGTTGTCAGCCCCTATGCCTTGTCTCATCTGCTGTGAAGTCTCAGCCACCTCTGACCTCTTATTCTCCTTCCTTCAGGCTACGTCCTGCTCACCAGGCTCCTGATCAGCTGCTCTGTAGCATCCTCCCACCCAGAGGGAGGACAGGCGAGAGGAGGTGACAACCTTCAGAAAAGGTTAAGGCTGGAAAAGAAGGAAGTGTCAGCTCAATCAGGTCAGCTCAGCCAACCAACTGCTGCTGTAATCCCTCTGCCTCAGGTCCCTGCACTGTTCTGCTTGTGCAGGAAGCTACTGTATGCTACTGTATGGGCAGCAACCTTCACCCTGTCCCCATGGTACTCTCAGCCTGCAACATCTAGACAGGGAGATAGGGAAAAGGTGTAAGGAGGAAGAAGCTGATCATGAGAATCAACCAGAGCTGTTTCCAGATCTTCTTTTTTGTCAGTGCCTGCTGGGAATATGGACTTTGAGATAGATTTTTCTCCTACTGAAGTTCAGAAGTGCAGACTTGGCACCCCCTGATTTCTTCAGAAGGCAGGTGAGACCCAGATTTGAATCAATTCTTATGCTGCAGCTCATCTCCACAGCAAACCAGAAGTTTCAGGAAGTAGGTAGTGAAATGGCCCCAGTTTCTTCAGCCCAGGTCTCAGGTGCCTCTTTTGTGATGGAAGCAATTGAATCTCACCAATCTGTCAGCAACAAGGAGGAAGCCAGGGAACACATGCCTCCTATTCAATAAAAGTTGGTGCTGCACTTTATACAGCAGCCAGTGCATTATTCTGTGGTGAAAACTAACTCTATTCTTCTCTGCCAGATAAACACACTTTATCCTATAAAGAGCAGCATTTCTGACTGTTCAGCAGCAGCCAAACTCATGATGGGAAAAATAACAGGTGTTTGTAAGGCACTCCCTCTTTATTCACAGTGCTTAAAATAATTGCTTAAAAAAATCCAAGAGAGATTTAATTTTCTATGCTCCCACATTTAAAAAAAACAAAAACAAAAACAAAAAACCTCTAAACTTGGCTCATGGTAGTTGAAGGCAATTCATTATGAAAGGGATGTTCTTTCTGTTGTGGTAGCAAAGAAACCTACTTATGAAAGCTCCAGAGGAGCAGAATAGTAGAGCAAATTCCTGCCTAGAATGAACACTTCCCTGTGTTTTTCATTGAGCTCTCCAGGTGGAAGCTTTTGTTATCAAAACGTGTAATTTTATTGTCAAAATGGGATGAGCAGGGATTAAGCTACTCCAGTCAGTGCCCATCACTAGCCATCTCCATCACTCTGCCTTTTAGAAAGTACCGATAGCCTTGGGCTGGCTTATGCCCTTCCCTCTTGTTCTGGTGGTAGAGCAGGAGATGAGTGTACGGCCCCAGGGAGGAAAGTATGTCTCAAAGGCACAAACCTTGCTTCAATCACTGCTTTCTTCTCCGGGAAATAACTGGCAGTGAATCCTGATCAATAGACCACTTTACAGTGCAATGGGCTGACACACGGTGCTGGGGGAAGAGGACAGAGACTGGGTGTCTCCATCTACTCTCTCCATGCTTGCTTACAGCACAAAAAGGGGACATCCCTGAGTCCCTCAAGGGGTGAGGGAACACTCAATGCCTGACAAAGCTGCATGGCATCTCAGTGCATGGCTGCTGCAGGGGTTTGGTCCTAGGAGACCTTGTTGTGGTGGCCAGGGATAAAGTCCCTGCAGGACCCACTCAAGAGAATACAGCATCACTCCTGAGAGCTACAAACTTCATGAGACAATGACTATGGTGGCCCTCTCTCCTCAGTCCTTTCCCTTCATACAGGATATGGCTTTCCTTGAGTGTGGCCATCTGCAAACTGTTGGGATGCATCACAGATGCTTGGTAGCTCTCTGGGAACCTGGAGACAACCTAGAGCAATAGGAGTCCACCTAGCATCATCCCAGTGCTCTGCCAACACCCAGCTGCTGCTCCCAGTGGCTTCTGGGCTGGCAGTCAGATCATGGATAGATGTAGACACAGTTTACCCCCTTTGTATCCAGTGTGGGGCTGAAAGCCCCAATGCAGTCATCCCAACAGATAGGAATAAAACCCAACCACATTTTAGCATTTGCTGTTCCCACAAAGGTTCAGGAGTAGCCACACAACCCAAACCTTCTCACTTGTCTCAAAGCAGTGGACATGAGAGACAGGCCAGATGTGGTTTGTGCAGACAAGGGGCAGAGCAGGGACGTGGCCTATAGCGGGGACATGGCTCGCAGCACTGTGATTATTATCTGTGTCATAGCAGCATACCCAGCTGAGACCAGGCTGTCATGGTACTGTCAGGCTTGTCACACACAGCAGCTTCTGGCCTGAGTAAAAAAGACAGATGAAATCCAGAAAGAGAAAGAGAGGTACAGGAAAGAGCAGTAGTTTCCCAGGGGTCAGACAACAGAGAAGCAGTCGCTGCTGGCATGGCCTGGGTCAATGTGGGGCTCAGCGAGGCACCCACTACCACACGAGGTGCAGCAGCAACATGTCCTGCTGCAAAGGGGCTCCTCAGAGAGCGATTTGGATGAGGCTGACCACAGGCTTCAGTAAGGCATTCTCATAGGCAGAGAGGAGAAGATGAAAGAAGGCAGCTATAGTGCGTGGCAGGGCAAGATGAAAGAGGTTTGAAGGCCGTAGGAGCAGAGTGAAGGGACTGACTTGACAAGCAAGCCAGAGGCAGTGACAGCCACCGTGCACAGAGCAGCTCTGGTATTAGACAAAAAGTAGCACCACAGCAAAGGCACGGGGGCCGAGAGGGCAGGCAACACAATCCAACACATCCTGAGCCCAGTGAGACTGAGGATGTCTGAGCAATAAAGGATCTCAAACTGCTCGAGTGCCATCCATCAGAGGTCTGTGGGGCAAAGCAGGGCTTTATGCACACAAATGAAGTACAAGCAAGTCATGTGTAGCTGGTGCATTGGCCTGAGCAAAAAGCATGGAGATAGGAAGAATGGAATGGAACGGAACGGAACAGAACAGAATAGAATAGAATAGAATAGAATAGAATAGAATAGAATAGAATAGAATAGAATAGAATAGAATAGAATAG
>JAWWEE010000010.1:10063121-10172493 GCA_035221455.1 Xenops minutus | reverse complement strand
AGAATAGAATAGAATAGAATAGAATAGAATAGAATAGAATAGAATAGAATAGAATAGAATAGAATAGAATATTTCAGGTTGGAAAGAGCTGTTAAGTTCATTGAGTCCAACTGTCAATCTAACACAGCCAGGTCCATCACAAACCCATGTCTCTAAGCACCATATCTATGCATTTTCTGATCACTTCCAGGGACAGTGATTCCACCACTTCCATGGGCAGCCTATTCCAATGCTTGACAACCCTTACAGTGAAGAAATTTTTCCTACTATCCAATTTCAATCTTCCCTGGCACAATTTGAAGCTATTTCCTCTGTTACCTCGGAGAAAAGACAAATGTCCACCTGTCAACAATCACCGGTACTTGTAGAGAGCAATAAGGTCCTCCCAGTCTCCTTTTCTCCAGACTAAAGAACCCCAACTACCTCAGCTGCTCCTCATAAGACTTGTGCTCCAATAAGCCAAGTGCTGTTCTAAGCAGCCAGGAGCAGCAAATGCCCTTTCTTGGGCACAGTTTTCAAGACAAAATCAAAAAGCAAACCCTTTGCTTTGGTGCTACTCAGGCACCAAAACCTATGAAATCTTATCCAAGATGGTAAAACCCACACAAAGAAGTGGCATTTCCAAGGCACCCAGTGCCCTTTCAGCATCCGCCTGTGATATATCTGTCAGCATGGCCCTGAAGCAGATGTACATGCCTGAACCTCCTTTTACAGCACTGCCAGTCACCAGCCCTGTGCAGCATTTCATCTCCACTGGAGCGATACTGGTGACTCAGCGCTACCCCTGCAAGGCACTGCGAGAGCCTCACTCCAGAGAAGCGATTATAGCAGCAACCCCTGTATAATAATGGTGTGGCTGAGCAGCAGGGATTTATGAGAAGGCAAAGAAAAAAAGAATTATAGGTGTCCAGTCCCTATGACAGAACCATCATATATTTCCTCTAACAAAGCGTGTGACAACAGCTCCATAAATTCACATAGTAACAGAAGCAAGTGGCAGCTCGTCATTGCAGCTATTTAAGGAGCTAAGTAACACTCCGTGCTTATTGCAAAAGTTCACAGTTAGTTAAAAATAAGCATTAAAAAAGCCAGTTTTAGACCCTGGCTGAATAAGGCTTTTTACTCATGATGCCCAGCATTGTGTTCTCTTTTTATGCCTCCACAGACTCTCCTTTGCAGCATTTGGTGTTGGGCACTGCCAGCTTCCTACTGAAGAAGCTTGACTTGAGATGTGCCATAATCAATTGTAAAACTTAACAGTGACTAAGAAATACTTGATCCTCTTCAATACCAGCAGCTCTGAAATGTGCTTTAAAAATTCTTTAGCTGCAGCCCATTAAATATCTAAGGAGAGCTTTCCTCAGATGTAATTGCTGAAGAAAATAAACCCAACATCCACAACATGCTGAATAGGTTTTTTTAATGCTGTCTCATGATTAGATTATTTGCAGTACCTGTCAGCTAATGTGCTGTTTTCATTGCTAATTTAACACTTCTTTCTAAAGGAAGAAGGGGAAGAGGGTGAAAACAACTCTTCACAGTGAACTGAAAATCAAAAAATAGCTGTGTGTTTTGTTGTCACTTCTGCTACTCTGTTTTCTGACATATAAAGAGAAGCTCACTTTAAAATGACAAACTTTCCCTTTAAACATGAGAAATATGAAGTTTCTCTGAATCCCACGGCTTTTATTCTTTTCTTCTTGAAGCTTTGGGCAAAATTTGAAAGAAACATCCCAGCTAGAAAGAAAAGTTGGAACTTTCTTAGGTTAAGGCTTAACTTCAGTAGTAGTTGGAATGTAATTTTCTTATAAGTAAAAATTTGGTATCTCAGTGAAAAACTGAAAGATAGGAAATGGAAATTAAAGCTTGCTGTCTCTAGAGTTGGAGCCCTAGGACACAGCTCCATTCTCCCCCAGAACTGTCCTGCTCAGCATGCAGCACTGGCACTCCTGCCCATTAATCCCTTTTTCCTGGGAGCCCTTCCTGGAGTTAGGACAGCAGGTGGGAAACCCATCCTTGGAGTCTGATGAGGACTTTGTGCGTGTGAGCTAAAAATTTGCTGAGGCACATCCTGTGACATTTTCCCAGGGTCAAAATTATTCAGATTAACAAAGACGGAGGAGATTCTTGTTTGGTTGGTTTAGTAAGAAATTGATGTTTTGTACTGAAATGACATAACTTTGGAGTTAAAAAATAAGGTTACTCAAGAGCCAGGTTAAAAAAGAAGTGTTGAATGGAAAATTTCAGCCAGCCCAGCAAAGATCCCTTTTTTATCTCCAGGTTTGGAAGAGCTGCTGCTCGGCCTTCTGCGGTGGCTGGTGTCACATTGCACGCTCCTACAAAGGCAGCAGATTGCTTATGCATTAGTTCTTTTGCATAATGCCAGCAATTATAGTGGGCTTCAGTGGTTTTGTGTTTTCTTTTTTTTGTGTATGTGTGTGTTTTTATTTTTTACACACATTGTTTGCTGCTAACAAACTCAGGAAGGAAATTTACAGTCCTGAATGGGGAGTGAGGTCTGCGAGACGTCCCCAGCAGGACCAGGCTGCTGAACCTTGTGGTGACTCAGCCGGCACAGGAAACGTGTTCTGAGCAGCCCCATCTCCTGTCTGTCCCCCTCTGCTTCGAAGACCGGGTTTACAAACAGGACACGGTAGTTTCTTTTAGTTTTGCTTTTGGATTTGCTTTCATTCGTTTTCTTGCAATGTTTCACTGCTTTCTGTGCACAAGACAGTTTTCTAGCAATAAATGACATTAAATGGACAACACGCTTGAGCAGAAAGTATTGGGAAAAAGATCCTCAGCTTTTGTTGCAGAGAATGTACTATTCTTGGTTGGGTGCTAGCATACTGGTTATGCTGTATGAAATGTCCTTCCTCCCCACCTCTGTTCCCACCTTGAAGACCAAATATTTCACACAAAATTGGAGGGCTGCACAAGAAACAGCAGAGCTCAGACAAGAGGGTAAAGCAAACATAGAGGACAGAGCAAAAAAAAAATAAAAGATCAGCATCAGGACCTGGGGTTTCATGCCCAGATCTCAAGCTATGTTATTTTATTTGTATCTACCAGAAGCTCTTGGTGTTTAGCGAATTCACCCCATCTCATTGTTCCCAAAACCAACATGTAACAAAACCAATTAAAATACTTGTTAAATAAATAAATAAATACGCTGTAGAAGATGTGACTGTTCAAAGCCTAGAAACTTGTACATGTGCATTTTTGTCTCCCCATTAATCTGTTTATGAAAGGGTTTTGATTAGTTCCATATATTCAGCTTCCAAAGTTAATACCTTAGCAGTCTAAAGTGTTTGTACCAAAGCTAAAACTGAATTTTCTCTCTGCTGCAATAAACATGTAAATTTGAACTGATTCATGCATGCAGAACAGTTCTAAAATTGAGTTAAAGAATGTTTTTCAAATAATGTTTGAAATGTTATGCTGAGAAATGGCACAGGACACCTGTTAGTTTATTCTGGCAGGGGAGACTTCATGCATCCCTTATTTCTCTAGGTATGTTTGTGTCTGGTACAGTGACTCACATATTTTTTAATTATTATTCTATAAGGTAATTAAAAAACTGCAGCAGCTCCAAAGTTCTGTGCAGCTCTTAACCCAGACCCATAACCCAAGTCCTATCTGATCTGAGCCTCATCTGCACTCACACGATCCCAATCTGATTACCGCTACACGCTCCACTCTGCTTGTTGCAGCACAGCTAAACTTTGTCTTAAAGGAGACTCCCACCCCTATCAACACTTCAGTATGTGCTAAGCTTCATTCCCATGGCCAGGGTGGGTTGGTTTGCACGCAGACGGTTAAGTGCATGTATAAATATTTACAGAGTTTGAGACATAGTCTGCCTAATTAGGTTTCCATAGCAATTAGCCCAATATCTTGATTAAGACCTGAGGCTCCTTCTATTATAATAAAAAAAATAATACAAACCTCATTATATTGAGATGATGAAACCAGAGCACTCTTACGAGAAGAGAGTAAATGTTGGCTCAGGAGCCAGCAACAGACTTAGCAGGGGAACGAACATAAAGCAAATGAAAGTGACATTCTGCAGTGTGAGGAAATACTCTGCATCCAAAGGCATATATTCAAGAGCTACAGAAGAATTAGGCATCTTTTCTAAGAGCAGCCAAAACCCTTTTTTCCTGGGATTTAAACCTGCTTTTCGTTGCTCTTTTTAACTAGCATTCTTGTAGAAATGGTGTTTGCTCACATGATAGACCTTCCCCTTTATCCCAGAAAATTGTGAGCGATTTTCATTATTAGAGAACCTTCACGGAAAGTGCAAAACACGGGGTCAGCAGAGCAATAACTTCTTTGCTGAGAGAGCATTTTGTGTCTCAGCAGTTACTAATGTTGTACATGTTAATTACCATGAGCAGCAATCCATGAAGAAATTACATCTACAGAGCAGTTGTGCTTGTACTGTAGATCTGCTGCAGCAGAGGTCAGTGCTCCTGGCTGGCAGGACAGAGAGATACACGGGAAAACTGTCCAACCTTGTCTTCCCGTCCCTCATCTGCACTGGAGTTGATAGGAGGGGCTGCAACTTACTCTATAAAGTTCCAGCGACAAATTCCTGCTTTACAGATACTGACACCACTTGCCACTGAAACTAGCCTTAAGCCAGCAGCTGACCAATGCTGAATATGATTTGCCTTGTTTTGTCATTTGGACATCATTATTTTTCTTTCTCCTTCATCAGGTTTCCTTTTTTCATGTACCACGTTTCAATACAAATTAGAACAGAGCTATATCCTTGGATTACAGATTTTTTTTTAAAAGGAAGATGCTGCACAGTGTTAGATCCACGGCAAATCTAGATTAAGCAAAATGGCAGCTCATTAGCTTTCATGGACAGGCATTTAAAGTACTTAAGAGGGGACATAGAGCACTGCCCTTTACATTTACTTTGGCACTAATATCAGATTAGAAAGAGAAAGGTTATTAAGTAAAGGTAATTGTCTGCTTTGTAGAGGGAATCTTTCTGAGGCACAGCCTGAGGCACTAAACTTTAAGAAGGTTAATTGTCTCATGGTGGAAGTCAAGCTATTACTGTTATTATGGACAGTTAGGAAAAATTCAGCCTGACATCTGAAGTCCAATAATGAGCCTCAAAATTGGAGTTGATTGGCTGATATACACCGATCTATAATTAGAAAATTTGGCAATAGGAAAATAAAGACAAGTCATTGGGGAGCCCTGTCTGTGCAGATGTGGCACAGCAGCTGGAGCTGAAAAGCAGCACAGTGGTGCTGTGACAGCCAGCTGGAAGCTGAGCTTAGGAAAAGCCCCTTCACTGTGTGACTGCGGGGTGTCCACAGGAGAGTCTCTGGGGGGGAGACGTGATGCTGACCCCGAGTGAAGTCTGAGCTGTAAGTGCTTCTTGTCCTATAAGACAAAATGAGGCAATGGGTCTGAGAGCTGTAGAAGTTTGAGGGGGAGTTTGCACTTGCAGCTAATTTGGAAAAAAAGCCCCTGACTCTCATTTACACCCTCTCAAAGAAGTTGACATTTTGTTCAAAGTGCCCAGAAAATGGTTAAGGTTTTTATCCTCATGTCTGCTCATACATGTCCTTCACACCCTGTGCAAGTCCCCTCAGTGTCTCTATGTTCCTCTTTCCCAATGTTTTCAGAGAAACAGCAGGAACAAGAAGCTTAATCATGCTTGGATGTAACTCCAGAAAACATGTTGAAGGACAAGTCAAGGCTTCTTCTGTGTCTCTCCTGGGCACAAGTGGGGAAGACTGAGTATTTGGGTGTAATATAATACGAAAACATTCATACATGTGATTCTGGCTCAGACTTACAAGCTGCTGGCAAAAACCTCAGTAAAAGCCCACTGCAAACATCCCAGGGAATAATGTTTCCTTCCATTTGCAAATATTTGGTTTTGGTGGGGAGGCCTGAATAACAAAACTTCATCTCCTGGACAGCAAAGTTCTGGCTCAGCAGCTTTCTGTCCCCTCTCCCAGGAGAGCAAATCACATCCAGACCCAAAGGAGAGGTTCCGTTTCCAGCTCTCAACATTTCCATCGAATCTTTTTACCCCTAGGCTGAATCCATCTCTCTGTGCCACTTCAAGCATTTTCTTACCTGCATTTCAGCTCTCTAGGTCTGTGTGGGCAGGAGATGAGGAGCTTCCAACACCACGATTCCCGTGTGCTGTACCAGGGAGGGACAACTGTGACCTGTGCAGTGCTGGCAAAGAGCTCTGGGATGTTTTACACCATAAATCCCTCGCCTGTTTCAGAGGAAGACAACTATTTCTTCTGTGTTTGCATCAATATTTAAACACCTCTACATATCCTGCTGACAGCTTAATGGTAAAAGTCAGCTTGGACATTTTCCTACCCGAGGCTGATTTTCATCCTCCAAAGCCTCCAAACAAACTGTGTCTTTGCTGGTGCTACTGGGAGGAGGGGTTGTCAACAACCACACTGCACAGATAGGAGCCACAAGGGGACACAAACGCAAAGGGTTTGTCTCCGAAATCTGTGAATTGGATGTAGAGATGTAGAGTTATACTGCAACCTGAGGGTCCCAGGGCAGCCTTCCCTGCTAAAGGGAACAGCAACTCTGAAACCACGGTGCACAGCATCAACAGTAAGTAACTCTGGACCTTTTTATGACAACCACACAAAAAAGCAACAGAGACAAGATAAAGGAAAAACGTAAGAGTCATGCAGGCTAGGCAGGAGGAGCAGCGAGGCAGATACTGATTTAGGAGTCAGCCTCCTGTTCCTCACTCAAGCATTGTCATGTGCTGCTGGGAGTCTTTGCCTCTAACACCCTGACTTTTGAGCTATCTGCTGATGGCTGCCTAAGGACAAGAGGAAGGTGGGTTAATATGCTTCGATGACACAGTTTGATTCATTCAGAAAGACATATTTTGAGTAATCCCACTGGACAGGGCAGGCCAGGTCAGTGGGGTGGCTGTGCTCAGGAACAAAGTTCTGCAGGCCAGACTGGAGAAAGCATCTGGGACTCAAATCTGCGCACTTCTGGGGCAAGAATTTTGGGTAGAAACAAAAAACAGGGAAAAAGAAGAGCAGAGGCTGACATGGCCCTAGTTTAAACGGTGAAAGAAGCTGTCCTGTGCTCTTCCAAAGCATAACTTTAAGATGACCCCTGAGCTACACACTTCAGCTGGGAAGTGACTGATGGCAGGACAGAGAGAGGCTTGCACTGGCTGTCTCAGGCCACTTGCAAAGGTAACACTTGGCAATAGCAACAGGAAAACAAACTGTAAAGGACCTTGGGAAAAGCTCTCTTCTGGAGTAAATGAACTCTTTGGAGATCATTCCTGGTTTACTTGTTCCTTACTTGAGACTTTTGTTTGCCAAGTTTGGCCCTGCGCTGGTGAGTTATCTGTCACACCTCCCAATTTGTAGTGCTGCTGAGAAGAGTATCAGAACCAAATGACTGCAATTATACATTCTTGTTTTGCAGCTGCTAAGATGAGTAAATCAGAAAAGCTTCAGGATACCTACTGATTGTAGCATTCCATGAATAGAAAAGCATAGAATTTGACAGCTTGTAATTTGAATCAGAGCTGCCTTACACATTTGGCCTTAGTGTGTGTACTAGAGCAGGGTCCCCACTGGTGGGCAGGACAAGGTGGTGTGATGATCTGTGGTCATCTACAGTATTACCTCCACTCAGGCTTGTGAGGGCATCCAGCAATTAGTGGAAGTGAGCCTTGTATCACATATTCTCCTCTGTATTCTTTGTAGGGACAATTAAGCCATTTGAAAAGAAAAGCATAGGATCAGGGCAAAATTCTCTTGAGTCCAATAGTAACTACTCCATACTGTACAGACTGTGCTGATGCATATCAGTGGAGGGTCTGCCTCAGCAGTTCTACCTGGAAAAGACTATACAATTAGTCTTTCCCACTTCAGCCCCTGAAAAGTGCCTTTCATTCTAGGACTACAACATACCAGAATACTATTTTATTGCTGAAGAAACTAAGGCATGAGTTGATACAGTAATTTCCTGGAGCCCTGCTTTCTCATGGTGCTACTAAGGAGGGAGGACCAGTACATGGGGTGAGGAGATCACTGCAGTCTCTTTTGTCCAGGATGATGAAAGTCCAGGTCTCTGGACTTCCAGTCTAACACAATATCCAGTAGACCATGCTAGATGGTGAATCTTCTCCCTGTCCCTGTAACTGCTCTTCCAAGTCTCTTTCCCCTGCTGCCTAGAGCTGCACAGCTAGGAGCCTCCATCCAGCTCAGGACAACAAGGGCAGGATTATTACCTACGAGTAGTAGGTAGCAGCTTCCTTGCAGCATTTTTCTGCTGCCAAGGAGAGAGAAAAGATGGGCCCATGAGCCATTGAATTTGGCAGAGTCCCCGTGAGGCCATTCTCTGCTGGCCAGCCTTGATGATGTGCTGTAGAACAAGAACTGGCCAGGACCCACAAGGCAAACTTGCTGCCGATTGCAGGAGAGTTTCAGAAAGGTTAAAATGCTCTCCCCTTTTCACTCTGACATCTCTGCAGCCCCTTCTTTGGGCCAGAGTTCCACTTAATAATTAATTGGAGAAATATCCCCTTTACCAAACAGCAACCAGGACATTTAGATCCTCCTGAGTAAAGCTAAGTCTCTATTTCTGTAATGACTGGCAGAAGGAGATAGGAGGCATTTACAGAAGGAGGGTGGAGTGCTGTCGCCGCTGAATCAGGCTATCGACCTATTCTTGCCAACCACTTCAGGGCTTGGCCCAGGGAATTTTTCATCCCTTCAGCATCTGCTCACCGCTGAGCCGAGGTAGTTACAAGGTATGGGTTACACAGCAGTTGTGCGGAGAGATTAGGAAGCCACCCTTTCCCAGAGAGCCAGGACAGAGAAAGACCCAGGCAAGACATGGGAGGTCCAAGCAGAAGTGGATCCCAGGTCAAAGCACCACTGCTAACATTGTGCATATCTCTTATCCCAGCAGGGGGTATAGGATCAGAACACCAAAGTTCAGGAGTTTTTATTTCAGAGAAAATCAACAAATTTACCTTCCAGATCATTCCCCTACCAGGAAAGCCATTGAAAGGAGCCTCTTTTCACTCCTTTAATGCTTTCACATGCCACACAGCTAGGCAGTTCTGGGGCTGGTTGAGATGTCTGGGCTATTTCTGTGCTGCTTTGAAGCTGTGTGTGCTTACAGGTGTGTATGTAACCACATCCAGCCTGTGCCTGGGGAGGCACCATGGTCCAGTGAGTAGGACATCATGCTGGATATACACGGAAATGAGGTTCGTACTCCTCCATATTATATCATGTGGAGGCCTACAAAAGAGCTAGAGAGGGGCTTTTTACAAGGGCATGTAGCAATAGGAAAAGGGGTGATGGCTTTAAGCTGAGTGAGGGCAGGTTTAGATTAGATATAAGGAAGAAAAACCTTACAATGGAGTCATAAAACACTGGAACAAGTTGCCCAGAGAACCTGTGAATGCCACATCCCTGAAAATGTTCAAGACCAGGTTGGACACAATTTTGAGCAACCTGGTCTAATGGAACATGTCCCTGCCTGTGGCAGGGGGATTGGACTAAGTGACCTTTAACAGGTCTCTTCCAACCAAAATTATTCTATGATTCTACAATATATAATGGTTTGTTCAAGTCTCAGATGTCATTAATATCTCCAAGATACTAATTTTCACTGACAGTATAATATGAACAAAAAGAGTTCCTTACAGAATGATCTGAGATCCTCTGATCAAGAGCATTAAGTGTTATTGTCATAGTCAACTGAAGTAGAGGCAATAGCTGTAAGATTAGTTATATTTATGGCACAGTTCTTATCATCACTCATTTCATGTGTGCTGTTCTCAACAATCCATATTTACTGCTTGGAACATTTTAGGCCCTTATACAGCCTCATAAATCCCACTTAATTTTGATTTAAGATGGACAACATTGCATCCTAAGCTAGTAGCTAAGCTAAGATCTAGCAAAGGTAACTACAAGAACTCACATCTGACTGAGAGCATACAATTCACATTCTACTGAACATCTGTGTTCTGTGAAAAATGTGATATTCGGTAAACAAAGTAAAAAGCTGGAGCTAAAGCTATGTGGAAGTTTTAATTGACTAGTTCATCAGTAAGTTACAATAATTCAAAATATTCCAGTCAGGGTGGTAGGAATTGCCTTTCACCATTTTTATCAGACTTTGTACTCAACCAGGACAGACAATGAAGACTGTCAATGTTCTTTTAAAACTATTGTGAATACATATTCCTAACCTCCTTTTTCCTTTTGCAGGTGCTGGTCTCAGGGTAATTAAGGATCCTGAATTTGCAGACAATAGGATAAATATATAACCAAATGTTGCAGTGAAAGCTTCCAGAAACAATATTATTTTTCTGGCAGTTACACAGTATTAAAAATACATTAAGACATGGGGGAAGAGGCTATTGATACTCACTGGAGGTGATCTCATGGGTATAATGAAGGTCACACCAAGTCATGACAAGAAATTGCACAACAGTGTCTAGTCTAATTTCTCCAGTACAGACTGTGCTGAACTCTCACTTTTCCCCACCTGTCCTAAAATAACTTGTTTTACCATGTCACTTGCCACCAAGCAGCCTTGAGATCTCATAACAGAGAGACTCTCTGCTTAAAGGCTCAGTGAATTTCACGGTTCTATGGTGGCAGGTGGTGAGAAATCAGAGTAGCAACACAGCTGACCCCTGAAGGGTCATTTTCTCCCACCCTTTCAGAGGGCTGGACACACTGCCCAGAAGTCCCTCCACGCTGCTCTCCAGAGTGTCTCTCTGTTTACTCTGGAATGGCATCAGACCCATACTCCTGTCAGGCAGCTCAGTCCTCTCTGCCTACATATGTGGCATACTCATGAGCCAAAACCCCTAAGCTCAGGGTGGATCCCCACCTTCTGAATATGGATGCAGGCACCCCGGTCCTGCAGGCTGGGATTTCTGCTGGAACAAAGAAGCTTTAGCTGCCCTCAGTTATAACATGCTAAAAAAGCATGTTCCTCCAAGACTGAGAAAGGACTCTCTTGCTGCAGCAAAAAAAAGTTGATCCTTTCAGACAAGTGTCTTCTTATCCAGGAGGTTTTGCCTATGAGCATCTCTTGATTTAGACACGCAATAAGTACTTTTACCACTGTTTGTACTGTTGGAGACACCTTGATATCAGCCCTCTTGCAGATAATCTGGCTGTTCTCCATGTCTACTCAGCTCATCCAAGCAGTCTTTCCCTCTGTGTACAATGTCTGCCCATTTATTCTCTTTGACCCAAGACCTGCCTGCTATAATCAGCATATCCTACAGTCCCACTGCACTCTTAACCCAACCCATTTTACAACCTCATTCCAAGCTCCTGAGCAGAAGCTGCCACCTATGCCCAGCTGTAACAATTTTGCAATGCAGATGAACCCAAGGACTGGCCAGTGTTGATGAAAACCATTTTCATTCAAGTCAGGTCAACTTTGTTGATCTATGTTTAGGAGAAATGGCTCACAAGCCCACTCAGACTTGCAGAGTGTATTTTGAAAACCATCATGAGCTCTGTTTCAAAACAGAGTGAAATGAGACAGTATCTTTCATTATAAAAAACTAAAACTGCATTGGCTGCTCTCTCATTAAGGGACTTAAGATGTTTGTTTTTTTGCGACTCCAAGGTTCTGACTTCTGATAACTTGCAATTGGGATGTTCCTGAATACAATTTCAGTGTTGAATACATTTGGTTCCTTCCTTTCTTGGATGCCTTTGCTTTTCCCCTGATAACAAAAGCTTTCCATCTGGGGCATCATATCCAATTAATCCTTTTGTCTCTTCCACCAACAAAAAGGACCAAAAAAATGACTAAGAGAACATCATGACTGGGCTACTGTCCCAGGCTGGCAGTCCCTAGCTCTGATGTTTCAAGCAACAACGAGATTTTCAGGAAGTAATTTCTAGGGGAGATCCTCAATCTCAACATATATACATTGTCTCTGATGCTTTACAGGTGCCTTTGTTAAGAAAAACTAGCAAGATTTAGGATTAGTAGCCCTAGTTCCACAAGCTGTACCAATGCACTGTTCCGCTTCCTTTGCAGCAGATTGGATTTAGAGCTACACAAGTCCACTGGTGATGCAGATGAAGGAGCAACAGCAGCTCCGGCCGACCCCTCTGAGCTACCTTGAGAACGAACAGCACTGCAACAGCAGCAGCAAAGATCTTTGTGCTGGCAGAAAACCTGCCTAGGAATCCAAGCAAGCATCAGGGTAGCTGGAAGTGAGTCCTGTTGCCAGGACTACACTGACACTGGTACTCAAATACAGCGAGTCCAGCATGAAGCATTTTATTACTAAAAGCTCTGGTTATGCCACAGTGCAGAAATAACCCCCCAGTGGAGATCCCTGGCCAAGGGCTGTCCTGCAGGGAGTGGATCACCATGTACCTGTGCATTAGCTGAAGTCAGGTGTGCAGGTGGCAAGGCAGAGCAACAGAAAAGAAACGCCTGTGTTTTACAAATAGAGAAACAGACACAGATGAAACAGGCAGTTAGTGTACAGTCCTGTGGGAATGCTGAGATAAAACCAGGGGCTGAGCAAGTTCTCCAGAGTCTAGAGTCAGGGCCACAGTCGTGGTGTCAGCACTGCACACATGCACACACACAGCCTCTCTGGCATCTGCCCTGTGGGAAGCAAGGAATTTAATATTTATCTCTTTGAGTCTTTCTTGGCAAATAAAATCACGAATATCTGTACAGCCCTTTAAGAGCCTTGAACAGAAGGCTCCATCAAAGCACTGTATTAATAGTTTGTTTGTTTTTGAAAAAGGGAACAGATGGACAAAATCTTGGAAAAAGGAAGAGAGATACAAGATGTGATTCTATGTTGTAAAATTCCTTTCCCACTTCCAGAAGTGACTAACACTCTCCACTTGGTGATATTGTACAACAGAGATAAAAGGTAATGAATTTGCTAGATTTTTTTTTTTGTATGTGTAGAAATCTCTTTATCAAGCAAAACTACAGACTGCTGGCCCCAGTCTCCACTGTTTAATGAAAACATGACATAGAGTTGCCAATTGATAAAGCCATTTCTTACATTCTTTTATTTCCTTATCTCCCTTGTTCTTAGGGAAGTGATGAGGCATTGTCAGGCATGGAAAGCCTGGGTGCTGGATTGCAGGGGGCACCTCACAACAGCTCTATAAAGATAGATTTCCACTGACAGATCACTTTGTACCACTCTAGACAGACTCAAAACTGTGATACCTCTTCGTACGATTCTCAAGGTCTTACTTACTTCAGAGTCACTTCAGAGTGTACTCTCCCTGTGGATGTTCTCAGAGAGCAAACCCTGGTTCTCCTGGGTTCATCATGGATTTTCTTTTAGAGCTGCCAAGAACCTCTAGCACCAAACTTTGGACATGACTTTCCTTTCAAATTCTCTTATGAAACAACAGGGCAAGCAACGGCCACTTGAAAGCACACAACAAGAGCAGGAACAGAGCTGAGTTTTCCTACTTCCAAGTGTCTGTACTTGAGATGAAGCAGTCTGCACTTCATGTTTGCACCAAGTATACATAGGTAAGTTCTTTTAGTTCAAGAGAACAGCAAAGAAACATCTTTGCAGATATTAAGGTAGCTTCCATTAACAGCCATGCAGCTGTAATAAACCTGCTTCAGCCCCATTCAGGCCTTTAACAGGCAGGTGAGCTGCATCCTAGGTAAGGGTGTGCATTTGGTTCCACAGGAAAGTTTGAAGTGTTTCAACATGGAGTGGGCTCCAATCAGAAAGGCATCACAATGAGATATTTTCCAGAAAAGTAAATTCCAACCAGCTGTGTTGTTTAATTATTGATAGATCACACATATATGTATGCATATTTTCACATATATTTATGTGCAAAGTCATTTCAATCGAAGTTGAAAGGTTTTATGAAAAAATAACAATAGATGAATGCTGTGAGCACCTTTTCCTGTACCACAGAAGAACTGAAATCTCAATAACAATATGACTTTTATAGCTTTTCAATTCTTTACAACAAAATACTCAGCTGGAAGTACAAAAAGCCAGTACAGCTTCCCAGAATGGAAGGCAGCAGGGGGCATACAAATGCTCCTTCTCTAGCAGAGTGCCACAAAGCTCCTGATGGCTGTGAATATCCAGGACTCCTCTGAGGCCACCAGTTTGGCATCCACATGTCCTGCCACGGGCTGGAACACAGTGCTGACTGACTGGCTGACAGACAACCATCACTACCATCTCTTCACAAGACATGGAATTTCTGGGAATCAGCAAGTTCTTGCTGCTGACTCAAATTTGACCAGATGTGGCTTGAGATGGTGCAGCTGGGTCTGAATGTCTTCACTATTGAATGTACTAGCTGGAGCACAGAACTAGATTTCCAGCCTTCACTGAAGTACATTAATTGCCTTTGCACGAGGTTTAAACATCACATCATCATGGACAGAATTTGCCTGGCAGTGCCCAGCTACTCCAAAGGTTAGGAGGAGGAGGGTGAGATTGAGGAATTGTTCAGGAACACCAGAATCACAGAGGTGCTGGAATTGGTGATAATCAGGATATTTTCACATCTCCACACGATGATCACTGGTACTGGGAGGTGTGCTTTATTGTGTGTCCCATCCCTCCCAACTTTTCCTGCCATCCACATAGTCATACATTGTAAAATGCCTGTGTAAAGGTGCCCTGAACTCTGCAGACTCTTGTGGGTACACCATGAAAAGCTTGGCATGGTCATAGTGAATCCCGTGGGGGAGGCAACAGCAAGAGCATAACAGCAGTGTTGGGCACTTGTGGAGGAACAATGGAATCCCAAGGAACACTGAAAATCCTCACAGGAGTGGTGCCTCTACTCTTGGAGTTTACTTACAAGGACCAGGAGACGAACCGTGGTTCCCATCTTCCTCCTGCCTTTCTTCAGTGAAAGGCAATGCAGTCAGGGGCAGCAGTCCCATTCTGCACAAGGACTGACTCCCTCTGCTTCAGCCAAGGAGCTATCCTGGGGAAGCACAGCTGAGGCTGGGAGTTCAGCACCAGCGTGAAGGGGAAAGCTCAGCCTGGACGTGGCCACAGGAACCACCAGGCATGGCTGGGGCAGAAACCTGGTCACCTGCCCTCAGGAGGACAAAGTGGGGACAGAAGGGAGACTCAGGCTGCTGAGTCCAGTCTTTTGCTGCTGGAAGTAAACATCCTAGTAGTTTGCCAGCTTCATCTTAAAGCTGCTTCAGGTCATTGGGTTTTGGTTTGATTTTGTACTCCCAGCAGTTTTGCTGGGACTACTTTCCAGCCTTTTTTCTGGAGTAGTGCTGCCTGGGTCAGGAGAGCTGAAGTGGTGCCTTGATCTCATGCTGTGTTTTAACACACAGACATGATGTTTATGCAGAATACACCTCAAACTGCATGCATGTAGGGAGGCAAGGCACAAGTTGTCTTCTGCCAAGGCAATGGAGCAAGAAAATATCCAAGTGCCTTGCATGCATGGAAAGGATGGAATGAGGGTTTCACATACAGCTACTTACAGATGCACTTCTGTCCACACCAGGATCAAAAACTTTTTGTAAGAAAGAGCCTTATAAAACACAGAGACGTGGTTCCTGCTCCAGAATGCTTGTGCTCTCTGTACAGGTCTCTAGAGATACTCAGCTGTGAGGCCAATTTTGCTGTGCAGGCTGGAGTAAGTCACCCATCATCTGTGTCAGCAAAGTGGGGATTGCTGTACTCCAAGATCCTTGGATGAAGATCATCACTCAATACCAAATTTTTTGCAGTTCCATTTCACCATCTGATTTCTACAGCAGCCAATGCTCTATATAGAAATGTCATTTGCTTCATCTCACAAATCCACTGATGAGCTGTTACAGGCCCAGATGTCAAGCTTTACAGCAGGGAAAAAAAAAAAAAGTAAGGTATTTGTGGTAGTTTTGTATTTTGTTTAATATGAAAATAAATTAGGCATTTCTCTAGAAATGCAAAGAGAGCACTGAGCTAGTGGAGGGATCTTCTTTATATAGATTGAAAGGATTATCCATACCAGCAGAAAAATAAATGTTTTGGTTCTTCTAATCCACAATAGAAAGGAGGGATGTGAAGGGTGCAGGTACTGGCATGCCTGGAGGAGAGGATGGACACAGCCACTGCAGTGTCAGAGTTATAGATCCATCAGCCTTAACCTTACAAAAATGAGGGATTAAGGCACTAAAAGAATTTAAAGGAAATGAAAATACAAATTCTTTGCCCTGGAAAGTGTTGCATCCTTACCTGTGTACTTTCCCCCATAAGCCAACATAAGTATTAGAAGATAAGCTTTAATAAAGAGATTTACTCATGATATTCCAGAGGCAGGGGGTGTCCCTACAGGAGACAGAAGGATGACAAAAATGGCAGGGGCTGTGTGTGCTGGGAGATAATCTTACTTCACTTGCTCTAGCAACTGCCAAGGGACAAGAAAAGCAGCAATTAATTATGCTCATATTTTTTGAAAACTTCTATTTGCTTTGAGAGTTTATTGCTAGTAAAGGAGCCAAAGGTTTTATTTTTAGAGTATGGCTTTTGTTTTGACATTGCCCAGTCCTGAACACATGGAATCATTCTATAATAGGGGATGTAGCAGGGTGTGTGCAGGGGGCCTCTGGAACAGCTCCAGCCCATCCTCTCCAGGTGTTATGCCAAATCTCTGAGCAGACATTTTCATTTTCACTGCACAGTCCAAGCATATGCAAAGGGGTGGGAAACAATCTCCTGCTTCTTCTACAACTGAGCACAGTGATATAAAAACCTCATTCTCTCTCCTTTTATGTTGCCCATAAAGCTCCAAATGTTGCTCTTAAATGGAGTCCCCCTCATGCATATAATTGAGTGAGTGATTTCTCAGCCACCTGCATTATGATTTTACTGGGCCAAATGTTGCCCGTTTCCTCTGTTAAAGCACTTTTTGCTGAGTTTTCAGCTGCTGCTATGCATGAATTTTCCAGAGCAAGAGTAGACAGCAAGCAGTGTAGGACAATTAACACTTCCAGCTAACCTCATTAACTTCCATTGTGCATCAACAGCAATATAAGATTCAGATTGATATCACTTGCTGCTTTCTTAGCAACCCTGAAAATCATGTGCACTTTCCTCTTCTGAGACCCTACATGCAGAAATAAAAAGCCCAACAGTTTCAGAGATAATTCATTACCACCACGCTGGAGTGAACGCAATAGCTCCCTCACAGTGATGTGTAGGTAGGTTGGCTTCCTCTTGCTCCTGCCAGGCTGGATTTTCTGATGTCTAATAATGCAGCTGAGCTCAATTTGCAACCTGAGCCACAGAAGGATTTCCCCTTCCTTCATAAGATAGGTTACAAAAACAGGTAGAAAGTAAAAGTGTCTTTTACTTATTTTTTTCTGTGTTTATTTTGCTTCATTCATAAATTTTTTCTTTGATCACTTATTAAAATATCATATGGTCATCCCTGTCCAATTTCTAAAGATGTTTGGAAAACAGAAGGAAACCATAACAACTTTTGTTCTACAAATGAGGAAACTAAGGCATCAAATGTCATGAGACATCCCAACACTCACAGATCACCAGTCAGCTAAGTTTTTCCCTGTTCACTATTCTAATGGTTCAACAGCTGCATTGTCTGGTACTTGGGAAAAATGGAACAAAAGTTGACAGTCTGAGATTTCTGATAAGACTATCCTTTTCTTTCACTGTTCAACATTATGCTTTGAGAAACAGTAAGGTGCAAGTACTGAGGGAAAGTCAGAGATCCTCCTAGATTGTTAAGACCAAAAGTTGTATTAAAACCACTTTTTTGCAGTATTTCTCTAAAGACTTGGGTTTAACTTCAACGCCTGCTGTTCCTTACCAAATTGTTTCTAGTGAAAAACCAACCAAATATAAAGAACAATTTAAGCAAGACAGACTGTTCTCTTTCCTACATGGCCATGCTACTGCCAAGACAGACAACTCAGGGCAGATTAGACCAACCACTCCCACAAGAATAATCTTGAAGTCTCCATCCAGCAGCTCATGCATGACTACTGCCCCATGTTGACCACTCCCTCCTCCTCTGTCCCTAAAAAAGCCCTTGACTTGCATGAACACAGAAGATTAGGGGGTCTCTCTTCCCCCAGTCTCCAGATGGACTGTATTTCCTATCAGGTTTTCAACCCAAGGTGGGATTGCAGCCTCCTTTGTTCCTGGGGAATAGGCCACAGGGTTTCAGGAAAGACTGGGATTCACCCATGAGTCTGTCTCAAAGGAGGTTGCAATATCCAGCCTTGGATACCCCACAGGCCTCTACTACTCTTCCACAGGGAAAATAGTTTTAATCTGAAGTGTTCCAGCTTAGTTTCTACCAACAATCAGCTTTTGGAGCAAAGAAAAATTTTCTGTGGGTTTTTTTTTGTGCCCTTGTTTTTTTAGTGTGTGTGTGTGTATGTTATGTTTTGTTTGGCATTGGGCTTTTTTTGTGTTTAATTTTTATTTTATTCTCCTTTGTCTAAGTTCATTTTAATACTTCATCATACTTTGCAAAGCCACCCTCAGTACATCATAACCATGCATTAGATAATGATCTAGCTGTACTCATGTTTTACTATTTTCCTGGCTAGCTTAAATGGATGTTTTGATTCCTGGCAAATTCACAAATTAGGTGGCAAGGGGTAAATATGCAGTACTTAACATGCAAAGCAAAATCAAGGACGTGTTGATCTTGGTTTGGCTTTGCAGTCAGTGTAAACAAAGTCCTGCAACTTCCATAAAGGAAAGCTAAAAATTAAAGAGTATGACTTTTTTTTTTTTTTTTTGTCCACTGGAGATTTTGTGGCTCTCTATGCTAGGGTTTAACTCTTTCCTGTTACTGCTTAGGCAATTTCTTCCAGACTTAGTAAGGTTTATGGAAAGAGCTATCATCCCATCCAACCTGACCTGCTCACCTTCTTTCCAGAGAAATAGGGCACAGGTTACGGTAAGTGAAAAAGATCCAGTAATCCTGCCTGGTCCTATTCCTGGTAGTGCTGAATTACATCCTATAATCTCTCTTCCAGCCAAGAGCCTATTATTTGAATAGACAGGACACAGAGCAGATGCTACAAGTTTTACTGACCCAGCACGTTTTCCTGGGCATCGTGAATTAATTGGCTGCTACGTATAGTTTATTCCTTTCTCTCCCAGAAATTACTGTCCAAGACATGCATGGTCAACAGCTGCTGCTTCTTAAGATGGTGCAAACTGTCTATTAATGAAGCACTCAGGTGCGCACAGTGCCTGTACATGCCACTGGTGATGGGGTAGCTGATTTCTGTTCTGGAGCACCCATTCTCCATGTGTTTTTATCCTGTCCAAAATAACTAAGGAAACTCACCTAAACCTCTGACAGTTTTTGACCTCTAGTTGGGATAGTGACTTCTGCAGTCTAATATACACCCCTCTAATAAACACTGAATTTAGTCTGTATTGCTTTTTAGATAGAAATATGGTCGAGAAATGGCGCTTCCACAAATGAAACTAATATGCTCCAGCTTCTTTTTCCAGAGACTAAAAAAGCACAGAGAATACTTCCTGCTGTAATTCTTTGGCTATAGCACTAATCCATCTGTAAAGTAGGGCAGCATCAATTCCACCTTTGAGAGAAAGTGCCAAGAAAAGTACCTACTGGTTCACCCTCAGTAAAGCTATGCCAGGAAGGGGCAGTGGGCAGCCTGTGCTTGGCAGGGGAAGGAAGCAGAAGAGACAAATAGGTAGATGCTCAAGGGCTAGAAGGTTATTTAGAGATGAGATCCTGCTAGGTGACTGACAGAAAACAGGCCAAAAAAAAGTTGTAATTTTTGTTCTGTGATGACTTGTGTAACCTAAACAATAGAAATTATTCCTTCTACTAGAAAATTCAACAGGGACAAGTGTAACAAGAGGAAGGCAAAAGAAAGAACCACCAATCTCCTTTGGGATAAGAGTGAGGAGGGCATGGGAATTATCATGCATGGCATAGCACCCAGGGTGTGAATACCAAGAACATTTGAAGATGAAGAGCTAGTCCTTGTTGTCCCCCATGGCAAGGGTCAGGACTGAGCAGAAACATGTGACATGGGTCACATTCATGGCAGAAGAGCAGAGAGCTGCAGGAGTATATGAGGGCAGTCAGGATTTGGCACCAGGAGCCATCACCCGATAAGGAAATGCTGTTTGCAACCAGCAAAAGGAGGCAGGAGCTGGCAGCCAGTGCTGCCTGTTGAACCCAATTCCTCATCCTGCAGATGGGGTTTGCAGAAAGCAGGAACCCTCCTGGAGCCTTCATGCCACTTTGCTTGGAACAAAGTATTGGGGCAGCCAGGAGGGTGCACAGGGAAAGCAGGCATTTACTGGTACTGTTATTTGCATTGTGATTTGGTACCTAGCTCATCTGGGAGAACAGACACCAAGGACCAAAGACAGTGGTCTGGACTTTTTTTAGTTAGTTAGGGAAACAACAAGCCAAGCAAGGCTGTGTGCAAGACAGTTTCTGAGCAAAGGAATCATGAGGACTTGCTCCAGCCCTACCCTCCCTTCCCTTACCACACTGACTCTACCTCTGCACAGGCACCTGACAGACCTGGCACCTCATATTTTAGAGAATAAAGCTAAATAAAGGAAGGAAAAATAAAAGGAATTCTTTTTTAAGTGAGGAATAGAGGCACAGCACCATGTGTTACTCTACTCTGGTTTACAGCAGCCTGTTTAGCTTCTAGAGTGATGCTTGCTTGTACCATGGCCTGATTTTTTTTCTGAGAAATAGGCCTTGTTTACAGCTCCTTGGGGAGGAGTGCACATAGTTAATCAGTTTTGCTCTATCCACACAAGAGATCCCCAGAGATCACAGCAAGCTGGTGGTAGATCTACACCTGGTTCCTGTGCATGCCCTACTCACTAGACTGGTTCCCTTTCCTTAGGGTATTAACCCTGCAGGGTCTAACAGAACTAAAACACCAAATCACCACACATAACCTAAGCCCTAAAGCACTTAAAACATTTGGTTCCATAGCTCTTGCCCCACAGATGTCAGCCTCAGGACTGCTCCCACAGCATGGCAGGGCTGCTAAGAGCCTTGCTGGCAGCCACTCCTTGAGCTGCACTGGGCAAGCTCCTGCTGAGCTGCCTCCTCTTCTGCACACAGGGCCAGAAACTCCCTGGGGATTGACACAGCCAACAGGAGGAATGATATGAAGATGAGAGGTCTAGCCCACGCTGGCAGCTCATTTCCCACACACCCCTAAACCCTGATTGGGTTAGCTACCAAACTACCAGATTTCTGCCTTAACCACAACCACCAGATGCACCTCAGATGAAACCCAGGCCCTCATAGATTCTCCCAGAATTTCCTTCCAGCTTAGACACCACCTCACTCATCATGTTTCTAGTCACCTGGTAGAAATACCATGAAATTACAGTTATTACATTTCTCCTCTTATTTTCCTGTCCATCTGGTCTGCTTAGGCAGCCTGCACCTCCTGTTTTGTCAGTGTTATCAGAAAAACTCACAAGGGTAAATAAGTACAAACACCAAGATACAAGTGTCAAGATATATGGGGTATGCAATATATCCTTTGTGGGTGAAGGTATCTTGCTTCCCAAACATGCATCCATCTCCCAGTAGACTGGAAGACACGCAGCTTTCCCTTTTTTTCCCCTCTCATTTTTCTTTACCCTACTGAAGGGCCCAGCTGATTTTTGTCATTTGTCCTTGTTTACAGTGGTGGGTAACACCAAACTTAGCAGAGGGTTTGAGAAAAGCACAGTTACTACTTTCTCCCCCCAGCATCTTATCCTCTGCCTTCCCTATTGGAACACACTGTGGTATTGTGTCCTGTCCTGGCACGGGTGACTGCATGGAGATGCCACTGCCATCCAGATAATCAGCGATTATTGCAATGACAGTCTCTGAACATCACTATTCAGAGGATATTTGGGGTGTTTATTAGGCCACGGTGGTTTCTGAGAGCACAAACTGGGATTGGGGTCCCTCATCCCCATAGTCCAGACATGAGAAAATAAGTCCCTTGCACCTGTCAGCGACCCTTATTGTCAGCAGAGAAGAACTGTATTTATTTTTTTTTTAAACAGCTCAGCAGACAACAATGTGCTCACTCCACAAGACACAGAATTTGACAGGCAAAACAACCTGCCAGTTACTTATCATTAGTGCAAATGACTGATTTTTCGGTTCACTGGCAGTTCAGAATAATCTGAAGGTTTTATTTTGAGTCAAACTGAAGAATTTTTTTTCTAGAACTTTCAGCTCACCTTGATATTTTACATTTCTACGCTAATCTCTTTTAAATAAAACTTATTATCTTCTAAAAGGTGGAGGGGGGGGGGGGTCGGGGACAGGCAGAGTGGGGAGGAAGTGTGATGCTTCATTTGATCCAAAACTATTTCTATTAGCTTAATTTCCAGTTTAAAAAAAGTCAGGGGTGGGTGTGGGGGGAGATGTGGGGCTGTGAATTCAAGAGCAAATATTTCTCCGAGTAAAGAGAAAATTATGGTCAGTTGAAAACCAAGATTTTCATTGAACAAAGCCTTTTTGAGAAAATTTCAGAAAGCTTTAGCCTGCTTCTCCCCTGCTTCCCCCCACCCTCCCCACTCAGGCTGCAAAGCCCATTATCCACATCTATTTTTTGTAGGTTCAGAAATCAAAAGTCAAAAGGGAAAGAGCCGCTCATTTCCCATCACTCTTCTCCCTCACTCCCACCAGTGTCCAAGGTCTTTTGCACATCAGTGAATTCCATTCTTTCTCATCCCTGACTATTTCAGCCATCCAGAGCCAGCCTTATGCCATCCACTGGCTTGGAAATAAAAACACATTTAAGAGTCAACCAAGGGAGAAAAAAACCCAAAACCAGTAGGCGTGCAGGCCAACCCTGCAGGTGATTCTGCAGTTGAGTCTTGGCTCAGGGCAGTAAGTGTTAGTGACTTTTAATTTCCTCTGTCCCCAGGCATCCTGGATAATATCACTAAGATAGCACCGATTCAACTCCTGACCTGGCAGACAGAGCTGGGTGTCCCACCGTGCTCCATTGAGTGCACTAAGCCTCACATAAGCCCACTAAGCCACTGGGCTACTTTGGTGAGTCATTTAATAACACTGAACATGCCTTTCCCTACAACTTTGCAAGGAGGGAATAAATCTACTGCAGGGAATTAAAGACCCCCCAAACAAATTTTAAACACAAATTGAATTTTTTAATTGGGCTGGAGTGCTGAAGCATGCTCAGATCTTGACCTCAAACCAGATCAGGAAGGAAAAGTAGGCAGTCAGTCGGCTCTGGAGGTTTGTAGGGGTTCACAGGTGCCTCTAATAACTGATACTGCAAGTTAATAGCTTGGTTAGGGATGGGAATAGACTAAAGATGATACCAAGGGGTTGAGTTTTAGTCCAGCTTGCTTTGAAACAAAAGCTAATATCACAGGATGATCACAACTGTAACAGGAGGTTGGAAAGACTCACAGACTATTATATTTAGGCTCATGCTATTACAAACCTTCTCTTCTTGTAATTGTGACAATTTTTTTAAGTTTGTCAAGCCACATTCTTACCCAGGACATTCTTGCATGGATTGCTCCTACTAGGAAGCAATTTCAAAATCTGAGTGTTAGAAATTTTTTCCTAACTAAAAGCCCAGGACTCTCTGGCTAGCAAATAACATTCTCCTTTAGCTTTTGTAGCTATTCTCCTCATCTCTCTAAGAGAAACCCTCCAAGAGGGTTCTGACCTGAATAGCAACAAGGAATAAATCGTATTTGTTGCAGTTTTGAGAGGACAGGTATCACAATCACAGTTTTAATTGATGCCTATTGATCAGCTGTTGGTTACACTGAAAAAAAAAAGTATCAAACCATTATTTGGTAGTTGCACTGCTACCTTGCACTGCCTCCTATTTTTTCCCTGTTGTCTGCTTCAGCTGCACATGGATGCACATTTCCAAAGGTGTCAAAGGGACCTGAACAGAGTTGAAAGTTTGCACGCAGCTTCCTGGAGCTGCTTTGAGAATTGCAGACATCAGACAGGATTTCAGATCTAATTCTCCAGTCCATCACTTGCTGAAGGATCAACAAGATCATCTTTGTAAATGTTTGAGAGCCACTGGGTTGCAAAGTACTTAAGCATTTGGCTACTACTGAGAATCCTATTCTGATGTTTTTTCAAGTCATGACCTGAGCACCCACCACTCCAATCTGCAGACAACAGGAATCAGGAGCATTCAGCATTTTTGAGCATCTTCGATCTGTTAACTGACATTTTCTGGAGATGAAAAGCCTTTGGGTTGACTGTCCATGAGAGAAAGCCCCCTAGTCCCCAGATAATTCCTGCATAGGCCTTGGCAGTGGGCCCAGACAACGTCAACAAGCTTTGAGCATGACTTATAGCACTATCTGAGACAGTGAAGAAAGCAGAAACTCCCATGACAGCATTCACATTCAGGTCTTGTTGATGAAACTACCAGTCATTAATGCCAAAAACAGCAGAGATTATTTTTTACCATGTGAGCTTCAAAATTCACATCAACAGGCAGAGTAGCATCTTTCACATAGTTCCTCAAAACACCTCTATGCCACAAGCCTACCCCTCACACCCATCTGGCAGCAGGCTCGCCCATGGCAAGGCACAGCTTCCTCCTCATTTCATCCTCCTCCAACATTCCCATTTGCGTTTTGTCCACTTGTTGCATCCTGTCTAATTCCTGTTCAGGCGTTCATCAGGGAGGGGAAGGTTGTTTTTCCTACTTGCCTGTGCTGCACCCAAAGTAATGAGCCCAGAACCTTTATGTGATCTCCTACCTGATACTCTGATTTAAGGTGGGACTACAAGGAAGAGTTTCCTTTCTTCGCCCTTGACAACCAAGTGGAAAACACGCAATTTCAGCAAAACAAAGATAATTGGGAAACCTCCTTCAGGGTCTGTCCAAAACATTTCATTTGACAAACATTCTAGGGTTGGAGTTACTTAACTTTGCCCTCCCTCTCTCCACACTTTCAAACCAAAGTTCTACACATCAAAAGTATTCTTTTGATTCAGAAGTCAAAATGCTATCTGCAGGCCATGGGAAAACACTTGATGTCAACATCCCTATTCTTCCCTTGACCAAAACTCAAACCAGATTTGACACTAAGGAGCAAGTAGGCTGGGCCTTTCAGATGCAGTTTTCAGCCAAATTTACTGCTCATTCACAAACTCTAACCAGTTCTTCATGCAAAGCAGCACAACCACAACTTCAGGTCATTTGTGACCTTGGCCTTATTCAAAACAAATGAGAGCCTAATGCTTACAGATTTTAAATCCTAATCCGCAAACATCCAAACCCTCACTTTGTTTGTTCAATATTAAAAAAATATGGGGTTTACTTTCTTTTTACCTTGCATCTCTTTTCAAACAAATCCTTCCTGCCTTTGGACAAGCTGACATTGTGTGTGTCCTTGAGCGTGCTCAAAAGCAAGGCAGAGCGTTCCTTTCTCATTACATGGCTTGGCTTATCAGCCCAGCAAAGGTTTGGGTTTCAGGTGTGGCTCTGTGCCAGGTGTGACTGGCCACACACCATTCACACAGCACCAGAGGCAGGGGTACCAAGCATAGATAGGCTTACAGACTGTTCTTTATCACAGGTACCAGGAAACTGCTCTCACCTGCTGATCCTCACAGACAAGCAAGCAGCCTGTAGCCTCAGAAGATGGATCAGGAGGAATTAATTATATTTAACAGGTTGATTGAGCAACATGATATGATTTGCCCACTGAAAGCAGGAATAGGTTCTCAGCGGTATTTCTGTTTTATTGCTCACTGCTGTATGACCAAAATCCATAGAGAAGACAGGCTGGTAAAACTGGGGCAAGACATTTGCCTCTTCTAATGTTTAATTCCAATGTTCAAATATCAAGAGCATTAATGGAGAGATTTTACCTCCCTAGTGGACTGGAAATTATTTAAAAGAGACAGACCAACAAGGAAATGGTTCCTAGACAATGTGGTGAGCTGCTGTCCTAGGTAATGCCATCGCAGAGAGGCTGCATCCTGGGATACCCATAAAAACAGGACTACCTTGAGGCTGTTGAGGTGTCTTGCTTTGCACACAAGTAACAACAAACTGCTAACTCAACTTTCACCTTTTAATTTTGAAACTTCATACTCTATTTACATATAAATGTAAAATACTCTACATGTGAACACTTTTCATTTATGTCTCATAATGAAAATGGACCCCATATGCTGACTGGATGTTCAACACCCCCCCCACCCCCCGAGACCTTCTACTATTCTTTCTTGTGCCACTTTACGTCTCTTTAATACCTTATGAAGTTACTCAAAGGTTACTACTAGAATCATTCAGAAAATGCATCTCCAGCAGGATTTGTAATGAACAGTCCACATCTCTTCCACCAGTACAGCATTAAAAACCATGCCCTAGTGTTTTTCAATGGCCCAAACAGGTGTCTCGTGGGCTGGTTGAAATTGCCAAACCAGCTGAAGTGGATTGAAAAGTGGTGCCTCTTGCCAAAAGGTCATTCTCCTAGCAGACCAACTCTTGCATAAAGGAGGGAGAGGTGAAGGTGGTAGGAAAAAGGAGAAGCTCCTCTGAAGATGTGGTGCATGTAAGGGGATTACAAGCTCTGAGAGGGCAGAGCAGCCACTGGTAACTTTGAAGTTCCTAGTAAGCCTTGTACTCATTTGAGTTTAGTGTCTCTGTATTCTGGAGAAGCTGCAAATATTTGCAGGCTCTTGGTAATTCCTGAGCAGGCAGTTTTGGCTAGTTAATTATGTCCTGCAGCTCTTCTTCACTCACAGAATGAATCCATAGCCCTAAATTCACAGTCTGAATTCATTTTCCTGATTCATAGCCTGGACAGAGCTCTGACAACAGAGGAATCTCAGGCACCTGGTAGTTCCGGTGCAAGTGTTCAGGTGACATGCCAGTTTAGCAATATCTTCAGGATTTGCCAGTGTTTTCACAGAAGGAGGTCCTGAGTACTCACATGGTTGCCTAGTACCTTCCCACACCATAGGGTAGGTTTAGCACTCCTAAAACCTTTCCTCAAGTCAAACCATTCCCTGAACCATTCAGCAGATAGAAGAACTCAAGTCACTTTTTATACAGTTGCTGATATGGTTGTCCTGATTCTGATTGCAGGGGCACAGCATGCAGTCTTAGAAGTGTTTACAATCACAATAATCCCACACTTTGGGACACTGTTGCTATTCCCATTGTACTCCTAGGGACCTGAATCACAGCACTGATGTAACTTGCCTGAGGCAGAATATGAAGTCTGGGGCAGAACAGGGAACTGAGCACAAGTGCCTCAAATTCCTGGCAGGCACTCCAAGTGCAGGACACCCCAATGGTCTGTCATATTTGTGAAAACATCTGGTAGGGTGTTAGGTGGAGTGTCTAAGATTTCCACTTGCTTGAGCACACATGGCAGTGCCAGCCATACCTATAGGGGTGAATCAGCTGCAGCAGGATGGACAGGATGCCATTGCGTCACAGCCCAATAACATTCCACTAAACCCTCAGGAAGGGAAACTGGTGCCAGGCACGGGATTGGCAGGCGAACTCTGGGCAGCCAAGGAACCTCTGCACAAGCAGCATCATGTAGCACCTGATCCAAAGCCCAAGAGCAGCCATTGTCTCCAGCACACTTTGAACATGCTGTTTCAAGTGATCACTCAACACCAGAGGTATTTGCAAGAGACCTTTTTTGCCTACGGTAATGTCCAGCTGGCAAGAGATAACTATTAGACTTTTACAGTGCCCTGCACACACTCCAAATTAAGCAAACCCTGAGTTTTCTCTCCAAGATGAAACTCTTTTAAAATCTAGCTTCAACAAAATGCTCAATTAAGGGAGCAGAAGACACTAAATAACTGAACTTACTGGCAATGCCCCTTGAGACTTTGAAATGCCCCCATTCATTCAGGGATCAGTCAAAAGATGATGATGCTCCATCTCTGTCTGACTCCCAGTCTTGGAGAATTGTTATTTCAGGACAATTGTGAACATGGAATGAGAGTCCAGTGGAAACTGATGGAAAGCATTTTAGCACATTTGGGCTCTGCTCTCCAGCAGCAGGGCACTAAGCACCAGGGTGGGCTTTTGCTTTTTATTTTACAAAGATAAAAACCCTACCTGGAGTTTGTACAGCTGGAAGATGAATGGAGTAAATGCACAAAAACCACCCACCACTGGCAGCAACAGAGAGATAAAAGTTGCTAGAATTTGATTGCACCCATTATTAAAACTTATCTTTAACCATCTCTCTGTCTATTGATTTCTAGCCAACTATTAACTAGCAATGACCTTAGTGGCTTGAAAATAACTTGGGAAGTCAGGTAAACAAAGGGGAGCCCAGCTGCATACAAAGAACCAAGATATTTGCAGAGACCCTCTTTACTTCTGCTCATTGCAATAAACCTCTGCTGAGTATTTTTCCATTTAAACATCTGAGTCAATGATCCAAGAAGCTGAGGGTGTGGACAAGCAACTGAGTGTACAGAGGAGCAGAAGGAAGGAATAGCAGTTAATTATAATTGTGTCTAGAGCCTTGAATTAAAGTAATCTCAGGCAAAGTCAGAAGACAAAGGTTCAAGTTTTAAGAGTTTAGCTCCACTGGCTATAAGCCTTCATGGAGGAGAAACATTAATTACACACAGGTCAATTTGACTTTTTCAGGACACAGCACTATACTGTACCTGGTGCCAAAGACAGCGACTTTTTGTTGTTTAAAAACCACCTGACACAAACAGGTAATAGGAGTTCTTTTAAAATGGGAAACTAAGTATTTCATCATACACCTATATTTTATCATCCAAGCTATTTCAGGCCTCATGATTCGTCTTTTCATGATGTAAGAATTTTCACCCCATGTCCTTTCCCTCTACCACCATAACTATCCTAGTGTTCCACACATTTCCATTTGTACAGGGCTTTGAGATTCCCTCTACAGTCACCATGACTTACACCTTAAGCCAGCCCAGCAACCTCAAAACTCTCCCCCTTCCCAATACACTCTTCCCTTTCTCATGTCCTGTAACTATCAGCTGGGGAAGAAGCAACATTTACTGTACTTTGTTTCAGACTATTTGTGCTCTAAGTGGACAGTCATCCAGCTAGCCGAACAGCACCTATAACTTTTGAAAACTCCCTGAATCTTGTACAAAGAGCATACTATTGCCCGACCATGGATTTTCAGGCAGTTTTTAGTAACAAGGGTTATTTGAGTTTCCCTGTTTAGACGGCTGATCAACAGGTTCTAGAATTTCTGAAAGAATACTGTAAAGATACCAGTGTTACTATTTTGACCATAATTAGCATTCTTATACACCACATCCTACACTACCTTGCTTTTGGCCCTGCTTGGTATTATGGTCAGAGCAGTAGTTTGTAGGAAAGTCTCTGAAAATCTTGGAAAAATATGGCCAACATGTAAGCCCGTTGATTTAAATCCCATCCTGGATCCAGTAGCAGATCTGTGCATGAGAGTAAAATGAAACATGCAAAATAGGGCCAATTGAGGTGACTGTGCAGATCAAAGAAGGAAATTTCAGAGAGAAATGTGGGAATCCATTGAGTTTTGAAAATCAAATGTAGGTCTGTTTCTCCTTGATGGAGAAAGGTAAGGGGATTCACATATCCAAGTTCACACAGGGCATAGTCAGACATAGTGGAGCAAGAAAAGCTAATATCTCTTTTAGTCATAGTCATAGTCCCACACTACAGAAAGAGCTCTTGCAAAATTCTGGTGCATCCAGTTTGTGGGGAAATCCTTTAGATGAGATTTGTGTGCTTTCTCATTTTCACCATAGGCAAACCAAGACTGCAGAAGAAGCATAAATAAAGTCATTTGAGGCCAGAAGAGGAAGCTATACAAACTTGCATTACTTTGAAACCTAAATAGAACTCTAAATATTTTGGCAATTCCACCATCCACACAAGGGATTCTTCTTGGACTGACACTCAGAGGATCCATCATCCATCCACCTCAAAGAATTTTTGAACCTTTTGACTCAATTTGGTCCCCTTTGAAAGAGTGGCAGAAATGTCAGAAACAAGAAGTGCCTACAGGATTTGGCAGAACCCATGAAGCAGTGGAGGCAGAGATCCAGAGGAGTTTCTGCTGTGGAAAGACAGGGGGTACACAACTCTTAGGGAATGAACAGCCGCCTGGCCAAACAGCACGTGTGTCCTGGCTGGCCAACCAGAGCTTGCACAGCCACAGCATTACGTTATCTTCCGTGTCGCAGAGTCACAGGAAGAGCAGTGTGAAAAGAGCTGGGACTGTTATGGTAGAAACAGAAGTGGAACGAAACAGCCAAAGGACAAAAATCCACAGGAGACTTCAGTAGCTCTGGTGTTCAGGAAACAACAAGGCTCTTTCCCATCCCTTCATCTTCTTCCTGTGAAGGATGAGATTACCCACCCTCAAGGCAGGAAGACACATACACCTCCCTCACCAGAAGAAGCATGGCATTATAATAGCAGGGCTATTTTTTTCCCCAGGAAAAAGAATGAAATCAGCTATTTACACTGGACAAATTACAAGCTCTGGAAAGCACATGAGGCACACAAAAAGAGCAGTTGTATCACAAATAAATATGTGGTGGGGGGAACTTATTGATTAGCTTTGTAAACGCAGTTGCCCAATCAATAGCAATTTCTGGAAATGCCTGGTACTTATTTGGTACAGCTTGTACAATAAGGATAAATAATAAGAGTACTTAAGGGGCACATCTCCTGACACCATTGCTGAGCCCTGTACAACACGAAACCAGAACATGGTACAGCAATTACACAAGCCAGGACTAATCCCCCACACTTCTAAAAAAAGAAAAGTCACATGCACAAATCCATACACAGCCACACTACCAAAACAAACAGCTGGATCCCAAAGGTATGTAGACAAGTTCCTGTTCTTTTTGCTGTAAATGGCTGGCACTGGAGCCAGGTTGATATGAAACTCATCCATTCATTATACCCAGCTGGGCAAGCCACTGGTCCCCCAGGGATGTCTGTTGTATGGGAATACACAGATCCTTACCTCCTCCCTGAATGATCAGGATGCCACTGAGCACCCTAAAAGCCCCAGATTTTGGAGAAGAAAACAAAAATGCACAAACAGCTTGCCAGAATAGTTTGCCTGACACATTCCCTCTCCGCCAGCACCTGCCCCGTGCCTCTTGGAGTCTGGATTTGGACATGCCAACCTCTTGCCGTGCCTTGCTCTCCAAGGGAACCCAGCCGTGCCAGGGCAGGGCAGGGTTCCAAAGCAGGCAGGACCCCAGAGTGACCACGGTACATGCTGCTGGCACAACAGCAACTCAGCAAGAGGCATGGAGGTTGAACATCTCACCAGTGGGCCTTCAGGGGGCCCCTGGTTAACCCTCACCCAGGCTCCTGGATATACCACAGTCCTGTGCTAAAAGTAGCACCTGATGGGAAGAAGGAAAAATCCACCTCAGCTCCCCAGGGGTTTCTCTGCTTCCCTTCTTCACAGATAGGAAGTTTGCTCACATTGTAACATGAGATCATAACACAGGAAAGACTGAGGAACCAGACGCTCATTTAAGCTGCAGGTTTTTTTCTGCAGCTGCCAAGGGTAATGGGGTTTGCATGAAATGTGTTTACAGACATCGCTCACAGCCCTCCAGTGAGGTGACCTATGCAAGAGCCTGTGACCAGCTCATCGCAACAAAGACTTTCACCCACCCTACTTACTCGAAATGGCTGCATCACTTGAACAGGATGGAGCAGGCAGTTTTCTCACCCACAGTACCCAAAGCTGCCCATAGAACCAACCGGTGGTGGAAGAAAAGGAAAGGTGTTCATAATGCAATGCCTCATTTAGTTTTGATACAGATTACTGCCAGCTGGGTGGTGAGAGGACAGGGCAGCTGCTTTTCTCACTGGATGGAACCCAAAGGTGTTTCACATTCTCCCTTATGGCCCTAATGGCTTTTCCCATCAGCACACCCCTTCCTGAGAGGTGTCCCAGGACACAGGTGTGTTGGATAAATGCTGACACCTTGTCTCTCCAAAAGGAGAAGTGTCATTTTCTCCATCCCTTGGTGAGGGAATCCATGGGACTGTGCTGGTTTTTAAATAATGGCAGGATGAGAGGAGTTTATGTGGAGTAGGAATGACTCATTTTTCTGTTCCTAAAATGTTGGTATTACTCACCAGAAAAGTCCCCACATATTCTGAGGGATTTCAGCACTTTTTTTCTTCCATTAACAGCTCATCTTGTTTGCTTCCTTGTCACAGCATCCTCCTCATAAGAACTTCCTGCATCCTTTATCACCACCTCACAACATCGCTGTGGCAGCCAAACAGCTCATGGAGGCTGGAAAAGACATTAGGCAGCTAGTGATCCCTTTGTCACTTAGAGAAGGCTACGTTTGCCTCCATGACTTCAGCCCGTGTTCACCAGCATGGTTAGACATGGAGGTTGTGGGTTGCATCGACTTTCCTTATGACTCAAAGCAATTTTCATTTACAGTCCAGAGCTGCACACTCATTGCCAAAGGGTGTGTAAATGAAAGCCTTCAGGTACCTTGCACAAACAGGAATGGTACGCTTACTTGAATTTCTGTATCTCCTAGGAGGGAGAGCATATGTGCTGGTTTTGGATCCTGATGTAGCCAGTACAGGGAATTAAAGACATAGCTAAGTTATTTCAACACTTTGTGCCTAGTTTCCCTAGCTGTACAACATGTTTTCTTTGCATTGACCTTGAGGCTAAATATAAATGTCTAGGCCTTGAGCTACTACACACAAAAGACTGTACAAAGATAAAGAAAATTTCTTGGGGACCTGAAAAGCATAGAAAGGGAATACATATAACTTAGGAGTGGTGTGGGCTATGTCTCCCCTTCACTTTCCCTTCATCCTACAAAATCTTAAAATTGCCTTTCTTGCTTTTTGTTGTAAATAATTGATGTGTGAAGTGCTGACTCATAAGTCTGGGGTTACAGGAAAGGAAACTTTGATTCTTGGTTAAAAAATTCATTTCACAGAATAGGCAGCTTCCTCCAGGACTGGCTGACAAGCCCTTGGCCACATAGTGTGCCCTGCAGACACAGACAATCCACCAGTGGGAGGATTTCCCTGGTTCTGCCAGTCATTCTGCAACAGGGGAACCCAAGAATTGCCCCACCAAGAGTGTGGCAGTCCCATTTACATGAAATGGAGCATAGCAGAGCAAGAAGAGTTTGTGCTGTGGCTGCAATGTCCACAAGATATCCCCTCCCAGTAAACAGCAGACTAAATTTTGGACTTCCCCAGTTGTTGCTGTACAAAAATAACAGTGAAGAGTGTCCCCCAAAGCTCAGGATTTGAGGCTACAGTCTTAAGCATAAACCACTGAATTCATCAAAGACCTTGCCATATAAAGAATGGAGGAAATATTATCTGTACGTCACAGGCGAGAACACATTCAGATCCTTAAACTTTTTTCAGCACCTGACCTGCACTGATTTCCACAGCAGTCAGGCACTTGCACTCCTGCAGTGAGCCACACGTCAGTGACTCACTCAGCGTCAGACAGAAAGTCTGCAGCGTGGCAGCAAAGACAACTTCACTCTTCTGGTGCTCACAGAGACACTTCTAACACCTGGGGAGCCGTGACACTTCCCCTCACTCCCTTCAAGCAGCATTATTTCATCATGTCTGCCAGGCACAATTTGCTGCTGGAATTCGGTACTTTTATCTCTGCTCTTTGATGGACACCCCTGTGGCATATTTGACTCATCTTCTTTCTAATATTGTCGTGATAAAATTCAACACCCCCTCCATTCTCCTCAGACATTGCAGAAAAGGTGAATTTGGAAACTTCTTTCTCAGAGCAACTGATAATAACAGCTCCGTTGTGCCTGACAAAGTCGGTCACAGTCTGTGGCTTCAAAAGCCATAGGAATATTGTTGCTGTAGCTGTGCATTGCGTTGGCTATCATTGTGCAAGGTGCAAACCAGGGAACCAGCCTCTGTCCCACAGGGCTTGCAGTCGTAACAACCATCCATAGACTGAATGTTTACTATATAAATATTTAGCTAAAGAAAGCATCCAAGTCACACAAAAGCTCAATGGTTTGAAAAGGTCAATTGAGAAGCAAGTTTTTCAGGAGATTGGATTTATCCATAGAATAGTAATTTACAGAGCTTCCTTGTTGCATTTAGAGAGAAACAAAAGCACACAGGGAGTGAAAAAAAATCTTAACATGTAAACCCTTCCCTGTGCAAACCCTACCAAAGTGTAATCTCCACTTGAAAAAGAAGAGGAGTAGAAGAACTCCTTAAATTGATCAGCATCTGCCTATGCAGGGCTGATGGCCCTGGAAAGTTCCCTGGAAAGTGTGGTATGGACAGATATCTGAGAGGTGGGGCAGAAGGGGAGTTATGAAGGCTTGAATCTCCTATATCATGACCAATCAGTTCATTGAGAATACACCAACAAGTACAGCTGCTGCTGTGTATGTGTACAGGGGACAGAAAAAGAGACAGCATATCAAAAGCAGCATTAGGACAAAACCCCAACCCTTGCTCTTCCTTTGTGAGGAAGATTTCCTTGAGCTCTTGGTGCTAATGGGAGTGAGGAAAAGATGTTTCTCTTTACTCTTGATAAATGCTTTCCTATTTAAATGATAACCGACTCTGGAGTGAAATGGGATGCTCCTATTCAGAGCCTACACAATAGCAAGCTGGTTGGGGTTTTTTTACAAGCAAAATTCAAATCACTAGAAAGTGGTCATGGTGCTCCCCTTTAGCGCTCCTGCTACACACTGCAGTCCACCGAAAAAAATAAATTAGGACCCTTAAAACATGGGAAGCGGGCAGGTTCACAAAACTACACCTACTGTAAGGGCTCTTAAGGACCACTGAGGAACCAGCATCTGAAGGCTGTGAGACCACACTGTGGCTGGGCTTGAATTCCTGTTGTACCTCTGTGTTACCTAAGCCCATCCTCTGTGGCTGCTTCAGAGGACAGTCAGAGACAACCTCAGGATCCAGCAATCACATCTTCTCTGTGGTGACAGGACAAGAGAGACAGATGAATGACAGATCAAAGGGGGGTGGTAAAAAAAAAAAAAAAAAAAAGGAAGAAAAAGAAAAGCATCATTTCCTCTTGGTCAGGCCAGATTTGTTAAGCAAAATGCTTGGAGAAACTGTGGGTACAAGCTATGGGCACAGCAGTGGTGTGGGAAAATGTCTGAGCAAGGGTACCATATTCTGGGGAAGAGCAAAAACAACAAACATTTTTTTGTGCTTTTCTACTATACCAGGAATGGGCCTGACTCTGCTCTTCATCGTCTGAGGGCCAGGGGTCCTGGGCCAGACTGCCTGGGGGAGACATCCTTTCTGCAAATAACAGCCAGCTCCTGCTTGGAAACCTTTGCTCCCTGAGCCAGTGTACAATGATGGGGCTCTCCAAAGTGTGTACACATGACAAGTGTCTGTGTCTCTGTGTGTGTATAAGCACATAAATATACAAATGTACATATGTGTGTGTCTATATATGTGTGCACTTTGCCTCTCAGGTCACCTAGGGCACACAAGCTTAGACTTTCTGAAAGGGATGGCCCACATGGAGGAACAAGTCCATGAACAACTGACTTCAGAGCAATTTACATGCTGTTCATTTTTACAGCTGGAGAAAGAACACTTGATATGGTTGAACACGCTGTGTATCTTTACTAAAATTAACTTTTGGAAACACCGTGGTGAGCGACCCCTAATGCAACGCTGTGAAAATTTTGTTTCAGCAAAGCTCCGGTTACTTTTCCCCTGTCCAGCTGCACCATGGCCAGGCAGAGTTCTGTATTATGTAAGATGGGAATCAGATGACCAATATAACTCTTACTTCAGTGGAGGAGAGACGCTGCCAGCTGGGCATGTGAGCAGCCCTGCCTCCTGTGTTTGAAACAAGACTATTTCAAAAGAGAATATTCATTAAATATTTTTGGGTTTAATGCTGCCATATTTTTTTAATATTTTTTTATTCTTTATGGGAAAAGCTTGTGCTTAGTGAGCTTTTACTCTGGATTTCCTATCTTATACTCTGTGTTGTTCCTGCTGTAAAACACTGAATGCAATATAATTCAAAACAAATTATTTATTGTCATACTCTCAATGGCTGTTTAGGCATTGCAGCCTTCTTTTCTAGCTATCATCTCACTCCTGTGAAGACTGAGCATATGAGACTTGTCTTAGGGAAATCCCAGTCTTTCAGTTCTTTACTGCATTTGGGATCACCTTGGTTTGTAACACATTGTAGTTTTGTTTTCATCCACGTTATGAAAGATTTTTTTGACTTCTGGTGATCGTCAGACACAGTGCCTCTTGGTAGGTTATAAATTGTTCTGTACAATGAAGGAGAAAAACTGATGGTTTAAGAAGGGAAAAGGATCCAGATTCCTTGGCATCTGTTCCCACACTGAGCAAGTCACTCTCTGTATTGGTGCCTTGTACAGGCCACTTACACAAAAGTCAGGCACGCCCCAAGAGCCCCTTGTCCTGTGGTAACTCAAAAGCATGAACATTATGCTATCAAAGTTTACTCAACAGAACTTCTAATACATCCCATCAGCAAAACCCTGAGGCTGCTAAAGCCACGTATTGTTCATTGGCTGAAGCTCAAAAACAAGCAAGCTCAAAAACAAGACCTATGAGGTTGATCCCAAATTGCCCTTTGCTGCTCTTGATTGCTGCTGCTTCCCATTCAAACAGCTCCTAGAAGTGCACAGAACATCCAGGGACTGCAGGGTGTAATGGTGCCAGATCCCTCTGCAGTGCCCAAGGACCTCACAGGCTCTTCTGCAAGTGTGTCCTTGCTATGGTGGCTGGACATGTTTGGTAATGCTATAAGTATAGTCCAAAGGACAAAGGGGTGCAGATGGAGGAGCTGGTCCAAGAAAACACAGAGTGACACTGGTCAGTGTGGCAACCAGCTGTTTGAGTCAACCCTGGCTCTGTTTCCCAAAGAGAGGCTTCATGGAAGTCAGTTAGGTGCCATGCAGGAAGTTTCGGGATGCTCCCTCTAAGCATATGTGGCTACATCCCCAGCTCCACATGGGGGACGTCCTGTGTCTCAGGAAACATCTTGGCCAGCAGTAACTATGGCATGTGCAAACATTCCACCCCTGGGAAACATGCTGAGCTACTGAACATGCCTCCAGTTATTATAATGGAATTATAATGATGGGTAATTCACCGATTGCAGCCTTGAAACAATGCTGGAAATCTCACTTGGAGACTGAAAAACATGCAGAGGTCTCCCTTTGCTCTGTCAGTGCCATTTGATCTCCACTAAGACCCCACTCGGCTTGGGCAAGTAAAACCACATCCATTTCCTCCATCTCTGCATGGTCTAGCAAGTGTCATGAAAGGTCTGGTGTGGATTTGCAACTTGTAAATACTGCGCAGCCAGGAACGTTTCCTAAGGAAAGCAAGAATCCTCTGGAAGATGTCAAGAAGACAAGATGGCATATCACAATCATGTAACAAGGGGATGGTGAAATTGCTGTTGCGTTAGAGCTGAGTAACTCATGATTGCTCTGTCCTGCAAATGTTTTCAATCTTTAAACATTTTTCCTTAAATGCGAATATAGGGGATGATGGGCATTTTTATAAAGAAAGTGTGAAAAAAAGCTCAGCGAGGGCAATCAACACTGGTTCATTTTGATAACTTTGAAGTGTTTTGTATTCAGCCACATTTAAAAAAAACCTCATTAGCTTAAATTGTGAAATCAAAAGTAATTCTGAATGAAATGCATTTTTCATTTCAGAAATGATAAAAGGGCAATTTCCAACCTTTAAAATACAATTCAAATTGAAAAATTTGGCCAGTACAACCCCTTTCAGGAAAAATGCTTTATTTCTCATATAATAGCATTTTGGGGTGACAATATGGTTCATCAAAAACCTCTGCGCCTCAATAATCTGCATCTAGGCTTCCCCTGATTGCATGGTGACTGTGCGTTGCCTAATTGTGTGTGACTAATACAATTTCATGTGCATTTCCGTGCACTGGGGATTCATTGTTGCCACATACTACCATTGGGAAATCTCTAAGCGTGTGTCTATGAAACAATGACAGGGAGACAAGAGTACCTCCTCTGGAGAAAAGGCCTAGGAGGAGGCGGATGACTGGGAGCAAAAAATTATCAAGGTAGAACAGACAGAAAACAGAGCAGTTGTGCCTTCTCCCCAGTTTGCAGGGCACAAAACCTCCTCTGTTGGGCAGGACTCGCTGGGACAGTGTTTAAGAGGTCCTCTTTGATGATGAAAACAATGAAACCTAAGCGATATTTGAGAAAGGAGGGGAGTGGAAGAGAAGTCTCCTTCTCAGGGAGAAACATCCTGGGTCCAAAGAGCCAGGTGGACCACAAGTCCTCAGCAGCATTAGGAAGGCAGCTTAAGAGGAACCCATTTCCCCAGGAGCAGAAATTGAGAGGGAGGGTACAAGTAAGCTCAAACAAGCTACTGCCCTCAGCAAGAGCTAGCAGCAGATGTTTATAGTAAGCCTTCATTCAAAGCTCACTTTGCATGGCTTGTATAGCAGGTAGAGAGGGTATAGAGACCTCCTGTCTGTGACCAGCACCCAGACTCCCAAACTGGGGACCTTTCTACCCCTCTGTGCAGCAACACCCACCCAGGGTGCTGAAGAAGGGGGCTGGTTTGTGAATAGATACTTGTCATACTGGGCTGCTGGTCTCATATCTTCACCCCCTGCTATAAAACCCACCGTGGTGGTGGAAGGTTTTCAGGAACCACACGTAGAAAGGGGAGGCAGTACCTAATTCACAGTGGGCCCTGGAGGTATTTAAAAGATGTGTAGATGTGGCACTTAGGGACACAGATAAGTGGGCTTGGCTGTGATAGGTTGATGGTCGGACTTAAGGGTCTTGGAGGTTTTTTCCAAACTAGATGATTGTATCATTCTATGATTCTATGCATAGAAGGAATACACCACATTTGATACTGGAGGGGATGCTCATGAGTTCCTTAACCAGGAGGCTGAAGTGAGTCACCATTTCACTAGGAAAACCAGGAAGTCATGCCCAGGCAACCTATAGCTTGGCAGTGGGGCTGTGTTCCCACGTGGTGGCACATCCTTTTGGTGAGAGGATGAGTGAGAAGGAACATGCAAACATCATCCCTAAAAGGGGAGCAGATTGTTTGGTGCAAGCCTTACACGTGCTCAGAAAACATCTTCTAGAAAGTGTCCCACTGAAAATTAAAACATTTCTCCACCTAGTTTTTAGATGTTGGTGGTGTAGGCTGTGCTGCTCAATGCTACCAAGAGCTAGTTGCTGTGTTTGGTGCAGGGGCAGAAGCAGAAATGTGGGTGCCTCAAGAGCTGAAAGCTGTCAGAACATTTTGGGCTGAGAAATGACTAGGTTTACATGGCACCTGAGGAGGCCACTTCTAGATTTATGTTTTGGACTTGGTTGCCTCAGTTTCAGCCCTGTATGCCTGCATACTACTCTGCATGGGAGGGGTAAGTATAAATCCAATTAAAAACACAAGACATTCAGATGCTGCAGAGAGGGGAGCCCTATAAATATCTACAGGCAAGGCGACACAAGTGGCCATTTCCATGGGGAAGTATCTGGTTTTTTGCAGTGTTTATAAAATAAAAATAAATGAAACCAGCAAAAGTCCTGAAGAGCCCACCACTTACTACTGCTAGAGGTGAAGGGCAGGAAAGCCCTTTGATGAAAACTTTTGTGAGTGTAACAGGCTTTCCCTGCCTGGCTGCTGTCCCAGCCAAGCCGGTTGCTTGTGCAGGTGGCCACAGGATGCTGCACTGCCCTGCCCTGCCAGTCTCCTCTGTTAGCCACAGACCCTGGAGAAGAGCCTTCTCCTACAGATCGTAGGTTTTATGTGGATGTAAATAGTGCATATGACAATAGAGATGCCATTATTTTTATAATTACTCTTAATGCTGCCTGAAATAAAAAAATTAGATAAATAATGAAACCTGTTCTGCAGGCAAGATTACAGGACAAGGCCTTCGTAATCAAACAGGAGGGACCCACCCCTTTTCCTTTTCTAGTAGCCTCTGCTTTGATTCGTACAGAAGTTTAATTGTCTCAATTCATCATTTTCTTCTTTCTTATGCTTCCCCATAAACTTGATGTATTTAGACCCTTCTCTCTACTCATCCCAAGTCATCACAATTACACTGATTGTTTGTCATCCTCTTGATCCTCAAAGCCTTTCACTAATCACTTAGCTGGCTTCTTGCTTTTCAGATGCCAGAGTTCTTTGAGTCAAGGTCTCCCCTTTCTGAAGCACCTATGCTGCTCCCAGCACACAGCACCCCAAACCCTGACACCAGCCTGATTGTCTTTGGCATCACACAGAGGCGTTTTAGTATCCACCACAATGGGCTGGCTAATGAACTTGTTGCTACAGCTGGGCAGGTCTCCTGAGACGTCTGTATGTTGAGGGAGTTCTCTTCAAGGGAGAGAGGATACACAATTTTGGATTGAATACAGTGCTCCAAAAAGGAAGGTGAGTCATTGAGCCTAATCATTAGGGTGTGTGATGATATTATCTAATGAGGAAACGCTTGATGATGCTTTTAGAGACTGCAGAGAGCAGCGAACTGGCTGTAGAGGAAATCAGAATGTGAGCGCTTTCAACATAAACAGTGTTCAAGAAATGGGATCTGAAATGTCTTTGGGGAGAAGAGCAGAGCGATTTCAACACCCTCAAGCTTGCATCAGGGTGTGTTGTTGCTTCTGTTTAATCTTAGCTGTTCACATAATTCTCTCCTGAAATAACCAGCTAGCTAGAATTCAGGACAAAGGATCCTTGCCTGAAGAACAGATGTCACCTCATTTGTTTTCTGAAGTTTGTGTTTGTCGTAGCTGTGTTTTTTCCTAAGTTGAACTGCGGATGATGTTTTAATTAAAGGAAACTCTCAGGCTGGTGTAGGTCCCAAATCTAGTTAAGCAAGGGTTTTTACAGAATCTCTAAGATAAAGAGAAACATGTCAGCTGTTGCTGTTTGGTTTTGCTGTGGGGTTTTTTCTTTGTTTGTTTTTTAAGAAATCACCTTCAAATTGTTTGCTTGACTTCCTCTAAGGAATGTTCAGATTTTTACAACCTCATGAGAACCAGAGAGTGAAACTGTGTAGAAACACCAAGTGGTAGTCCCCATTCTCTTTTTTCTAAGTTGAGAAAGATGAATGAACTGGCTGCCTGACTTGCATTTCTCACTCCCGGCACTACTTGTTTAAGGCAGCTGTTGTATAACTAGGCGATTTTCAGTAAGACACCACAGTAGTGAGCATTGTCATGCCCCAGAAAAGTCAGTAGAAGACTGTAAACACCTCAGGGATACCTGCCAGAGAAAAATCTGTTTGAATGTTTGGACACATTCAGATGGGAATTTGGCCCTGATATCTTATTTAAGTCCTCAGCATCTGATAAACTAATGTACTCATCGAGAAAAAAACATATTACAGATGGAATCAAAATATTACAAATTAAAACTTGTCTTTTCCCTTAAAACAGCAAGGGAGGTCTGCCCTTCCTAAAGCTACATCATCAAATTATGCTTTCTTTGCACACAAATTTTCAGTCTTATTTAAAATCCATTATAGCTAGAGTGGTTTAAGCTTGTTCTTCATGTATTCAAATTAAACTAAAATGACAGAGCACATACATCCTCTTGCAGCCCTTTGCCTAAATTATGTTAAACTGGTGTAATAACCTTGTATACTTTTCTCAAGTGTGGACTGCCACCTTTACAGTTCTGGGTGCACATGAGATTTTAGCTCTGTTTCAAGTAAGAGAAAATGAAAGGAGAAGAGCCACAATCAAATGAAAGTTAAGGTCTTGTGTGAGCACTGTGGCAGCTGTATCTCTGATGCAAATGTCTGCAGAAATATCAGGAAACCCTGGTGCAGGTGTTTGGGAATCCAGACATAGTTACACCAACCATTTTTTCTTTTCTTTTTTTTTTTTTTTTTGTGCTCTCTTCTACTCTAACTAAATTCATCTCTGGGCTTAAAAGCACTGTGTGGGCTAAGGCCAGGCTGGTCTCATGGCTGCAGCTGTGTGTATGTGCGTGTATGTGTGTGCATTCCTTCTCACTCTCGTAAATGTGCAGCAAAAGTGTGAAAAAGAGCAGCTGGCACATCTGAGAAAGAAAATTGCAGTGGAAATATGGCAAATATTTTTAGATCTTGGTTACTCTGACATAAGACATGAGAGCTGCTATTTTCTTAGGAAAGTAAAACAGAATCTGAACTCCCAAGTCCCCCATGACCCCAAGGCCAGTGACATACTGGAGTGTTCAGAAGTCATGGGCTGGAGTTTTTCTCTTCTAACTGATTAATTCTGCCCATCCCTCAGACATGTTTTATTGTTAATAATCATACAAAGACAGGAAGTGATGAGAACAGCATTTCTGAAGAAGAGGTGGCTATCAAATGTTGCATATCTGGGCCTCCTTTCCACAGTGTCTTTGCAGAACCATTTGACGTGACCATCAGGAAGGAAGGACGTGCTTCAGAGGTGGTAGCTGAAAACTTACCACAGCTGAAGTGCCAGTTTGAACTCTCTTTATAAAATATTCTTCTCTTGAGTGCAGCTGTGCTTGTAACACAGATCGGCTGAGTCAGGAGAGCACATAAAGAAAAACAGGAGCTCAGCTCTTCAGCTGTTAACACATCCCACACAGAAGGGGACTAGTTCCATGCAGGTGCTCCACAATCTTCCAGTGACTCCTTGCAGTGCACCCTTGCAGTTGGGAAGAGACAAATTTTTGCAACACTCACCAGAGAAAAATCTGCTCCAGCATAGCGCAGTGTTGGAAACCCGCAGGATGCTCAGTCCATCAGTGACACTTTACGCCCAAAGATTTTGCCTCGCTTATAGCACAATAAAGCTGGGTTGACTCAAGGGACTTGAACATAGCCATTCTTTGGCAGTTCTGCAAGAAAAGACAGCACCCAGCACCTGAGAACATCCCTTCTTTTCTCCTCCAGATCTTTATCACAGTGAAGTCATGGTAACCCCCTGATCAGATACTGACAGTCCGCCTAGAGGAGGGTGGAAGGAGCAGAAAGGGGCAGAGCACTTTCCCACTTCTCTGTCCTGGAGCTGGTGTTTCAGGCAAGCATGAATTGGTGGCACATGCCCAAGCCCAAGGGATGGCCTGCAGAGACGTACCCCGCAATAGCAGACACAGTCTTGCCTGTGCCCTGGAAGAATCAGTTTCTTTGGGCCATGCTCTACAATGCAAACTCACTGCTGTGCACAGCACTCACCAAGCCACTGCCATCCCCTAAGGGTCAGCCAAGCCAGGGCACTTTGTGATCATGCTAGGTGGCTCTACTAGTAGGTGCTGCATCCAAGAGATCAACAATATAAGATCAGTCTTGCCAGTTAGGTGAAAACAGCAGATGACTATAAAAAACTATAAGAAGAATAGGAATAATAAAATTAATAATAAATTAAATAGCCTCTTAGCATTCCTCTCTTCTGTGAATGTGATTCAATGTTGTTGTAGAGAAAATAGCACTTAACAAACCTGATTTAGTTCTTTGAGGAGATTGCAAAGTTGCCTGATAAAAGTAACTACGCAGATATGCTATACTTAGATTTTCTACAAGGGGATTGAGCTAAAACCATGACATCCTGCTTAAAAAATAGCACAGAATAGTATGAACCAGAGGATATGTGAGACAGATTGAGAGCTGAATAACTGACAGATCTCAAAATATTGTTGTCAGTGAGAACTCATCATCGAACAACAAATTCCAAGCAGGTTTGGGATTCAGTCCTGCTTTACCCTATGCTTTTTTAATCATCAACCTGTAAGACAATGTAAAATGGCCACTGACAAAAGGCATGGATCCCCTTCCTTGGTGGCAAGGTGGTTGACGAGGCAGCCATGCTAGGGGATGGTGACCGCTGTGTAAGCAGGGCTCACTTGCAATGCATTCCTGGAGCCCACGCTCTGAGGTGTCTGGATGGAGGAGGAGGAGGGGAGGCTGTTCCTTATGAGCAGGACTGGATGCGTATAGCAGAGCTCCTGAATGAGGGCTGGAGGTCATTATGGATGAGTGGTTCAGCGTAGACACACCTCTCCTGGCAAATGGGGGCAAGGGCTGCCTGGGATTAAGCACACAGGGAAAGTAGTAAGTAGGATCAGGGAGGTTAATTTGCCTCCACATAAAGCACTAAGACTACAGTGGATAAGATAACACAACCAGGCCTGGGGCTCACATTTTAATATTCAAAAGGTGGTTAAAGTGGGCAGGAAAGAGCCACAGAAATGAATTAAGGAGTAGAGAAAATGCCTTAGAGCAAGATACTGAAATTGTTCGATCTGTTTCATGCACCCAAAGGGGGAAGGAGGAGAAAATTGAAGGGTGAGTTAAGATCAGCATATAAGAAATTTCACTGTAGAAAACCAGTGAGTGGGACAAGGCTTTTTAATGTAGCAGAGAATAGCATAAGCACAATCCACCACTGGCTAGAAGCCGAAACCAGACAAATTCAAATTATCTGCAAGGTGCACGTGTTTAGCAAAGAGGTGATTAACCACTGGAACAAATGACCAAAGGGAGGGGCAGCTTCTTCTTCTCTTAATATCTTCAGATCATGACTAGACACCTTTCTGGAAGAGATGCTTTAGGAGAGCACAAGCCACTGAGCACTGGTAAGGGGTAGGTGGGTAAAAGCAATCATTATGCACTCTGTGGTTCAGATTACACAGGCTAATAATCTTCCTCCACCAACATCACCTCAGTCTCTGGTACCAATCCACTCTCATACCAAAATATCTGAATATCCGAAATATCTCAATAGCACCCTACTTCACCATAGTTAGCATCCCTGTTGCTTAGTGAACTTACATAGGAAGCCTGTGCCAGAGCTTGATGTAGAATAACCCCTGATTCTCACCTGAATGTCTTGACTTCAGACACTGTTTTCCCTGCAAGAACCACAAAATTTTATCTAGGTCATGCAAACTTTCCCCCAGAAACAGCCTCTGGGTATAACAACAGTGTGGCAGATACAGCATCAGATCATGCATTAGTATATCTGCTTGTAAAGGTTATGCCTCTGAGGCATTGGCTTGGGCTGGGAAACGAAGGTTCACTCCTTTCCCGACATGGGCAGCAGTAGATTGATGGCCTGACCCTAAGGTTTGTGATCTCTCCCTCATCCTTCATCATTTAGGCAGTTCATCTTGTAGACATTATACAAGGTGGTCTAGAACAGAAAGAGAAGAAAACATGCTGTATTTTCATGCTCAAAGCAAGGCTGGGGGAGTAACTGTGTAGAAGGGGCTTTACGTTAAAGTTCCCCTTGAGTTACTCACACGTGCATGCAGCCTGCGTTACTGCTGAATCACGTTTTTTTTAAAAGACAGCACATTATATGTGTGAAAATATAGCACTGCCATGGCCTATAACAGGTCAAGGCCTCACCAACACATGCAAAGAAGGGGGAAGTTGTTCATGTGTGACAACCCACTGGGCCTCTACATCATGTAGCTATCAAGAATGTTTTACCTCCTGTATCCTCTTCAGTTAAATGAAACCCAGAGTGGGTATCAAAGTTAAAAATAACTACACAGTTTATATAATAATGTCTATATATTTTTGAAATATAAATTCAACCTGTTTCTTCCTTTCAAATTCCTTGGACTAATGCCCATCAGCAAATGACCCAAGCTCTGACACTCTCTGCCTTCCATCTCTGCTACCCTAAGGAGAAACCCTCCCAACCCAGGAGGCAGGAGTCCATCAGTTTTGGGTCCTGTTTCCTCAACCCAGATGTGTTGGTTGGACCAGTGATCATAGGTCTCTCTTGAACACCTCCCTGGCTGGTAAGCAGTGTGTGGGCTGGCACTTGCTCATGTCTCTGCATTGCCTCTGTCCCTGAGGACCCTTCAGTTTAGGACTCGGGTGCCTGTTGTCTGCATTCATGATGAGTAAGCCATAAATCTCCAGCCAGCTCTGCTGAGTCCAGACTCACTACACTAGTCATGGGACCCACTTTGAGAGAGACGATGGTGCATTCCAACACTTCTTTGTCCTAAAAGAGGTGTATTTGGGTGCTTGTTACCCATGAAATACAATATGTGTATGGGATACCTGCCATAGTTACAGTTTTGTAACTGGGCACCTGATTTAGCTGGATTTCAATGAGACCAATGTTTCACAGCAATTCTGGCTCTTCCAAACATCCCAGCTGACACAATTGCAGCACACAAGCGGCATGTGTGAACCATACATCTTCACTATCAGCTTTGCTGAAGGGTCATCATATATGCCAGTCCTTATGGAGCATATTGCCATAGAAAAATCCCATTCAGTGAGGTTAGTGTGGAGCAGTTTGGGGTCTGACACAATTCAGAATCCTCTGAGTTCTGTCTGGTGGTTGGTGGGAAAGACATCAAGAGGATGACCTGGGGTGGAGATGGAGAAACAGAAGTGCTGCTGGTGCATAGCAGTGTCTGGGTTTCCTCAGGATATTCTCTCACTGCTTAGATGTTCCATGCCTGGTGAGGCAGGATGTTCTGCTCCACAGGGTAATTTTCCTCCAATGCGGTCAGGCAGGATCTGGGCCCTTCGTCCCACCTGTGCTTGTGCCAAGGGCCAGAGCACAGCACAGCACTAATCCAAGGCTGGTTTCTGGGACAGATTGTTCAGCCAGCCCCTAGTGCTTAATGCATGATCTCACCCAATGGCCTAGTTTTTCTAGTGATAGTGCTTTTCAGGAGCTTTGCAAAGACTTTCATATAATCTGAAGGGTATCAAGATGAGAATCCACCCCTTCGTGGTAAAACCAAGGGCCACATAAACAACTTAGGCATGAGTAAGTGACAGTAGCTAATCTGTCCTGCCTGGCAGCTCGGACAGAACAGTTTCAGCACTTGAGCTCATTAGTCAAAATCTGACTTGCTAAGGTTGGGCAAACATCATCTTCATACGACACAATTGTTGTGGGAAGGCACATAGTGGGCTGAGGATGGGAGGGGAGGCATGAGCTGAACTGGGGACTGTGCCTGGAATCTTGCAGGCTGATGCCCTGACAGAGGGAAGATGGGTATGTGGCATTTTCTGCTGGCATGCAAACAGCTGAGCCTATCTGATATCTGGCACACAAGTGTTTGGCCGGTTATTTACCAGCTCACAAACAGATAAAGATGCAGAAAGGGTAGTGCTTACAGCCTTCCCACAAAAGGGAAGACAGAGAGAGATACAGCAAAAGAAAAAAAAAAAAAGGAAAAAAAACAACCCTAAAAAGAGAACAGGAGTGAGAGTTGTCAGTGCCCGCAAGCACTCGCAGGAATAATAGCAATAATCACTGTCATCCGTAAGAGGCTCTTGCGCCAGGTTCTGCCTCTCCCCCTCCCTCTCTCCCCTCGCCTTGCTGTCTGAGTCACTGGATCTGAGTCACACTCCTGTTCTATTCCTGTACCCTTCCCTTCAGCTGGGGATGTAGATTTGTTTTGGCTGGAACGATCTGGGCACAGGAGGGACCATCTGCTGCTAGTTCTTGCTTGCTTTGCTCTTGTTTCTTTCCCAGAGAAGGGAAGTGAGTGCTGCCATTGCAATAATTCAGAGGGAGCATGCTGGGAACATACACCCCTTACTGTACAGCCAAGGACTGCCATTTGTCATCTGAAGGCTTGTTATCTGTGGCTGACCCTGAGCGGTCATCTCCACGTGCTTAAGCAAGCAACTCTGCCAAAATCACTTCCCTGCATATCAGGTCTTCCCAAGGAAGGTGTTTTTTGTTTGGTCAAACCCCAAACATTTTTAAGGGCAGTGCAGTGCAGAGATGGGATGTGGGGTGGTTAGTACAGTCTGCACATCACTGTGAAGAAGGAGAGGCACACGAAACAACCTGACAACATGCAGGGACTTGCTGTTTGTATGTGCAGTGAATGTTGTGATGGAAGGAGTGCTCCCTTATGGTTTTCCCATCAGGAGCAGCAGCCAGAGTCGATGTGTGCACCTTGTCTTTCGCTGCAATGCTAGTAATTGGCAGTGGTGAAGAAATGTAAATTACTTAATGCCTAATCCACCACAACCAGTGTCTTGGCTGATTCCTGAATCCACATCCTGATCAGGAAAGTCAGCAGAGCAAAGGTATGTGAGAGAAGAATTCACTAAAGAGCTGGAATAATGACAGATTGGAAGACGGGGCTGAATGAGCTAGAGCAAAGTTCTGGAAGAGAGAAAAGTCATACTACAGCCATACCAGGTTTTCAGGATCAGATTCTCAAACCTTTAAGAGGCTCTGTGTCTAAGGCATCCCTTTGGAGGATCTTTGAAGGATGCAGTAGTTGGAGGCCAGGTGCTCAGCACTTTCCACAGGAGAGGCTGCTCCTGCAAGGTCTGCCTAAGCATCCCAGAAATGGAGGTCCCATGGTGAAGAGTTGCCTTTGGAAAGCTTAAGCCCAAAGCTGTGCAGCATAGCCAAGTATTTGCTCGACCTGTTTATGGAAGAGACAAGAGAAGGAGTTGCTTCATGCCTGAAAGAGAACATAGCCATCCATTCAACAAGAAAGCCTGAATCCTGCTCCCTCTGAAAACCAAGCAAGCATCAAATCAACATCATACTTTTCATTTTCTTTTCATGGGGCTTTTGAACTTAACCTAAGCTCATAAAGCACCGAAACACTCTGTAGTGGCTGGTTCTGCAAGCCCTGAAGACATCTATCTCCAGTGATACCTTTCCGAGTCTCATTCCTCTCTGTTCCTCCTGAAAAATTTAGACTGGATTTCCCAGAATCTGAGAGTTTTAAAATGCTTTAAATGGCCCATTCCAGAGTGGGGAGTACTCAAATGCCTGCAGATCAGGGAGCCCTCAGCAGCAGACTGACTGATGACAGACACCATGCTAATGTCATATCCCCTGAGGATCAGGGTTGTCAGCCAAATTGATTCTCTGAAGAGCGATCTTAGCTCTAATTTCAGCACTGTGGCATCTCTCTTTGGGGTAAGGACGCTCCAAAAGCAGTTTGATGTTTGGGACATTTCTCAGAGGGGCTGAATATCAGCACATGCAAAACCACCACCTCTACTGGTCTGTGTGTCACATTGGCATCTAAGGCACTTGTAACATTAAAGTCTTTAATGCAGAGGGAAATCAAATTACCAAAAGGATCTGACTAAAAAGGTCTGGGCTAAATTCTCAGCGGGTGGAGAATGGCCGTGTCATTCTTAATGGAGCTGCGACAACGTGATTTACCCTTCCCACAAGTGATGGCTAGACACTCACATCACACTTCCACCCAAGCTAACTCTAATTTACTCTGGGTCTGAGTCATCTGCCCAGCCAGAGACAAGATGCTTCATCTCCGAGTGGCTGAGACAGACACCTGGTTGTTAAGGTTGCCCTAGCAGGTGTGCCCCAGCCAGGACCCCTGGCTCTGAAGGCTGCCAGCACAAGCCACCAAAGGAAGGTCCCTGCCTCAAAAACCTTGCAGTGCATGCAAATGCCAATGCAGGTGCTTCCTGACTTCTTTAGAGGCTGGACACCAGTCACAGCAAAGAGGGGGGCAGCCTGGCAAAAGTTCATAGGAGAGATTGGGTTAATTACCCAGCTCTTTCTGTGGTGCTGGTTTATTATTTTCAATGCTCTTATTTCATTCTAGATCATACAAAACCACCTGGTCTCCAGAGCAGCTCCTGTTCCACCTCACCATTGCCTGCTGCTCCCATTCCTGTTTCCAGCATGACCTTGTCTCAGCAGAGAAACCCTGACCCCACAGTGCTTCTGGGACTGGCTGTGTCAAGTTACCCCTCAAGATCAGACAGTTTCTCCCAACTTGGATTTAACTCAGATCACGTTTTCTGTTTTCCACTGCCTTTTTTGAGGGAATTCTCTAAAAGGGATGATGCAGTGCACAACTCTTGACCTCTTGCTTTGCCCAAATCCATTTGAGATGGCCACCTATTGTAGCTGTGCTCACTTCAAGAGACATAAAGGGGGAGTTTTGACCTATGCCAATTAAAAAAGCATGTTAATTGATGTTCTGGTTGGGTTCTTCCTCTTTGTGCAGGAGATGTTTCCTGCATGTTCTCCACTGTGAATTATTTAGCAGGAAGGTCACTCAATTCCTCCCTAAGATACAAGAGAAACCAAAGACCCATCTGGGGTTTTTAGTAACATTGCTTCCCCTTTAATGTTCCTTTGTTCCTTCTTGCATCCTCTCTCTTCTGTCCACCAGATTTTCCCCTTTCCAAACCTCCAAAACAGGAGGCTGATCACAATCAGCCCAAGGCAAAGCATGGGCAGAGACAGCTGATCTTTGCCAGTCTGCATTTTTGATCTAGGATGACTTTTGATTCTAAGGGTAACATCCTCCCCATGTCTCCTTTTCCTAGGCATGCTTCAGGACACCCTGGAATTGCACTACATGCTGGTCACTGAGCAAGTTTAACCTTAGATTCTTTGAATAACGTGCACACGTCTTGCTAAAATTGGTGCATTCAGTGAAGTCTTGACATATTATCTTATGCAGCTGTATTTAAAAAACCCTGCCCCTTCAACCATAATAGCTCAGGCATACATTACAGCTCTAACCACATGTCATAGCCCAGTGCTGTCCCTTAACTGTAAACCTCCCATCTGCAGATCTGCTGTGTCTTCAGGGTTGGGTTTGTTTCTGACTAAGACATTTTGAACAACAAGTGTAGAATAGGAGGATATTACATGGATTGCAGACCCAGAGAGGTGCAAGCACTCAGCAACAGCCCACCTGCCTTGTGTTTTCTTCAGAATTTGTCAGATAAGACACATGTGTCTACTAGAAAATGTTTATTGCTATGGCTGGCCCTAACTGACCAAGTGTAAAATGCACAGCTTGTTTTCCTCTTCACTGAGCTCTGACAGTCTCATTGGAGAGGGCTTGTCCTGGAAAAGGGCAGTGCATTGTGAGAGGACTTTACCTGCCTATAGACAGTCCTCACATTTTGGTCTCCCAAATGATGGGAGTAAAGGGATCTGCTGAGAAAAAGTCACATTCATTGCTGCTGTGCCCTCCAACACCCAGCCCTGCCTCAGCAAGGCTGCACTTACCAGAGAGTCCAGAGTAATGAGACATTTGCAAAATATATGTGAATCATCCAGTTTGCACAAGCATTTTCACATCAGAAGTGATAATATGCAAGATCAGCCTGATCCCTAAGAGCAAACATGGAGATCTGTACCAACATGAAACTTTTAAAGCCAAGGCTAAGGCTTTTCCCCGGAATGGCACACTACACTGCTCCTGGACACATGTATGCACCTATCCTGTGTACCTTGCTAAAACCTAGTGAACCAAATGAGTTTGAGGCTGAGAAGCCCAGAGAGTGGCTCAAACTCGAGGACATGGGAGGCAGCCCAAAGGCAGCTCTGGCTCCTGCCATTTCCAAACTTCTCATCCAAAGCAAAGTAGAGTTTATCCTGATGCTTTGCCGTCTGATGCACATTAAGAGGAGAAATTTGATACCACTGTTCCCCTGCACTTGCACAGGATGCTCAGGATTTTATGCTACAGCACTTGGAATTTCATTCATCCAAAGAACAGGCCACAAAGTGACTGGATTTTGTTAAAATAAGATTAAACAGTAATAAGTTTTTAGAACAGTTGGGTGGAAGACGAACGCACTTGGAAATCCTGGACAGTGTGAGTTGTATCCATAGCCCTGAAACAGCAAGAATCAGAAGGAACTCCTCCAGTGAGACACAGTGATAACAACCTGATGCAATTCAGTTCTAAGGCAGGACCAATGTTTGGGGATTGGTGAAACCAGACCCTTTGTTTCTGCGCGATGACAGTTCCAAAGTTTTAATGTTTGTAGAGAGATGTTTTTGCCAAATATGATACACAGTGATTAAAATAATGAGCTGGAACAAGCTGAAGCTATAATTGCTCCTTTTCCTCCCCTCCCTTGAGTTGGTCTGAGTGCTTCGTTAACTACCTTGATGAACCAATCAAGAGTTGGCTAAATCAGGGAAGGAGCAAACAAACCCTGGGAGACATCCCTACAAGAAAAAGAATAATCTGGACCCTAAGCTTTGAAGGCACGCTGTATAATGAGAGCTGACTATATCTCAAAATCCATGTTAGCTTGAATGAACTTATGTAATAAACATTTATCACAGAACATATGTCACTGAGCACCTGCCAGACTTCAGGAGTAGAGCCAACGCAGCTTGAATCGTATATGTATTAAAAAAAAAAAAAAATAACAACTTGGCGGCAGGAGGCTGGCAGACGCTTTTACTAGAAAAATCAGAAGTGATTTTGAGAGGAGCAGAAATTTCCTGAAACCTCTCTCACTCCATGTGGGAATATCACACTTGGAAAAAGCAAGAGACTGATTAAGCTGTGTGGAGTGGAGGGAGCAGGATGAGCTCCCTTGCTCACCCCCTCTGGAGCTTTTCTCTGCATCCCCACTGCTCCCCCGCATGTGCTGCTGCCTGTGGGTGGGATGAGCTATGGGGAGCCACACACGGAGCATGGTAGTGGGGGCTAATGCCTGGCTCTGCTCAAGCAAAGAGGCAGCACTGGACAGTGCAGGGCAGCTCATGGAAAACCAGCAAGCACAGGGCTAAGCAAGGCTGGAAGGTGAATTTGTGGCTGTGTGGAGGGCACTGGCAAGGGAGAAATAAAACTACCCAAGTTGGAGGAGATGTTAGCACCAAAATCAAGCAGAACAAGGTGGTTGATGGTGAGTGGGAAAGGGGTTCAGAGCAGCACTGTTCAATAGAAATAACAGCATAAGGAAGACAGGGCAGGATATTACATGGGCTTGGGCAGGGCAATACAAATCCCTAGCCTGGGATTTTCTTCCTGGGCCACTGCTCCCAGGGGAGCAGACACAACAGAGCAAAGAGCTGAGGAGAGGAGGTGTTTTTATCTGATACAATAATGAGAATTGGGGCAAACAGGAAAAGACTGTGCTGTGCATGAATTGGTAAACTTTGGATATAGGTTAAGTGTGAGAAGCGAAAGAGAGATATGAAGCAAAGGTGACAGAGACAGGTGAGGGGAGAGAAAAAGAAGGGGACTGCCTTGTTTTGCCACTTATGGGCATGTCTGCACCACACCACTTTGTCCAGAGCTACCCTGCACACACTCTCTCAGGCACCCACAGCAGGGCATCTGTGACAGCTCAGTCCCAACTGGGCATGACAGACCTTTTTTCCCCACAGCACTAAGAACTCAGGCCATGCAGGAGATAGGTGAGACTGTTCTGCTTCAGGCTTTGTCAGCAGTGTTGAGGCAGGCATGAGTATCTCTGAAGGGCAGTGCCTGTGCACTGAAGCCAGTCTCTGAATTTCCTGTCTGTTTTATCACACTTGCAAACTGGTGGTCAAACCCAGCCTTGGGGAACAGGCTCTCCGGGAAAGAGAGCACGATTTGCCTTTGCAGCAGATATTGTCCTATTTTGGGGAGGTTTCAGTTGTGGTTTTGTGGGGTTTTTGGTGGTTTTTTTTTTTTTTAAATTGTTATGGCCTCTTCCTGGCATATGGCTTCAAGCCCCATGAAGTCTGAAGAGCTCCCTCAGATTGAGTCTGTCCCAGGAAATGAGTATAGGATCAGTCCCCAGAAAGCTGGTTCTCTTTAAAGACCAGTTTAGAATTGGAGGGGAGGAAAGGAAAAGATTGCTGGTCAAATTCTCCAAGCTATACCTGAGTAAATCCAAACCCCCTCTCCCTCCTGCTATCTAACTTCAGCACTTCTCTGACTGCCATTGTCATTGCATCTGAGCACCATGGGTTGTTTCAGTGCTTTTATCATGGCTTTTCCCTGCTGCAGGCATCCTTGCTTTCCCCTGCAGCTATAAATAAGAAACAAAGCCTTGAGAAAGATGAACAGCTGAATCCCAATTGACTCTTTGGACTGCTGACCCTAACTGAAGTGACTGGGGACTTGCCACCTATTAACTATCTGCCCTGTGTTTGGGCTAGAACAAAGGGCTCCTGGGCAGCCCAGCACATGCCATTTATTTTGGTGGTCCTGTGGAGAGTTAGAGCAGTGTGGAGTCAGACCCACTAAGTGCAAGACCAGAAGGAAGCAAGAGGAAGGAGAGAGAAGAAAGATGGGGCACGGAGCTAGCATGCGTGTGAGGAAGAGCAAGCAAGGACAGTGTTGATGTTGTACTTCTGCAGGGAGCTGCTGACGATTCAGAGGAGCCTAAGGTTGAACAGCCTGACTCAGATACTCAAGGCATGCATGCCACTTGTTCACCTCCCCAGATGGCTGATCCCAGCTGCTCCACAGGAAGGCAAGAGGCTATCTGGAGAGAAAACCCTCACTAACCACCTGATGATACAATACTAATGAAAAATGATTCATTGTTATTGCAACTCTCTCTGCTGCACTGAATCCACAGGCTTCAGTAGCACTCATCCAAGCTGCCTGTGCCACAAGTGTGCAGTTTGCTTGCTGGTCTTCAGTTGACCATGAGTTTTTGTCCTGAAGTCACACCACTTGGGTTTTTCACTTGTTTTTTTTACCCCTTCTATGTGGAAATATGAGTGCTGATTCTGTCAGCATGTCAGATGCTGTCCTATATCTCACACAAGAATTGCTTCAATAAAACTCTGCTAAAGAAGAACTGTGACGAGTCATGGCTGTGCATTTCTTCCACAAATGTTGAATGTAGGCTAAGATTACAACAAATCTGGCATCAATACCTGCTTAGGTTTGGAGTCTTTGGTATTTAAAAATTAGGTTTTAAAAAAAATCTCATTGAAGATTTGTGGAGGAAAATCATATTTTGAACAGCAACAAAAAATAGATGCTGCAGAAAGGAAGGTTCAAGAGACAGCCTTCTCTTTCTCTCTCCTTCTCAGCAGCCAGATAGCATTGTTCCCCGCAGCTTTCTCCACACCCCCATTTCCCATTTTTGGATGAAGAATGCTTGTTTTGAGTAGCCAAAACTAAATGGAAGTTAAGCTTTTCAGGTGGGAGCTGGATTTCCTCAGCAGGGAAGTGACATTGTCATCCAACAGCCCCTTCCAGCAGCGCCCGGCTTGTTTTACCATTTCTGGAATCGGGTGACTAAAGGGCAAACCCTTCCTTTTTGTGGTGCTGCACCATGTGGAAGATGTTTAACTCCTCTGCCTAACCATAACCTACATTGTGAGAATTAATGAGTCAACACTTCTTTCTCCACATAACAGCAACTGGCTGGAAACAGGTAAGGCACTCAGCTAGGCAGGAGGGTGATGACACCCACACTAATGCTCCCAGGGCTGACTCTGCACTCCCACTGCCCTGAGGAGTCTCCACTGGGGGTGGCCAACGTGGGATGGACACAGCTCATCCACCAGCTGTGACAAAAACACCCGACCTCTCAGCCTGTCGGGGAAACAAAGAGGCATGAAAGGGAGAGGAAGTGGAAAAGATCAAGGCAAGAGTGTAAGACAACAAGCTCACCACCGGAAAACAATAAAAATAAAAATAAAAATGCTCAGAAATAGCATAACTGACATGCAAAGGAGATCAAAACAGGCCCTCAAAATATCTCTTGGTGGGGGTGGGGGGCAGGATGGGGTGTCTGTGATGGACACCATGGTGCAGCCAGAGGATGTGCTGTGGGTGGTGAGAGAGTGTTGGCCATTCTGTGGCCACCTCTACATCCTGCCTGACTCCCCAGATTGTGATCTACAGCCCTCTGGAGGCTTTGGTCTCCTGGGAGATGAACAGCACTTCCTACCTTCCCCAGGGCATCAGAGCACACCAGATGCTGCTGACTTCTCTGAGCCAAGGATGGTGTAGGGGTTTTGTCAGGGAGCAGGCACTATTCCAGTTTGGAATTCCCAACCATTCCCCTGGTGCAAAGAAAGAACTTGGGTCCTGTTCCACTTGCCTCAGCATAAATTCAGAGCATGTCCAGGTTACATCAGACTGGGAAGAAGGGAAGGAGAACCCAATTCTTCAGGATTTGCTTTACCGGAAAGGACAGTTGCTTTCAATTTGCCTTCTTGAGAGTGCTGAAGTCTTAAACTATTGAGACATTAGTCATGCTTTGACCTTTAAGCAAAGATAAGGCTCCCGAAGTTGCACTGTTCTGCAATAGGTTGCTCCTCTAAACACACAAGACTGTGTTGTGTCCTAGATGTGTTTCAGACTGCTCTGAGCACAGCACTAGGGAGCAAGACCATGTCCTGTGGGCTCATCCCATCTCTGCTTTTGCCTAATAGAGTGACCAATAGCATTCAGCCAGCTTTGCTGCCTATCTCTCAGGGTGTTCAGTCTCCTGAAGCTCCAAGCACAACCTAGACATCACAGCTGGGGCACTGTCCCACCACTGGTCCAGAATAACACATCTTTCACTCCTGGTGCAATAAAAAAAAACAACAGAGAAATCACTCCAAGCACAGTTAGATCTCCAGAGGAGTCCTTTAGGCTAATCCACCCCAACTTGCAAAACCTAGTTGCAGGCTTGCGGCTGTTCTGGCTGCTTTCCAGCTCCCTGTGAATCAGGGAACACTGTGACTGCCACTCAAGGACAGCAAACTGTTTAAAACATAATACCATATTTCCATCTGGTGCACTGAAATGCATGGATGACCATGGACGTGCTATCCTTCATTCCCTCTATAACAGAGCATGTGATATAGATTTTTCTCCAAGGAGAAGCAGGGTGAATGAACACAGTCAGGGAATGTCATTGTGCTTCTTGAAAGTGTAAGAGGTAGGGCTAACTAGTAAAGATTAATTATTATAGCAGCTTAATGATGCTAGGGATTTTTAATATTATTATTTCTGTGCGTTATGTGAGCCAGGGCCATGGCAACAGGAAGACTGGAGCACTACCTGCCTGAGTTGGGCCAAATGAAGGTTTATATATTGATTAGAAAAGTCACTGAAATAAAATACTAGGTCCTGGCTTGGCTGGGGCCCAGTTTGACTGGCAGCAGGGACCTCCATCCTGTTTATCCAGATATTTTTGATCAGAGTTTTGACAAGTTCTAATGCAAATCTGACTTGCCTTCTTGAAACAGCTAACCAAAAATGGCCAGTGGACTGCCCTGGTCCTGCAAAGACACAGACTACATCAGGCCTTTGATAGAAGGAAACACCAGTTGCTGGTCTTCAAGTTTGCTGCCCTGGATGATGAAATGAGGGAGCTGGACACTGACTACTCTTGCTCTCTGAATACCAACTGTTGGTGAAGTAGAAATAACATACTTCTAAGTGTGAGAGGACAAGATATTTTTTTCAATTCATGGTTTCAAAAAGTGATAGAGAATTATGCCCATGTCTTGAAGGAACTTTAATGAAGATTTAATTAAGTGCCTCAACCTAGATTTAGATGTTCTAACTGCTAGTGTCAGAGCTTCGAGCTGTTAGTCATTAATACTCATCTCAGGTAACTTCCACCACCCTCAGCCCCTCACCTGACGCATGCACACACTTGAGAAAGATTGCTGATATCCTCTCTGAAAACTAATGAAATCACAGTGTGATATTTTGATTTCAAGGGCATCAGAGTAATGCAAAATAATGATGGGATCAGAAGGCTCTGATACCACTGCCAGAACGCAGCTCTTCTTGTCTCTAGATCTGAAAGCACCTTGCAAAGGAGATCGGAATCATCCCTCCTCTGTTCAAGTCAAAGGATCTGAGGCACAGCACATCGCAGATATGCAACCTGCAGGTCTGGAATAGAGTCCAGGTGTCCCAGCCCCAGGCTAACCTAACAGTCATTGACCACACTTCTCGCTAGAACAGAGGTGGGATTTGCCATGGGCAGGAGATCTCTGTATGTGTCTGTGTTTGTGTGTTTGTCTATGGGTACACAGGTTTAACAGAGAAAAGGATCCCAGACACAATAACAAACAAAGAGGAAATCAATTCAGTGGTCAGCTGGGAAAGCAGGTCCTGCTTTAGCTGCTTGGAGTTTAAAGGGCAGCAGTGGACACAGGAAAATGCTTTCTAAGGGCTGGAACAGCAACTAGATTTTTTTCCTGAGAGTATTTCACAATATTTGTAGTTCTTGATTGCTGCATAGATTAGGTAGGCAGAAAGGCCTGATTCCCATTTTGTACTTTTTAGCAGAGGAGAGTGCTCCTGACCTGCAGACAGTGAGAGCCCATCATCAGGACTGCTGCAGTAATTCACAAATTACTGATCTTCAGAAGAACAGAAATGGGAATAGAAATGATTCTGTATATTTCAATAGAGTATTGTGGAAAATTGAAGGATCATTAGAAAATCTTCTCCATATGGGGCTGGCAGTTTATGGCTAAAGAACAGAAGGCACAGGTCTCTTCAGGTTATTAATAAAAGCATCAAACATTTCCTCTGCTTACTAGTCTGAGTATGTCAAATTTTTATTATGGGAAGAATGCCATGCCCTGATGAGGGGTATTACAGAGATCATTTGTACATGCAGAGATCCTTCTGCATCTGGGAAAGGTTTGTCTCCTCCCTAGAGATGCTCTGGGTTGCTATGAACCTGAAAGTCCCTTTTTCCCCTTCTTCCCTTTTCCACCTTCTTCCCTTTTCCCTTCATGGCTGGCTATGCAGAGCTGCTGGAGTACACATAGTGCTCCTTGGACCCTGCCCCCAAGGTGATTGCTCCTGTCAACACTGGAAGGCGGGATTCCCTGGACACACCAGGAAGAAACACAGCTCAAGTGAGATGCACAGCAGGTAGTGCCACATTGCAGTCACAGTTGCTGAGTGTCCGTGGGCTAGAAACCTCTCAATGTATCACAACAACCCTCTCCAGATGACTGTGCTGGTAAGAAGTGTGATATCAAGAGCTGTGAGGCTTTGCTCCTGGAAGTTGTGGGCTTAAGGCTGCAGGTTTGGTTCAACTTCTCTCTCAGGAGTGCTGTGACTGAAGCAAGGTGAACAGACTCAGCCCCTCAGCTAGTTTGGAAAATGAGGCATGAAGAAAAGTGACTCGCTTCATAGCTACCTGCCAGAAACTGGTCTAAGAGACAGAAGCCTTGCAAGAAAACACAATTTGCCATAAGCAAGAAAAGAAGTTTTCTTCCAGCACCCAAGCCAGGGGCAAACCCAGTAGCTTGCCAAAATCCTCCTGAGCCCACAACCCCACTCTGAGCCTCTCCCAGCCATACAGCTGCTCAAATGCCCTGAGCAAGGGAAGATGAGCGTGGGAAGGTCTGGAGACTGCTCACAGCCTGTGGAGCAGGCAAAGCCATACCTGTCTTTGGTCTCGGACACTCAAGACATGGCTTGCCCACTGCAGTGCTGCCATGAGTGAATGAGCAGTAACTTCATGGGAACAGCCCTGCCACGGAGCAGGGCTCCTCAGATCCCCATGGTCCTTGTGCCTTGTCACAGGTTTCAAGGTCACTTGACATCCACCACTGAGACCAGAGGTGTTTCTGTATCCCAGGTCTTATCTGCAAGGCTTTGTCTCTTCTCAGTTTTGGTGCCAGCCCAAATCTCCACTGGAGCCAAAACTGACACCATCAAGAATGCTCCACTCCTGCAGATGGCTCAGGAAGCCAGGCTGTTCCCCTGACAATTCTGCCACTAGATCTATATCTGACCTCCACCAAGAGCAGAGTGCTCAGAGATACCTCCAAATGCAAATGGGACCCTTGCCAGTAATGGAGAATCCATCACAGCGCTCCAAAGCTGTGCCAGTAGCCAATTAAGTTCCTGAGAGAAACATATCTTACACCTGATCTGCATTTGTCTGGCTTCAGATTGCAGCCACTGGATCATGTTTTATCTTTCACAGTTGGGCAAACCTGGTGTTGTTCAACTCACATACCATATCACCTCCCAGCAGAGCTACCCCTGACCAGGGTTACCCTGAGCATCTCTTTTCCCTTCCCCAGAACTGTTGCCTGGGCAGAAGATGAGGGCTTCAGACATTCATCTGATATTTTAGATGCCAGGCAGCCCATTCAGAGTTCTGTGGACATGAGGAAGGGAGCTCACACGTTTTCACAGGGTTAGACTGACTGTATATGTCTTTTGGATGCTCCATATATGCCCAGTTTGTTCCTCACACCTCAGACATGTCAGAGTTCCCCTTCAGCTTCTGCAAACATCAGAGCAGAGCTAAGAATGCACTCACTGCTCTTCATCTGTATTATTTCCTTCAAAAACTTCTTTTTCTCTTTTCCTTCCCTGAACTCTCCTGTATCACCTTCTCCTTTGAGGCATGAAGTGATACCCACCCTAGCAGTGCCTGGTAGAGGGATCGCAGCTGCTTGGCTCACCCTCATTGCCTGGTCCAGCTCCTGCTCTCCTGGATCCTCTTTTTAACATTCCAGTCCTCCCATAGGCAGCCCCTGCCTCCTGCTCTCCGTGCCCCTGCCTTGTTTCTCCCTTTGAAACATGGTCCTTCACCTTCCCAGCAAGCCTGTGTCCTCCGGGTGTGCAGGCTGTTCGTCAGCATGCGTGCCCTGATGGATTGATTCAGTTTGACTTTCTCATGTTCATTTATTCAAGTTTCCTAGAAAGCCTTTTTCACTGGAGGCTTCCTGAGTGAAGCAGGTGGCGTGAACATGCACGTGTACATGTGGGTCTGTGGGATGGGGGGAGTTGAACCTCCAGCCCCTGCTGTTACCCCCAGCACTGCAATGCTCTGTGCCAGCTCTGTGCGAGGGCTGGAGGGATCTCGGCATTTGTGGAATGAGCATCTGGGAATGTGCATCTGATCCTCAGACCACGTGAACAGAGGGCTAAAAATAATAACCAACTGCCGCTCCATTCCTCAGCAGAATTGGGGGGAGTTTGTGTAGGGAGGAGCAGCCACCAACCTCTAACACCACCCAGCAGCATCCCTCTGCTTTGCAACCCAGGTTTGTGCATGTAAAAGCGGTCAAAGGCTGCAATCTAATTCTTTTTTAAAGGGCTCCTCTCAGGGAGACCTACGTTGTGGATTTTCTTCTACCTTACCCATCTTGTGCTGTCCTGGCCTATTAAAAGATGCCCTGATTTTGCACCTGAAACCTCATTTGCCCTTTGCAGAGGAGCTGACACAAGTGCCCACTGTATCAGTAAAAAGTTGACAGCATTACAGAACGAAGGCTGTGAATACCATCCCTGTGGATCTCAGTGGAGACCACATTTTGAGAGCAGTCAATGCCTTCTCCTTCAGAGCTGAGCAGAGTCTGACTGTAGCAGATATGCAAGATCGCTGGTGGAAATAGTCACTGTAATTTCTGCACTTTCGATCACCATCTTTAGCTATGTCACTCTCTGCATTGGCACTGACCAACTGTGGGCAACAGAGTCAGTCACCTGTGGTACAGCTTTATTTAAACTTGTTCTATAGGGTTTCTTGTCCTTTATAATTCAGAAATAGCTTTGCCCAGAGATTTCTTTCAGTGTGTGAATATCTTTTCCAACCAAGGAACAGCAGAAGCATATAGGGATCAGGTGCTTCACATGTCAGCTGAGTCCAACCCAGATCACACCTGAATTCACTGTGGTCTTCCAAAAGGGGTGGGCAGCTCTGGAAATCTGGAGTATGATTAAACCTCCCTATGACTGATTTCTTCCACCATAAAATCAAATTCATATCACTCCTGTGTTTCTTGGCATAAGGTAGGGGAATCCTGCCACAAGGATGCAGACAGCAGTACAGCCCGGCTGTGCTCTTTGGTGGATACTGACTCAGCCCCATGAAGGGGTTTTTTTCCCATGAAGGGAAATGCCTGGCTGGATTGAAGCTGCAATCACCACCAGTATGTGCAAGACTGTTCCTGAAATCCTAGTATGAAATTGGGTCTCCTGGGAAGCCAGCCCAGAGCACAAGGTATATAATGACCTTCCCAACTGGAAGCCATGGCAGGTAGTGAGCAGCTTGAGTCACACCTGGGCTGGGTCCCCAGGCTGCGATAGACTCCCATCTTGGGTGGGTCATGGTGTGACTGCCAGATTCTGTGTCCCAAATTTTGAGGCAGGCTGGATGCACCACCAGCAGCAGGCCGCGTGGGGCAGAAGGCAACAGCCAGCAGCCTGCTGGAGAAGACCCAGCTTGGCAGGCAGATCAGGGCCCCAGGAATGGGAATGAAAAGGAGGAATGAGAACTGGGATGGGAAGTGGAAAGCAGAGCTGAAAATAAATGTCTGAGAGTCTTTCTGTGGGAGGACGAGAATCGGATTCCCCCAGAGCTGGCAGACCTATAGAGCCCTGATCCAGATGTTTCCCAGCAGGCCATGGAGACTCTGCAGCATTCCCACCCCTGAGTCTTCCTCTCAGCAGTAGCGAGGGGAGCTGGGGAATGACAGCAACATTTCTACAAGCTTTGGCACCTTCCAGATGCTATGAAACTCTGCAGAGGAGAAGCCCCATCTTCTTTACTGTTTGTCTTGTACAATCCCAGATCCGGTTCCTGGATAATGACTCCTTCCTTTGCAGGGAAAGGAGACAGACTGGACAAGCACAGGGAGTACCCAGGACAGTATTGACACACCAGGGATGGGAACACAAGGACTGCTGAACATAGCTCTGAGAAGTGTGGTAGACTGACATGCTTAATTGCTGGAAGAAAAGAGAGGTGAGATTCAGATGTGCAAGTGACCTTGTCATTTCTGTTGCATGTGGTCAAAAATGGTGTATTCCTTGTTTTTCCATCACTTTTCTCTCTATTCTTCCAGCCACTGAAAACATTCACTTTTTATTTGTAAATGTAAATCTCTCTGAGTTGGGAAATCTGCTGCTGACTCTCAGGTTGGAAGCCCTACACCCTTTCGTGCTTCCCAGGAGGGAGGCGAGCTCCCTGCACACTCTATCTCCTCTCCCTGATGTGAATCATAGGCCATCAATGGCAGCTCAAGCAGAGGGAGAGCAAGACATAATTAAAATCCTCAGGGAGCGCTGCAGCCATCTCTCTGTGCTAAGCCTTTTTGAGGTTTTCAGTTTTTCATTAAAAAATCCCCAATTTCCTACTGAAGAAACAGGAGAAAAAATTCTGACTACACAGCTTTCAATCTGTGGCCAAGCCACAGAAGATTTGTTGTTGCCTCCTGGCTTCAGGCTCAAGAACCTGTCTAGTCAGGGACTGGTGCTCAGAGTTGGGCCTCTGGATGTGTTTAAACAGACCAGCTCAAACTGTGTCCCCCACCAGCAGCACCGTGCTGCTGTGGGCTCCTGAATCCAGCTTGTCCAGCCCCTCCCACCATGCAGCCCAGGAACAGCTCTGGAGAAGTGTATGGATTTACACCTCTGTACAACATGAGTCAACGTCCAGCAAGTCTTGAGCTGACCCTTGTGAGGAGCTCCTGAGGCATTGCATGAACATTATTTATGGGTGGTTTTTATTGCCTGTAAGAGGATGTAGAAATTGGGCAGCACCCTTGTGGTTTTCTTCTGTCAAATTATGATCAAGGTTGCTATTTTGCTGCCCAAATATTTAAGTGTGAGACAGAAATCTTTACAAGGGCTACCACATTCCTTAGGTTATCTCTATTGGTCCTGCCTGGGCCTATAAATACTAGAGGGACTACCAAAGTAAATAACACATTTGCCTGCACATATGTTGCTCCAGGGGATCTCGTGTTTCCTGTATCACGAAGGTCAGTAGGTCAGGGACCTACTTGCAAATCAATAGAGAATTACCTTTCAAGTGACACCTGCATTAACCTTTGAATCTTGTTGGTCTAGATGAGGTTAAGGCCACCGGTCCCTATAGTCTTCCATTGTGCCTATGATTTATTTGCATTATGATTTATTTGCATTATCTGTTTCCCTTCTTGATCTTTGGAATTGCTGGCACCATTCCCACACAGCATGCAGAGCCATTTCCCTGCACATTGGTCGGGAATGGCAGGAGATCCACAAGGCTGTGCTTTTTGCTGAAAGGTGTCAGAAACAATAAGGAAAATATATATATTTGTAAATTAAAAGGAATTAAAACAAACATGAGGAAGCAATTACAAATACTCCCTTGTCAACATAAAACTTTTCTATCTGAAAGTTGTGTTCTTAGCTCAGTCACTATTAACAGTCATAGGTCATTGAAAGTGAATGAATTGTAAAAATCAAACTCACTTGCCACTGTAGCTGAGCTGGAAAGAAAATTGCTGGATCTTACAACCTCCAAACTAGTGTGAATCACTTGTTATTTTCCTCAGGGCCTGGTTCACACCTTGTATTTCTTTCAGCTTGCGTGAAGAAATAAGACTGGTCATTTCTTGTTTCAAATCTGCTTGTTTGTTTTGCTTTTTGCAATGTCGCTTGCATTGTTGCAAGCCTGTACTGACCTATCCAGACCAAAAAGTTTAGCAGAGCACCCCCTCCTCATCTCATCTCTCATTCTCCCACAGAAATGCTTGTATGTTACAGTTCAATGTCACAGCTCGCTTCCATCTCCCTAGGCAGGACTGCAATTAGCAAAGGGGTCATGGTCCTGCCTGGGACCTGACAAAGGGGTCTTCCGACCCTCTGCTAGGTGCTTTTCCCATAAGCCAATTAATCTGGGAATTGGGCTGTGACCTCTTTGTCCCCTTCCATTTGAGTTTTAAGGTATCTCTTTTCTGGGTATTATTAGGCTTCAGTTGTCACACAGAGACTTATGGACACAGATTTCTTTCCATCACTTCAGACACTGTTTCTTAGTGTATGAGGCAACTATGTCTTTTGCTTGTTTCTAATCCCTCCTTTTTACCCCAGAGAAATGCTACTTGGTTGCTTTGGTGCTGGTGGAAATCCTTCTGCAAAGAACAGCTCTCTGCAAACATGAGGGATGTGGTGATCATCGGAAGATAGCTCCTCAAAGGACTGAATTCCCAGTCAGCCCAAGCAATCCCGTCAGGGTGTGCAAAATGCCCAGTGGGCCTTAGATAACACTGAGCAGTGTTCAGCTGGCAGGGGGACACTCTGTCCTCATGGCCACCGTGGTGGTTTGACAAAAATCCACTGGCACAGGCCACCACTCTGACCCTGCCGCCCTTCTTTGGTCCATGGGAAAACCTCGGATGCAAGGGGGCCATGCAGCTCTCTGAATCTGGGTTTCCTGTTGCTCTGGGCATGTGCATTTTTGGCCACTGGCTTCTGATTGTCACTTGGGACCTGTGGGTGCTTCTGGAAAGCAATTAACAGCCAGAATTAAAATGGGCAGACCATAGGACTTGGCACTCTGCAGTTGGCAAAGACTCCCTACCCCTCTGGCTTACTTCAAGCCTTGAACCTAGCTGATTGTATCCTGTTAACAGGCTTTAGTTCTGGATGCCGTTGAGAGTCTGCCAAGCACAATCAGTAGGATGTTTTAATTGGAGCAGAGAACAGTAATAAAAAGACCTTTGACCAAGCCCTGCAGATGAGGATGAGGGGAGGGGAGGACCGTGCCACTGTTGGGCCACTTCCCTTGAGCTGTCCTTGTTAGAGGGAATGGACCCAAGGTCCTAATATGTTTGCTAGTCGACTCTTCTGCCCAGCCACTTTGTACACAGAAGAAATGTACTCTGACCACACAAAGTTGCCAAGCACAGTAGCACAGAACAATTTGCTGTGGCTTTCTGAAGCCAGTGGGGCTGTGGCATCCCTCAGGATCTCATCTGGCAGGCTGGGAACATCTGTCTGAGGTCCAGCACAGGGTCAGGAAGTGAAGATCTTCCCTTCCTATAAGTGCCATGGGAACAGGTATTAAGAAGTATCTGGGGAAGAGTTTGCAATGAAACCTCCTCCTCAGTCCACTTACATTCAAGTGATTTCACTTTTCAAGGATCATCTGCGAATCTGAGGACAGGATCTACCCCAGAGTCTTCACTCACAGCCTCTAAAAGCAGAAGCATCTTCAAATTTTTCTCTTTGCCTCATCTAGATCCTGAAAGCTGGGCTTTGCCATGAGGGGATGTCACTGCTCATAGGTTTCTTGCAGGAATGTCTCCTCCAGAGCCTCCAAGTGGACCAAGCCACCACCTCCTTGTGCTATTTTTGGGACACTCACCCTCAGCACCTAAAGCTGAATCATGGAATGGGGCTGATCCAAGTCTGTGTTTTGTCCCAGTGGTAGTTTCCCAGGGGCACTGCTGATCTGAAGCCCTGCTGGTAAAAGCTAGAGCACCGGGCCACCTGGGAGCCTCAGTAAGCAGCAAATGTTTCCTGCTTTCTGCCTTCCTTTCCTTTCAGCGTCTGCTTTGAGCTTCTTGGTGTCCTTGCTGTGCAACATCTCACAGAGCACCTGCATTCTGTTTCACAAAGGGCTACGTTCGCACAGGGATTGGATGGAGTCCTTCTGATCCGCCTACCACATACTATTCAGTCAGTAGGAGAACACCAAAGGAGGGAAAGACTTCAGTATGGCAGCAATAAAACCAGTGCTGCCACAGATTCCAAGGGAGCAATTGCCAGGGGCCAGCTTGTCCACACAATCCCTTGAGGACTGGGACATGTGGTCACTGGGAGCTTTACCAGACCTTCAAAGTCCCATTTGGGCTGGAAACAGGGTCAGAAAGAGATCATCCTAGATTATATGACATCAGGTCAAGAATCTAGTCTTTGTCCTCCTCCCATAGCCCAGCCCTGCCTGGGCATCCCCACCGTGGGCAGCATGGCTGGCATGGGGGCAGATGGGGCTGGGCAGGGCTAGGGAGGGTGGCAGGTGGCAGTGTGAGGACCAGATCACAGCATCCCAGGCATGCTGACTGAAAGCACAATGTCTCACCCACTGCCACACATCAGCACAGTGGGACCTGCTGAGGGGGAGTGCGGGTGAGGGGTTTGACTGGGACCTCAGTTTCACTTCCTGCCCTGTGTGGGGAGGGATCATTAAAAATATCTGACTAAGGCAGACTTCTTTGTTCTCGGTATTACTAAGCCCTCCATGCTCCCCAGCCCTCTGCAATGACAGTAGCGTGGGCAGAGATATTTCACTTTCCCCTGGTTTGCAGACTCACAGGTGGGCAGACAGGTGCATGGCACTGCACACCTCCTGGCCTCTCCCAGCCTTGTTGGAGCATGATCCTTTCTCCAACAGACCACGGTGCTTTTCCCCAGTATCTCAGTGGGTCACAGCACCTTATTTCTCAGAGAGTTCTGAGGATACCAATTCAGGGTAATGTAGATGATTCTGAGGGACATCAGGTAGGGATCAGGTCCCACGGATGCTCAGAACAAGGGAAAGTTTGTGACCCTGCTTGCCAGGCACATTTGAGCTGGGCCACACAACTGTGTCCTATGTGGTGCTGCACAGAGGGAAATCTTGACAACCTCAGTCTTGGCAGTCAACAGGTTGATCACAAATTCATTTTCTCTTGGATTAATATTGTTACCATAAAAGATACGAGCATTTTAACATCTTCCCCCACAGCTGCAATATTTGTTTTAATGGCCATGTTGACTAATGTGCCCAGTACTTTACAAAGATGTAACATGCATTTTCTTGCCAGAGTAACTTGCAGCCTGGTGCAAATACAGACATTGCAGCTTAGAAGAACAGCGGTTTGTAATTTGATGTAACCCCTTGCACATGCATCAGGTCCTGTGGTGCAATTAGATGCTCTTTTTAGCAAAGACAATAGTAATTAATGCTTCTGCAGAAGTCTGGAAGTTGGGAGTGGGACAGGACATGTGAGGTGAGCTGAAGACAGGTTGCACTGGGTCTGCTGCTCATCTCTGAAACAATCAAGAGAATGGCACAGCAGGTCACCTGGAAAGACTGTTTATTCTTGTTTTTCCATCCTTGCCTTACTAAACCTTTTTATTGATTTCACTGCAGATAAAGACACAAACACTACACCTACATGGTCTGTCATGAAAGCTGGTATTTCCTTCCATGTTTCCGAATTCCAGACTCTCTTTGCCTCTTTGGGCTAGATCCACCTTCCTTGTGCACATTCTGCCCTTCTCCAGTGCCATTCTTCCAGCTGTACTGATAATTGCAATAGGACCCCATCAGAGGTTTAATTAGATTTCAAAATGGGTAAGATTAACCTGTGGCAAAATATCCACACACCAGCTAAGCTCTAAATCCATGAGTTTTGTTGCTACAGCAGATTTGTGTTCTCACTCTGTTGGTGCAAGCAGGTGGCAAACTTCCACCTGTGTGAAACTGCTGATACTAATACTGTGCTGCAGGTAAGTGGAAGCTGCCATGTCCCTCCACCAATAGTTTGCACTGTCAGGTTCTGTTTCTGAAAGCTCAGGTGAGAAGTCATTCCACCAGGAGGCCTGCTTAGCCCCACTTGCATATCCATGGGGACTATCTAAACCTTGCGTGTGGAATTATTCATGGAAACAGACCCAAGAGCAGATGTGAGGTGTGAATGGAGCTGCCCACCCATGTCACCATCTGCAGGGAGGTCAGTGGAGCTGACCAGACCTATTGGCTCCCTGGAGCAGGTTGTGCCTTTGGGGAAGCCCTGGCTGCCCTCCCACTGCTGTCACATCATAGGGAGCTAGCGAGACAAGAGCAGGGTTGGCATCCCATGGGAAGGCACTGTGGAGGAGGCACTCAGAACATTTTTTCATGGTAGCAGAAGAGGCTGATTAATAAGTCCAGAGGTACTGGGCCAAGCCCATTGTAGGGGGGAGAGAGAGTTTTCAGTGAATCTGTCCTCATTTTTCCTCACAGGAGTGACATGATGGATCACAGCAGTAGTGGAATCACTAATAGGGCAAATTATTTCCTGCACAGGTGGATCCCTGAGTTTAAAACCCTGGGGACAACTTGTTTGGGGATGTTGCTGAGCAGGAGCTGGTACAGACAAAGCCCTACAGAGTGAACATATTGCAGCACTCTCCCAGAAATTAAACCCTGACAGGGATGTGCCCTTAGAGTCTTGAGGACACCTTATGCATCCAGTAGTGACTCCATCCCCTCCTGCACAGGCTGCTCTTTCAAAGCAGAAGAGATTGGTTAGAGTCTGGAGGCCATTTTCATACAAGGTAGACAGGCATTAGGGAGAAGTGGCTATTTTCAAAGTTTAATTTAAAGGACTTGAGGATTTTGCCTATGATCTCATAAAACACAGGAGAGATCTTCCTTAATAACACAGATTTTTAGGAAATGTGAGGCTACATGTGCTGTTTCCATCACTCCAGGGTGCTGCAGGTGTGTGGAGTGCTCAGGATGCTTCAGAGAGGAAGGAGGGAGAGAAAAGCTTTTAGGATTAAGTGGTTTTTGTTCTGCTAATCAAAGTTCCTCACTCAGGGCTAGAACAAAGCAGTCAAGACCTCTTTTTTTTTTTTCCCATCATTAAATGAAAGAGGTCTCTGCTGGTTATCATCACGTGGGAAGTTGCAGGTTGCTGTTACCCTGTTGTCAAGGTCTGAAACCCTGAGCGATCCCATGCTCCAAAACAACACCCTTGCTGAGCAGTGCAGCCCCTCTAGGTGCTGGTGAAGGACATCTGTCAGTCAATACTGACTCTTCCCAGGTCACCCTGAGCAGGAGCTGCCTTGGCCAGGTGTGATCCTTGCCTGAAGACCAAGCTCAAGGGCCATGACACACTTCCCAGGCTACCCCAACCTTCCAGTGCTGACCAAGGGCACTCGCCATCTGCTTTGAGGAGGAGAAGCTGAGTGTGCCTGATGATGACTGAGTGCGGGGTAGAAGCCCAGGGGAGTGGTCCATGCAGGATACACTGAGATGGTGCAACATGACCTCCTCCAGCCTTTCCAGGGCAGCAGGAGTGGGAAAAATAGGGCAAGGGAGTGTGAGTGTGTGCATGTGTGCCTGTGTGTGTGTAGGACAAAGCATGTAAATAGAGGTAAAGAACATGCCATGTGTGTGAGGATGGAGGCTTGGAAAGGAAAAATTACTTAGCTGCAAAACAGAACTCCTTTACCTGTTTTTCTCATAAAGCAGCATGAGGATGTTTCTGCTAAAGCAGCCTTTCACAACAGCTGCATTATGAAATGACTTCTTTTTAACAAATCCATCTGCCTGCTTTTTAATAAGCAGGGCTTTCCACCATTGTATATGTGCAAGGTCTGACCTTTTCATAGGAAAAAACATTCATAACCAAAAACTATAAATAGAAACCTTCAGACTGGAGCAGATCAAGATGTAGGTTTTGTGACTTTTTTTTTTTTTAAACCAACATAATGTGGGAGGGAAAAGAACAAGCTTTTTTTAAAAGTCATAAACTCCTGTTATTGCCTTAAGCTTACTTAATATTTACTGAAACATTTAATGAAAGACTTTAAACAGTAAGGCTTACAAGACTTCTGTATCAAAGCAGGTATTTTTACAAAGGAAAGGAAAAAAGATTAGAAGTCTCTCTAATTTAGGAACAAGGGTACTTCCCCCAACTATGAAACAAAAAGTTTATAGAAGGTTTGTATTTCTAGGGTAAGTTAAGTTTAATATTTTGTTCATGTTCTGGTTCTGCAAGCTCTCATATATGCATATAACTTTGCTCATGAGTATAGGCAGTTAGTCTTCAAGGGGACTACTCATGTGAAAAAAGCTGATCATTCATTGTTTCCACTTCAAGCCATATTTGGTCCTGTATTTTAAGTCCCAGATGCTGAAGGCAGGTGATTAGATGAGAATTTCAGCTTTCTTTAAAAAAAAAAAAAAAAAAAAAAAAAGGAAAGAAATTAAAAGGAGGAAAAAAAAAGTTCTAAATCTTGTGGTTGAGCAGAAAGTTTGAAAACATGCCCTTCACAGAGACAGAAGGCAAATAATACAAAACCAATCTTCCATCTAAATCTGCTAATCACAGACATTTCTTATTTGGGAGCAATAGTTGTTAACTGTATGACAAAAGAGTTCAAGAAAGGGGAGTAGGAAACAATCAGTGCAATTGTGGCTTATTCGAGCCACAGCAGCAAATCACTGCTGCCACATGCAAAGACCCTTGGTGCTGCAGGCTCACAGATGCTCTGAAGAGCTTCACTTAGCAAACACTCAGGTACGTCAAAGTGAATCAAGAGAAGGCTTTGGTTAAGCATGCATTGAGCTCATCTGCTGTATCCCATGCCTCAAATTCTGGGATATGCATATTTCCTCTGATATTTAAGACAGCACAGAAAATAAATCAACTTGCCTGCTGCTGTCAGCATGAAAATAAAAATAAGCTGTTAGCTGTAGCCACTGAAGGGTTCAGTGGTAATACAGTACAGTCTCTCCGTTCCTTTTTTATATACTTCAGCAGCATAAGAAACAATTGCACTTATCCATATTTGATCAGGCATTGCAGGCTGAGCATCCTTTATGACCACTGTGTAGCTTCTCAGGTATTGGCTTCAGCTTCCTTAGAGAGGTATCTTTTTGCTCTGATTGCTCAGTGCCAGGCTCCTCTCTCCTAAGGGGCAACATGTCACCATCACTGTTCTGCAGCATAGCACAGTGACAGCCTTCCCTTGAACTGAGCACCTCCAGCACCCTGACACTGCTCATGTGAGGAACAGATCTGGGTTTTGCCCAGCACTCACAACAAAGAACTTTGTCTCTTTCCTGCTGCAAGGCATTTTATGTTGAGTTCATGTCACCGCTTTCCTGATACCTATAAATACTTACGGTTTTCATGTATGGAAAATGGGAAGCCTCTTGGAAATTGTAGAAATGAGAAGGGGACAGTGCTTTCTGCAGAGATATATGCTTGTGCCACCACAGCTCTGCGGGCACAAGCATGTGTGCACACTCACTGCACGTAGGGTTTGCCTCATAGCTTCATTTCTCCCAAATGATGATGACCTGTTAACCAAAAGCCTCGCAGGCAGGAATGTTTGAAATGTTTTTCAGAAGCTGCAATTGCTGCAGAGATATCAAGACCCAAAAGTCACACAAGTGACACACAAACCCCTAGGGCAACCAGGAAAGACATCATGAATTCTGCCTGGGTGTTTGAAAACAGGGGAACCCCACCATCCACATGCAGAAAAGTGTGGAATGGATTTTGCCCAGCACTCAGTGTGAGACTGTTCTCTGTCGCTTGGATTGGATGTGAAGATGAAAGAGGGGCTGTCCTTGGGACAATTTGGACTCTACAACAGATGCCTGTTTTAAGAATAGAAACATATTCCTTTCTGCAGAGCTGCCCTGGAAGTGGTCATTTAGGTGGAACCTGGGCCTGCAGAGACTGATGGCAAAGTCCCCATGGACTTTGGTCCCATCCAGATTCCACCCCTTGGGTTTGAATGCTGTCCAGCCATTGCCTAAGACTGAGGCTGGCCTTCTGCCCTACACTGAGTTTCCTCTTACAGCCATGGAATGGGGCCTAGGTTGTATCTCACCAATAAAACAAATAGAATTATATGATGCAAGGGTGTTTGAGTCGTGATTTTCATCAGCGTTTCCTTTTCTCTGAGCTCAAAGTCTAGTTTGAATGCAGCCTACTATTTCAGTACACAAGAAAAGGCTACATAGAAAATAGGGTTTGAATCAGATACTTTACATAAACCATGGGTTTTACTAAAAACTGATCCAGTCTTTTTCACTCCTACAATAGTGACTCTGCAGGAAGGCACTAGAAGTTTCAGTACTTTCATCTTGTCTCAGATCATTTAAGGTGGCCAAAGAAGCTAATAACAATAATAATAATAATATAAACATTGAAATCATTCACCACAACTGATTTATTAGAGGGATTTTACCACACGTGGGCGTAATAAGTCATCCAGAAATAGGTCATGATTTTCTGAAATGTGTCTGAAGTGCAGGATTATTTGCCAAGTAAATTATACCAAATAAATCCCTCTCATTGTTAGTAGATGGCACTTTTAGTTTGAGTTGTTTTGACTGAGTAGCACCATGGTTCTCATGGTGAATATCTCTTTCTTGACTGGGAACTGAAGCAGGCACCTAACTTTAACCATGTGCCAAATAACTCCTGGCTGAAGTGGGTCATAAATGCATATTCAGACTGAGGGAACACAGGGAGAATGATTTGGATGACCAGTCTGTGTGCCAGTAATAGAGGCCTTTCGGCAACATTGAGATTGGTGCTGTCCTAAGCCTGAAGATGCTGCAGTGGGGACCAAAAGTAACATTTTAACTTCTCTTTTCGAGATTCACATGAATTGGGGAGGCTGTCCTGAAACAGCCACATAGGCTATGAAACCATGAGGGTTGTGGGAAAATGAAACAGCTGTCCTTCTGTTCCTTTGCACCCAGCCTTGCCTAGTCCTAGCAGATGCACATGGTTTTTTACTGTCCTTGTAAAAAGGTGTTGGAAGTTGCCTGAACCCCGTAATGAGCATGCAGGTGCTTGTAGATGGTATGGAGAACTTGTGGATGAATTTTGAATTTTCCTCTTGTATAGACAGACCTAAACCTTGGCTTTTCACTCAAACCTAGGGGATCTCCAGCATGGAGTAGCAAAAGACAACTTCAACAGCTCCCCTTCAGGTCTCCCCTACAGTGAAGAGATAAGCAAAATCATGGCTGTCTCTGATACTGTGATTTATACAGAGCCCACCTAGATTTAATGCTTTTGGAGAAAAGTGTCAAGGTTCCTTATGCCAAGAGATTTTAATTTTAAATCAGGGAAAGACCAAAACTGAAACAAATATCAGAGGGATGATCCTTGTAAAAAGACAAGGAGATCCATCAGAACTGCCATTTTCAAGATGTTTGCAGTTGTGTGAGCAAGTGAGCTTTTAGAGTGGCTGAGATCAATCTACTTGCAGAACCTCATTTTTCTTTAAGGAGTTTCTTGGCCCTTCCAGGGCTTGAGGTACCTCTGAGGTAGCTGAAGTTAGACTCCAGCCCACTGGATGTCAGTTGGAAACCTTTCAAGGTGTGTGGCAAATAACATAAAATTCCAGCAAACAGAAGGTCAGAAAAGTTTGTCAAGGCCATTGAAAATCAGATTTTTGTCAAAAGTGGAATCATCTGTCCCACTACTTTCTTTTGAATGCATCCCACAGTATGGAGCAAGGAAATGTTTGCTGATTTGGACCTCAGCATTTATTGTAATCCTGTGCCTGTGTGTGGGAAAACAGGAAACTTCCCTACTGTGCTTGGAATTGTAATGCTATAAAGGTGTTTATATGTGTGGTTCTTATTTCTTTATGAGAAGTGAGATAAATTGTGCTTTAATAAAGCCATCAGCAAATCCACCCTAGGGAATCGCTCTGTCTGCCTATCACTCTAATGCCCCCTCTACCACTCTAACTGTTGTAGTTAAAGAAAAACACACTCCTGACCAACACACAGGTACCAAACCCCAGGCTATTATGATTTCTATGGTTCTGGCAGAACAAGGGTGAATTAAATGGGTTGTAAATTAATTTCTTTGTGCATTAAGACTCTTTACACAGCCTGAACAGTATAAAAGAGCTTTGGGTTCACTCAAAATTACCCTGAATAAATTCAGAAGGCCGTATTTCTTTACACAGCACATAATCATTTCCAAAGCATCTGCCATAAAAATGGATGATTGAGACAGATTTCCTAGTGGATAATTTCCTGCCTTTTCCTAGCACTTTCATCTCAGGAAACTGAATCCAAAACTCATGATCACCAGTGTGAAAGCTCTAGTGATCTCAGTGGACTTTGGTTCAGCTCTGAAAGACATGAGAACAGATACTGAGAGTTTGGGGGTTTGGAGCTCGAGGCAGCACAGTCCCTATTTGACACAGCACAGCAAAATGAACACACAGCAGAGCTGCTTCCCGTGGCCATCGTCCTGTGATCCCTATCCTTTTCCAATGCTCTGAACACAGCCAATGTGACATGGGGTTATGGAAATGGACCCATGACCTGGGAAGTAGATCTCACACTGACATAGGTGGAGACTATGGGAGTAATTTGCTGGTCAGCTGGTGTGGCTCAGAATGGGAAATGTCCTTTTCAGGTGGACCTTCCTTGTGGTTCCCAATATCATCCCTTCCCTGTTCCGCCTTAGCAGATGACAGCAGGGTTAATTAACACATCTCCAAGAAGGACATAAAGATGTGTAGTGAGGGTCTAGGGAAGCTTCTTACATTGTTTTTTGAATAAAAAAACCTCTCTCAGATTGCAATAAACAAATCTTCATTCTCATAGGAGCTGGGACAGCTGATTCAGTGGGTAGAAACCTGGTGCTAGCTGAGGTAGCTATTGCTGACTTGAGTTGAGAATGAGATCATCAGTGAAATGAATTGATGGTTTCAGTTCCAGATCTGGTGGGCAAAGTTTAAAAAAAAAAAAAAAAAAAAAAAGCACAACCAAAACGGGGCAGTGCAATTCAATGCTTGCTTTCAGGAAGCCACACAGAACAGAAGTCTAGCTTAGAGATTTGCATCTCTTGCCCTTCGATACGAGCTCATGTCCCCCAACCACAAGAGGCAAGACAGGTAAGCAAGAACCCTTCCTGGAGAGCTGGCAGCATTCAGGGCCTTCTCTGGGATAAGAAAGCAGCACAAGGGAAAAATAGTGAAGTGGAAAGCAAACCTCTGTCTCTGTGAGACCTCATTCATCCCAAGACTGTTCAAAATTATTCAGATATAAATACTATCATACCACAGCTTGCTGTCATTTTCATTCAAGTACAGCATACAAGGGAATTTTGGTTAACTCTCCAGTGGCCAGAAAGTGTAGGGGGAAAGCAAGACTCATGAGAGCTGGCAAGTCAGCAACCTTGTATCTTCTGCCAATTGTACCAGTGTGTGTTTTGCTGTTGCCATGTGAGGAATTGTAAGCAGATTTCAAAGGTTTTAGAACTTCCCACCACATCCCTGTGAGAGAAGCAAAAAACCACTTCATTCAACAAAAAGGGAGAAGAGGACATTGGAGATAAAACGTGTGAATTTAGGAACCTGGTGACAGAACAGCAGGGAGCAGGCAGGAGATGCTGGCTGCTTAGAACATGGCCTTCCTGAGCAGGCAGTCAACAGGACGAATAGCAGGAAAAATGAGCTAAGCACTGCAATGGAAACAAACACCTTTTTTTAGGCTCTCTGCACTAAGCTGCTGCTGCTGCTACTTTTATCACACCATTCATTTGGGAGAAAAGCAGAGCAGCAAAACAAGGTGCACACACAAAGCTGTGTGTCTGAGCTCACACACATTAGCAGTCCAAAAATTTAGTTGTTAAATTATTTCATTTAATGGCTTGGGTCTGCAGTGATCTTGTATGATAAGTCTTTGTAACTGGATTCAGTTGAGTTAATCCCTCTGGGCAGGACATGGGTGATCCATAAGGGGACTGAGGACCACAGGTGGATGGCAACTTCTTCTTGGCAGCCAAAGCCAACATTCCCTTTCTATGAGTCTTCCATCAAGTCTCTTGAGCTGTTTTACAGACAAACACATACACACATGCACGTGAAACCCCCTGGCAAAAACAATGGTTGTTTTGCATGCCAAATGTGTCAGTTGCATTTTTTTTTTACAACTGAATTCATTCTCAAGTCACAAATGTAAAAAAAAAAAAAAAAAAAAAAAAGAAAAAAGTCTAGTGAGTGTTTAATTTTAGGGCACTAATTTTGCATTCCATTGTAGAGGGAACCCAATAGTCTCAAACCTCAGAAAAAAGCACTCCACCTCTGCTTTATGGCCAATTTAATTCTGCTTGTGTTTCCAGAGCCTACTTCAAAGTGCAGATGCATTTCAGGTAAATAGTGACAGCTTCAGAACAAGTTTCCCTTGTAGCACGAATCACCTCACTAATGAAATCAGGGGGAAAATTCAGAACAACATGATATCCATCTGCCTTAAATCAAATCCTATTTATATAGTATAATTGAGGGCCTGATTCCTCCCCCAATCAAATGAAGGGTGAAACTCCTGTAGATTGCAGTGGGAATGGGGCCAGCCCTTTACACTTGCTTGGTGACTGTTGTCCAAACCTGGGTGAGGATGCCCTGGTCTGTCCAGTGCACAGCAGAGAACGTGCCTGCAGTCACAGGAGTGAACAATAGGATCACATTCAGGAGAATATGAGGCACCTTCTCTCAGCACAGAGAACAGTTTCTATAGTTTCCATATTTCCTTCCTGCTCATGTCAATCATGCCAAAGGGAAAACAATGAAGAAACACCAATCCCACATGGAATAAAGTCATGGGAACTTGAGAATGAGCCACATGCTGAAAAGAGTCATCACATCCAAGATTGAAAGTATTGGCTGTCTGGAGTGTCAAATAAATCAGACTAGCCCTGGGGACTTGGATCTATACCTGTACTTACCTCTTCACCTCAGACCTCAAGGGCAAGCTTTCCTTTTGCTTTGGAAGCCTGGAGGTGGGCAAATGGTGCAGCTCTTGGCTGCCTTCATCTGCCTCACTGAACCACTCGCCTTGCTGAAACCCTGTGCTTGCCTTCAGAGACAGTGCTTGTCTCAGATCCAATCAGCCTTCCTAAAGGCTCAGCAGTGGGACAAGGGGGGCTAGATGTCCACTTGGCTTGGCAACAAAGAGAAGCAAATTGCACTTGAACCTGGAAATTTACAGGAATGCAGAGCAGCCTTGTTGCTAAGCCAGCTGCAAACCTGCTTTGCTCGGGGCTCTTCCCTTTTGCAGGGTTGAAGGAATGAGGCACGTGTTGCCAAGTAGGACATCAGTACTACAAACAAATGGAAGGCCCTTATCCCATGAGCAATCTCAATCTGGTAACGGGCAGGTAGCTAGAGTAACAAGAAAGCTCAGCTCCTTCCTACTTGCAGAAAGGGGAGGCGGCAGGACACAGGTTATAATTAGAGCCACCCACAGCAATTTTGGGGAAGCTTCAGCATATGGAATGGGATCTTATTGTTAGTGCTGCCAGTTAACCAGCTGCTTGAACTGGGCCAGTCCAGAAACCCAGTGGCCAGCACTTTCAGACACATCTGCTGCTTGTCTGGACATTAGCAGTGTATTAAGCCACCTTGTTGCCTGGAGGAGAAAGTCACAGCCTTTAGCCTGAGTGTCCTCCTAATTTAAAGGATTTGCTTCAGCTTTGGAGACAAGCTCATTTTGGAGTCCTCACTCTCTCTTTTCCTTAGATTTTGGACTCTCAGGCTCGTCCAAACTGGATCTCTCCAGTACAGCTTCCTGCAGCTGGAAAAACACCAGTTCTGCCAAGCTCTGCTTGCTGGGAGTACAGCACATTTCATGGTATGCATTTCACCCTTTCCCATGTAAAGCTGCACTATTCCCTTGCAAAAGCAGCCCTTTGGAGCACTGTGAGGTACCTCAGAGACATCCTCAACTTTCCATCCCACTGCCATTGAGGCTGGACTTGCCTCAAGTCATGCTTGCCTTGAGCAGATTGGGTCACATCCTCAGAGCTCAGCTTCAGCAGGATAAGGGTCAGAGTGAAGGACTAAGGAGCTGATGTGGTCTTTATGATAATGCCACAGGGGCCTTGCACCCTGCTGGTCTGAGACATTAGCACCTCTGGTTTGATCCTAATTCTTGTGATGTTAATTCACAATGCAGATTTGATGCCCCATGTATGAGCCTTTAGGCATCATTGCTAGCCTATCCCTATCCCCTTTGTCATGCCTCAAAAGCAGCATAGGTACCCATGGTAGAGATTAAACTCCATCAGTGTGAAGATTTAAACCACCAAATTTAAATTTCTCACAACTGGGAGAAAACAGGACCTACCTAGAAGAAGTGGGTCCATAACAGAGGCAACATAGATTGCTACATTGGGTACTGCCCTTCTCATAAACACCCTGATTTTAGGCGTTTTTCCCCAAATCCCCACTGCAGCACTCTGGGTCTGCCTGTGAGATGTTCAGTTTCTGCCATCTTGCTTTTAACTACTGGGATTTCTGAGCCTCCCTGGTTGCAGAAATAGGCACCAACTCATGAGCCCAGCACTCTCAGAGGAAACAATTTCAATTATTTTTTTTTTTAAATTTCTTTTTGCTGTGATTTATTTAAAGAGGGACTTTGGAGCCTCACTCAGGGCTCTTGGGTACTGTTCAGTCTGGGGAGAGCAATCACAAGACCATTACTGCACCACAGGCACCCCAGCAAGCCCTGCGATAACTGCTCTGCGCTGGCGTCTGTGCAGAGGGGGAACCTGTCCAGCCAAAGGCACAGAGAGAGCTTTCTTCCAGGTAGATGGAACAGAATTATGCAGGTTATGAATGGCGATGTGTCTGCAGGGGGGTGGAGATGGGGTGAAGGAGGCGTCGGCGTGTTTTGTAAATGCTTTGAAATGTATTTGTGTGTTTCTGAGACAAACCTTACAGAAAATACCTGAAAACTGGTTTTGCTTTTCCTAAAGCATTGGCTCTTTCAGGCAGCAGCTTTGCCAAAAGTCATTAATCACATCTTTATTAACAAGGGCGGGGGAACAGTGACCTCAAACAACCGAGGAAAACAACTAAAACTGGATTCATTTGAAGGACCGCTCAGTAAAATATCTCCTGGCCAGCACATGCTACTGTATGTTGATGTGTATTTAAAGTGTGCTGAATCTTTGGGTTATATTGAGACTTCTGCACAGAACCAGGGCAGGACTTGACCCAAGGGCATGTTTGACTAAACTATCCAGCTCTTGGAGTAAAAGGGGGGAAAGAAGAAAATTTTTAAAAGATCTTTATGCTCTTCTACTACATCAAGGTGCATCATGTGAGCAGGACAGGCTAAATGTGCCAGCTTTTACACTTCCAAAGAGTCAAAATTCATAGGTTCATGGATTTCATTATGTGTATGGTTTAAAGCCAGAGGGAACATCATGATCACTCTGCCAGTCTGTTTGCTGTAAGTATCGAGGCCTGCTGCTAACACCATGGCACAGGTTCCACCACATTTCTCAGTAACATGCTCATTTTCTCAGTTAAAAATGCAGTCAGCTGAACGAGCAGCTGCATAAAGTGGGACCAAACCTATGCCATAGGGACCACTGCTCTCTGGGTGAGCACAACAGGGCATACAGCCCCCATTCCCCTGTGAAAACTCCACGTTTGCTCCTCACTCCCAGCTCTGAGGTGGTTTGTCAGCCGGGGTACAGGGATCAGTGAGAAAGCAGGGACTTTTGAGGGGATTTCTGGAGCCTGCCTCAAAATGCACTTACTGTGGGGCGGGCTCTCAGTGGCAGCGTGGGGAAAGGGCAGGTCCCCACCTTGGGCAGGATGCTAATGTTGCATTGCGGTAGGCACACTGTAAGCCCAAACCTGGAAGGCTGTTGCCACTGATAACACTCATCTGCTGTGGCATCATGTCCGTTGACATAACCTTAATTAATGATATTACCAACCTAATGAGGCGATAAACCACTGATCCCAACTCTTGTTAAGAAATTGTCTTAAATACCAGTCACTAATCGCTATGGAGAAACAGATAGTGGGCCAAAATGCACACCTGGAGTAAAGAGGTGTGGTTCCCATGTTTTCTGGTGAAGTTGCATTTGTTTACTCCAGGACTGACTATGAACCATCCTGATTAATACATGGCGGGCGTGAGTTGGGCGGGAAGTTGTAAACAGCCACAGCCTTAAGTAATGGCACTGAGCTTGTGCAAGACCTGTCATCCAGATGGCAGCAGGATTGATGGCTGTGGAGATCAGCATGGTTCCAGACCAGGGTGCAAATGTGTGTGGGAGTGCACCAACCCCAGGCTTGATCTTCCCAGACCCTGAGCTGGTGCAGAGGGGCTCTCCAGCCACCTCCGAGCCCTGGGATGCTTCACAGGGATTGTCTAGTCCTTGTGGCTTTAGGAATAGTGAACATCACTGTAGTGGACATCACCAGGCACTTCATGGCGGCTAAGAGCTTTTTGAGCTGCTTAATTGAAGATTTGCCAGTCGTAACTAGAAGACCTCCTGCTACCATTGAGGTAGAGTGGATGTAACTTGCAAAACAGGGAAGGGACCCGTTTCACTGCACTGATTTGATTCTTTGGCTGTTACTTTATTTCCTTGCTGTTGTTATTCCGATCCAGTGAAATTAAAAAGTCATGAGTAGCCTATTTGGATCTGAATGTGTGAGTTCCTGCCCTGCAGAGCTTTCAGTAGAGATTAGATTGTACATGCCATTGTGTGGGGGAGATGTGCCATCAGGCAAAGGAGGAACAAATGCAGGCGGGGCGAGACCAGAGAGACAGAAGTGGTATGCCTGCATGAAGCTGCCTGCTGCTCCTGGGGTGGTATCACCATCTCGCTGGTGGTTGGGCGAGTATCTCAGAAAACATTTGCTGCCTTGGGTTTCTGCAGGGTGTTTAGCTCCTGGAATGTGTGAGACAAGGCAACGGCATCTTCCCCACTTTTAACCTTTTAGAACTTGTCCTAAGAAGGCCTAAAATAAAAACTATACATAGAAACCTATGCAAGGCCACATCTTCCTGAGGGTGCAAGCCAACTAGCTATGAGACTCTGGTCCCTAGGAATTAATAATCCTCCACGTTGCTGAAAAGGTAGGTATGCACTCAGTTTGCTGGTATTCAGATAAATCTTCAGGGATTTTAAGGATTTAGGTGCTCACATGACACATAACACAGACACCAGGAGCAGACAAGCCTGGCACAATGCTCATGTTACCAAGCCTTCACCTATTTCATCTACTTCACTCTAGCAGTCTGTTTTTATTCAGACAGTTTCCTGTGGACAAAAAAAAAAAAAAAAAAAAAAAAGGGTGTTTGTTTGTTTTTTTAAGTGATCATAGGCATGCATATATCAGAAAAAAAGAAAGGACCTATCTTCTTCTTACATCTCTATTATTTCTATTGTTCAGGTGTGCCTCAGGTACTTTCCCAGACATGTTGCCTTCTGTTTTTAACGTTGCCATCTGGGAATCAGATCCTGCACATCTTTTGTGGTGCTGTTCAGCAGGGAGGGAATTTGTTACTGCTCCTCATGGATATCTCTGGCTTGATGCAGATGGATAGCTCAGAGAAGAGGGATGCCATCGGCTTTGTGGCCACTGCCCTCCAGCTCAGGGAAAAGCTAAGGCTGTGTGTGTACAGCACATCTCGGGACAAGCTGAGAAAGTTCTCACAACACCTGCACACCAGGTGATATCTATGGGGTCCAAACTCCTTCACTGTTGGGAAGCTATTTGGTTAGTTAATCCTGCACTGAACCCTCTTTGCATTCTGGCATACTCGGTAATGTCATTAATAAGCACTTGCTTTGCAGAAGTCCAAGGAAGGCAGAGCTGATCTCCACACAACAGCCACAGACCAAATCAGCCTGAACTCCAGGGCAGTTGGAGCTCTGTGCAGGAGCAGATGCAGAACTGAACTCTGTGGGTTGGACCCATCTCTTGAAGTTGATTCTGATCATTTCCTGATTCACAGCCTTGTGCTGTAACCACAAACCCTCCATATCCCGTCCTCTTTGGTCTACATCTCTGTCTGGTCCCTTAACTAAACACTGCTCAGTAAATGCTTACAGACTCAAGAGGAGGGGCTGCTAGTTCAAAGTCTCACATTATCAGGGCAGCTGGAAAGGAAAATTAAGAGCAGCAAAAATCAAATCAGAGCCAGGATGAAAGTCTGGCTGTTTGAACACTGACAAATATCTGCTTAAGACATATTTCTCCAACCTCCATTACACCCATTGCTGAATACAAAAAGTTGTTTGACCAAACTGTGCAATAACTTGGAGGTTCAGGTGGGTTACTCTGAACTGAACTGCTCCCGACCCTTATAGTTTTGTGAGATTATTATTCTTTCTAATAGAACTACAATCCTTCCAGCCTAGAAAGGAGAAGACCTGCTGCCCCAATGCTGTTACAGAACTGTAGGTGAGGGATACTCCCGTACCATGGTGGGGAGGATCTTGGATATCAAGAAGTGAACAAACTGTAACAGAATGTGCATGTGCGTGGTTTCTTCTTTGAAAATAATCTCAGCAGACTCTTTTTTTCTTTTCTTCTTTAAGACACAGTGACTAAAAATGGCCTTTCAAAAATAAATCAAGCCTCAGGCTGGGTCTGAAAGCACTTAATGAGGGGTAAAAGTGGTTGAAAAAATGAAAATGAAAAATTCCCATGCTATTCCTAGCACTGACTCCCCCACTTCTGCATGTAAACTGTAGCTGCATCATGGTGAAGCACTTCCACCAGTTTCAGACCAATACCTGCCTCACTTAGGACAGATGATGGTAGAGGAGAGACTCTACCCTGAGACTCTTGTCTCCTGAAGGCACTGGGCACAACATTCTATACATCTCCCAGCATGGCACAGCATCTTCAACATCACAAATGCGTGACAAGGTTTAAAGCAGAACTCCACCACACAATAGTATGAAGCCAGTTGTGGACAACATGATGGAAAAGCTGTTGGCGAGCTGAACTGAGTGGAGTTAAAAGCTGCAATTATTATTCAGCCTTTTTAAAATGAAAACCAGGACTTTCAGACAAATCCAATTAGGTTCTTTGAAGAGGTTAAAACTTCTGTTGGGACAAGACACTTCAGATGGAATAAGTTTTGGCTAGGTGGCTGACTTAACAGATTCTCTCAGCAATATCAATAGAATGATATCAACAGCACAATCTCCACATGGCTTAGAGAGCAGAGAGATCAAAGTTCTTTCACATTAATGGCCCTTGGAGAGTCACTCAGGGCACATCCCCAGAGGAGACCCTCAGGAACTGACAGGACAATGTTATATCCAGCACAAGAAAGTGATGCACAACTGCTGTCAAAAGCTGCTGATGACACCAGGCAGGTAGAAAAGTGGCTGATGAAGAGATGTGGGTCACTGGGCTCATGCAGGCAGAGCACATGTGTCCAGGCAGCCAGAGCCCTGTGCCAAGGAGACAGGGATGCAGCCAACTGTATGGAAGGAGAACACCTCCCCTGGAAAGCAGAAGAAGTCAGGAAAGGGTGCTGAAAGCAAAGTGGACAAGCAGCTCAACCTGAGAGTGACATTGAAGAGTGATGTTGCAGGTAAAGGGCATTATAAGAGCTCTGGAGGGGTGAAGGGAGGAGATGCAGACTGAAGTATGGACCAGTTCTGGTTTCACAGAAGGTCTGAACCAGAAAAACAATTTCCTCTTTGTTGGTCTTTGCATTTTAAGAAAAAAACGTTCAGAGACTTGAAGAATTTAACATGCTAAATTCATGCAGTAATTAAGTGAGAGTGAGAGATGGTGTCATTATAGTGTGTAAGCACCTTCAGGACAAAATGATGGTAGGAAAACTGTCTTTCACTGCAGGTAAGGCCCATGAGGAGAACACTACAGCCTGGCAATTTCAAGTAAGAAAGTGGCATGCATTGTATCAGTGAAGATGCTTACACTTGGAATGAACTCCAGGAGCAGGATTGGATCCACATTTCTTGATGCCGTCAAATCCAACCTGCCTGCCCTCCTAGGAGGTCTGATTGAGATCAGGTTGTGCTTTGCCAAACATGAGTTAAACACAGAGGTGAGGGAGTGATAGCCAGGGATCCAGAAGTGCAGGAAACTCAGGAGGGAGTCTCCAGCCCTCCCTTGCAGCCATGAATTTTGGAATTGAAAACTACAAAGGCGATGAAGAAAAATATAATTTAAAAAGCCTGTTAGCTCTCGGAAGATATGAGAGGGTGAGAAAGCAAATGAAAACCCCCGGGAGTTCTTGGTAACTTCTCCCTTACTGATAAATATTCCAAAAAAACTCTCTATCCTTTCTCTTTTCTTGGATTTTCAATACTGTAAGTGAACTAATTGATTATTTTGTAGAGGTTTGTTTTTAGTGATCTTTTTTGCACACTGGCAAGTTACTGCTGTTTCAGTTTTGTTTGTTTTTTGTGAACAGCTACAGTTGGGTTTTTCACTCTTTGTTTTCAAGTATGTGTTTAGGACTTGCTGAGAACAAGTTAAACAGAACAAATGAGCTTTGGACAGAGCTTTGAAAGAGATTAATTCTATGGTCATTAATTCTCCTCTTTCAAGAAGCAAGACCCATATGCAGGCACTACTTCTGAGAAAGCTTTTTCCTCATGGTAACTGCCGTCCTTGCTTCGTAATGCTTGCAAGGCATTAAGCTGAAGCCCAGGGACCCAATCCAGGAAGATAAAACCAGGTATTTTACCCTTAACATTAACTGGCAATCAGTTCATGTATTGACGCATCTTTAGAGATGGAGCTGGAGGGTACTGGGCAAAAAAAAGTCACAAAATTCCCACAGAAAGTCAGTGGCAAACCTAGGATTAGCAGCACTAAAAACACACAGTCTGTGGGTCTAGCAAGCCAAGAATGAGTAGGGCAGATAGTAAACCTAGCAGAGCAGTAGAAAGGTTACAAGCTTAGAAATTAAAGAACAGCTAAAGAATGAACCAGAACTACAGCTGTTGAAGGAAATAATTCATGCAATGTTGATCATCTCATCCCCATATGCTCATAATAATTTTGACAAGCATTTCATTTTATCTTTTATTATTAAGAAAATTATTTCTTTAAGGGCAAAATCTAACTACATTTTTCAGGTCAACTTGATTCTGGGAATCAGTCTCACTTGCCTGTGGTTTTTGCTATCAGGCCAAACTTAATCCCTGGTGTATTTCCCTTGACTCAGTGGAGTCATGTTGAATATCAGCTTGGCCTAAAGGCCTTTAGTGATATTGCCAATGGGTTTCTTTAAAGGGATATTTCCCTACTTTGAATGCAGTGATTCCGGGCAGTGATTTTCATTTTGCAATCTGGAAGGACTCCTGCATATGTTAAGGAAGTTTTAGTTATTCTGATATTGAAGAAACCTTCTTTGGCAATAGATGACTCGTCTAATGTTAGTCCGGCTGAGGGCAGGTATGTGCATGTGCTCTGGCTGGTCTGTGGATGGCAGTCTCGAGAGCCACCTGCCAGGTGCCTTCCATCCACGGAAAGGTCTGGGGAAGGATCACAGGAAGGGACGTGAAATACATAACAGCCCCACAAACGCAGAGTGAGTGCTGTTCATGGTGTTTCTGATTTTCAGAGGAGCATCTTATCTTCCCCCCAAACCTCTACACCCAGTCCTCCAGGTGTCTGTGTGTTGGCAGAGAAGCCAGTATTCTGATTAGAGGGATTATTTAGATTCCACTACCACAGGGAGCAGCTCCTGGTAAGTGTCCTTTGCTTGGGGAAAGGCAAGGGGAAGACCCAAAATAAAAAAGATAGCCCTTCCAGCATTCTCCACCCTGGACATCAGTGGCTGCAAGATATCACTTGCTGAAGGCAGGTGAGGGCACACTCAGTGCCTCCACACAGACTGCTGTTCCCACGGGATCACTAATCCACACAGGAGAGGCTGTTGCAGGGGAGCTTTTCATCTCATGAAGTCCTGGAGCATAAGGAAGGTCTACAAACTGATGGGTGCAGGATGTCAGGAGGCAGGACAGTATCATACCCGCTGAAATGGTTTAGCAGCACTACCCCTGCCTTGAGTATCCCAGGTGTTGCCTGTTTCAGCTTGCTTTGGCATCCAGGTTACTCCCCAAGTGCTCCAAATCACAGCAAACCCCCCACCTCCAAAAAAAAAAAAAAAAACAACAAAAAACAGCAAAACAAAAAACAAACAATGAAACAAAAAACTCAAAACAAAAACTAAAAAACCAAACAAATAAGCAAAAAAAGAAAATTGTGAAAGTGAACACAAACTTCATGCAAGATGTGAAACCTACTAATGAACCTGAGTGTAAGCAGCCTCCAGTTGCTTGCCTAAAACTGAACAACATGCGAGGGTGTTACTGCAGTTCTCAAGAAAGATTTGTCCCTGGGACAAAAGAGACCTGAGTGAGATCTGAGAGAGCCCACAGTTAGGTTCAAACAGGCTGGGAAGTGTCATGCAAAACAGCAGCACAGAGTGTAGGGTACATGATGTACTCGTCACTTTTTAAACTGAAAAATCTTCCTGTAGGGACTGATGATGGGCATGTCATTGAAAAGCCAAGTTTACCTTGCTTTGCTGAGGACCCATGCTCTTACTATGACTATGTCTGGTCAGAAGAGAGAGAACACCTTTTACTCTTGATGACTTGATATGATGGGACAAGCCAGAGCCTGAGCTCTAGGGTTGCTGTGGGATGCTCCAGCACACGAGTATGCCTCAGAGGAGAGCAGGGTTTGAGGCAGCAGGGTTCAGGGGTGAGCTGCTTCTGTCCTTCTGCAGCCAGTGTCAGCTTCATCCAGCTGTCACAGTGCTCCAGCAGCTGTGAGTCACAAAACTACTTGAATGGAGTTTGGACCCACACAGCATCACATAATGGATTTAATTACTGTGAGGGAAGAGGGCTGATGTGATTTCTGTACAGTATAGTACAGCACATGTGCAGATGTTGTTGTTCTAATTATCAGCTCTGGATATCTCAGCTCTCCCCCATCTTGTCACCTTCCTTGAAGACCACCTGCCCAAAACCTTGGCATAAGGAAATTAAAGGCAAATTACACAGTCACCAAACACCACTTGTTGTTCCACCTCCACCTCAAGGAGACCAACTCTGAAGGTGGGAAGACCTGAAAGGCTTGGGAACTGTGTCATCTAAAGCAGGAACTGGCTGACTCAGACAGCAGAAATCATTTGCTGTGGTGTCTGGAGACCTCTGAACAGCTGCAAAATCCCAGTACTGAGATCTTGGTAAGGTCACAGTTGCGATGGGCTGGGCACATTGCCAGGGTGGAAGATTCCAGGATCTGCAGCCTCCTGGGAACACCTGGCAGCCAACACAAGCTTTGTAAAGACACCTGAAAATCCTTACTTAAAGCTTGTCAGCTTAACATTAATAACTGGGAGGGAAAGGGTTTAGAGCCATTGCTGTGCACCCTGCGAGGTGAAGCAAAAAAGCAAAGTGGAGGAGAGAAGCAAGTCAACCCAGAGAAAATCAACCATGCCATTTAAAAAGCACAACTAGAAACATGCTCTCTCCCCACAGACTGGCCTTTTACAGGATCATACACACACACAACATAGCAAAAGTAAAAATAGCTAAGGGGATGGTCATTGCAAACTGCAACAAATAGCAATTCAATAATACGACTTTAATTAAGAAATCCAGGGCACCCAATAAATTCAAGATTTGGCACAACAGCAGTGTCCAATAGCCATAAATAAAGCAATTTGTTAATGACTGCACATTCCATCTCATTTTCCTTGGTGTTTTCCATGGCGTCATTCCCCTGAACCCCAGCTTTTCTTTTAATCTCATCTCAATCTAGACCACTATTAGGTGCTTCACTTCTTCCTTGACAGCACCGTATTTGAATGGCCACTAAGTAGGGCCTGCTCCAAAGCCAGGGAAGGTGGGGCTGGAACATACGCTTGTCTCCTGCAGGCTGAGCCTGAAGAAGGCTGCTGATCACGCCCTGACGGCACGAGTCACTCACACATAATCAGCCGTGGGTAATTCAGAGCCAGAATTACCCCCGTGGCCCCTAACAGCTTCTGCACTTGGGATTCAGTTGGCTCTACAGGTTTGACATGTCATGACAGAGATATTTCTTCTTCACACAGATCATTTTGTCCTGAGCTAATGAGAGATTAACTAACCCATGGCAGCAAATCAGCTGCTGCTGGTCTAGGGAGGGCATCTCAGGTTCTCTCCTTAACGAGCTTCACATTTGGCTTTTCTTAACTGAAGGAGAGTTCGTCAGCACAAACATCCTGCCAGTGACACTGTCCTTATCTGACAGATGGGGCCCAAGGAGAACTGTTTTCAATGACCTAATGTTGTTTGCTGCTTACCTGGCAAGACACCAGTGAGCTGCTTCTCCCATGTGCTGAGAAGTCACTAAGCAGATGCTCACGGCTTCCAAACAAGAAAGTCTTCACTTTTCTTAAATAAAGTCAGGGTTTACAACAGATCAAAAGTGCTTTGGAACCACTTTGTCTCTTCTGCTGTATGCTGGATGTTTGTGGGGACCTTGTTTCTGGAGGAGTCGTAGCCTCTGTGTGCTCTTGCAGCCTAGGGGAAGGCAAGGACTCAGTGGCATTTAGTGTCTCCTGTCGGGAGCGTTGGGAGATGATTAACCCTTTTGTCAGCACTAAACCACAATGGGAACATCTTCCTCTTTTTCTCAGTCATTAAGTTTTTTGCATACTGGAATTATACGCATTAAACAAGGAAGTTTTCCAGTAGGGTGAACATCCTTGAGTCTTTTAGTAAAAAGCATTTTGAGTGTCCATAATCACAGAGTGTCTGACAAACCACAAAAGAAGACTCCTTCATTTTAACTTCTTTAGGCCTAAGATGGGTAGGACCTGAAGTCAGGGTTTGAGACAAGCTCAGAATTTCTTTGCCAATACCATAAAATCCCATTCTGGGGAAGCTTTGCCATTTGGTGTTGCTGCATCTTCTTCATTTCTCTTGAGGTTTCCACCTCAAAATTCTTCGTATTCAGTCCTGTTTTCTTATGCAACTTTATAGGCTGTGGTAGGTGGAGATAAGGAGGCCAAGTCCTGAAATGATCTGTCTGTTCTATTTTGCAACCTCAGTGACAGCAAATATTAATGTGCATGCGTTCACTGCCCAACTTGTCTGACCACTCTGCATGGACATTTTGGTGACAAGCAAAAGCCTTCCACACACTGACTGATTCTCCAAACACCACAGAAAAATAGTTAATACTGTTGTGAGTCCCTAGACATGCTTTCCACTTTGCTGCCCTCCTGCTTTTCTTGCATGTCGGGGTCCAACATTTCCCTTGTGCCAGGCCCTTCCTGGACCGTGGCTGTGTTACACAACCGTGCCCTGCAGACTGAGGCAAGGATTAAAGGTGTCCAAATTATTAGGAAATCAAAGCAGTGAAAGGTCAGGGATCTTTCTATTTTCTCTCAGCTTGGTAGGTGGTTGCTGAAAAATCACAAACACACTTTGAAAAGGAGGGGCAGCAAGGTGCAGCTTTCAGAGCACTGGTTGGCATTCATGTCTGTGAGTGAACTATTTACAGGTATGGCAAAGCATTACTAATCTCTGAGCTATTTAGAAAGGAAGTACCTCTAGGATCTCCTCATTTGTCTCCCCTGCTTCTCAAACACCACTGAGTCATGCTGAATCTCCTCCCCTTCTGAAAAACTGCTTCACAGAGCTCCCTGAAGAAAGAAAAATGTCCCTGGACAGTGAAACAAACAATCGCAAAGTGGGTTGATCTCCTCCTGCAAGCTCGTGACCTAGTAACTGGGTAAAAAATCCTGGAGAATCTGGAAAGGAGAGGTCAGTCCAGGGGCTGCCTGAGGACTCAGCTGCTCTTGAGCCCCAGGAAGAAACACTCTTATCAAGGCCTGGAGTCCAGCTGGAGCCAATCTGGACCTGACCCTTCTCAAAGGTCACGTCTGTTTGGACGGAGGTTTCTGATTCAGACAAATCTCTGCTTTCAGACAGCCTCTTGGAAGACAGGGCTGCCAGTTGGCTTTGCAAGGCCTTGCTGGATGTCCAGTTATGTCTGAACTTTCCCTGTTTCCTTCCCCTCCGCTCCAGTACACCCGTCTGCATCTGGCTTCCCCTTCAAACTTAGCCCCAGATGCATTACATTGCAGCTTGGTTCCCGGGATGATGTTGCAAATGGGAAGAAATTATGAACAGAATTCCCAAAGGAAGCCATGCTGAAGAAAGAGCTGAGAAAAAGGGAAACCTCGCCATTGCTATTTAACTTTTTCTGAGCCCATATTTCTCATGTTGCTAGAGTTTCAGAGAAAAAGGAAGTGTTTACAGAGGCTGCCTTGAAAAACAGGAGGATACTGGCTCAGGCAGTGAAGGGTGAAAAGAAGAAGTAGGTACTGTGGGAGAACTGGTAAAGATGAGGTGGGTTAGGGAGGTGCTTCAGCGCCTGGTCTGTGAACAGTGAGCAGTGAGGATCAGACAGATACTGAAACAGATGGGTTAGGCAGTGCTTGAAGAACAGACCTGGAATGAAAGACACTTGTGAAGAAAAGAAAAAAGGGATTTTCTCACAGTAGGGTCATTCTGAAGTGCAAACACCAAAGGATGGTGTCCCTGCTTCCAAACAGAACCCGACAAACAGCAAAGGAACAAAGCCAGAGTTCCTGAGTTCTGATCCTAATGTGGCACTTACTTCTCGACCAGAGCACCTACTAATTGCAGGAGCCGCAGGCAGCTTTCGACAGCTAATGTTAAAACATGGAGCGGGGTCCTCAGAACTGTGAATAAACAAGTCAGGCTTGACTCAAGGGGATCTAAGAGCATTCGGTGCCTAATATCTCTGGCCAGCTTCTGACCATCTGAGAAATGGGGCATGTCTCACCTGCCACAGACGATGCTGGGAGGTTAATAATGGTATTTCATGTCTGAGGTCCTGTGACAGAAAGCTGCCACGTAACACAATGCTTTATTCTACCCTAAAGCCAAAGTCTCCTCCACCCAAATAAACATGTATTTGTGTTGCCTGCCTCCCATTTTTAATCTACTAGCGATTCTTACCAGAATAATAATAAATAAAAATCTCTGGCCTCAGAAGTGTGCCAAGAGCTTGGCTAATCAGTAGGATTCTAGTACGTCGCTACAGATTTTGGCAGCCTTGTGTCAAAAAACTGAGGCAACCCCATTCCTGGGAACCATTGCGATGGAAAACGCTTCCAGCTGATTCGGATTGTTTATTCTAGGTGAAAATTTGCAACATTTCCATTTGGTTTCACCACCACAATCTTTGCCAGGACTTTTTCCCAGGCAATGAATGTTTTCTCATTTCCTACTATATACAGGCTTAGTTGCTACATTGCTGTCGCTACTCTGTAAGGCACTTAGTTAGTCAAGAACGGGTGGATTTCATCCTGCAAGAGGTGCAACACTTTGGTCTCCTGCTGACTTCAGTTAGCCTGAGGACAGAACACCCATCAGCATGAGCAAAGAACCTATAGTCTTGAAGAGGGATAGATTATGTCAGAAGAAAGGCCAGAATCTGGACAGGAATGCATTAATCATTATTATTACATTTCTGTGCAAGTACTTAACCTGCTAGCACTTTCACAGAACAAGGAAATGCATGGAAAATGCTCCTTGCATAGCTCTGTGGTGCAGATCTGCCTGGCATGGGGTGTTAGGCAGTACCTTCAGCCTTGCAGAGCTTTGGCCTAAAGAGATGAGGTCAGGCCAGCCTTGTTAAGAGATGAGCCAACTATATACAGGGATTTCTCCCTCAGCTTGAGCCAGGCCTGCATAGGGGCTGAAATTGTACTTCCAGGAACACACTACTCTGTTTTCAGACTAAAACAACTGTTTCCTCATTCTCTTTGTTCCTCTCTGTCATTTCTTCTTTCTGCAGCAATATAACCAAGTTCCACTTTGAAATGAATCACTGTTCTAATGCTCCTTAAATTAAGGAACTGACCATTCTGGTAGGACTCATGCTGACTAATTGCAGGTGTTGGTTAAATTTCCCCAATAAAACTTCTACAAAATCAAAGCCATTCCTAGCTGCCATTCAAATTCTGGGCACCTGTGGAGCTTAGAAGATTCAGAAAGGGTGGCTTTCTAAAGGGAAATATCTCACAAAAATTGTTCTAATCCATTGCAGCCTGTCTGAGAATTTGACCTTTTATTTCCAAACACAGTAGGATCATTGGCTGGCCAGAGCAGCTAATACCAGATCTTCTGACCAGTTCACAGGCTGAGCGATTGTTCACATTATCTGTGTCTCTCAGAAGGAAGCATTGCTGGCATTGCAATGAACAATATATTCACATGGCTAAGTCAAGATCTGTCCCCTCTGTTGAAGAATTATGGTTAGGATATAGACGCTGAAGTTGGGCCACTTCAATCAGCCAGCATGTAATCCCTAATAATCCAGTTGTCATTGAAAATTCAAATATCATCTGATCCCTCTGATGTTAATTATGACCCAGAAAGTTCTCCACCTTCCTTTTCCCCACTGTGCTCATAGGGAAAATAATGGACCCAGAAATATCCCTTCTCCAGGACTACAAACAGTTTGTTTGGGAGAGTTTTTTGATGAAAGATGGTCTTGTGGTAAATGACAGTGTGAGCCTCCAGACAATGTATGTGAAGCCCTAATTTGATGCCACATATTCCTGGGCAAGTCACACAGCTGAGTGATGGTTGTGTTCCCCACCTGTGCCACGAGAGCAGCAATCTCTTCATATGATGCTATTACTTGATTCACACTGGAGAAAGGACTTCGAGGAAACTCTGCCACTTCCTAAAACTTTTCACAAAGTGTGTCATAGGAAGGCTTCAGTCTCCAAGTCCTGAAGTTTAATAATAAACCTGCTGTTTATTTTGTGGAGCTCATTTCCTAGACAGAGTACCAAGAAGATGTCATGAATACCTGTGTGCCATACTCACCTTTCCCGCAGTACCCTGTGTCCCAGGCACCTGGCAAAGTCAGTTCAGCACCATCAGCCCCACTGGGGCAGAGGAAACTGTGGCACTGATCATGCTGCAGTGAGGCAGAGGCACATCCAGGCTCCTGGCTTTCTAGCACCTGTGCCTCAACCACAAGGCCAAATTAGTACTGAAGGGACCTGTATTTTACTGTCCCCTTCTTCTGCATTAATTAAAACACATCACTGCACACTTAAGCAATTTAAATGTTTTGGAATGAGTCTCGGACGGCCAAGGGCGTTCAAAGTGAAGGGAAGGCTGGCAGCTTGCCCTCAGCTTGCTGGCTTGCCTATCACAAGCACATATCATGCATTACAAAACTGCGAGATCTCTGCAGACCCAACAACAACGCCACAATTTAGTGAGAGAGTTAAGTCAGAAGTCCCTGGTCTTCCTGGGGCTCCATCACATGGACTGGCTGCCAGTGTCTCTGCTGATCTTTTTTCAGTGTATGCATCTTTCTTTACACCTCTCCTCCGTGAGAAGTTGGTGAGAACTGGTCCTGTAATGGATAACACCAGCATCATGTTGTCTGACGGAAAGCCCTATTAGACCTGAATTTAGGGTATATATCTTGCTCTGAATGACTTTTTGGGATCTATTCAAGGCAAGAAAGAGGAAATTAGTAGCACCTCAAATAAAATTTGGGGCTGGCAAAGACTGTATTTTACCCTGGAGGTGATACTGAAGTTCAGGGTATATGTGAACCTTTCTCCAAAGGTCTGTTTGCCTTTCTGTCACCTGTTGGTGAATGGCAGGAGGAGGGACCTCAGGTGACCTCCAGAGCAGCTTGTGCACTGTGGACTCCAGGCAGCAGACAGCTGACTACAGTCTAGAATGGAAATGAAGGACTAATTTGCCCAGGGACGTTCCCTTTTGTATTTTAAAGTAATGCAAAGTGTCTTTTCACTTTCAGTTCTGGATTTGAGGCCTGAGATGAAGAGTCACTGCCATTAGATCCACATCATCACAATTGTAACATCAAAACAAGTGCTGTATTAAAAATAAACACAGCAGGCATTCACTGACTTGATTAAAATGCATAAATATGGGTGAGGTCATTTTAATAAATGCCTTCTGCACAGACATCTGCATTTCTTACCATGGCCTTAGGCTTGGAGCAGAAACACTATATATCCACAACTACCTACTCTTGTGCAGTTGCATCAGCCCAAGAATTCTGGGTTTCAGAACATCGACCACAAGTGTCCTTATCACATCCCTGTGCATTGACCTCCCCTTAACACTCACAAACACTAGAAAAATCAGAGCCATGTCTTACCACATTAGCAGGACATCTCTGATCTCCATCAGACCACTGTGTCAAGGTCCTCCATCTCCTTTATCAATCTTCTGAAGGCACAACTGTGATGCTGTTTGGAAATAACTCAGAGAAAATAATTCTTTTGTCCTGACTGTGTGCCTGGAAAAGGCTCCACTAGTTAAAGGAAAGTAAACTGGACTTTCCGGAATGACATGAAGAACTGCAAATAATGTCCATCCTCACAGTGATGCATGTCACTGGGAAAAAAAATCCAGCATTTCTTTAAAGTCCTGAGCTTAAGTGCCTTCCTAGGTCATCCTGTACCAAAGCTTCTGCATCTCCCACTATCTGCCAAGCCTCTACAACTCAGGTGAAACAACACTTTCTCCAGCAAGACGCTATAGCAGGCAGCAAAACTGGTACCACAATGACTTTCCTATATTTTGGGTACCTCCCCACAAGCGCTGCCAGAGCAAGTTACCCCAAGCTGAAGCCCCCAGTGCTGTCAGTAAGGCATTCAGACCATAATCCAGAGATACGCCTGCTCTGGGAAAGGATCTAGGATGGGTGTCCCTGAATGGTTTTTGTCTCTTGCTCATAGGGCTCTAGGTAACCCACCTGCAGAGTCCCTGCCTGACTCTGGAGCAACCCTGGGCTATCCCAGGTGTCACTGTGAGCACACCAGGGCTCCCCAGTACTGCAGCGAGGGACGCAAATGGGGTGTTTGTCCTCAGACTGAGGTGCCTACTGCAACATCAACAAATGATTTTTGTGTTACTCGTTCCTATTGACGGCTCTTATACTGATGCCCAGATAAACCTTCAGCCTGCTCCTTCTTCCCAGCAGGCAGAAACAACCACTGGCTGCTTCCAGAGAAAATCTCATCTTCCTGGAGAGGGAAGAGGGAGGGTTGCATTAAATGTCATTCAGAGTACAGAGGAACTGTTTACTCACTTTCCTTTCTTCTTGATGACTGAGAGCTCTTTGGAAATGTCTCTGCTTGTGATACCTGTGAGTGTGTTCAGCAATATGCAAGAAAACAAGTCTGCCAAGAGCTTTTGCAAAGTCTTGGACCACTGGAGCAACGAGCACAGTGTGAGTGGACAAGGGGACACGAGGATCATCTTGCAGAAGTTTCACAGAAGACAAAAGTCCCAAAATACACTACAGAAGACATATGCCTGCCCTGAATGCTGAGAGAACATTTCCGAGCACAACTTGGGTTGTCATGACAGTGATGCTCTGGGGCAAGAGGAACACAGCTGGGGAGCCAGGGCAGCCTCCATGGGTGACGTGTGACATGGGGACACAAACTGTGTGCACAGGCAGACAGTTCAGAGGCACCCACCGCACAAAGAGAGGCTGTGTGGTACAGCCAGGGGTGCAGTGTGGGTGGTGGGACATGGGGCATGTCAGCCCCAGCTCTGTTGGCACCACTGCTCTTCTCCCAAAGAGCCATGGGAAACGGGTGACAACCAATGACCTGGGATAGAGCCTGGCCCTGTTTCCCTCCTCTGATTCCCACACTGCTTGCATGAATGGATCTTGTCCTAAAAATTTTATCCAAATTCTATCTACATGCTGATCCTCTGGACTCAGGCTCTCCTCTGCAGGATACAGTTTTTTGGAGAATTTTTTTCTGGGTCTCTGCTATGGGATGAGCCATAAATTAGCCCAGGAACAGCTTGCTTTGCTGATGTGTATTTTCAACCACAGTTCCATTTTAATATATGATAATATAGACGGTACTGTCCCCAGCCAGGATCCAGAAGAAGTGAGATGATTAAAAATAATTCATCTTACACTGAATTAAACAACTGAGAGCCTCAGGAACAGTCCCATCTGAGTTCGGTACAAATCATAGGTGACAATCTGGGTCAGTTTTTATTGGTCATGCACCTTTTTGCCAGCCCTAAATCTGCCAGCCATCAGATAGGTTTAATAAGAAGGGACAACAAGGAGACAAAAAAGGACAGTCTCTATTCCAGAAGGTGGTGGAAGGAAAATGAGAGACAGGGCAGGGGAAGGCAGCCTGTCCTGGCAAACATGCAGGAGGTGATGTTTCCCCAGGAGAGAGACAGACAGCAATGCACTGGGTCCTTCGGAAAGCGAACAGGCTGCACCTGGAGCCCATTCTGCTGTTTGCTGAGGCTCCACAGCCTGGATGTCCTGTGGTTTCCTCTCTGAGTCTTGCCTCTGCCCACAGTGACATACAAAAAGTGAGGGAACGGAGATCAGACATGCCTGGTACTTTCTGACCACCTGATACACTGAGGGCACAGGGCTGATTTGCCCACCCTTCCTCTGGGAAAATGGCAGCAGGTTCCCATTCCAGCCATCTGTGCTGAAACACGAAACCCTCTGTGCAAGCCATCCCCCATGTCAGGAGGTCTGTTTGTCGCATTCCCCTACCTTGGATTGAAACACCTCACTTCCCCCTCCCGGAAATAACACGAGCAAGAGTGAGAATGACTCATCTGTGCATATGAAGACATGTATATGCACACACAGGAACATATCTTATATGTTGAGAGCCTGGGGCAAAGATTTCACCCAGCTTTTGAGCTCCCTGGTTCACATGATTCTGTGAGGTTTAGTGAAAAAAAAAAAAAAAAAAAAAAAAAAAAAAAAAAACCAAAAAAAACCAAAACAACCCCCACCAAAACAAAACAGTAAAAAATAATCAGAACAGTGACAAAATAGTAAAGAATTAGCAAAATTAAAACTCAAATCCTGTTAGCATGCCTCTAGCTTGAAAGGAAACCTTCCTAATATCCATGCTTCCACTTACATCCTGCAGGGTCTCAAACCAGCATGACCATTTAGTGAGAAGGGGGATGGCTTGTTCTAGGACTGGCCCATGGGTCACTGCTTCAAATCCAACTGTGCCATCTAAATCCCAACCACTGCTATTAGCCTGGGAATTTGGTAGATGGTTTCTTTCCCTGTCTTCATAAACAGCTCCTTTGACATGGTTCCTGGGCAGTGATGCTGGTAACAGGCACTACAGACACATGCCTGTGTTATCAGTTTGAGGCTGAGTGAAGTCAGTCAGGTGACACTTGCCCAGACCATTCCTGAAGTCTTATAAATTCATCCTCTTCCACACAAGTCCCTGGAAAGGTGCAATATCCTAACAAGGGTTTACGAAGCTTTGTAGTTGTGTCTGGTGTTTCCTTGTCCCATTTTCCACTGCATTGCATGAAATCCAGCATTGAAAGACTGCACCAGGGACCTGGATGCATAGAAGCATAGCATCATAGAACCAGTTAGGTTGGCAAAAGCCTCTAAGATTATCAAGTCCAACCACTAATGCAGCACTGCCAAGCCCACCACTAAACCATGTCCCTAAGTGCCACAGCTACACATCTTTTAAATACCTTTTTAGTGACCTGTACCAACCATGGGCAAGCATATCTGAAGCTACAGATCCCCATTACATCTGGGACCATGTGTAGTTCCCAGCTGCAAGCAGTGGAAGGCCACCAAAGCACAAGTCAACATCACTATTCTGCAGTGGGGTGCTCAGCCCTGCTGCTAGCCCTTCTTTCTGCCTTGGCATGTGGGATTTTTACTGCTCCAGGCCTCCCTCAGACCACAGAACAAAATGTGTCATTAGGGTGGGTCTTGAAAAAAGGGAAAACTTTAATTATCCTGTCAGAAAAGGTGAGCAGGCAAATGGGTCTTGCTGCCCAGGGTTTTTGCAGCAGGGAAGAGAAATCAGTCATACACCATAGTGCTTTTGTGACTGACCACGACAAATGTCCTGAGGCATCTGTGTCTGGTGCAAGAGTCATCAGATGGCATTGCCTAGTAAGAGCAGCTGCTCCCTTTTGCCTGGGTCAGAGACCCTTCTCCACAGCAGCCCCCACAGCAACCATTCGTGCCCTGGCAGTGTGACATGATGCATTTCATCAGCTATTGGGAGGATGTTAAGCTCAGTGACACCCATTCCAGCCAAGCTACATTGTTTAATAGAGTACAGTAATCACAAACATCAGCTGCAGAGGATTAAGGTTGCCTTCACCATCCAGGGTGTTTTACTTATATCTCTTTTGCTACATTTTCTCTTCATCTTCATCCTTTCCTCCTCAGAACTGTTCTTGCTGGTTCTCTCACACAAAGAGCAAAGTGAGTGTGTGAATGGTACAAGTGCAGAGGAAGGAAGTGGTGTTGCTGATTCAATAGAGTGTGTTTTTCCTTCTGAGTCAGTACAGAACAACTGTCTCACTGTGCTCAGAACATATTAGAACAAGAAGTCTGCCCCTGGTGTGTGTGGGCTTGTGTTTTAATCTCTCTGACCCAGAACATGGAAAGGTTTCACAGAAGGGATTTCAATTATCTTGAAAGTTAGAATAGTCCAATTAAAACTGAACAGTCATCACAGCAGATCACTCATCCACTGTATCATTTTGTGGGCCCATTGCTGTGATATATCTAACAATCACAGGGCATGAACCTGCTTCTAGAAAGCAGAATATGTCAAGAAGCAGTTAAAGGCCAGGTACACAACATTTTTGGATCACAGAAGTTCCTGCCTAGAACTGTAGCTGGACTCCATGAAGAGGCATTCAGGTGCCAGCTGGGAGATTGAGGTTAAAATGTGAAGGACAAGGATATAAAGCTATCAGGCTAAATTTCCAGAAATTTCTGCATTAATAGATCAGAGGTAGGAAATCTGCAAGAAAATCTGAGGTTTTCTGGACCTCTCAAGACAAATACTGAAGAAATGGAAATAATACAGCAGCTAAATTATTGCTTCAATTCAGACTTCATCCCTCAGGCTATCAGAGTGATATCTGGTTCCAACAGGAAGAGATGATTTGCTGGTATAGTGAAAACTAGAAGAAGAGATGTTGGAAACAACTGAAGAGAAAAAGTCACACCAGTCACACTACCCATAGCAGAGGATCCAGTGGGACCTTTAGAGGGAAGGAGGCAAGACACTTTAAAGGATTGCAGAGGTGCATTCAAATCAGTTCCTGTGTCATAAATTGGAAGATAGCAAATGTTTTGATGAATACTTTTGTTTACAATATTATTTAAAACATGAAACAGCCTCCGATTCAAGTTTCATGCACATTTCTCACAGGCCCAGGCTGGAGGAAATGTGGGTAGTGTCCTCTTTCATGCTACTTTCTATTGAGCTCATTTCACCTCAAAGATTTGGGTGAGCCTGAACCTTCAACTGAAAGCAAAACTCAGCTGGGCATAAAGGTAAGGCAATGGAAAGTGATTGCCCAAGCCACTGTGAACTGAAACTACCATGTTATGTGCAGTGCAGGTGTCAGAAACCCACTGAGCTCACACTGCAGCATCCTGAAGCAGCAAAGGACTCTTGCTTCCAGCTATGAAGTTCTTGTGAGCAGAACAGGCTTCTCCATAAGCTGCTGAAAGCTGCCTGTGCACCACAAGTGAAGGTCAGGGATCTGATCCCAGCTGCTGGATGACCACAAGGGATGTCAGTGTCCTGTATATGCAGCTGGGAAGGATGTCTAATTCTCTCCTTGGCTCTCCCAGAAGCCTGGTCACCATGTTATTTCTGTGCTTTTCACTTGGGCAACAAAAAATCTGTCATGTGTGGCTTTATTTTTATTACTCCTGCGCCATGGGTGAGAAAGAACACGTATTTTCTTGGGGCAGTCTTGGGCTCAGTGCCCAGTTCTTGATTTCAGGGTTGGGATCATGGGCTGAAGGACCCTACTGCCATGGGTAGGCTGTCTGGCAGAGTTCTGACTCTCTCAGGTACGTCTTGAACTTTTATTGTAGAGACCCCTTTTGTGCTAGGGAAAAGAAATTACCAAACTGAGTTTCACGCCACTTTAAAATAGTCTAGGCCAAGGTTGTCTCTAAAAAAGAGTGTCTCAAGGATACCACTGGAGGCTTCAAACCTAATTCAATAGCTTTCTGCCTTTCTGTAAAGTGCTTTTGGTGCTCTGCAGGAACAATGTGGTGTATGAAATTAAGTACAACTCTTTGGCAAATATAAATTAAGTGGCAGCTGAAATACACTGTTCTCAAGGCTTTCTTGAAATGAAGCAAGGTGGTCCTAGAATTGAAATACATTATATTTACACTGTCACTTTTCCATTCTTTACTCCCCACTGAACTCTCTTCACTTGTTCTGTTCTTAAACTACATTTTGAAACCCCAGCATATGTATGTGCACAGACACACACACAAACACAGAGGCAGAGCCCTCAGGAAGGCTGTTCTATTGCACCACCTCATATGGTTTCATGATATGAATGTGCTGCTCTATGTGCTGCTGCCTGCAGACTGAGACAGGAGCCTTGCAGGTCTGGGACTCAAACCTGGCTAAAAGTCATACTGAAAAAGGTGAAATCGCAAAAAGAGAAAGCTGACCACAGCTGCTCCTCCGTGCTTCTGGCAGCCATGGGTTGGGCAGGTCTTTATGCCACAGCCTGCAGCACTGCAGCTGCCGCTGACCAAAACCTTGTCTTCACAGGGAGGCCAGTGGTCCCCCAAGTGGGGTGTATTTCAGCTCAAAATCTGATGACAAACCTTTCATCGATTAAAAAAAAAAAACAAACAAAAAAACAAACCACCACCAAAAAATAATGCACTGAAAGCAGCACAAACATCCCCTAGAAAAGAGGCATTTTCTGAGAGCTGGTTAAATCAATTTATAGGTACAAGGCAATTACCAGCCCCACTGATTACAAAGCTCTCCTCCTCCAGAGAGAAGCAACAATGAAACACAGGGGCTGTGCAAGGCTTTACCGTGGCCACAGCAAACTGAAATGAGGGAATAGGAAAGAAGGAAGATGAGGTGGCTCTACAGCCTGCCTGCTCACATGATACTCAGCTGGACAGTAAATATGCTATTACCCACAGGAACATCTTTGCCATCCAAATATCCAGTGCAGGAAGCTAGGCAGACAGAAAGACACAGAATTCACAGTGGGCAGAGGTCTGAGAGTGAGCCCAGTGGGCTGCAACAAGATGGGTGCATTGGGAATGGGGGAACTGTCCAGCAGGACACAATGGAGGAATTGGCCAAGGACGAGGATGGAGGAAGATAAACTGTTCTGACAGTCAGACAAGCACCCTGCTTCTTGCAACTTACAGTAAAAAAGCATTGCAAGGCCCCAGAGGGCCCCCAGCAGCTGTTTCTGTCAGTGTCCCAGGTTTGGCAGGTCTCTGGAATGTATTTCTCACCCACATTCAAGAGAGTTTGGCTTGTTTAATCTAGCAAAGCTAAGGAGGAGAAGGTATAGCTTTGTAGTCTGTAAATACACCAGAGGCTGGGGTGGAAGAAGACCTATCCAAGCTAAAGGTCCTGTTGGCATGAGAACAAATGAGGGATCAGTTGCTGTATGAGAACGTTTGGGATAAAAATTAGGAGGAAGTTTCTAGGCAGCATGGAGTTTGACAACAGCTGCCTGAAAGGAGAGGGAGCTCCAAGGAACATCAGTATTTTGAGAATGAAGCTTGAGTAATTTTTGGAGGGGTTTGTAAAATACTGCATGAGCAGGGGAGTGGGAAGTCCTTTATAGCTGGAATATGGGCAAAGAAAATGGCATGAAAAATGGAAAAGAAAAAACTGGAACTGAGCTCTGTGGAAAAGGCTCACAGAGAACAGGGAAGAAAGCATTTCCAGGTGGGCAATGGATAAGCCCCACTTGAAAAGGGAAAAAGAGTTCAAGAGCTTTTGGAAGCATGGGTGAAACACCTCTCACCTCGTCAACAATGTCTGGGGAACTGTCTCTCTGATGAAGTGGCCTGTACTTATCCCTGCACCACCTGAGGAAAGGCAATGCTCACTTGTAGGCAGGAAAAATAAAAATCAAGCATTTCTGTCTTCCCATTACTGCTGTTTGAAACATCAGAGATGTTCCTCCTAGATAAGTCCAGAGGATTTCCATCACCTCAAACACAGAAGAATGATCAGAGAAAATCAATCTGCAAAATTGTATCTGATGGCTTTCAGCTGGGAGTTCCCTCTCTGTACCCATCCATTTGCAAGCACAAAAACCTCTGCAGAGGAGAAACCCCTTTGCTGTGGAGAGCTCTGTGCATGCAGGAGCAGGGAGTCTTTCCAGTGGGTGATAGAACAGGTGTGGGTATGAACCACTTCATACCCAACCTTATCACTGCATCAGAGCCATGGCCTTGAAATAGGAAATAAAAACTTCCACTTCAGAAAACACATCACATCCAGATGGCAATGTCTTTTCTGTGTCTCAATGCCACTATCTCTTTATGGCTAAGAGAAAGTCTTCTGGTGGAAAGATTTTTGAGGGGAAACCACAGCATTTTATAAATCAGAGCCTTCCTAGGAAGGAGAAAGGTTCCAGTGCGCCATCCCAGAACAAGTCCCCCACCTGTAAGACACATTGAAGTTTTTTTCCAAGCTTCCATTCTTTAAACACAAATTCAGACAAGGACACACTGGGGGTGGGAGACTATGCAGCCAAACAGCCTCCCTTATTTTTGGGGAGACAACAGTGTGACTACAGGCATTAATCTGTGAGTGGGAGGGAAGGTGAAAGCTGGGAAATCCATCCATATTCGTGTTTCCACATATGCATATATAAAAAAATGTATACACATAGAGGGAAAACAAAACAGAACAGTCCATTGCACACAATCCTCCCCCGGGGGGAGGGCAAGAGAACAAACAAGCAGCAGATGTGAACCATGTCACCACGCTTAATGCCAGCAGAAGATCAGATGCCATGGTGACAAGGCAGTGTGAGAAGCCACCAGAGCAGGAGGCAGCAGGAGACCCCTGACCGCAAGTCAGAGAGGTCCATGAGGTGCAGGCACACAGGCTGCTCTCCTTCCATGGCATCACCCCAAGGTGAAGAAGTGTCTGGTACCAAGGTGGACTCTAAGGGATGGCCCTGAGCTCTTCCATGGAAGTAGGATGGGCCAGAAGGAGTGCTGCAGGGTGACGTTTTCACAGAGAGCTGCAGAAAATCCCAGAGCTGATCTGCAGCCTCAAGCACCATGCCAATCTCAAGGCAGGAGGTACGAGGTCCTGCATTGCCAGCAAAAAAACAGAAATGAGAGAAAAAAAGACATCTTCTAGCCAGTTTGATCAAAGATAATGAAGAGTTCTGTTTCTCAATTACATATATCTTTTTCTGTCTTCTAGAAGAACATAAAGGGCCTTGGAGAACAAACAAGAACATGGACCCTCTGTCCCTGACTTACCCTCTAGTGCTGTTCTGTGTTTCCTCATCCATCCTGGGACAGTGGTTCTGAATGCTGATAAGGCCAGACTTGGACCAGCCTCAGTCAGACAGTTGGTGCAATTTGACTTTAGATAATACTTAATGATTTGTTTTTAGTATAGGTTTGGGGTGAGTTGGGGTATTTGTTGTTGTTGTTGTTGATTTTGTTGTTATTGCTTCTCCCCCTCCTTCTTTCCAACCAATTAGGTTCAATTTGTTTTGGCAGAGGACATGATTAGTGGGGCTGTGCTCCAGATGGTTGGGCGCTCAGCCGCTCACCATAAATAACGCTGGATGAGCTGTGCTCCTGCATGCAAAGCAATGAGAGGCCCAGGTCCCTGGATCAGAGCATCCCATGGCTGGCTTGGAGAGGACCTTACCTGGGCCCTTTGGAGAAGGCACTAACTAACTTTTCCTTAAATATCTCCTGGTATAGGTTTGTTACTGCTCCCAGACTGCACTGGCAGGGCACCACTCACCTGCCTCCTCCCTTCTCTCTGAATTAGCCTCTCCTTGATATATAAGTCCAGGGCTTCCAGCTGAGCCTTGGCAAACATGAAGAACATGTTTTTCCTTTTTTCCCTTGCAGCATCTTTTGGTCTCTCTGAAGACCATGTGATCTTGCTCCTGGTATGGATCCAAGGGCCAAGCACAAGAGAAGGGGCTGATGAGCCCAGCCAAACCCCAGCACGGAGCAGGATAGAGCTGCTGTATGTCCCACAGGAACAGTCACAGTCAGGTCTGCTGCGTTGCCATTGTGGCAGCCAGGCCCCTGGATGTCCCTCAGAATTCTAACAGGGCTTTGTGGGAGGGGGACAACAGTGTTTTGGGAAAAGACAACTTTGGTAAAAGAGCAGATCTACCTAAGAAACCTCGTGAATGTTTCAAAATTTTTCAACATCTGACACTTTCCAATGTTTTCATAACAAATAATGCTTTTATCAAAGCAATGCCCAATTGTCTTGTTGTGAAACTTTAACAATTACCTTCTGAAACACACTGTAAGATCTTCAATAAGAGAAGAAATTAAAGGTCAAAGTTTATTATTATTGTTCTATCAATATTTAAGAAATACTTAGTGAACTGCAAATTGAAAAACTATTCAACATTTTACATCAGCTTAGGCAGGCAAGCATTTATGCTTTAGGACAAAGCTGATTGTTGATATGTTTAGTAAATAACAAATAGAAAGCCCCATTCTATACAATAGGTTTACTATGGATATAATGTGACAATTATATGTGACAATTACATTAAAGCTAAAGGACAGGCAGTACAGCAAGGAGGAAGTAGCTATGAAGTGTTAAAACGTGTTTGAACTGAGCATTTCAAGCCTTTGAACTGAGTTCTTTCCTCTCACCTCTCAATGCCACAGGCTGCCCTGTTCCCCTTCAGTTGCCCAGGGAGTGTCAGTCACTTGCAGAAGCGAAGCACAGCACAGCAGACACACCTGGAATTGGCAGCTGCATATGGGGAAATAAACCCCACTTCAGTTCACGGCCATAGTCCAGCTCTGCAAGCTCACACCTCTGTGTCGGAGGGTTTGCAGGTGCAATTGCAGGAGTAAAATCAAGATCCCTGGCCCTTACTGAGCACTGTCCCTGAAAGACTCCCAAGATGTGCGTGCCTTGGCCATTGAGTAATCTCATACTCTGCTGTCTGGACTGTTCACATCATAAATCCTCTCACCCAAGCATGGCACTGGATCCACTCAGGTCTGGAAGATCTCTGCTGTTCTTTCAGAACTTCAGCCTTTTTGGAGCTATAATGTTAGCCAAGCTCTTTTTCATGGAGAGACAGACATATTGGAGCATGTTATAGCTCTGTCTGCAGGTGGTCAACCCGTGGCCAGCTCTTCATAAGCAGAGGATGCCTGTCACATGGCTCAGTTGCAATTTTGGACTGCAGCTAAGCTCACACCAGCCTTATGCAGAGTAAGCCTGGTGCACAGACAGCTGTTCCCAAGCGCATCTTCGCTCATTACCGGGATATAAACCCCATGGATCTCACTATTCCAAGTCTGGGATGCCTGGATAGGTTTTCTTTATTGAAATTCCCTGCTAACAGGGAGGAGCAATGCCAGAAGAGATCCATCTTAGGGAATGCTGGACAAAGGTGCTTTGCACCATGATCCATGACACACTTTCTCCATGCACAAGGCAACTGTTTAGTAGTGTTGCACAGGTGTGGTGTGTTTATACAAGTGAATGGATCTAGAAGGCTGGAACTGAAGCAGAGTGCTGGTGCAAGTGCTGTGAATGCCAATACAATAAGTAGTATATGACCCATCTTATCTGGAGCACAGGTGTAGCTGTGCCACTCCAGTGATGTCTCACAGGGAGCAAAGATAAGATGGTCTTCCAGTCACTGCATTGTCTCCAGTTGGAGGTTTTCTGGAGGGGTGCTGTAGAAATGAACTTTAGGTCAAACAGAAGCACTGAGACCTCTGTGAGAGAGCTGTAAATCCCGTGGCCATGGTGGGTATCACATGCAAAGAGATGGAACAGATGTTCATAACTGACAAGACTTGTTCTGGTCTAGCTTAAAGACATGAAAAGTGGAGATGTAGCAAAGCCTCTGCATATAACACTGACCAGAACCCACAGAGCTGTTCTCAAACAGGTTTCGATATAGCTCTATTTGTCTCTGGACCTGTTGCAAATCCAAATGTACAGTCATGCATTTTTCAGAATGCCTGAGAGAATCATGACAGAATCTAAAGAAGTCAGAATGGAAGTGATCTATCAGGTCCATTTGCAATCTCTTATGAGCCAGGCAGAATTTATCCCTGGGCTATATTCATTGCTTTGCCTCATCTTGTTTTTAATCACTCAAGCAAAGGGACTAGAACAGCCAGGCAAAGTTATGTCATACTGCTGCAGAAGCGGCACTGGGGAATCTCATATCTCTGATCAAAACTGAGTCTCACAGTTGTACAATGTATATTTAAGCATGTTTGATGTGGTTAAAAAAAATCCTATGTAGAAATGCATTCAATTTCTCTAAGTACTCATCTTCCAAGAATTTTTAAGACTTTGCAATAAACATAGCCAAAGCCATCATTCAACAAATTGAAATCGCACTTGTATCAATGTGGTTTCTATATTCAGATTCAATTTAACCCTCATGACTTTATCTTGTCATCCAGTAAAGTGTGAAGATCAACAGAAGTTGTTATCAAAGACCTGAGTGAGCATTTCTTTTCCCTAATATTCTCCACCACTTCCATGACTTAAGGCACCAGAGACCACTCAACTCAGCAGAGGGCACTTCCTAAAATATTCCTGCTGGCCTCCACCGAAAATCTCTTTCATATATTAAGTGAATTCAGTGTTGGTTTTGAAGGTCTTCTTGTGGATCTGCCCTTTTGTGGTGGTGACTGCTTTCAGGAGAGTGATGTTCCACCTCATGCAAACAAAGAGCACCAATGACTCAGAAAAAAATATGGTTGTGGTAGTAATTTTTTATCATCCAGGGTTCTGGTTTTCTTCCCTTGAAAGCATAACACAAGAAGGTCGCCTCCCAGCAGCCTGAAGAGATTGAAGCAAAGATAAGTTGCAATGTGCATGTCATGCTCTGGTAGCTGGGCTTACACAAGGTATAAGGAATAAGTTCTTACAGCCAGAGACAGGGGTCTCTGCGAATAAATACCCAGTGTATTTCCTAACTAACCAACATGTTTTGTTCTGATAAAGTAACCCAGGAGGTTTCTGAGGTCAACAGAGCTAAATAAAACAGCCAGCAAAAGCACTGTGGTCTAGGAAAGGGCAAGATTTTTTCAAAGCTCAGCTCCCCTCGGCAGTACGGCTCCTGTACAGAGTGATGAAAGTGTTTAAGTCATCAGAAAAAGCAGGCAGTGACCTGCAGTAAAATACATGGCCTGGTGAGATACGTCGTGTCTTGCTAATGACCTCTAGAGCTGGGTCAGCAGATGCCACTGTGGGGGACACCATCATCTTCCAAGCAGCCGGCAGAGTTCCACTGTCTTGGCATGTCTCCACCCTCACTGCAACCCTGTGCATATCAGCTCCACAGAGATCCAGCGAGGGCAATTCAGATTTTTGGAAATAACGCCCAGGACTGGGGATTCTTCAGAAACTTTTCAAGAGAATACTCTCACCAGAAATCCAGTCTTTCCTAAAAGCTGCTTATCAAAGCTAACACCTTCTCTGAAACTGTTTAGCTGCAATTTCTGACCCTTTCTTACCACGATTACATAAAGGCACCAATGAAGTCAGAGTGAAACTATACGGACATCTCAAACTTGCAAAAAAAAGATTGGGATTTTGTTCAGGCAAATATTTGAGCTGGGAATTTGGGGACAATTGTAAATTTTACCCCAGCAAGGTCATCCTTTTTTTTCAGGCAAAGCTGGCAGTTTTCTGCCCTTAGCACATGGCTCTACATAATGAGGATACAGAGCAGGGCAGCCCAGAGCCAGCCTGATGCCTGGTCCAGGAACCATCTTCTGGCATGGAGGAAAATGGCTGAGGATTGATGGCTTGGGAGCATGTTGCCAGACACATCCTGCTGCTCCAGCTTGTCTCAGATCTATCTGGATACCCTTCTTCCCTGCCCAGCTGGCAAATTGTGTGGACTGCAACAAAGCAAACTGGGGCACAGGGCAGAGCTTGCTCTTTTGTGCAATACAGGAGCTAATCTCATTGCTGCAGAGTGAAATTTGGTTCCATGAAGGCTTTTGAGTTTAGACCAATGACCTTCCAATATAAGACTGTTTCCAAGTGGTCCAGAGCCTTCTCCGGGAGTGTTGTAGGTCTGAGACCAACACTACCAGGTATAGCCAGGTTCATGGTCCTCAGGTCCTCCCAGGTACCAGGCTGGGATTTGGCATTGCTGCCATGTGCAGAGAAGCACTCTAGGTATTTCTTCCCCATTAGCATGTCCCTGCAGCACAAGTTTCATTTCAGCACAACACGTATTGCTAAATCTACACACCTTATAATCCTCACCCTCTCCAGAAAGAGAGAAAAGCCGATGTATAGCAGAGATTTGGCATGCACAATCCTCCCCACCAGCAAGGGCCATCTTGGCTGGAGAGGCCAGGGTGAATATCAGTACCTAAAGGCACCCCTTCCCCAAAAAATAATGAACTTTTAAACTTTGGGCCTTAAATGAGGGGGTGGGGGAGGGTTGGAAATGGCCCCGTTGCTTCACGTTGCACATTAGCAACTGAGTTCACTTCACAAACACAAGGTGCGCTGTCAGAATAGCCTGGGGCAAAGTTTGTACTTTGCTTGAATTCTAACTTTTGTTTACCAAGGTAATAAACCGGTCTTCTCTTCCAGGTGTAAATGGTATTATGAAAAGGCATATTTGTGTTTCATCTCACCTCAGATGTACAGTATGTGCTCACATCCTACACTGTGTGTACAGCCCACATTGCTCCAGAGCTAGAAGAAGAAAAGAAAAGGGGTAAAAATAAACAGCCCCACTCTGTCCTCAAAAAAACAGTCTGTTCTGGAGAATCTAGGAGTTTAATTGGATCTCTTTCCCTTTGTACCCTGTGTGAAGCCCTTGCTCTACCCTGTAAAGATCAGGTCAGACTTTTCCCGCACCTCTGTGGTCTTCCCCATTAGTGCAGCTGGGCAGACCCCGTGAGGGGAGGTGATGAAGATGAACTGTTTGTTCCGTGCAGACAAGCTGATCCCTAAACAGTGGAGTTCAATTTCCACCAAACTAGTTGGGTCACCAGTTTGGCTCCCTTCCCCTAAAACCAACCACATCTCCATTGTGCCACGTGCATTCAGTTGTGTTGCATTTGGTGTAATCTCACTGAAACTCATGAGAGAGTAGAAGGAGGTGGAATGAAAAAAAAAAAAAAAAGGAAAGAAAGACAGAAAGAAAGAAAGAAAGAAAGAAAGAAAGACAGAACGAACGAAAGAAAG